>JARHVA010000180.1:5937500-6635000 GCA_037957365.1 Torreya grandis | reverse complement strand
ATATTAGGTAAAACTATGATAGATATGGAAATGAAAAATAAATAATGTACTTAGATGGTTTTGATTCTAATATAATTCTGCATCTAGAATGGGTAGGAAGCAAATTGGAAGAATATCTTAAAATAGTTGCCAATTTTTTGATTGAGTGCCTTTAACACTACAAACACTAGCATTAGCTTTGGATGGTTGTGTCGATGATACTATTTGAACTAAACATAGGTGTCTTATAGGGAATACTTGTTGTAAAATGATGCAATCACTTGGATGCTTCTTTATTTTTCTTTGCCTTCATTCTGGTGCATTCAGATCTAGGTCATAAACCATCACTTCTCATGAAATTACAAAACCCTAGTTATTCATCTTGATAGTGACCATGGGAAAAATATATTAGTAGGCACACAGTATTGGCATGACCCTAAATACCCTTATTTCAATGAGTGTTACCTATATAGCCAATACTCTAAAGAGGGCCTCAAACTAATGTACTTCTCCCCTATGTGTTGACTTATGTGCTAATTATACAATATGTGGAAAGAAATTACAAAAGTGACCTAGCTTGTAACTTGGAAAATTAAGATCTTAATCTAATCCTTTAGTACATTATGCATGTATATGTGCAATACCTATGACTAATATGGAAATATGAAAAAATAGGAAAGCTTTGGTCAATTGAATTCTCTTTGAATTCTCTTTATCATGAATGTTAGGTGAGGAATGAATGAGGAGTGATTATGAATATATACCACTCCTATATATAAAAATATCTCATTAAATCACTTATGATAACCATTAGGATACATTTCATTTACAAATTATATGAATTTAGGACACTAAACACCTGTGTTAGTGTAGGACACTAGTGTTAACACATGGGTTTGGGGCTAACGCTTATGTCCTAGTAGCTAGAAAATAGGTATAGGCTCAAAAAATTTAGGGTCATAAGACAAGCATTTTGTAAAAATTATAAGAAAGATAGAAAGTCTGGGTCATTAAAATAAGACTAATCAGACTAAGATATATGCCAAGTGGCATATTATAGAGTAGATGTGAGACTTATAAAAACAAGAAAGGTCCACAACTGAGAGTAACAACCAAAGTCAAAGTTTTCCAAGTATACAAGACTAAGGTGATATATAATCTATAAATATCATATACATCCCCACCTTAATATAGTAATTAAATTATTTGTTTAAATGAAAAGAAATGCATACTTGGGTGTGTTTAGCTAACATAACATGCCTTTGTGTGAGTCCAACATAAGTTATTTATTTGAGACTAACCTAAAACTAAGAGAATATTATAGTATATAATTAATTTATATAATGTGAAATTGAAAGTTTTTAAAATTATTAAAGTTTAAAGAGAAAGGTTTAGGAGTACACCTATGTATTGATGCAACTGCCTTGCATATTGGTAACTTGATTTGAAAGATGTATCATTATGAATCACTAAAATTTAGATTAATAAAAATATATAAATTTGGAAAGTACATATATCTCAAGAGATAGAAATAGATTAGAAGGTACATGCCCCCAACCTTGAGAAAAAGGTGAGTTTCCACCTGGCAATTGGTAATCAAGATTAGATCAATAGTGAAACCCCATCACACTTATAACCTAGTGAGCATGAGTGAAAAAAGTCAACTCATACTATAAAACTAGTGAAGTTGGATGATATAATCAAGACCAACCGAAAAGCTTGGCAAGATTGAGTGATTTAATCACCTCAACCATACAAAAAATTGAACCAACTATTGAAGTATATTGACTCAATATAGTCTGTAAAAGTCCAACTTGGTGGGTGATAACCATCCTAGAGAGTGTTTTTAATATAAAAATGATTTGGATTTTATAATATTATGCACACATTACATAGAATATACACCTTATGTATGTCTCATATTGAAATAATGTATAATAATTATACCAATGTATAAAACTTTTCCACAACTGTGATTCTAAATTATATAAATATGTGTTTTAACCAATTTTTAAACTACGTAAGTGTAGATAACATGATTCAAAAGCATTCCCCCACTATATATGGAGAAATTTTAAAATTAAAATAAGTACCAATGTGGAGGATGTGTTTCCAAAATATGGCCCCACTAAATTTGGGTGTGTTGAACACTAAATAGATGTGAATAATTTGCTTCTCAAGCATGCACCCACTAAATATAAAAGTGTGAATGGTGTAATATATGCCTATATGAAATGCCCCCAGTGAATCTATAAATTATTCCAAATGTGGGTAACATGCCTATATGACATGCCCCCACTAATATGTCATCTATCTGAGGCGAGGGAAGAATAGAAACCGGTAGTTACATCACCTTGAAAAGATAAGACGATTGTATAATGTGTGAAAGGAACCATGTAGCATATAAGATAATATGTTTAGGTAAATGTAGCATTGAAGTGTATAGAAAAATGTTATCACATGAAGGCCTAAGATGTATGATAATAATCATGGAAATGTCTAGATATAAATAAGATAAGCTCAACATGTAAATAAGTACACATGTAAGGTAAATATAAAACAATTCAACATACAATGGTCCTAGGAGACCTCAAATAAGTGGCATGTTAAAATTATACACAATCAAAGAGACATGACTTAGTCCAATGCCCACAAAAGTAAGAATGGAATATTTAAATGTCCATATAATAAATAATTAAATATTCAAATTTCAAATAAATCACACATAAGAATAGGGGCCATAAATAAATTATCATATGCATATTATTGAATAGGCAAGACACTCACGGTAGTGCATATAGGAAAGAAAAATTAGCTATCATAAAAATATTATAGTAGCCCATGGATCAAATGTGTTAAAAAACCATCAAGTTCATATCATATCAAGAACCCTATGAAATATATAATCATGAATAAATACATATGTAATTACATATATGAGTTCAAAACATGATAATTAAAGTAACCATAGAGTGATAGTAGTTGTGTGTATCAATATCAAAGAATTCTATACCCCTAGTGTATACATGACATGAGTAGAGGGAAGGACGAACATCTAATTATGAATAGATCATGTATTTTTTTATGACTATATCACACTAAAGTAGAATCATGACACACATGTGTATGTAAGAGTAACTGATATTCTATCCATTAACATGTAACTAACACATAGATGCCAAGGATCCAATAGAGTATGTAGGTGCCAATTTTTTTTTTGGAATTTTGAAGATTTTTTTTATTTTTTTGGTATTTTTGGATTATTTTGAAAATTAAATATCATCCTATGATCTCATCTAAAGGATGGTCATAAGTATCTTTCCACTCATAACCTAGTGTAATGAATTTTTGTTACTACTAAGGAGCATGTGTAGGTAAAATATATATCATTGTAGTATATATTATGTTTTATGTATGTATAAAAAGACTCTGAGGTTATGAAACATAAGTAAAATGAAAAGGGGTTCATGGAACCCATCTGTATGTGTTATCTGGTTTTCTCTGGAATAAAAATAATAGAAACATGTTTATATTCTCTATATGTCTAAATACATTATGTAATAAAAGGTGAGGGTTCCACGAAACCCATTATATGTCTTTGATGTAAAATAATCTCAAGTATTGGCTACCTAGTAAAGGGCATTATCTATTTCTTACCCTTTTGTAGTGGATTAGCCTTGGTAGGCTTGATGATTAATTATCTAGGTATAAATTTCTTTTTTTAGATGATACTCATATGGAACTCTAAAAACTATAATTAACTAATTGGCATGGATGTATTTAACACACCCATATAGTTTAGATGGTACCATTTGAAGATTATGAATTTAATGTCTTCCCAATAAAATATCATAGATTCTTTTGGAAGTTATAACTAAAAAAGTAGTAGCCACATGTGCATGACTGACCTATAAAGATAGGTCAATATTACCAAGAACATTCAAGTAGGTCCCATCAAAATATCTAACTAATCTAGTATAGTTATGAAAATCATGATGAGAATAACCTAAATTCCCAATTAATGGCATGATGCAAAAAATTTCACTTGCACCATTATCAATCATAACACCATGTATAATATAGTGATCAAGGAATACTTGAATTATAAAGAATGAATTTCAAATTCATCATCATTAACCTCATTTTCATCTAAATAATATGAGGAATTTGTCATATATAATTACCATTAATCCCATATAATGGATTCCCATAATGTGATGGTGGAGGATGTGAATTATATGACATTTTCATTTCTAGCTCCTTCTTAGAATGGTCTTATAAAATATTATAAAATATTTTCTATTTCTTTTGATCACCAAGTTGTGAACATGATTCCTTAAGAAGATCATAAAATTTAATGTTTTGGTCATCAATGAGGTCTTGGGTCTTATGCTTCAAGCTAAAACATCTATTCGTAGAATGTCCTGGTCCTTGGTGATAAACATAATAAGCATTTGCATCATATCCTTTGGGTAGAGGTCTATTCATATCAAAATCTATAGTATGAGGGAGAAATATAACATGACACTCTAATATCCATAGGAATAATGAAGTGGGAGACTCAAGTAAGTTTGTAAATTATCCCATTAGTAAATTAGATAAGACAAGTTGATTTGGCTACTATGATACTATGTTAACCCTACTGGTTGCTTCCTTTTTAGGATCAGGAGGGTTTACCTTATAACTTGGTTTAATTGTAAACTTAGTATTGGATGTAGATGTATATCATGTGTTTGCTACATACCTGAGCTTATTCAATTAAATAATCTTCATTTCATGATCTCGCACAACATGGTATAAGTCATAAAAGAATTAACTTCTAGAAAATAATGGACTCATGAAAAGTAAAAAATCAAACTTTTTTTTAATATGTCCTACAACTCTTTATCTATAATAGCATTAGTCATTTTATCCAACATTTCTTGTAACTTAAGACATAGTCATTTATAGTTCATTTATTCCTTGTTTAATTTTGGAAATTTTAACATAAGAAACCATTTCATAAATATTAATGGGAAAGTGGGATAAAAACTAATCTACAATACATTTGAATGCTTTCACAAATTAGAGAGGTAAATCATAGAATCACCTCAAATCATAGTCCTTGGGGCTTATTATGAAAACTTTAGTCAAATTTTTATTATTGAAGGCATAATCAAGGCATGTCATATATAAAGATCAAAGATATTGCTCAATATCACCCTTTCCATCATAAAATGTGAACTTAGGTTCAATAAAACCAATTAGTAAATGGTGAAAATATATGTCAAGTGCAAGCTGATTATGCAACACATCTTAGGAATGTATAGCATGAGTAGACTTTAAAGCCTTATGTTCAATTTTTGTAACCTTATCTTCAAAGTTATTTAAAACTTGAAGGAGTTTTTAAACTATGGACCCATTGGGATTTAGATTAGAAACGTAATTAGTCACCAAGGGATGAATCATGGATTAAATAGGCATAGAAACTAGTATTTGAGTTGAAACATTTGATAGCCCCATGGTATATGTAACAATAGTATTTTTAGGAAACAAAGGTTTGAAGACATCACATATGCCTCCACTAGATGTAGGTAGATTCATTGGTATGGACTCAATTGTAGTGCCTTCTAAGGACTCACCATCACTATGTGAATAATCCTTAGATTTATCATGTTTACTTATTTCATCTCTTATAACATACAAAAATGCATCCATTAAACTCTTGTTATTATTGAGATGAGTGATCAATGCTTCTTTATCTTCCATTTGAAATCAAGTTTTTAGATTAATATTTTCCATTTATTTTTCAAATGAAAAATTAAATATTTTAAATAAAGTATAATAAATAGGAAAAAACAAAACCCTTATTGACCTAGGGTTTGGAGTTCAAAGGTCAAGTTCAAACCCTAATTTAGATATGGATCCTACTTGGATATATAAGGTGTATAACATAGAAATGACAATGCACAAGGGTAATAATTAGAGCTACAATAGGCTAATTAAATGTTAAACTCGTATATAACATATGTTGAATTTATTAAATTAATTTATTCTAAAAATAATAAGTATAACTATGATAGATATTGTAATGACAAAGAAATAATATACTTAGTTAGTTCCAATGAAAATATAAAACTAGATCTAGTGTAGGTAGGAAGTATACTAGAATAATATTCTATAACAATCACCAAATCCTAGATCCAATGCCTCTAGAACTAACTAGCATCATCCTTAGAGGGTTGCATTAATGGTACTATCTAAAACATATATAGTTGTCTTGTATGAATTACCTACTAGAAAAAGATGAAATAACCTAGATGTTTATGGGTTTTTCTTCACCTTTGCTTTGGTGCATTCAGATATAGGTTATGGACTATCACTCCTCATGAAATTACAAAACTCTAATTCTTCATCTTCATAGTAGCCTTGGGAAAAATGATCTAGTGGGCACACAGTGTTGAGATGACCCCAAAGAACCCTCTATCAATGAGTTTTGCCTACATATCCAATAATCTAAATATGGTCTCAAACTGATGTAGTTATCTCTTACATGTTTTATTATGTATTAATTATGAAATATGTGTAAAGTAAGTGAAATAGTGACCTACCTTGTATCTTAGAAAAATGGGCTCTTAGGACTCTTTCAATGCTTCATACATGTAAATGTGTAGTCCCTATGACTAATATGGAGATAGGAATAAATAGGGAAGTTTTGATCAATTTAATACTCTTTATTATTAATTCTACATGAGTAATGAATGGGGAGTGATTTTTAATATATACCACTCCTATCATTAAATATCTCATATTAAAGCACTCTATTAGGATACATTTCATTTATAAATTAGATGACTTTAGGGTACTAGTCACTTATGTTAGTGTGAAACACTAGCATTGAAGTATGGGTATAAGACTAATGCTTATTAATTGTAAGTTATAAACTAAGGATAGGCTCAAAACTTGAATGGGCATAGGATAAGCATATTTTTAAAATTCTAGGCAAGATAGGAGGTCTAGGTCATCAGCATAAGACTGGTCAAACCAAGAGATATTCCAAGGAGAATAAGATAGATTAGATGTAATAATTTTAAGAGAAATAAAAACTAAGTATACAAGACTAGAGCCATATATAATCCATAAATAGCATCTACACTTCAAATCTAATAATTAGGGAATAGGGTGTTACACTTATAGGTGTGAAAATATTGGTATGGTAAGCCCACAAATCATGGAATAATTACAAATGAAAATCATTTCTAGAGTCATTGATGATCTTATTAATAATTATGAAAATATTCTTATTATATGAATCAACTTAGTTGTAACCTTGAGGGTAATAAGGAATTGACCATATGTGTTTGATATAGAGTAGTGCACAGGAGGATTTCACCTCCTTATTCTTAAATGACTTACCATTATTAGATATAATGATAGAGGGAATGCCATAGTGATAAATGAGATGATTTAGAATGAATTTAGATATCTACTTACCAATTACATAAGTGAGAGGAATTGTCTCAACCCACTTAGTAAAATACTCTATGGAAATTAAGATATTCTTATGGTCATGGATATTGAGCCCCCATGTATAGAATGTCCAAGGATATTTGATAGGTTTAATTACTTGGAAGGAGTATTAATTAAATCACCATGATTTTTACAAGGCACTTCTAGACATAAATGTGTGAATATAATTACATTGTGGGACAATATTATCTTGTTTGATGGGGATAATATCACTAGTGTGAGTCCCATAAATACATTCATTCACATATTTATCATTAATTTAGATTAACCCAAGTTTTAAAAATGAAGTAGCATCCCATCATAGTCTCTATGATAGAGTGTACCATCAAGTAAAGTTTAACAGGCTACATCATGAATGAATTATCTTTGTTTATTGTGGGATAAGTCAATGGGAAGAATGTGGTCTTGGAGGTAGGTGTATATGTCTTGGTATGAAGGGTAATTAGGACCATAAATATAACATACCATATTTGAATATTTATGATTTTACATTGGTATAATAATATTTTCAATGAGTAATTAATATTCCCAAATGTTAGAAGACATTTATATCAATAACCCATAGTGGCCATAACATTGACTGGTTTGTTAATGGCTCTTGGTATTTACTCAAACTAAATGCATCCATATTTATGTTTGAGACTATCAACCATGCCTTTTTAGGGAATGATATTTTCATCCTTCATTTCATATTGATCTATATCTTGATTGATAATTAATTATTAATCTCTGTAGACAACAAAATATTGAATGTTTCATGATACTACAAGGTAGAGTCCTTCAATAAGGGATTCATATTTTTAAATAATATTGGTGCTTTTAAAAATAATTTGAAATTCCTTGTGAATGAGATCACCTTATGGTTTAATGGATATAAAACCTACTCCTAAACCATGGGATGTGAATGAACTATCAAAATATATATTTTATTGACATGATTCTTCTAGAGTGAAGATAGACTCATTAGGAAAATGGATGTTTAAAGGATGTGTGTCTGATAAAGGTGCCTTAGAAATTTGGTTTGTAATCACTTTCCATTTGATGGATTTTTAATTACTATATTTTATTTCAAATTCACTTAAGATCATTAACTTATCCATATGACCTATCAATGACACTTTAGAAATAAAATACTTGAGTGGATCAAATTTTTCAATTATAATGGTCTTGTTATTCAAAATGTAATGATACAAATTTTGGGATGTGAATACCAATGTTAAACATGATTTTTAAATTGGTTTATAGTTATGTTCATAAGTTACCAATGTCCTCCTCAGATAATATATTGAGCATTATTTTTACTAGTCATCATGTTCACCAAAAATACCCCTAAGGCATGTTTCATCACTAAAATTTAATGTAATAATGGCTCTCCTAGCATTAGTGGGGCTAACACTAGTGGATTTACAAATTATGTTTTCAAATTCTAAAATTATTCTTAACAATTTAAATTCCATTGAAATATGTCTCCCTTCTTGAATAAGTGAGTGAAATGGTGGCAATGATTGGCCAGCTATAAAATGAATCTACAAATGGACTAAATTTTAGCCCACAGGTGGAAATTTTGTTTCAAATTATATGTGGGATGCATTTCTATGATGTCCTTAACCTTGGTAGGATTGAATTCAATACCTCTATGATAAATAATGAATCTTATAAATTTTCATGAAGTGACTCTAAATACATATTTATTTATATTAAGTCACACCTTATATTCAAAATTCGCTCAAAGATTCTACGTTTAACTTATAGATGTCCTACACATGTTCTTGATTTGCCTATAATATCATAAACATAGTCCTCAAAAATATTATACATCATGTCATGAAAGGTGATAGTGAACACACATTGATATGTAGCACTAGAATTTTTAGAGATGAATGGCATAACCCAATAATAGAATGTTTCCCATGGAGTGGTGAACATTGTTTTATGTTGATAGTTTGGTGTTATTTTAATCTGATTGTAACCTAAAAAACCATCCATGAGGGATAAATTTTTTTTTATCATGTTGTTGAGTCTACAATCATGTTGATGATAGGTAATGGGAAATTATCCTTAGGACATGATTTTATGATGTCTCTAAATTTTGTGCATAGAAAAATACCAAAATAATTCTTAATGACTGGGAAAATATTAGAGATCCATTTATAATAATTAATTTATCTAATTAATCCTACCCCCAATAATTAATCCAATTATTTCTTGACTAAGATAAAAATCCATAAATGCATTTTCTATAATTTTAATAGGATTCACATTCAGGTGCACAAAAATATAGTGTATGAATAAATATAGATATATTGTAGGAATATTAGCATAAGACCATGTAAATATTTCAACAAAATCCTTAAGGATGATGATTATTAAATAAAACTCTTTTGTAGTGAGGGATGTACTAAGCTTGACAATTTTGGGATCATCTGTAGTAATAATGTTCACTTTAGTGGTGTCTTCCATAAGTAGTGTATAACCACCCTCTAATGTAGTGAATATTGATGGGAGTTGATATTAATAATTTGATGTTGTTACATCATGCTCACCCATGTAATAATAATTTAAATCACCCATGGAATATAGAGGTAATTTAATAAATGCTTGATGAAAATCTTTAACCAACCATTCAATTATCTTTTGTTCCTCTAGACTGATATCTAAACCAAATATAATGTTTAGAATTACAAGGCTTTCTAATTCTTAAGGAGGAAAGAAAAATTCCCCATCCTTTATCACTTTAAATATTTTTTCATTGAGGGACTCATCTTTATCTTTATTTTCACCCTAGTCTAAAAGTGCCTTAGAAAGGTTTTCACTAGTGGACCTCAATGTAAGTTTTTATTTTTGATTTTTTCACTAAGGAAGTTTTCCTACTCTCAAAATTAGGTGAAATGGTCTAATTTAAATTCAAATACTTAATTGTGGTCTCCAATTGGTAGACCATCCCTGAGGCCTAGTAATTCTAAAATTAATTATTTGTTTTGAATGTCATCTAATGGTATAATAAGATTTTGATTGTTCAAATCAGTTAATTTAGGATAATGGAGGGAAAGAGGGAAATTAGATGTGGATGTGATTGTAAGGATGTCATTTTTATCAAATATATTGGTGTCATCTATCTCATCATATATACTATAATAGGACTATATGTCATTACTAGGATCATATTCATTAAATTCTAAGGTTATGTCATTATCAATATATGAGGGGTCACCTGCAGGTAGTTTATATATAATGCCTCAAGTACCTTTATGTTTGGTTTTAGATACAAGATTAATAATACCTTGTTTATTTTCCCCCAATCCCTTTTTAATATCAATGTTCCATGATTCTGTTAGGAATGGGATAATTAGTGCTCAAATATAAAGAGGTGAAATCATCATTATATAGCCAAGAATCCCCAGAACTATTGATTTATTCTTGATTTTATGAACCCTTTTTAACAAAAAGATGAGATAATTTTAGACAAAAATCATCTTCTTTACTCCACTCCATCTTATACCTACCATGGTATTTTAGATATTTGGGAAATTTGTTAATATGGAAGGTGTTTATGATGTTATACATGTCAACACCCTTTAATTATGAAATGGGAAGAAATTTAGGGAGATGGAATACTAGAGGTCGATGCAAGGTTGCTTGGGTCAATATAATTAGACTTGGGATACTCAAGAGCTATATTCTTATCCTTTTTGGGTGCATACTCAATGTTAGGACAACATTTTTACTAACCGCATTTGTATTCCAAATGTTTATAATGTTGGTATGGCTAAAAATCATCAAGAATAATAAATTTCATTCTAGAATGAAGGATTTTTGACATTGATGTAATGTATAATGGATTTTGTGTACTTCATAGACCCAAGGATGTCCAGGAAATTAATTTTATGGTAGTTCAATATCTATGACATGGAAAATCATATCATGGGTAATAGGCCCAAAAACAATAGGCAAATAAATGGTACCCTATGGTTCTATTTATATGTTGTCATACACCTTGGTGGTGATGGTTTCAAGTTGTATATCTATTGAAGTGTACCCCAAATGTTTAAGCAATTTCAATGAGGCAATGTTTAAACCCAAACCATTGTATATGAGAACTCACTTGATCTTGTGATAAGAAATTATTTCTTTGATATAAATGGGTTATTATGTAATGCTCCAATGGATGACATGTCACTTTGGTCAAATTTGAGTTTTTTACATGAGGATAAATACCCTATAAGTGCTTGGAATTGGGTAGACTCAATGTCATTTGGAACCTTGGATTATCACAAAATATCATATAGTATTTCTTTGTGGACCTCAAACATATGCAAAAGGTCTATAATATAAATTTGAATTGGTGTCTTGTTTAATTGTTCCATGAAGTCATTTTATTTTACATGTTAGAGAAATTAGTTTTTAAGTGGTTATTATTAACCCTTGGATTACATTGGCAAGTAATTAAATAAATAATAATATATTATTTATTTACTCGAGGTGTAAACTTTGGGAAAATAAATAATCTTATTATGGTTATTTAATATTTACCAAATGTTTATTAATTGGATTTGTTAGGGTGGATGGACTTGTTATTTTCACAATGGTCACATCCCCTCATGAATCATTATAAATAGGGTTTTACCCTTATTTTAATTATATCAAACACAAAAATATTCAAGTATTCTTGGGTGTGGTAAATACTTGTCTAAGAAAAATATATCAATAATTTATGCGAGAAGGAATGAGATGAAGAAGATTTTATGTATTGGGGTTATTATTATTTCTTAATATTGAATATCACTTTGCTAGGTTTTTTACCTCTTTGAGGTTTTCCTAGGATAAATACATGTGTTGTGTTTAATCAATCTAGGCTCATTATGTTATGCTTTGCTCATTAACTCTCTTCTAGATCCATGCTTATTACATTCTATGTATTTTAACATGCTATTAGAGCTAGTGGAGAGGATTTTGATCAACAAACATATAGAATATTGAATTAAACATCAATAATTGATATTTTAATTTATTCAAAACATGGGAACTTTTTAAAAAAATTAAAAATCAATTTTATGTTCATCAAATTGCCTTCTAAAATTTTTATTCATTTAGTTTTGCAAAATTAAGGGCTCATGCAAATTTTCAAGGCTGGGGAATCTCTAGATCAGCGTAATCAAATTTCTCTCTTCTCCATTAGTGCATTTGTATGGCTTAGGAGGCTGGAAAAAGCTTTTTTTGGCACCAATTTTTTTTTGAAATGTTTGTTGGTATTATGGGAGGCTTTTAAGAAGATCTACAAATTTTGAAGGCCTGAAAAGGCCTTTATCTCCCTCAAGCTTCTCCTTTACTCCCAAACCTGCACCATTTCCACCTATAAGAGACATTAAGGTAAGTATAAAGTTCTTTCAAATATTTAAAAATATATATATATATATATTTTTAAATTTTACAAATTTGATTTACCTTTTATTAAAATATTTCACCAAAAATTTAAAAATCAAGTAATTTATTTTTTACTTTTATTTATATGCACAATAAATAAATAAATATATATATATATATATATATATATATATATATATATATATATATATTAAAATTAGATAAAAATAATTAAATATAATATTTTTCATGTAAATTTTTGAATTCACTCATAGATGAGTTGGTGATTATAAATTTTGGTTAAAATTTGTAAAAGCCAAGTCTAGTGTTCAAATATCACTAGATTTTTTTATTTTTATCTTCTTGTTGACTTTAGTCAAAATTAATTGAAAATTAAATTAATTTGAATTTCATTTCTTGGATTTCATGCCTTCCTTCTCATGTGAAATCCCCCTGACCTATCAACTTGTCCTTCTTTCGATACTTGATCTAGTCTAAATCTAGGCAAGTATAGTCATCCAACCAATCGATCTTAAACTTTTTGCACAGTTTGGACATATTGGAGTGGTCAATTTTTTGTTTCTAAGCCTCATATTATTATTTTTACACAAAATTTAATAATAATTCCTAGGTGGTCATTTTGAGTATGAATCTTTTGACACTTAGATTTATGTTTTTTTTAATTCGAGTTTTTACATTATTTAGTATCTAAATTATGTAATTAAATATATTTGTACTTGTAATTTATCTTATTTTAAAAATTTAAATTAAATTTACATAAAAAAATGTTTCATTTTAAGCATTGGTTTATTGTCTTATTTAAAGGGAAGCTATGGCTTTGCCTTATTTTTCCTTAGATAAATCTCAAATACTTAATGGAAATAATTATAATATATGAAAAATTCATGTGAAATATAAATTTATGGCCCATAAATTATGGAATATTTTTATTAGAACTAAGAAATCCCCTTCTCGATGACATGTGACCGCTGAGCTTACCAATGCATTTCAAATAAAACCATAAGATGATATGTTCATTATCTTACAAAGTGTTAAGGATGAATTCCTTCTTCACATTGGTAATAAAGAGTCTCTTAGTGATGCTTGAAAAATCCTTGAATCCATGCATGAAGGCACTCACCTTCAAAGATCATTAAATTAATCCTTGAATTGTTAATTACACCTATGAAGGGTGATGAAAAGGTTATTAATTTTCTTACTAAAATCAAAAACATTAAAGTTCATTTAGATAGATGTAATTATAATTTGATTCAAAATCAGTTGCTTTATTTTATCATTCAGTTAAATATTTTAATTTAGAAATTTCATTTCAATTTTGAATTATAAGTATCAGACTGAGTAAAATATCCCTAACCTTACCATCTTGTATGCTCTCTTGATTCAGGAAGAGTAAGTTATGAAATTTTTTGATTCTAAGGAGAATGCTACTTAGGCACTTCTCACTCTTAATAATGTTTTTTATAACACTAAAAAGCAAAAATCTAACCCTAATTCTACTAAAGGCAAATACAAGAATAATAAATATGGTATTAAGAATCATACACCTAATTTTAATGAAAATTGCAATCTGTGTGGTAACTTTGGTCATAAAAGGGAAACCTATTATAAAAATAAAGATAGAAATAAAAATCAAACTTATAAAAATAAAAAATGGAAGAAATCCAATCAAAACAAGTATAAGAATCTAAATCCTAATTAGAATAACAATCAGGATTCAAATGTTATTGTTTTATATGTTATTTTATGTGCTTCAAATGAGAATAAATAGATTTTAGATAGTGGTGCATCACACCATATGACATGTTTATCTAATATTTTATGTGATTCTAGAGATATCTATGAAAGAATTTACTTAGGAGATAAATTTTTTTAGAAGCAACTAAAAAGGGAAAAGCAAAATTTTTAAATGTTGTTATTAATGATGTTTTATATGTTCTTAAGCTTAAAAATAATTTTCTATCTTGTTCTCAAATTAAAAATTATAATTTAATTATACCATTAATTAAATATAGTTGGTCCATTAGAAATCATTTTGGGTCCTTGATTATTGAAGGTGTTCAAAAGAATGGTTTATATATCTTTTCTCCTTCTTCTGCATGTTTACGTTAATCACATAATAAAAATGAATCTCATTTATGGCATGAAATATTATGACATGTTAATTTTAAAAGTTTACATGATATGTATGCAAATAATCTTGTTATTGGAATTCCTTCTATCCCCTCTTATTAGGAAGCTTGTGAGGGTTTCTTACGTGGTAAGCAACATACTAACCCATTTCACAAGAATCATGATGGAAATTCCTCACATCCTTTAAAATTTATTCAAAGTGATGTTGTATGTCCTTTATAAGTTACTTCTCTTAATGTTTTATTATATACTATTATATTTATTGATGATTATACTAGAATGATCTAGTCTTATTTCATTAAAAATAAATATGATGTTTTTTTCTAAGTTTAAAGAATTTAAAGCTTATGTTAAAAATGCATCTAATTTTTCTATTTAGATATTAAGAAATGATAATTGTGGTGAATATTTTAGTAAAGAGTTTGATTATATTTGCATTAGTTGGGGTATTAAAATGTAATTAACAACTCCCTATTCCTCTTAGTAAAATGGTATTACTGAAAGGAAAAATTGCACAATCATAGAAATAGCTAGAATAATGTTATAATCTGTAAATATTTATAAGTTCTTATGGCCCAAAGCCATAAACACCATTGTTCATATTATCAATAGAGTCTCTACTAAAGCCTTGCATATTTATACCCCTTTGTAAATGTATACTAAAAATAAACCTAGTGTGGCTCATCTCAAGATTTTTGGTAGTATTTTTTCTATCTTTATCCTGAAAGTTAAGAGGAAGAAGCTTGACCCCACTTCCTATTCGTTCATTTTTTTAGGATATGGAAGTAAGACAACAGGTTTAAGAGTTTATGATTCCTCTAAACATCAAAATATTGAGAATATAAATGTTCTTGTTCTTGAATAATCCTTTTGTGAGCCCTCTATAGATCCTCCTTAGTGTTCTTCTATTGATGAACCTAACTCTCATGTTTCTCCTTATAATTAAATAGATGCCCTTGAGGAAGTTGATATAGTTATGGATAACTTAGAATCTGAGGAACCCCCTAAGTTTTATGTTTAATATAAAGGACCTAAATGGGTAGAATCCCTAATTAAATCTTCTAATGTTAATAATATTAATAAATTAAATAGAATTCAACATATTTATCATGTTTTAATAAGTATGTATGAATGTGAACCTCAATATTTTGAGGAAGCCACTCAAGATGATAGATGAAATATTGATATGCAAGCTGAATATAATGCCTTAATTAAAAATCAAACTTGGGATCTTGTCCTTCCTACACCTAAAAGTCATATTGTCAGTTGTAGGTGCCTTTATAAAATTAAATATAATTTAATAGGTAAAATTGAGAAATTTAAAGCTAGATTAGTTGATCATGGGTTTTCTCAAAAACCCAAGATTGACTATGTTGAAACCTTTGCTCATATATAAAAAATGAGTACTGTTAGACTTCTTATTGCTCTTGAATCCCAAAATAGTTGGATTATCCACCAAATAGATGTCAAGAATTCATTTATAAATTTTGATTTAGAAGAAGAAATCTATATGACTCAGCCTAAAAGTTTTACTGATCCTAATAGAGAATATTTTGTATGGAAGTTAAAAAAATATTTGTATGGTTTAAAATAAGCTCATCAATCTTGGTATTCTAAGAATACTTATTTTTTCAAAGAATTCAGTTTTTCTAATTGTTATTTAGTTAATGATCTCTTTGTTAAAGTTTAAAATGGTCATTTAATTATAATTGTATTATATGTTTATGATTTGTTGCCTACTGGTGATCTATCTAGTTTAATTAATAAATATAAGGATAAACTAAGTAAAATGTTTGAAATCACTAATTTAGACATTCTATATCATTTTTTAGGAATATTTATATTTCACGATAAAAATTCAATTGTTGTATCATAATCTCAGTATGGACATAATCTGTGTTAAGTTTAACATGATTGATTGTAAATCTACCACTACTCTTTTTGAATTTATTATTAAACTTGATCCTAAAACTATATGTAAAAAAGTTAACCCAAATTTACATAGACAACTTACTAAAAGTTTGATTTATCTAACCATTATTAGGCTAGATATTTCATATGCTATTAGTGGTGCTACTAGATTTATGCAGGATCCTTAATTGGATCATTAGAAATTATCTAGATGTATTATTTATTATATCAGAGGAACTATTAATTATGGTTTATTTTATTCTTACATTGATAATGCTAAATTATATATGTATTTTGATGTTGACCATGTTGGTGATACTTTAAATCACAAATCTACTTTTAGATATGTGTTTAAGTTTGGTGCATGTGATATCACTTGGAGTAGAAAGAAGCAACCTATTTTCTCTCGTTTCCACTTAACATGCCTACCTAATGTTGTTATAGGCTACCTCTTAACATGCCATAAATAATTCCTTTAGGTGTTATCTAGGATCACCCTTTCCATTTTATTTGTTTAATTTGGGTGCCTCAAAGTGGGATGAAAAAGGTACTTTAAGGAAAATCATATCAAATGGATATGAACACATCTCATCAAACTTGTACTTCTTACTCTGATTACCTACTTGGAGTCCTAAAACATATTCTATCTATTGAAATTCCTAGATAGTGGGAGCTTTTTGGGATGGAGGAAGCACATTTTGATGAGTATTTAAAGGTATATTTGTATGATTTGAATAAATAGGTGGATTTGGATTGAAATATGTCATAGTGAGTACCCTATAAAAATGATTATATTATTGATAGGGTTCTTTTTACTTGTATTGGGAAGTGGATTGTAAATGTGTTGCTGAGTTGGATGAATCTACTATTGGTATGGAGGAAATTGATGATGATAGATAGGGATCTATCATAAAGGGACTTGTTGTCGGAAGGGGACTTGCTACTAATTGATAGGGATTTATTATAGACTATAAGGGATGAATTTTGGATTAATAGGGACATATTTTTGTGGGTTTAAATGGCTTTTTGAGATTGATTACAACTTTATTTTATGGGGCATTTTCAACCCATTATTGTAAATTGGTCATAATTTATTATGGTGGTGGATTATTTGTAACTTATTTTTGTGGATTGGTCATAATTTGTTGTGGTGGTGGATTATTTTCAACTTATATTTTTGGATTGGTAGGGATTTTTTGGGAACTAGAAGGGGTTTGTTGAGGATTAGAAAGGACTTGATTTGGATTAGTATGAACTTATTTTGAACTAGAAGGGACTTATTAAGGATTATAAGTGACTTATTTCAATGGATCTAATAGATGTGTTTGCTCAATATTTATGAATAGTTATACACTTGATATAAGATTAGTTAACGAATTTTTTTGTTGTTAAAGGGGTGTATTTTGATCCACATTTGAGGGATTATTAAAATAATTACCATCTAGGGACGTAGTTGAAGAAGCTAAAAGTTGACTAGTCTTTTGTAATTGGATAATAATAACTTAGCTATGTTGGGAGGGGTCTACAGATTTCCTTTTCCCTTTGTTAGATGATTCTAGGTTTTTATTGGAGCTATGTATAAAGGCTTATTTATGAGTATAAGTTAAATCTAGGGTTATTTCCTCTATTTGAACATAGCTACATACTTCCTCTATTCTAAGTGGCACATCCTTGTATTCAGGTTGATGCACCTCATCCTTTGGGTTTTCATTAGTTTGAAAATATCCAAGAAGATCATAAAACCACTCATAATCAAGAGTAAAGTTATTTGAAGCCCCACTTATTTTATATTTAGGAATGTTTGAATTGATAATCTTTATCTTGAATTAAAATAGGATGTTTAGACTGATTTGATTTGAAAAAACCTTGTTTATCAACTTGAAGTTGACTTTCATATTTGAAAATTGATATTTGAGTCAACTGGTAATTTGGTGTAATATTGAAATTACTTTTGGTAAAAATATAACATTAGATTGGAATTGTCAATGTAAATTTTTAAGTGGAATGTTGTTCTACTTAAATTTACTTTTCAAATTTCATAAAGTTTTGGAGTGTTAAGCGTGTTTTACAACAAGATGTGTGTTTACAAAGGATGTTTTGAAATCTTAAACATTTTATCCTGGATTTTAAAAACACTTGGATTTTGATGTTATTTTTGGTTTGTATCTCATTTTTTAACTTAAGAAGTTAACTTTTCAAAGTTTGAATTCTTTGACAATTAATGTTCGAACTTGGAAAATTTGACTTTGTTTGACTTTGATTTCATTTGACTTTCATTTTAATTAAGTGGGACTTTGAACCATTAACTTTAAGAAGTTTGACTTGATTTAAAATTTGAATTTAAGATATTTGAATTGATTTTTAAAGTTGAATTTAGTTGACTTTAAATGTTTGACCCTTTTCAAAATTGATTTTGAATTTTGAAAGAGTTGAATTTAACTTGGCTAGGTGGCTTAAAAAGTTTGAATTTTAAAAGTTTGACTTTTAGAAGTTTAACTTTTTGAAAATGTTTGATTTTGATTTTATAATATTTAACTTTGACTTAATTTGATTTGAAATGTTTTACTAGTTCAAAAAACTAGATTGATTTGGATTCAAATTAGGATTGGATTTGGTTCAAAATAAACATTATTTGCATAAGTTTAGAAATGAAAAACATAACGGTATAACATGGACATGATACCATTTAAATTGGATAGAATGATGTTAGGATGGATTAAAACTGACTTAGAATTTGGTCAAAATAATGCCTTATTATAAAAATTTATAAGGGAAATTTTTAGACTTGGGATAATTTTTGTTTATTTGATGTGTAAAGTATATCACGTAAAATGGGTATATGATAATAAACCAATGACACACATACATGATAATCCCTATATTTTATATGATCTTAACATATAGTATATCTAAGAGTATGTGTGGCTGACTTATGGCTTACACACCTTCTGATTTAACTTTTTTGGGAATATTGGTGTATTATTCCTAATTTAGGTAAAGGGTCTAAGTAGTAAAATCAGTAAATAAATATGAAATAATTAAGATACTAATTCATGTAAATTAGATTACAATTTTGACCTTTCTAAAAATAGCGATAAGAGGGAGAAAATAAAACTTAGCTAGAAACTGACTGATACAACTATGATAGGGTCTAAGATTCACTGTATAAGACTCGAACACTATGACAAACTAAAATCTAGCCTTCATTTTATGATTGGATAGGAGCACTAAAAATGGATAGGAGTAGCACTAGTGCTATAGTCTACCTCCACCACTATTGTCCTAAAAATCTGAGCTATCTGGGTTTTGTTCACCAGGTTTGTGTGACCTTGTCTATGAAGTTTTGGTAGTTGGAAGTCTATAGAGTTCCTTGTAGAGTATATTTTATCTTGAAACCATATAATCTATTATGTTTTGACCAATTTAAAGAAAGACCAGGGGGGTTTAGTGTGTGTAAGATTTATTGAACATGTATCCACACCCCTTATGTGGGCATACTGCCTACATACCAATACTCCAAAGAGGGATCAAATCATATGTAGTTCTCCCACTTGATGTGTTTTGTGCAATTGAGTATATGAATATGAAAAATTCTAAACTAATGTACTTAAGGTGGCTAGCAATTGGTGTAAGGATTTGAATAAGCTTATAAGTATATTATCTAGTTTTATTCAAAGAATAAGGAAGATTTCTTGATTAGTATTTCTTATATTCTTGATTACTTAGTGATATTTTTCAACCCTTTCCAAATGATCTTTGAGTGGGATTTTATAGGGATCTATTTACCATGGGTTGAATGTGCTCACATTAGGATGATAAGGAAAGGATGGGGAACCAAATGAAACTAACTATTAGGGTCAAAATTGTACTTGGAAAGGAGTGACAAAAGTGTATAGGAGTGGCACCAATGTTATAGTCATAGTGTGGTGCTATTGTCCTAAGTAGATGAGACCTAGGGGGATTGATCTATCATGAAAAGAGGAGTTTGGCTCATCTAGGATCAGATTTTTAAGGTTATGGATGATTTGTAATTATTAACAATGATTACTATGAGGGTCATGAAAACAAGAAAGAGGGACCTAAGGGTTGGGTGTCATTAGCAACACTCAAGTTACCAATTTTCACATTTTATTTTATTACATTTTCCCCCCATTTATCCTAGTGATGTAGCAAAGTAAAATACTAGGATAAAGGAAAATAGAAAGCATACCTAAACTTACCTATGGGGGTGAAGCTCATGAAGTTTTATGATATTCGGTGTGCATAGAGAGAGCATGTTGTGAAGTACAAATCTATAAAATAAAACAAAGAGTAGATCAGTTCTTACTAGATACACTATATCTAAAATAAGAATGTATAAAATTGGGTAAGAGAGAGAGAGAAAGATAAAGGAATGAATACAACTAACCAAGTATTTGAAACAATATAAAACCTATTATGCTACTAAGTAATGCTAGGTAATGTTGAGTGATGTTGAATGTGTGTTGAACTAAGAGTCATATCATTAATGTAGATGAGTGGTAAATTCCCCAGAAGTGGCTCAAAAATACAAAGGCTATCCATTTGGCTCCATTATCACCCACTAAGTGAAGCTCAGTGGTCACACATGTCTTAATTGATGTTTGGACTATGTGTCCAATCCCTTTAGATAGGTGGCTCAAGAATACAAAGGCTAGCTAGTCCTTTGGTTCCATTATTTACCCATGAAGTGAAGCTATAAATTAATACTGGTAAGAAATGTGTGTTGAATGAGATGGCTCTTGAATCCAATGAATGCTTTGTATTTTGACAATGTTGGAATGCATAAATAAATATATGCTAGAAACTAGGCCACTATTGGCCACTCCAAAAGATGGAGATTAGGATTGTATGAAAGCCACTCCAAAACTGGTGCACTAGGCTTGTATGAAAGCCATTAAAAAATGTGGAGGTTAGGATTATATGAAAGCCACTCCAAAATGATGCCAACCACCTATATATGTAAAAAGGCATGCAATTGTTGAGAATTTTTGGGTAATACTAAACTCAGAAAGAAAATAAAACAAATATGCCAGACATGTTATCATTAATCACTAGTGTCTAAAACATGGATTCTACTTTGGAAGTTATATCAAATATCATATTTAAAACTAGATGAGAGAGCCATCATGCCATTCATAATACCCCCTATATCTAGATTCTCTAAGAAAAAGTGTACTCAAAACTAATAATTTGAACTAGTCTAACTATGAAAAACTTTAGTTGGACTGACTTTTCTAACTACTTCTAGAAAGTCTAGTTTTTCTATTATTTAGATAGGAGTGTCAAAAATGGATAGTATTAGTACTGATACTATATTAAAATCTTAGCACTATTATCCTAGGCTAAATATGATGATTGTTCTAATATTTTAACTATCTACCTAGTCTGTTTGACTGGTTTGATGTTTGGTTGTTATTTTAAGTGTGTTGAATGTTGTGTTTTTGATCATTTGGGACCTCTGATCTCTATGACAAAACCCCTTTTTGTTGCCTCCTCTTTTGAGGATAGGAATGAAGACCCTATAATGACTTCCATTATAATAAATATCCCTGTAAGTGTGTTATTCTATAAAGATACATGATATAGCAATGACAATCAATAAGATATCTCAAGATATAACATGGCTTGTAATTAGAGATTGTTAGATCAATAAGGGTATGCCTAGATAGATATAATAATATAATAACATGTGCAATGTACTAAACTAGAACTAAAACTCTGGTTAGTTGTTAATTGGCAAGGAGGGATAGAGCATGATGTCCATTATGACATTGAAGATAATAAGATAATGCATGATGTGGATCATGGCATTTTAAATAGTGAGAAGTAAATAAGTAAAAACCAAAAAATGAAAGAACTAAGAAGTGCACAAGAGTGGCCAAGGGGCCAATCAAACAAGGGACATGGGCACATATCACTCAAACTAGAAAGAAAGCATATAAGGCATGTTCAAATACCACATACACATATAAATATAATTGAAACAAGAAAGGTTAGTGTGAAATCCATAATCACATAGAAGAGTACAGGCAAAGGACATTGGAAAATGTCCTAAGGTACACACAAAATTAGAATCAAAGGACATTATCAAATGTTCTAAGGCACATACAAGAGACAAAGTAGGAACTAAGAAATGCAATCATATCTAGTTATGCAAATAAAGAAAAGAAAACATGTGAATACAAGAAATAAATGGCATCTAACTAATTAAAGTAAAAATTTGAAAGTATATAAGACATGTACAAGACTAGTTATATGCTAATAAAATAACCAAGGACTATATACCAGTGAGTATTGATAGATTAATCTATGTAAGCTAGTAAATAATGTACATCAACATGATAACTAGAGTGTGTGGTGTAGGAATGGCATAACCTAGATGGTGTAGTCATGTAGAAGATGCCCCCAATGGGTATGTATATTTATTTATGTCTTGATGTAGAATAAAGATGCCCCCTCAATGGTTATAATGAAGCAATCAAGGATTTAGATGTCACTACACACACTCAAAGAAGATCAATTGAAACATGGTAATGTATATAAGTCAAAAAACAATAGCATAAAACAATAAATGTAAGTCTAGCATAATAGTATAAATATAAAACATCGATGATGCATACAATCAAAATATTTTTGGTGTTTTTGTGAATTATTATTATTTTTTTATAATTTTGATATATTGTACTATTTTTGTATTTTTGAGATTTGATCTATGTACAATCAATCATAGGAAGACTATGTACAAGAATTTTGAATAGAAGTTGTGTAAAATTAATGCTGATAAGAGATGATACTAACCTATAAGTCTCATGGGAGACTCCCTATCATGGTGTCCTATATCACACAAAGGAATTATTCATGATTGTGAAGCATAAGGGAATGGCTGTGAATATGATTATGAATATTTAGATTCATAATAGGTATCTCATAAATCATAACAACCTATATGGTTCCACTCATCATTATCATCTTGATTTTGAACCAATATAATGTTAGTGTTAACAATTATTAAATCTATATCTTTTCCTCTAATAAATTATGTTTGTGAATGATCTTCCTTGGGATGTTCACTAAATGCCAAACCTTGGTGAAAAACATTATCAATTGATAGAATAAGAGTAGTGATGTCTTGAGCCTACTTGCCCAACCCTTGACCTTGATAATCAAATCATTTTAGATATTTTTGACCAAACCCATACTACTTTAAAAGCTGAGCATCATTTTGGAGAGATAGATTTGCATCTTTTTCATGATTTACCCATGCCTATGGTATTATTTGTTGCTCTAATTTTATTTTTTTTATCTTTTTGTTGTTATGAGATATGCTTTGGTAACCACTTTTTTACTATTTCTAAATTTGACCCTTTGTGAATGTGTTCATGTGTCATCATGGATTTCTCGACTAATTTAGCTTGTATAGGGTCCTCATTATCAATTATATTTTGTATATGTTTATTCAATGCCAAACATGAATTTGTGTGATGCTCATGCATTCTATGATATGCAAAATAATATATGGATCTTCTCATTGGATATAGAGGAGGTAGTTTGATCATCTTAGATTTAATCATTTCCATTAGTACATCATTTGAAATCTTATTTGATCTTTGAATTCTTTTTGAATCACTAGTTGTAGAGTTACTTTGTTGTGATTTCTTGTTCTGATATGTAAGATTACTTACAACCAATTGACTAGGTGAATGTGCATATACATGATAGACACTAGGGTGCCTTTGAGGATTTTGTATTATAATCTGATTTTCTAATGTTGTGATATTTTCATGTAATCATTGATTCTACATTTTTAAATCTGAAAGTAACTTACTCATATTGGTGATTTTATCCCTTCGAGTCTTACAATTGCAAACCCTAGTTACTTCTAATTAAACATGTAAGCACATATGTTGAAGAAGGTTTGAAGAAGCTATAGGATGAATGTATGTATTAGGAATAATAGTATAGGCTGCCTCACCTTTTGAAGGGGTGATAACATAGACCTAGTTAGAGGAAAAGTAGATATCACCCTCGTGGAGGAGAGGAGGAAAAGGAATTTGTACATAATATATGACATTGAAACTTGATAGGTGGTAGTTACTTTATGTAAAAACCATGTAGCAAAGGAGTTAGGTATATTTAGTTAAAAACCATGTATATGGGATGAAATGCACGTAAGTGGAGTTATAAGCTATATAGTAATATGATTATAAAGAATATTACACATGAGAGAGAGCAAAAAAGGGATAAAGAGCATGAAATTGTGCACTAATGCATAAATAAATTTTACATGTGCTATGATATGTCTAATATGTGTAGCAAGATAAAATTGAAAATATTTCCATATGAGAAATAAAAATTAAAGGGTAGAGATCATGGAATTGTGCATTAATGCATAAAGAGCTTTGACTTGTAACATAATATTTCTAACATGTTTATCAAAATAGAGTTGGAAATTATTTTGCATGAGAGAGAAAGAGAGAGAGTGCAAAATAAATATTGAAATCTTGTGCATGTTCATCAATAAATTTTTTAATATCATCCCTTATTATGAAAATTAAGCATGAAAGGGAAAGAATGAAACTTTGCATTAAAATATGGTAAACTTCATTGTTAATGTATATGAGAGGACCAAGTATGGTCTCCTTATTATTTACAAGAAATGTAAGAAATATTTGGAAATAAGTGAGATCCATTTTTAAAATCTAATTTGAGATGTAAGGTGATACCTCAAGAAGCAAATAAGAGCTAGTATATGCATTTAGTGTTTGAAAGATTATTATTTTGAAAATTATTGTGAAATTTTGAAATTTAAAGCAAATTTTTGAGTTCGATATGCAAGTAAAAAATCAAAAATTTATTGGAAAATTTGTGACTTAAAGAGACCTATTAGATGCAACTAGGGTTTTGAAAAATAAATATTTTTGAAAATTACTATTGAATTTGAAATTTGAGGGGAATTTTTTATTTTAAAATGCTAGTAAAAAATTAAAAATTTATTTAAAAATTAGTGATTTAATAGAACCTAGAATATGCAACTAGGGTTTGGAAAAATAAATATTTTTTAAAATTACTATTGAATTTTAAAATTTAAAGTGAAATTTTGATTTAAATATGCTAGTAAAAAATTAGAAAATTATTGGGAAAAATATTGGGACCTAGTATGGGCAACTAGGGTTTGAAAGAAAATTATCTTTAAATTACTACAAAATTTTAAAATTTAATGCTAATTTTTTATTTTAATATGTAGGTAAAAAAATAGAAAAATATAGGAAAAGTTAGTAGGAAATTTATCTTAGGGTTTCTAGGGTTTTTATGTGCAAATGAAGTAAGATGGGTTCACCAAATGATTTAACCTTTTTTGTAATATTGGTGTATTATTCCTAATTTAATTAAAGGGTCTGAGTAGTAAATCAATAAATAAATATGAAATAGTTAAGATACTGAATCATGTAAATTAGATTACTATTTTGAGCTTTCTAAAAATAGTAATAATAGGGAGAAAATAAAACTTAGCTAGAAATAGATTTATATGGCTAAGATAGGGTCTGAGATTCACTGTACAGGACTAGGACACTATCATAAACTAAGATCTAACCTTCATTTTATAATTGGACAAGAGCATCAAATTTGGATAGGAGTGGCATCAGTGTTGTAGTCCACCTCTACCATTATTGTCTAAAGTATCTGAGCTTTTTGGATATTATTTGCCAGGTCTGTGTGACCCTATCCATGAACTTTCAGTCACTAAAAGTCTATAGAGCTCATTATATAGTATATTTTATGTTCAAAACCTATACTCCATTGTGCTTTCACCAATTTTGAGAAAGAGGAGGGGTTAGTGTGTGTAATATTCACTCAGCGTGTATCTACACCCCTTTTGTGGGCATGATACCTACATAACAATACTCCAAAGAGGGATCAAGTCATATATAGTTCTCCTACTTGATGTGCTTTGTGTAATTGAGTGTATGAATATGTAAAATGTTAAACAAGATGTACTTGAGCTAGCTAGGTCTGGTGTAAGTATTTGAATAAGCTTGTAAGTATATTGGTTGGTTATATGCAAAGAATAGGGAAGATTGCTTGAGTAGTCTTTCTTGTATTCTTGCTTGCTTAGTGATATTTTCCAACTCTATCCAAATAATCTTTGAATGGGATTTTATAGGGATCTATTGTTTATGGGTTGAATGTGTTCATGTTAGGCTAACAAGGAAAAAGATGGGGAATTAGAAAGAACTAACTATTGGGGACAAAATTACACTTAGAAAAGAGTGTTAAAAGTAGATAGGAGTGGCATTGGTGTTATATTCTTAGTGTGGCACTATTATCTTGAATAAATGGGACCTAAGGGGATTGATTTGTCATAGAAAGAGGAGTCTGGCTCAGCTGGGATTAGGTATTAAAGGCTACAGATGTCGAGGAACTAGTGAAAAAGATTCCTATGAAGGTCATGAAAGTAAGCAAGAGGGACCTAAGGGTTGGGTGTCATTATCCACACTCAAGTTACCAATTTTTAGATTTTATATGATTACACCTTCATATTAGCTTGTTGCATTTCTCGATGTTCTTAGTAAGGTTGGCCTATGGAATAACCATGGATAATTAAAGTATATATAGGAGGTAGTGGTTAGTCTTTTATCATAATGTTTTTAATTTTGTTTTTATTACACTATTTTGTATTTTTCCCCATCGAAGTGGCTCAATCATATTATTCAAGTATTCTTCTCTTTCTCCAATTATTGGTGTGGATCTATTTATTCTGCTTTTAATTTTGGCATATATAAATATATTATTATGAATCATCTAAGTAATTTACTTAAAATATTAGTGGTAAAATAGGTTGTAACATAACTATAACCTATGTATATAACTCACAAGAAGTAAGAATAGGTTAATCTCTTAGCCCTCACTTCTATAAATAATTTGCATCTGAAATGTCTTAATCTATAATTTTGACAAGGATTTCTTAGTAGTCCTTGATATACCTCATAGTAAATGGGAACCAAAATTCTTTTGAAAAATAATAAATAATGAGTAATTCACATTAGAGTTTATCCCCTTCATGACTACTTCAAACTTGAGATTGCAATGAAGTGTTATTGAAAATTTGAACTTTAAGGGTGATGTCTAATAGCTTAGCATCAAGGATAAACCCCTTATTTTTTTGAAACACTTTATGTGGAATTTCACTATGCTTTAGTGACAACTACCCTCAATTTATATCTCCCATTTGAGTATGGGCTTGGTATGTATGCTAGAATGAAATCTCATTCATCATGGTGTATGGGCTCATGAATGGAAGTTTCACTATTTATGATCTTTAGTATCCCAAAAATAGGTAAGAGGAAAGTGTATGAAAGTGAAATACAATAGATATAAAACATATCTTACTTAGTAATATCCAAGATTAGAGAGGTTACTCAACTAACAATTCACTTATCAATATTTTGTTATATTGAGACATAAAGGGTTAGCTTAAGTAGATGGGTTTAATGGCATAGGTTACCCAAATATTAGGTTCAATCCTTGAGTTACTTGTGGTGTGTGGAGTGGGGAATCTGCACACCACCTACACTATGAAGTGGATATGGGGATACCTTGAGGTAAGGGCCAAACTTCTCCACATGTTCTATTAAAATCATAGAGGGTTGATTCAACTGTGGATCACTCAATATACATTATATACCTAGGCCCACCCTCATTAAGCTTTAGATGTAGATTAAATTTGAGTTAAAAATGTCTCATGTCACTTTTATTACCTCCTATTTTAGGTTTTTGAACCCATATGTTCATGTAAGAAGTTCTATAAAAGGTTTTGAGAAAATTAATCTGGTGTAGGGGGTGTGTGAGGTGATAGTAGGCAATCAAGTGATATAAGCAAAGAAGATTTCAGTACTAGAGGATGTAAGTTTTGTACAAAATTTGGCACTAATCAAGAAGATAAGGTTATATTATAGCACATCCACAGGTGTAGAAGGATAATTTATCTATAAAAAATTATCAAACTATAGCTAAGTGCTTTTGTATGACCCTTCCAAAGCCAAAATTAGTTATATCTCTATCTTGAGCCCTATGAAAAATTTTCTCATTGTTCACTATCTACTTCTAGGTGACTTCAAATGAAATATTTCATAAGAGGAGGCCCTATAGCTTGTAAAAAAGGTTTTGGCTATTAGTGGTTCTCATAAGAATAGAGTTAAGTCTTAAGAAGATACACAAGTTATGGTTGGAGCAGATTTAGACAAGACTATGATAGATATGAATAATGAGGAATGGTTTGGCAACACCTCAAGAAAATATTTAATAGAATTTATTAATTTAATTTCATCTAAGGACAAAATAGAACCTTCCTTCTAAGTAATTTCAATCCTTATATTGATTTTAGACTGAAATAGGATGAATAACTACTCAATAATGAGGACTGGTTCTTCTTAAGAGGTCTTATTGATAGATTTGATAGACATTGGCCCATCATTATAGCCTTACATGATTGGGTTTCAACAAACCACAAAATACTCATGGAATATAACATGGAGATTTATCCATGTACAAAAGGTTTCTTCATTTTTGTCTTCAATGGTTTGAATGAACATGGTAAAATATTAAATGACAAGTCTTGGTATTGGGACAACCACTTTCTCTTTTTTAAACCTTGGTTTGCATATTTCAACCCACTAGTGGAAATCCTAACCATTAGGACTATGTGGATCCATAAAACACATTTTCCTCTATAATTTTGGTCAAGTGCTTATCTCACAAGTATTGGGAATACCTTTAGAGAATTAGTGATAATTGATGCCTCAACCATTGGTTTTATTCATACCACCTATGATCAACCATTGGTAATTATAGATATCTCAAAAAAACTCCTAGCTAATATAAATTTAAAAATAAGAGGTTATTGATGGACATAGTCACTAGATTATGAAGGCATCCATTTTATATGTTAGAAATGCTTCAAAATTAGACACTTTGTAGTAGATTGTGCCAACTCCAAACTCAAGTCAATTTATTCTTGGTGGAAGGATGAACTTTCATTGCATATTATAATTATTTTAGACTAGAAATAGTGTTGCAAATAGGATGAAATTACTAGTTTTATTCTTTCTTGAATGGATCCTTAGTCACATTATAATAAATACAAGAGTACTTAAGCCAAAAATCTTACCCCAATATAAGAAGGGCTTAGGAGTAATGTACTAACAATTTGTTTCTAAGTAATAGAATATAGTTAATAAAAAAGGTCATATATCCCCTATTCCTTCCCCTTGTGTCTTGTGATTAGGCAAACCAAAAGGCAAAGCAAATCCCTAAGGAGAACTAGGAAACAAAACCTAGGCCTTTTTTATGAATTTAAGCCTCGCTAGGCTATGCTTATTTTTTTATGGACTGAGACTTGAATTTTCTTTTTTTTGTCCTTTTTTATTTCTTCAATAGGTTTGACATTTTGGGTTTACCTTTTCTGGAGGTTCTCTAAGTTTCTTTTTAACCTTGGTTTCTTTCTCATTTTAATAAAATAGGAGAGGGACCCACCAAACCTCAATCATTTATCAAAAAAACTATTATGTTGAGGTCATGACCAATTATGGATTTGCTAGATAATGAGATGCATAAGGTTGGTAAAGTGGGTTGGTTGTGCATAGCCCCACCAAAGTTTGAATCTCATAGGGTGTTTATAGGTTGGATATGGTCGTTTAAGTTGAATTAATGATTTTAATGGTTCGTGGTGGCCATTTATATTGGTTTAATGGTTTTTTTGGATTTTACCCCTTGATTATGCCCTAGAACTAGTTTGTATCTCCAGTCAAAAATGAATATATATTAAAAAAATTATGGATCCACTAAACCTAATGGATCTCTTACTACACATTAAAAAAGGAGAGGTTTCTAATGCCTCATTAAAGTTTCATCATGGAATAAACCTTAACTAGGTCTTATAATGTGATAAATTTAAATTAGCTAATATAATAAATAAACATACAAGCTAATGTAGTAAATAAAAATACAAGCTAATCAAGTGCTCACCAAAGCTTGTGACACAAATTGGGATGATAAAAAACAAGAAAATATAGTTATATTCAATACAATATAAAATTAATCTAAGCAAGGAGAGATACAATTCAATCCACTACTTATGAAACATCTACATATAAAAATGAAGGTCTATGAGTATACTTAACTTGTTAAAGTGAATCTGTCATGCCTCAATCTTTCACTTAACCAAACGTTTTTGAAAGAGGTTGTTTTGGATTGTAAGGATCACAAGTATATATCATCTCTAAGATATAATACTTATTATATGCATCCAATACATCCACAAGATGAATTCTACTACTCCAAGGCAAAACCCTAATCAATAAAACCTCTAAATGATAGTATAAGTAGATTTATGAGTTAAAATGATACAAAATTGAATGATACTATATTTTTAAATGAAGTTAAGGGGGTATTTTTATCCATGTATTGACCTTGAACCCTCCTAAGAGTTTATCCAGCTAGGTTGGTTGGGTCAACCTTGTTTGGCAGGAAAAAGATTTGTTAGGTCTCAAACTAGGTCAGTTAGGCTGACCTAGTTCCATAACATGTGGTAACATATTTTATAACAAGGTCAACCTAATAAATTTTGTCATATTTTATATATCCTACTAACATATTATGAATAATGTATTCAACCTATTCAACATATTAGTATGAGATGAATGATAGAGTCGACCTAGTCAACATAGTAGGAAAATAGGCTAAAACATGTAGTATAAATATAAAATAAAAATTTAAGTATAAGTTGAAATTTAGACATATAATTTATTATACATTAATTTATATTTTATATTTACACTCTCAGTATGTTTGAGAGTGATTTTGGACTTCTAGGAGCTATAATGCAAATTTTATATTTTGGAGGGTCCTAATAGATTTCACACTTATCCATATTTTAGGGTTCTAAGATTTTAGATGTAGCCATATTTCCAGATTTTAGGATTTTTTGGAGGAATAATAAGAGGTAAATTTATATACAGTATGAATAAATATGTTGGACTAATATTATGAATGATAAAAATCCATAACAATCTTGCAAAGCATAAATGGTCTACCCACCCCTTTCCTAGTGCACCCTATAATGCATGTACTAAAAGAGATTTGAACTTGAAAAGTTCATATAAAAGAGAAAGTGTTATTAAGTGATCAATATTAAAAATATTTTAAGTATACATATTCCCCACTTGGATCTCATCATGTGTCATGTGAGTGTAACATGGGATGGTTCTTTGATTAAGAACATAACAACACACTAACTAAGGTAACTAAAAATTAAATACTAGAATTAATGTTGAAATGAAATGAAAGTAACTGAAAGTATCATATACATACCTTAACTTACATTTATAATAATTTTTTATTGTAAATATCCTAGTCTTGATTGTGTAGGGTGTAATACCTACATTTGAGAAACCCTAGGGATACAAGACTAATAATAGAAGCAATGAGTGCATACATAAGATGGTATAAATAATAATGAATAACACTAAAAACTTATTAAATTACTTATAACATTAGTTTTATAGGATTTTTAAGGATATGTTAGAACCAAAAGAGAAAGCATGTAAATGAAAAAATGATGAAAAAGTAATGTATAACACACTATATCACATTGGGAAGAATGTAAAAAATGAATTAGAAAAAGGAATTTAGAACATACTAAATCATGTTGGGAAGCATGTAAAACATTGTAAGTAAATGAAATTTCAATGTGATAAATATGTTAGTAAATTAAGATAAGGAAGTAAATGAATGTAATCACATGTAATATAAGCATGTCAAATCAAACATAAAAAAACATAGATGATTGAAAAAGAAACATATAAATCCAAATGTAAGATAAGCATGTCAAATAAAGCATGAAGAAAGCATAAATAATTGAAATTAAAGTCAATAAGTAAGACAACTAAGTCAATTCATACATTGTTTAACCCTAAATTGGTATCTATATTTGATTTATCTGGGGTTAAAGGGTTATAGATAGCCTAGGGTATAAGGATGATAAACTATTTGTAAAGTAGGCTAATTAGATGTTAAACTTAGATAAATATATACACAGTGTCTTATGTTGAGATAAGATAAAAATAGTAAGTAAAATTATGATAGATATAGAAATGACAAAGAAGTAATGTATTTAGCTTGTTTTGATGTTGACATAGTTCTAGATCTGGAATAGGAGGAAAGTAGACTAGATGAATATTCTAAAATAGTCATTAGATTCTGAATTGAATGCATATGGATCCACAAACACTAGCATTAACCCTAGATGGTTTCATCAATGTTAATATCTGAACTTGACATAGGTGTCAGGTATGGAATACATACTAGAAAAGGATGTGACCACCTGGATGCTTTTAGGTATGTCTTTACCTTCACTATCATTCATTCAGATTTGGGTCATGGACTATCTCTCCTCATGTAATTTTGAAACCCTAGTTCCTCATATTCATAGTGACCTTAGGGAAAAATATGTTAGTAGTCATAGTTTTGAGCTGACCCCAAAGACCCCTCTATTAATGATCATAGCCTACATATCCAACACTGTGAAGAGGTACTCAAATTGATTTAGTTCTCCCCTATGTGTTGACTTATGTGTGAATCATGAAATATTTGTAAATTAAGTACAATAGTGACCTAGCTTCTAACTTGGAAAATACATCTCTTAGGCTCCTCCTTTAGTACTTTAGACCTCTTGGGTTCACTTAAGTTCTTGATTGAATGCCTTTTATAAGTTGCCTGGTGACTAGGTAAGAAGTTTCAAGGTGAAGAATGAAATAGGGTTGATCTTGTATTTCATTTTAACTATTTAGGGTTTATGGAGTTTAATCCTAGGTTTTTAAAGGTTTGAGTATAGTAAATTAGGGTTAAAATATGAAATAAATATAACTACTAATTTTTAATAGAATTGATTTAGTTTGACCTTTCTAAAAATAGAAATAAATAATTTAAACAAGTACTTAGCTAGAAATTAACTGAGATGGGAGATATATAGGCCATAAATTAAGATAGAGGCTGATTTGAGTGTCATAAATAGGATATAAGTATCAAAACCCTTCATGGACAATATCACCCCATTTGTATAGTAGTTCCATGTGGTGCTAGTGTCCCTATTTTGGTGTTAGTGTCCTCTATGTAAAACTAATTTGAGCTTCTAAATACACCTGTGTCTAGGTTTTCCAATCCTGTTCCTGTGTGCATGAGTTCTATATCTCTATAGATGACCTATTTTGACTAATTTTGCATGCCAAACCTAAACCTCCATGTTTCTAGGGTATCTAGTTAGCACAAGTAGAAAATTTATTTTTATTGGCATAGCTTGTGCATCCTACTATGATGAGAGTTGCCTACATACCAATACTTTAAGAGGGATCAATCCTGATGTAGTTTTGCCCACCTAAGTAATGGTGTAAGTACAATTTAAGATAGTATGAATGTCATATTGAGTGATTTGAATGTTTTTAAGAGTAAAAATATAATTAATCCAAGATTAGGAATGCTTTAGATGGTTGTATGCATAAGTATGATAGAATAAGGATTGATGACCTTGATTCTACACAACTTGTTCTAAATTTATTTGTGTAATTTGCATCAAATTTACATCTAGTGGATAAAGGGATAAAAGTCATGTATATATATTGGTATAGTGTTTATTCAAGTCTTAAAATAGGTCTAGGCTGACCCTAGGTAGTTTTTCATTCTAAAAGATATCAGTTAGAGATAAAAATGAACGAAAAGGACAATAATGCCTAAATTAGGACACTAGTGCCATGGGGTACTATTGTCTAAATAATGGTGCTAGTGTTGAGGTAGTATAACATGTGTCATTAGGGGCCAATATGTTAAATTTAGGGTTTAGGACTACTTTAAGGATGTTTAGGGATGTGTGTGGCCTACATGAAGTCTATAAAAGTGTATAAATAGGCACTCAGATAAGTTTAGGGATAAGCTAGGGATGGGTTGTCTCAAGTAACATTATTAAAAATCAAGTGTCATTTTTAGGTGATTAAATTCACCCCCCCCCTTATGATTGTAATGCATCAAAGTGAAATTAATAGGATAAAGGAAAAAAGAAGTGTACCTAGACTTACCTAAGAGGTGAAGCCCATGAATCTACATCTAAGTATTATTGACCAAATTTGACATTTGGTCAAATTAGGTCAATACCTAAATTTGTAAACTTTTTATAAGTTTATGCATGTCCTATAGAGGTCCCATAATGTTCTAAACATCTTACTTATGCCTCCTCTATTCCTTATATAAGCCCACCCTCTTTGTATTAGATGAGTCAACTAAAGTCAACCTTGGTCAAACCTATTCAAACTTAGTCAAAGTGCCAAATTGTATTGGATATGTCCTAATTTGGTCTTTGACATGTTTTAAGGTGTATTCAAGTCATAAATTTGTCACTTACTATATTCCATGTGCAAAAGGGGTCATTTGGCCACATTTTTAACCTATTAAATGACTTTTATGAATGGTGGAGTTAGAAAATTTGTCAAAAAAGTGAGTTTAAATGTGTAAGAGGTTAGGATAATGTATATAGAATTCATATGTCAGTAAAAAAGTAGTTATATGCAGAAAAAAGGAGTTTCTCCTTAATTTTAGGGCCTTTTGGGTATTTGTACAAAATAAATGATCTCCCTTTTAGCTAAAATAATTCACAAAGTGCCTCTTTACCTCCATAAACTATTTTAAATGCTTGGTTTTCAAGGATGATGTCAAAAAGTCCATCTATAACTTCTTTTCTTTCATTTTCTCTTTGCAATCCAAGAAATGCCATTTTCAAGTGTTTGGTGTGGACCATACAGGTGGAGTTGGGAATAATGATCCTAGTGGGTGAAAGGTATCTAAGTACACTTAACTTTAATAAAAATAAATTTAAATTTTGTGCCTCTTACTTTATGAACAATTGCTAAAACTCTAGATAGCTTTTTAAGCATGTAAATCCATGAGGGGGTCATTTGTTTTAGATTCCATTGATTTGGTTTGATGTATTTTTTTGTTTTAGGTGTTTCTCTATATTTTCCAAAAGCTTTCCATAGGTTCTCTATCACCTTGATATCATGAAGATCATCAAATGCCAATAAGCCTCTTCTAGGTCTGTTTGGGTTTGCCATTGTTTGCTATTTTCATCTTAGGTTCCATGAGAGAGGTTTTTCACATTGAATAAGGTGTTTTAAGAATTATATCCAAGTTTTCTTGGTGAATTTTATCAATTTATGGACTTTCAGGTGTCTTTGAGGTGATAGGAGGCTTAAAACAAACCTTTTCTTGCTCAAATTCCATGCTCTACCTATATTTTCTATCAAAATAGTCACCTTCAAACTCTTGATGATATCATTATGGTGTAAGGGGAGATGGAATTATCTCACAATTTCTTGTTTTTCACTTTAAATACATTTGGAGGTTTGTCAAGGAGCATATGAGTCCTTTCTACACTCATAGTTCATAGTGAGTTATGCCCAATTCACTGCCTACCTTTCAAAAAAACTTTCTATCGGTGACATCAATAGGAGTTTCAGAGAGTGGTAAAAAATAAAAGGGATAGAGTTGAATATTTTTTGTTCCCAAAATCAACTATGCTTATTTTTGGTGACAACCCCTGTGAAACTTGTCTATTTTGTAATTTATACTCTAAGTTCATCATTTGAGACAAGATTCTCTTGATCTCGACTGTAGTTGACATCATAGGAAAGTTTGAAACACTCCATCATGATTTCTCAAAAAATGTGAAACTTGTTGTAATCTTGATCTAATCAAAATGTCAGATTTTGATAGTTTTCAAGGTGTTAGACAAATTTCATTCTTTCCATGCACTAGCAGCATTTTTCACCACTCTTACATTTTTCATTCTTTCCCTGTATAAGCATAAATTTTCACCACTTTCCATGTTTTTTTTCTTATAGTGAAAAAGTGGTGAAATTAGCCACACTTGCATGTTTGTTGGTTCTTCCATGCACTAGCAACTATTTTTGCCACTCTTATAGTTTTCCCTTTTTCAATGCACTAGCGGCAATTTTTGTCACCCTTGCATTTTTCTTTTCCCCTTTTCATGTAAGGGCAGTGATTTTTGATGTCAATGCATGAAATCCCCTATCTCATGCAAGGGTGGTGATTTTTACCACCCATGTAGTGATTTTGGAAACAATCTCAATTTTTGCACAACATTTATGGTCGCACGCACTGAGTGGTTAGAACATGGTTTGGGACATTTAAATGCCATTTGATAATCATTTTTATTATTTTATGTTCCCTAAGACTCCTTCCTGTAATCATTCAACCATGAAAATTAATAGGATTATGAATTCACTAACTTTGAGCTTAGGATTTTGAAATTATTGGGTGAGTTTTACTTTTTAATATTTTTGCTTCTAAGTTTTTCTTTCTTCCTTACTTAGTTTTCTTTACCTTTGAGCTTTTTTTTTCTTTTTATTCTAGTTTTTGTTGTTCCTCCCTTATTTTTTTTCCTTACCCTAGTAAACCTATCTATCAGCTTGATCCATCAACTATCTCTCCATGCACTAGGTTGTCTTGGATACCGAGTCAATGTTTTGACCTGACCTAAGTTTTGCCCATGACAAATCTAGTTAAAAAACACCCTACATAAAACCAATGTAATGATGGTTAAAATTCTCTAATGATGCAATCCCCTATGCAATCAAGCCAAAATTTGTCATCTTTACACATCCCCATCTCTTCCAAGTGTATTGGCAATGAAATTCACCGCTCTAAATTTGCTTGCCATTTCCTGTGGTGGTGGCAAAATTTGCTGCTCTTACTAAAAACTTAAAATCTTTGCTTTATGTAGGGGAGGCATTTTTCACTACCCCTACATAAACACAACATGCAAGGATGGTAAAAATTTCCACCCCTACACAAGTATGTATTTTTCCCTCCCTACAAGGGAAACAATTTTTGCCACTAAAACAAAAGGTAAATACCCCCCACATGCAAGGGCAGTGACTTTTGCCGCCCATGCAAACATTCCCTCAAATTTCTTAACTCTGGTAAATTTTTAGTTTCACCTTTTTGAACCTCTTTTTCTCTATTTTTTCATCTTGCTTACACTTTATCCCTTTCAAGCTCATCCCCATGATCACGATCATCGACATGCAATTTTCCTATATTGCTAGTATTTCTCCTAATTACTTAACCATGATTTCTCTTTCAGTTTCTTTTGTGGATCCTTCTTCATTGACATTGTTTTTGTAAAATCCCTTCCAAATGATTGATCTTTCTTCAAATAAGTTGAAGGCAATGAATTACAAATATCAAGGTGTTTTTATAATCACCTTAGTTATTTCTAATGTCGATGACATTAGAGATACAGAGATTGGTCATGTGGACATGGCCAAATTCATGGAAAGAACTAAATCAAGCAATCATAGCCATGAAATGAAGAAGATAATTGATGACAATATTCATTTGGTATCTTCTTTCCCTGTAGTGGTTCACAACATCGAATTTGTTCTCCAGTGCACTCAATTCTATAATAAGAATACCAGGGCTATGTTAGATGCTAATGGTAATTTGGTAATTAAACTAGATCCTGAGTTCATCGATAAAGTGTTCATGTGCCCTTCTGCTACTAAAGTAATAAAGCTTGATTTTATCGAAGCACAAAGAGAATATGACAAAGATCCTAGAAAAGTGAAGAAGATAATCAATAATAAATTGCTCAAGACTCCAAGGGGAAATTTGTTAAGATGGCCATAGAGTTTTCTAATAAGTGACTTTATAGAAGAAGTTGGTGATCTAATCACTCTTCTCAGTAGGGTAAGAGTTTTACCCTCTTCCTCACAATTTCATGAATAGATGTATCCCTTTATCAAGATAAATCTCTAAGGCAAACAAGTCATCTTCTAGGGAGAACAAGTCAGCAATGCTTTGCATGAGCAATTGATGAAGGTATCCATTACTTTCAAATTCTACATGACTTCTTACCTGGTCTATATTGTAGCTTTAATGAGAATCTTTCCAGGTTTGACATCAAAAGGAGATAAGAGGGTAATCTCAATATATCAATACTACTCTTAGTTAAAATTAAAGGGTTTTATTCATCATTTGAGGAGAGTAAATGATGCTTTTTTCATAGTATTTTTGTGTCTTTTTGATCCTCAATTAGAACAAAGAAGAGTGTCAGATGAGGCCTGAATAGTCATAAATGATTTTGGATGAATATTATTACAATTTCCTTCTTTCTCATACCTAAGGGTTGGTTTTTTCCAAGGTCATCCTTATATGCTTCCAAGATTCTCCTTAGATAAATTAGTCTTAATGGAACTATGCAGACAAATGATTGTCATGCATAATAAACAGATGGAACTCAAGAAGCCCAGTTTCAAGTTTCAAACTGAAATTGGCAAGTTTTTAGTGTTAACCACTAGAAAGGCTAAAACCTAGGGTGTGAAGGATATAATCAAAGAGGAAAACCCATTTTCATGAACCTATGATTGAATATGTTTGGGTAGAATTGAGAACAGTGGTAGATATCAAGAAAATGGACTATAGTAGGTTATCTCTTGAGTAGATTAAATATCTGGGACTTGTTGATATACTTGATAACTTGGTGGATGATGGAGATTTGATTAATGATATATACAATACTGAATATATTTCCAATGCCCCTCTTCCTCCAATACAATATTCATAAAAAGAGATAACTTTCTTGAGGAAAAGATTTGAACCTATATTGGCAAACACCAATAATTGGTTAGCAAATAAAGGAATTACTTTGAAATAATTTATCATAGGTTCTAAAGATAAATTTGAAGAAGAAACAAGAAGAAAAGTAGAAAATAGGATGAATAACAAAAGTGATGTCCCTTCTTCTTCCAAGCCACATAAGCCTAAGATCATATTCCTGATGAAGAAGTCAAAAGTTAATAAAAAAGAGTCAAAAATAGTAGATATAAAAGTTGAGAAACAAAGCGCTAAATAATAAATGATAGAATAGATGGAGACTGATGATAGGCCCGCAAATCAACAAGAGAAAGAAACTTTGTCTCCACAAGAGAATGTGTAGGAAGAAATAGGAATGTCTTCTTCCCTACCTGGCACACCTGTTGTAGCCCCTTCACCTATTTCTCTGATTAGTGTTCCCTCTTCTAGATCACCCTCTCCTTCCAAAATAATTTTTGACAAACCCTGAAAGCACTTTTGAAGATATTCTTCATTCCTCAGGGTCAATTCCTAGTTTGTCATCCCCATCTTTTGATATTGAATATAGTTCTACTTTTGATCACTCAGTAAAAGGTGTAGTCTATACTGATACTCCATCTATTTTTTACACTACTTGTGCAAGTGTAACTCTAGTAACACCAACAATAGAGATTTATCCTAATGTAAGTACTTGTGCACTCCCACCATGGTTATTAGCTTATATGCCCAAAATGAAGAAACAAGCCACCTTTCCAAATGAATTTGATTTTAATAAAATGGTTCCAGTAAAAGTCAAGGCTTCCAAGAAGCCAAAGATTCTTTCAAAAATGATTAAGGATAAGGGAAAAAAAAATTGGAAATTGTAAGACCTCCACAGGATGCAACCATTAAAATTTTTGATGTAAGTGATTACTCTATCTCTAGAGTTGAATTAGGTAAGATAACTCATGATATTTCTAAGAGTGATATGCAGTCAACCATGGACATCCTGATTTAGAAATTTGATAGAGAGAAAGAAATGAAGGATCACTACGAAGCCATGGTGGAATAATTGACTACAATGGTATGGAGAATTACTTTCACTCCTGAAATAGTAACTCCTGAGGCCATTCCTATAGAATACCTCATTATTCAAAAATTGGAAAATACCTATCTCAAAGAAAAATTACTTGAAGAGTACTTGAGCAAGATGCATGCACAAGGAGTTTCCTTACTCATAGAGTTATCTAAAAAAATAGATAAAATGAGAAAAATAAGAGCATAATTTGATGATCTCATTAATGTTATCTCTCAAAAAATTAAAATCATAGAAAGGTATCTTGAAAAGTGGATGGATATGAAGAAACTAAAAATAAGCACTCTAATGTCAATCAATGTCATTACTGATAGAGACTCTTACACTGAAACTAAAGAGGCATTAGCATATAGGATTCAGGTGCTTAAAGAGTTGATCAATAACCTCGAATCTTCAAAGAAACTTAGTGAACAAAATGATATCAGTCTTTTGCATTAATTAGAGGAGCTACCTTATAAACTTACATCATAAGACAACTAATTCCTTCTAGCAAAAGAAATGATTTAGGAATTTGAAGGTATGTTCTAGAAAGAATTTGAAGATAAGGGATTTTAAGTAGCCTCTATGGACAACATTCTGGATAATCAATTAACTCTAGATAATCTAAAAACCAAGTTAACTAGTCATGCAAAATTAGTTATAGTAGTAAGAGATGCCATGATTAGAGCTAAAATGATTTTGAAGAACACTGTTACTCTAGACAATATCAAGATGCAAGTGGTTATCGCTATGTATGATGCTCATATGAAGAAAGATGGGGATACAAATTGAAACTATTTTTTATTTGGTTTAATTTCTACTCTTCTGATGTACTTTTGTAATTGATTTGGACATTTTTACATGTACTTTTCTCATATGTAATTACATGTAAAAATATAGGAAGTCCTAAGTCAAAAAGGACTCTTATCTTTGACTTGGTCAAAGTAATTAGGTCTTTTCTAAAATGTCCTAAAGGTCTCTTCCTATAAATAAAGAGGGCCTCTTTTGTAAAAGATATCTTTTAGTTATTGGAAGCAAAACTCTACCAAAATTGAAATGCCTTTTGAGACTTTGAGCTCAGATTGTAAATCAGAATTTTATCAAGTGAATGAGAAAGCAAGTGACTTTTCAAACTTTGTATTGGAATAACTTGTGTTGTGTAGAAAATTGTTCTTATGTCCTTTTCCTAATACAATCTTATCTATTTGATTAAATAATTAGAGTGAGTGAATATAATCTAGAAGATATTATGAAGTTGATTATGGAGACTTTGTGCTACTATAATTGTCTTTAGTTTGTGTTTTATTATTTTAAAATGAAAGATATTGGAAAGAATTTAAACTACTTATATCTTTTGTGATTATATACTTTGTTTTAGCTATCAGTGAAGACTTTGGGATGCACCACTTTCTACTATGATATAATTTATAGATCAACAAGAGAAGCAATGATAGGTTTTGTACTCTCGTGGGTTTCTTGTGAATTCAATTAATATCAAGAAATTCTTCTTGTACTTTGTAAAAATAATTTCTAAAAAAAGAGAAATGGATGATGTGATTTCACCTCTAAGTTAGTATATAGTTTAAATTAGTTTATGATAGTTTATAGGGAACCTCCCCTTACTGAGAGGAGAGATTTATCTTATTATATTGTGGCTAATATAACCATTTTTCCTTCAGTTAGATGATGACAAAATATTCACCCAACAATTTTTTGGTGACTCCACTAGGGATCGAACGTGCAATTTGAAGCCTCACACTTTGAGTTGAAGCATTTCAAGTTCTTTTCCATTCTACATTCTGGTAGATTCATAGTATACATGAAGCTTGAGAGTTTGATGTATTATTGATCCTATATTTGAATTGGTACAAAAAATTAATTATGATCTCTTGCCTCTGCGATCTCACCTTCAGTGACCCAGGAGTTTTCCTCCTACCAGTGGCACATCTTCAATAACAATTAAAGTTCCTAGTCTTAGTGATAGCAAAGTTTTATCTATTCATACTCCACAAAGGTTTTTTATCCCTCCTTTTACTTATCATATCATGGCAACCCAAGGCCCTTAGGGTAACACTTTTGGCCCTCTAAATCTAACTCCACGAGCTACCTCATAGTTTGAGAAAGAATTTTCCTAAATTATATGGTGATGTGAAAGTTCACCCTAATGAGCATATTGAAACTTTCTACATAGCCTATGGTGTGATAGGCATTGAATATAAATATATAGCAGTAAGATTTTTTGTAGAAACACTACAAAGTGCTACCACAGATTGGTTTTATCATCTTCAAGCTCATACTATAACTGATTAAAACACTCTTAAGACCAAGTTTGAGGCTAGGTTCAAACCTGTGGAAGATGCACATACCTTGTTGGCTTAGCTTACACAAATGAATAAAGAGCCTCATGAGCCTATGAGAGACTTCATCACTAAATTCAATAAGTTGAGGAATAGAATTCCTGTAATTGCTCAACCAACACCAAAAAAACTTAAGTGTTTTTTTATCAATTCTCAACTTCCTAAAGTGAGTTTTTTGTTAAGGTGGGCTAGCCCTGTAGATATTTCTATATCTCAAATTTTAGATACCAAAGTCAAAGATTATCTTATCCTTACAGATAAGATAAGAAAAGATTCTAATAAAAATAGATTTTCCTCTTCTACTGAAAATTCTCCACAAGCACCACTAATCCTATGGTACAAAAGTTCATAAATGAATTGCTAGCTCTAAAAATGAAAATCTCCCAAAGTATGTCTACTCCTCCTTATCAAGATATATTAAGGAGGACATTTCATAACAATTCATATCAAGGCAATGCTACCAGAAATCAAGGGCAATCCAATCATCTTCCTCCCACACAGGGGAAGCTTGCCATTGAAGCAACACCAGTCAACTCAATTATTGGTTATTATGAAGCTGAACATGATCATTCTTTTCAATCTGAGTTGGACCAATAAAATAATACTAATCTCTTTCTATAAATAGAAGAAGAATTAGCTGGTGACTCTACTATTGGTTTTTTGAATTATCAAGATGAAGCTAAAAAAGGAGAGGTATCTGATGGAGCATATGTTTTATTTACTAAGTCCCAAAACCAATCAACTCAATAAGTTGATAAGAGAAAATTAGGATAAAAACCTCAGCTAGTGATCTCAATTGCTAAATAGGAAACTTTACTACCTTTCCAATCAAAGGACCTGGTGGCCAATAAGCAAGTAAGTACCTCAAATAATCTTGTACCTTTTTCTCCTATTCCTTATACCAGTACCCTATCAAATAAAAATTAGAATGATGTACTTACTTCTTCTATTTCTAGTTCATTATACTTATTCGACATGATTAATCATGCTAGGAAGACCAAGATCCAAATGTCTGAAGTTGAGTACTTACAAGCTAATCCTAAATAGTTTGATAGGTTAGTTAAATACATCAAAAACAAAACCATCCATACAAGACAAGATTTTTCAAAAGTGACTCATGATCCATCAAATAAAAAATCTATCCAAAATAATCTTGTCACTACTCCTCTTGTTACCCCTAAAAAAATAGAACCTTTCTATGTTTCTATATTGATAAATGGTCATAAGTTGAGCAATTGTATAATAGAATCTACAGCTTCTAATAATGTTATGCCCACCAAGGTACTATATTCTCTCAGTCTTACCTTTACTAAGACTTTTGGGAGATGTTTCTCCATATAAAATAAGTAAGTACCACTTTTGGGTCAAATCAAAGATGCCCAATTTGTATTTGTGACTTTTCTAGATAAAAGGATTAAGATGACAGTCTTAGTGGCTGATGTTCTAGCTTATTATGGCATTCTAATCAGATGTAATTTTTGCAAGGATGTAGGTGGAGAGTTGATCATGGATCTATCTGAAACAAGGATACATGTTAAAGGCATCATGAAAAAGTTTCTTCCTAAGAATGAGTCAAAATATATTGTTACCCAAATGTTAAACCCTGAAGCTCAAATTTTGTTTGAATCCTTGAGAATGGGTAATTATTTTCTATCCACTAAGAATATATTTAATTTATCAAAAAAAAATTATTAGGTGATAATTTAGATGATTCAAACTAGAAATTAGAAGAATTTTTAGAGAAAAGTTTGGGGAAAAGGAATCTTCCCTCACTAATGAAGAGGAATATTTAAGAAGATCAAGTTTTAATGAGGTTTAGATTTTAAAATTTGATGGTAGCTACTCCTCTACCAGTTTTGGAGTTAGAATTGTTTTGACATCTCCACAAGAAGATCTTTTCCCTTGCTCGTATAAGTTACAATTCAACAATACCAACAACACTGCCAAATATGAATCATTGTTGCTTGGATTGAAAGCTACCCATGCTAGAGGTGTTAAGATTCTTCATGCCTAAGGAGATGCTAAATTGATGGTTTTTCAAGTAAGTAATCTATATCAAACCAAAAATAAAATATTTTGACATTATTGCAATCATGTATGGGATTACATTAAAAGTTTTGATGCTTTCAATATTTCTATGGTGCCGAGAGAGTTTAATGATCATGTAGATTTATTGGCTATCTTCACAACCCTCATGGTTCTTCATAAAGATTTCAAAGGGAAAAAATACACTATTGATATGGTCTTTCAACTAAGTGTACCTGATAATGCCAACCATTGGCAAGTGTTTAATGGTGATAATCAAATTATTACTTTTCTCAAAAAGATGGATATCTTTGAGGAGCTCTACTTTGAAGGTAGTGAATCTCTACCATGGGAATCAGTTCTTGAAATAGATTCACAAATTGGTGAAGAGTTTCTTCAACTAAAAGGGAATAAAATTCCAAAAGTTTTGGTTTCTCTCAAAAAGCTATTTGATAGGCATGACAGATATATCAAGCAACAACAACAAATAGATTCAAGTTCTGCTATGGAGTTTGATCAAGTGAATTTGAGTTTAGAATCAAATCCCAAAATGGTCAACATTGAGAAATGTTTCACTACTCATGAAAAGTTCAAATTCATTACTCTTCTCTGTCATTACATTGGCATTTTAGCATATTCTTATGATGATTTGAAATCCTTCAGGTCTAAAAAAATTCAGCATGAAATTCCTCTTAAAGTTAGGTCACTGCCTCACAAACAAAAAAAAGGCAATACAATCCTAAAATATTAGGTACTATCATTTTTGAGATTAAAAAGATATTGAATGCAAGAATAATTTTTTAAATTCATCATTCCACCTAGATCATGAACATAATTTTTGTAAAAAAAAGATTGGAGAAATTCATATTTGTGTTGATTTTAGGAATCTCAATCAATCTTCTCTAAAGGATAACTACCCCCTACCCATCATGGATAAAGTATTTAAAATAGTAAATGGCTCAAAAATGTTATAAATGTTTGATGGTTTTTCTAGGTATAATCAAGTGGAATTTAATGAAGCAGATCAATATAAAACTATTTTCACTACACCTTGGGGTACATTTTTATATTGTAGAATGCCTTTTAGTCTGATCAATGTTGGTGCCACCTTCCAAAGAGAAATGGATATTTCCTTCAGAGATGAAATATGTAATTTTATTATGGTATATCTTGATGACTTGACCATTTTCTCCAAACATTATCCTGATCATGTGCATCATTTACAACAAGTACTAGAACACTATCGGCAAAATGGTATTTCTCTCAATCCTAAGAAGTTAGTTTTTGAGGTTATAGAAGGTAAACTTCTCAGTCACATTGTATCTTGAGAAGGCACAAAAATTGACTTAGAAAGAGTCAAATCTATTCAAAATATTACTCTACCTACTAGTAAGACTACAGTTCATTCCTTCTTTATAAAGGTGAACTTTTTACGAAGATTCATTCCTAAATTTATAGAGAAAACTCACCACATTATTGACATGATGAAGGGTAAGGCTAATTTATATTAGAATATGGAAGGCAAAGAAACATTTAAATATATCAAGAAGGCTATTGCGCATGCTCTAGTCCTAGTTTGTCTAGATTATGCCAAAGATTTCATAGTATACAACTATGCTTTTGAACATACACTTTCAGCCATTCTGGTTTAGCAGAATGAAGAAGGTGTGGAGTCTCCCATATAATTTATGATTTTTCCTCTAAAATCTCATGAATTTAAATATTCAAACATGGAGAAGCATTTTTATGCCATGGTTAAGGTGGTAAAACATTTTTGATTCTATATCCTAAATTCACATACTGGTGTTCTAGTGCCTGATACCATAGTAAAGTCTATTTTAATTCAATAGGAGTTCGGTACTAAAAGGGGCAACTAGATTGCTTAAATTCAAGAGTTTGATCTTGATATCAAACCTACTAATCATGTGTGGTGAAGATGTCTCTATCAATTGATTTTTGATAATGTACCAAAAGAAATATGACATGAAGAAATAGAAGTTAAGGACATGCCAACAGTTCTTTTTGTCGCTACTACTAATGAGTGGTACTCCAATATCACTCATTTTATTACCTATGGTGAATGTCCTACCCACCTATCTTATAAAAAAAAATTAAATGTTAAGTTGAAAGCTACTAACTATGTCTTATGGGACAATGATTTATACAAGAGAAGCCTTGATGGAGAATTTCTTCGTTGCATGCATAAAGTGCAACAAAATAAACTCTTAGAGTCTTTCCATAATTTTGCTTAAGGAGGAAAAAATTTTTCACCTATGACATCTCACAAGATTATACAAACCAGATACTATTGGCCTACACTATTCCAATATATGTACAATAGGGTACGTAGGTGTGAGTTATATCAACAATTTGTTGGGAAACCCAAGTTAGCTGCATCACCTCTCAAGCCAGTGGTGATTGAAGAACTTTTTTAGTAATGGGGTATTAACTTCATTGGCACTATGAACCCATCCTCAATTTCTAAACATGACTATGTTCTCACCATAATAGACTATTTTACCAAGTGGGTAGAAGCCATTCTAGTTAAGCATGCTACTTCAGAAGTGGTATGTAATTTCCTCAAGGAAAATATTATTTCTTGATTTGGAGTTCTGAATAAGATTATAATAGACAATGTTACTTGTTTCTCTTCTCATGAGATTACTGAATTTTTCTACAATCATGGGATTATTCTTTCCCACACCTCAGAATATTATCCACAAGAAAATGGTCAAACAGAATCAAGCAACAAGAATCTGGTTACTATTATCTATAAATTGGTAGATGACAATTAGAGAACTTGACATAAAGCATTGCTTGATGCTTTATGGGTTGACATGATTACACCTAAAATGGCAATAGATATGTCACCATTTCAACTTTTATATGGTTTGAATGTGGAGATACAAATTACCCTGGAGCTACCAGCACTGAAGTTAGCAAAGGTAATGGAAGACCAAACTTTTAAAAATTCTATTGATAAGAGGATCATGTACCTAACTAAACTAGAGGAAAAATGAACTATGGTAGTGGATTGTATTGTTGAACATCAAAATTAGGTAAAGAAACTCTTTGACAAAAAAAAAAGGATTTGTGAGTTTCAGATTGGAGATCAAGTCTTGTTGTGGGACAAGAGGAGAGAACCAAAAGGAATGCATAGAAAATTTGATTCCTTGTGGAGAAATCCATTCACCATTAATCAATTCTATGGTGAAAATAGTTTCTTGCTAGAATATAAAGATAGAACACCATTCTCACTGCCTCATAGTGGGCAACATCTAAAGCACTCCAATTCTTGAAGTATCAGATAACTTCATTGGTACATTTATATAGTTTTACATTTTTCTTTATCTTTTTGTTCAATTTTTTATGTCTTTTTCTTTTTTTGGAGCTTCACTCCCTGACCCAATGGCATGAATGATGGCACTTAGAGGCTAGATTCTAATCCCTTTGATCATTTCAAAGTTCAATCGATGGAAGTTCCCCAGCTGAAGCCAGTTGTTATTCCTAAAATCATCTACGCTTGTTTTTGGGGACAACCCCTACGAAACTTGTTTGTTTCATAATCTATAGTCTAAGTTCATCATTTGAGACAAGAATCTCTTGATCTCAAGCATAGTTGACATCTTGAGAAAGTTTTCAACACTCCCTCATCATGATTTCTTGAAAAATATGAAACCTATTGTAATCTTGATCTGATTAAAATGTCATATTTTGATAGTTTTCAAGGTGTTAGACAAATTTCATTCTTTCCATGCACTAGTGGCACTTTTTGATACTATTGCATTTTTCATTCTTTCCCTGCATAAGTGGTGATTTTCACTGCTTTTGCATGTTTTTGTTCTTCTAGTGCAAAATCAGCAAAATTAGCCATTCTTGCAATTTTTTTGGTTCTTCCATGCACTAGCGGCTATTTTTTCCACTCTTGTAGTTTTCTTTTTTTCTATACACTAGCAATAATTTTTACCGCCCTTGCATTTTTATTTTTCCCTTTTCATTTAAGGGAAGTGATTTTATCCATCAATACATGACCTCCCCTATCTCATGTAAGGGTGGCAATTTTCACCGCCCATGTAGTGATTTTGGAAATAATCTCAATTATCATGTGGCATTTATGGCCATATGTATTGAGTGGTTAGAACTTGGTTTGGGACATTAAATGCCATTTGATAGTCATTTTTATTATTTTATATTCCCTGAGACTCCTCCCTATAATCATTCAACTACGCGAATGAGTAGAATTATGAATTTGCCAACTTCGAGCTTAGGATTTTAAAATTACTGGATAAGTTTTTCTTTTGTCTTTTTGCTTCTAGGTTTTTATTTCCTCTTTACTTATTTTTATTTTCATTTGAGATTTTCTTTTATTTTTATTCTATTTTTTATTGTTCCTCCCTTATTTTTTTGCATTACCCTAGTAAACCTAGCTATCAGCTTTATCCATCAACCTTCTTTTCATTCCCTAGATTATCTTGCATACCAAGTCAATGTTTTGATCTAACCTAGGTTTTACCCATGTCAAATCTAGTTAAAAACCACCTACATAAAACTAATGTAATGATAGTTAAAATTTTCTGATGATGCATGCCCTTATGTAATTGAGTTAAATTTTTTTGCCTTTACACATCCCCATCTCTTCCAAGTGCATTGGCAGTGAAATTTATCGCTCTAACTTTTCTTTCCATTTCTTGCGATAGTGGCAAATTTTTTGCTCTTACTAAAAAATTAAATTCCTTGCTTTATGTAGGGGCAGCATTTTTCATCACCCCTACATAAACCTGACATGCAAAGATGGTAAAAATTGCCACCCCTACACAAGTATAAATTTTTCCCTCCCTGCAAGGGTGGCATTTTTTACCACCGAAACAAAAGGTAAATACCCCCCACATGGAAGGGCAATGACTTTTTCTGCCCATGCAAATATTCCCTCAAATTTATTAACTCTAGGAAATTTTTAGTTTCACTTTTCCAAACCCATTTTTCTCTACTTTGTTGGCCTACTCACACTTTAGCCCTTTCAAGCACATCCCCATGGTCATGATCATCAACATGTAGTTTTTCTAGATTTCCAGTATTTCCCCTAATTGCATGACCTTGACTTTTGTTGCAATTTTTTTTGTAGATCCTTTTTCATCGACATCTTTTTAGTAAAAGCCCTTCCAGATGATTGAGCTTTCTCCAAAGAAATCAAAGGCAATAAAGTACAAATATCAAGGTTTTTTTCCAATCATCTTAGTTATTTCTAATGTTGATGACATTAGAGATACAGAGATCGGTCATGTGGACATGGCCAAATTCATGGAAAGAACTAAATCAAGCAATCCCAGCCATAAAATGAAGAAGATAATTGATAGTAATATTTATTTGGTATCTTCTTTCCTTGTAGTATCTCACAACATATAATTTATTCTTCAGTGAGCTTAGTTTTATAATAAGAATGCCAGGGTTGTGTTAGATGCTAGTGGTAATAAGGTAATTAGACTAGATCCTGAGTTCATCGATAAAGTGTTCATGTGCCCTCCTGCTATTGAAGTAATAAAGCTTGATTTTGTTGAAACACAAAGAGAATATGACAAAGATCCTAAAAAAGAAAAGAAGATAATCAATAATAAATGGCTCAAGACTCCAAGGGGAAATTTGTCAAGATGGCCATGAAGTTTTTTAAGAAGTGACTTTATAAAAGAAGTTGGTGATCTAATCACTCTTCTCAATAGGGTAAGAGGTTTACCCTCTTCCTCACAGTTTCATGAATGGATGTATCCCTTCATCAAGATAATTCTCCAAGGCAAACAAGTCATCTTCTAGGGAGAACAAGTTAGCAATGCTTTGCATGAGAAATTAGCGAAGGTATCCACTACCTTTAAATTCTACATGACTTCTTACCTGGTCTATATTATAGCTTTAAGTAGAATCATTCCAGGTTTGACATTAGAAGGAGATAGGAGGGTGACCCTAGTATATCAGTACTATTCTTAGTTAACATTGAAGGGTTCTATTCATCATTTTAGAAGAGTAAATGATGTTTTTTTCACAGTATTTTTGTGTCTTTTTTATCCTCAATTATAACAAAGAAGAGTGTTAGATGAGGCCTGGACAGTTGTAAATGATTTTGGATGCATGTTATTACAATTTCCTTATTTCTCATACCTAAGGGTTGGTTTTTTCCAAGGTCATCCTTATATGCTTCCAAGATTACCCTCATATAAAGTGGTTTTAATAGAAGTATATAAACAACTAATTTTCATGAATAATAAATAGATGGAACTTAAGAAGCCTAGTTTTAGGATCCAGTTGAGCTTTTAGTGTTAACCACTAGAAAGGCTATAGCCATGGAAATTAAAATGCAACTCATGACCTTGAAGTAATTCAAAATAACACTAAATTTTGATTACAGGGTCATGAAGGATATAATCAAGAGGAAAACCTAGTTTCATGAACATATGATTGAAGATGTTTGGGTAGATCTGAGAACAGTGAAAGATATCAAGAAAATGGAATACAATAGGTTATCTCTTGAGCAGATTAAATATCTTGGAATTTGTCACCTTTACACATCCCCATCTCTTCCAAGTGCATTTTTAGTGAAATTCATTGCTCTAACTTTGCTTTTCATTTCATGTGGTGGTGGCAAAATTTGTCGCTCTTACTAAAAACTTAAAATCTTTGCTTTATGCAGAGGCGGCATTTTTCACTACCCCTACATAAACCCGACATAAAAGGATGGTACAAATTACCACCCCTACATAAGTATGTATTTTTCCCTCCCTGCAAGGGCAGCAATTTTTGCCCCAAAACTAAAAGGTAAATATCCCCCACATGCAAGGGCAGTGACTTTTGCCACCCATGCAAACATTCCCTCAAATTTCTTAACTCTGGGAAATTTTTAGTTTCATCTTTTTGAACCTAATCTTCTCTATTTTTTCATCCTAATTTCACTTTAGCCATTTCAAGCACATCCCCATGGTCATGATCATCGACATGCAATTTTTCTAGATTGCTACTATTTCCCTTAATTACATGACCGTGCTTTTTATTACAATTTCTTTTGTGGATCCTTCTTCATCGACATTGTTTTGGTAAAATCCCTTCTAAATGACTAAGCTTTCTTTAAAGAAGTTGAAGGAAATGAATTACAAATATCAAGGTATTTTTATAATCACCTTAGTTATTTCTAATGTTGATGACTTAAAGATACAAAGATTGGTCATGTGGACATGGCCAAATTCATGGAAAGAACTAAATCAAGCAATCCTAGCCACGAAATGAAGAAGACAATTAATGGAAATATTCATTTGGTATCTTCTTTCCCTGTAGTGGTTCAAAACACCAAATTTTTTCTCCAGTGCACTCAATTCTATAATAATAATACCAAGGCTATGTTAGATGCTAGTGGTAATCTGGTAATTAGACTAGATCCTGAGTTCATCGATAAAGTGTTCATGTGCCCTCTTGCTATTGAAGTAATAAAGCTTGATTTTATTGAAGCACAAAGAGAATATGACAAATATCTTTAAAAAGTGAAGAAGATAATAAATAATAAATGGCTCAAGACTCCAAGGGGAAATTTGTTAAGATGGCCATAGAGTTTTCTAAGAAGTGAGTTTATAGAAGAAGTTGGTGATCTAATCACTCTTCTCAGCAGGGTAAGAGGTTTACCCTCTTCCTCACAATTTCATGAATAGATGTATCCCTTCATCAAGATAATTCTCTAAGGAAAACAAATCATCTTCTAGGGAGAACAAGTCATCAACAATTTGCATGAGCAATTGATGAAGGTATCCACTACTTTCAAATTCTACATGACTTCTTACCTAGTCTATATTCTAGCTTCAATGAGAATCTTTCCAGGTTTGACATCAAAAGGAGATAAGAGGGTAATCTCAGTATATCAATATTACTCTTAGTTAAAATTTAAGGGTTTTATTCATCATTTTATGAGAGTAAATGATGCTTTCTTCATAGTATTTTTGTGTCTTTTTAATCCTCAATTAGAACAAAGAAGAGTGTCAAATGAGGCCTGGATAGTTGTAAATGATTTTGTATGCATATTCTTACAATTTCCTTCTTTATCATACCTAAGGGTTGGTTTTTTCCAAGGTCATCCTTATATGATTCCAAGATTTCCCTTAGATAAATTAGTCTTAATGGAACTATGTAGACAAATGATTGTCGTGCATAATAAATAGATGGAACTCAAGAAGCCCGGTTTCTAGTTCCCAATTGAAATTGGCAAGTTTTCAGTGTTAACCACTGGAAAGCCTAAATCCATGGAAACTAAAATTCAACTCGTGACCTTGAAGTAATTCAAAATAATACTAAATTTTGATTACAGGGGTGTGAAGATTATAATCAGGAGGAAAACCCAATTTCATGAACTTATGATTGAAGATGTTTGGGTAGATTTGAGAATAGTAGAAGATATCAAGAAAATGGACTATAGTAGGTTATCTCTTGAGTAGATTGAATATCTGGGACTTAATGATATACTTGATAACTTGGTGGATGATAGAGATTTGATTAATGATAGATAAAATACTAAACAGATTGCCAATGCCCTTCTTCCTCCTCTAATGGTCACAAAAAGAGCTGACTTCCTTAAAGAAAAGATTTAAACCTATATTGGAAAACACCAATAATTGGTTAGAAAATAAAGGAATTACTTTGAAATAACTCATCACAAGTTCTAAAGCTAAATTTTAAGAAGAAAAGTAGAAAATAAGATGAAGAACAAAAGTGATGTCCCTTCTTCTTCCAAGCCACATAAGTCTAAGATCATATTTGTGATGAAGAAGTCAAAAGTTATTGAAAAATTCTTAGAAATAGAAGATATAAAATTTGAGAAACAAAGCACTGAAGAATCAATGATGGAATAGATGGAGACTTATGGTAGGCCCAGAAATCAACAAGATAAGGAAACTTTGTCTCCATGAGAGAATGTGCAGCAAGAAATAGGAGTGTCTTCTTCCCTACCTAACACACCTGTTGTATCCCCTCTAGCTATTTCTCTGATTAGTGTTCCCTCTTATAGATCACCCTCTCATTCCAAAATAAATTTTGACAACCCTCAAAGCACTTTTGAAGATATTCTTCATTCCTCAAGTTCAATTCCCAATTTTTCATCCCCATCTTTTGATAATAAAGATAGTTCTACTTTTGATCACTTAGCAAAAGGTATAATCTTTACTGATACTCCATCTATTTTTTCCACTACCTGTGCAAGTACAACTCTAGTAATACCAATAATGGAGATAGATCCTAATGTAAGTACTTTTACACTCCCACCATGGTTATCAACTTATATGCCCAAAAGGAAGAAACAAGCCATCTCCCCATATGACTTTGATTTCAATAAAATGGTGTGAGTAAAATTCAAGGCTCCTAAGAAGCCAAAGATTCTTTCAAAAATGATTGGGGATAAAGGACACAAATTTTTGGAAATTGTAAGACCTCCATAGGATGCAACCATTGAAAATTTTGATGTAAGTGATTACTCTATCTATAGAGTTTAATTAGGTAAGATAACTCATGAGAGTGCCAAGAGTGATATGCAATCACCCATGGACATCCTAATTCAAAAATTTGATAGAGAGAAAGAAATGAAGTATCGCTACAAAGCCATGGTGGAACAATTGACTGCAGTGGTAAGGAGAATTAATTTCACTCCTGAAATAGTAACTCCTGAGGCCATTTCCATAGAAGACCCCATTATTCAAAAAATGGAAAAGACCTATCTCAAAGGAAAATTATTTGAAGAGTACCTGAACAAGATGCATGCACAAGGAGTTTCCTTACTCACAGAGTTATCTAAAAAAATAGATAAAATGAGAAAAATAAGAGCAAAACTTGATGATCTCATTAATGTTATTTCTCAAGACATTGAAAGCATATAAAGGTATCTTGACAAGTGGATGTATATGAGGAAACTAAAAATAAGCACTTTGATATCAATCAATGTCATTACTGATAGAGACTCTTACACTAAAACTAAAGAGGCATTGGCATATAAGAGTTAGGTGCTTAAAGTGTTGATCAGTGATCTCAAATCTTCAAAGGAACTTAGTGAACAAAATGATATAAATATTTTACATAAGTTAGAGGAGCTACCTTACAAACCTACATCACAAGACAACCAATTCCTTCCATCAGAAGAAATGATTCAGGAATTTGAAGGTATGTTCCAAAAGGAATTTAAAGATAAGGCATTTTTAGTAGCCTTTGTGGACAACATTCTGGATAATTAGTTAGCTCTAGATAATCTAAAAACTAGGTTAACTATTCATGAAAAATTAGTTACAGTAGTAAGAGATGCCATAGTCAGAGTTAAAATGATTTTCAAGAACACTGTTACTCTAGATAGTATCAAGATACAAGCGGATATCACTATATATGATGCTCATATGAAGAAAGATGGGGATGCAAATTGAAACTATTTTTTCCTTGGTTTAATTTCTGCTCTTTTGATGTACTTTTGTAACCACTTTGGACATTCTTACATGTACTTTTCTCATATGTAATTACATGTAAAAATATAGGAAGTCCTAAGTCAAAAAAGACTCTTATCTTTGACTTGGTCAAAGTAATTAGGTATTTTCTAAAAAGTCCTCAAAGTCTCTCCCTATAAATAAAGAGGGCCTCTTTTTTAAAATATATCTTTTAGTTATTGGAAGAAAAACTCTGCCAAAATTGAAATGCCTTTTGAGACTTTGAGCTCAAATTGTAAATCATATTTTATCAAGTGAATGAGAAAGCAAGTGACTTTTCAAACTTTGCATTGGAATAACTTGTGTTGTGTAGTAAATTGTTCTTATGTCCTTTTCCTAATACAATCTTATCTATTTGATTAAATAATTAGAGTGAGTGAAAATAATCTAGAATATGTTCTGAAGTTGATTATGGAGACTTTGTGCTACTATAATTGTCTTTAGTTTGTGTTTTATTATTTTATAATGAAAGATATTGGAGAGACTTTGAAATACTTGTATCTTTCTTTATTATATACTTTGTTGTAGTTATCAGTGAAGACTTTGGGCTGCACCTCTTTATATTGTGATATAAGTTACAAATCAACAAGAGAAGCAACGATAGGCTTTGTACTCTTGTGGATTTCTTGTGAATTTAGTTAATATCAAGAAAGTCTTCCTGTACTTTGTAAACATCATTTAAAAAAAAAGAGAAATGGATAATGTGATTTCACCCTTGAGTTAGTATTTTAATTTAAATTAGTTTATGATTGCTTAGAGGGAACCTCCCCTTACTGAGAGGAGAGATTCATCTCATTATATTGTGGCTGATATAACATTTTTCCTTTAGTTAGATGATGACAAAATAATCACCCAACAATATTATTATGTCCTATAGCATAATTTGATACGTTGAAAATCATATTTTTGACTCTTATATGCCTAGTAAGGTAGAAGCATCACCACATAGTAAAACCTGAGGTTTTAGTGACTTTATCTCTAGAAGGCCAAAAAAAAGAACTAAAGGGTTTCATAGACTTTTCCAAACATGTTTTAATGATGCCCCAAATCACCTATCCATGCTTACCTTATAGTCCTATCATAGGATAATGAATATGAAAAGATTGGAAGGATAATGAACAATGGAGGGTGGTCTTTTAAATATCCAAAAGTGACCTCAAAACCACTAAATTTTGACAGTGAAACCTATAGGAGGTTGGTAGAAAGGTGAAATTTCACTTCATAAACTTAGTCTTAGACTATGACATCAAGGTGGAACATTCAAACTGGTTCAAATGATGTTATAGTGATGCATCAAGGGGAGATATCCCCTCATCTAGAGATCCACCTCCTAATAGGGATACCCATAACCCTGAGGTGGTTTAATTGTCTCACTTAAATGAGGAGAGATTTGTCATCTCCTCACTAGGTCTACATTCAAGTGATAACAAGTATATGAAACATGATCTATTATATGTCTTTGGTGTATATGTTTAAATAATTATCAATCAATGAATAACTTGGATTGATTTGATGGCTTATTCAATCCCCATGTTTGGTTGGCTCAAGAACTCAATCTAATTTTGAATCCATCATTTCCCACCCCTTCTTAGTGGATCATGACCTGTGAACAGCTTATATTGAACTGATGGTGTGTCCGATCCTCCAATGTAGTTGGCTCAAGAACTTAATTAGACTATGACTCCATCATTACCTACCCATGTATAGTAGATGCATCTTAAACTAAAATTTCATGATGTAACTAAAGAAGTGTAACTGTAATTGGTATTATATGTCTCAACATTATGACCACTCAAGAATATTAGCTAATTTTGAGCCACTCAAGAATATTAAGTAGCTCTAGCCCACTTGAGAATACCAACCATTGCAGATGGAGTAAGGAATGAATTTGGTGTGTAACTTATAACATGGTGTATGACATGGAGTTTGTCATTCCACATGATCAATCAATTTTTTAAAAAAACATATAGAAACAATGTGTTGTGCACATGCCCCTAAATCTGATATCTATGTTTTTAGATTGAGTTGTAATAATCTATATCTAAACATCTAAATTTAAATGGGAATGATCATGCCATGCATGATGCCCCTAATCTAAGAAAATTGGTATGAATTTGAGATAAACTTAGACAAAAATATTAATCTATAATTGAACATGTGCAAACCTAGACTTTACCTACTATAATTTTCTAGCCAATCTAGAATTTCCTAAAACTGAGGCTACTAGAGAGTAGCATCATATCTTAGATAGTATTGCCTTGTGGTGCTAGTGTCCCAATTTTAGTGCTAATGTCCAACTATTTTGATTTGTATGAAACTAAAACTTATCTCTGTGTCACTGTTTCCACCATATTTTACTAAAATTGATTTTTTTAATTTTGTGTATGTGTGCTAAAAAATGTACTCTAAGTGTATTCATATAGCTTGATCTTTATGATAAACCCATATCAATACCCCTTATTTTCAAGGGATTTGTTGAACCTATGAAAGAACTAACCTTAAAATAAGAATCTCTTGAAAATGTGTGTTAAATAGAGCATCTATGATATATGCATGATAAACCAATATATTGTGCATACATAACATTACAATGTAATATAATTTGAACATAAGTTTGTAGTGTACGATGTATATTAGATCTAACATTCACAAGGTTGTCAAGATAGACATAACAATGTTTATTAATATCAAATCTAAGTGATAACTAAGTAACTACCTAGAGGTATGGGGCATGATGTCAAATGACACCCAAGTAAGAAGGGGGGATGCATGAGGTCCCTCATGGAATCAAAACTAGAGTGTGTAACAAGTAGGAAACAAGTGTCCTTACCAAGTCATATATGATAGCAAATCATAATTTCACTATAGTTTACAATACTAGAGTCTTTCCTATATTATGAGGGGAGGTTCCCTTTATTGAAATCAATAAAAATAAACACAATTTATGCACAATATTTAGAATTTAGATAAAAGGGGGTGTTGGTAGAAACTCAATCTAAAATAAAACATATGAAACATAGATCCATGGGATAGTGAATAAATGCAAATTTCATCCACTTATGTAACCGATTTAAATTAGAAAGAGAAATTTGATTTAATATATTAGACACCATTTATGATTAGAACAATGAGAAATACATTGATATAAGAAAAATGTATTCTCATTAATGAAATAACCAAACACAAATTTATGTTAACTTATTATTATTAGATAAAAGTGAACACAATATTTCCTTCTTCCTTTTCAAGTTTCACAAATTGTGGACATCAAAAAACCCTTTATCAATTGCCATTTCTTGTATTTATAACAAAGGAAATGGGATAACCCTTCACATTCCGAAGTGACCTTACATATTCAATTTCTTGTCATATTCTACCTTTTATAATTTTCACTTTTTAACAACCAAAAAAAATAAAATTCTAAAAATAAAATTTGGAAAAAAATGGGAAAGAGAGATAGAGAAAAATTTTCACTAGGAAGCTTTTTGTGAATCAGTAGCACTGGTAGATAGGTTGGTTGCTATTGAATCTTATCTGACCCAATATTTATCACATGTTTCCTTATACATATTATGAGTATGAAGAGAAAATAAAACATAGATTAGTCTCATGTTATTCAAAATGAGAAAACATCAAGAACAATAAAGCATTAATACTAAACCATCTTTCCTAAGAATCATGGGTAGCATAACACAATAAGAAAAAGCACAAAATAGAGATAAATAAAATATAAATTTCTTACCTCCCTTATTTCATATAGTGATTAATTATTGTCATAAGATTGTTTATGCTCAATTTATGATTATTGTAGTCTCTTAGCAATGCTCTTCCAAGGTGGTAACATCTCTCCAATAGTCACTTGTGGCTTGGTGTTGAAGTGTGTCATAATTTTGGCACAATAACTCTACTCTCAAAGGCTTCAAGAAGGTATTCCATCAGAATAACCTTATACACAAAATATTGTTTATCAATGGTTTGGGCACTTGTATTTATACCTCAAATAACTGACTCTAACCATGGGTAGGTTAGGTTAAAATATAACTTGGGTTGAGTCTAAATTAATCTTGGTTAAGTCAGTCTAACTCTAGGAAGGTTCAAGGCACTCATGAAATCTTGATGCCTCAATTTATGATATTTGTGAGGCATTTCAACCCTCTTTAGATAATTGTGAGGTGTGACTCATAATTTTTAATATTTATGAGATAATGAAACACTTTATTAACTCATTTGACTCTTTGACTTCATTTTTATAAAACTAAATTAGTAAATAAAATTCACTGATTTGATTTAGAATTTTTTTTTAGGCAAGTTAATTAATGTTTACAATATAATTAGTCTTGCTTAGTGCTTTTTATCTTTTTGAAATTGGTTTAAATGTCATGAATTAATAGATTAGCATGCCAAAAGTGCCAAATTACTAGGTCATAGTTTGACTAGGGTTAGATCTAAACTATGTTAGTGATGCATACATGATAATACAACAAATAAGCTAGCCTCATCACATTTATAGGCAATTAAATCCCTTGCATAAATGAATTTAGTAAAATTAGGTGATTTTTAGGATTAAAATATGTCATGTACTAGAAATTGAATTGAATATCAGTTTAGGCATGATAGTAGCATAAATTAGGTATCTATAGTTTTCCCTATTTGAGAATGCATTAGAAGACATAGGCATAGTAACATATTTTCAAATAATGAAAATTTTGTTAATTTAAATAGTTCATGCCCCAAAAAGTGGTTGATAAGCCCTTGATGCTCCCTCAAGGGAATAGGTGGAAAAAATAGTATCATTGAACATTCACTCAAAATGAATAAAATTACATGATCTATATGGTAATAGGGGTGGGATCATAGAATTACCCAAAGGTGATTATAGAGAGTAATAGTGGCAGAATCACTAAGTTACCCAAATACAGTTATAGTTAGCAATGTAGGATGTGACATTGAATTTCCCAATGGTGATTATAGTGGCATGGATGAAATCCCCATTAAAGCTGTGGAATGGATATTGATTTACCCAAATGCAGTTATAATTATTAATCAAATAGAAAATACTAATTTTCCTAGAGGCAATTATAATCAATAAAGAAAGTGGAAACACATTGATCTATCCAAATGGGGTTATAATCAAGAATAAAAAGGGAAAACGTTAAATTTCCCAAAGGCAATCATAATCAAGAACATGTATATTGGAAAAGGATAACAACACATTTCTATCCTAAATGTGAGTTCAAAGATGCACATTCAAACAAACATGGGATGTAGGCTTAAAAATTATGTTGTTAAATGGGTATTAGGAGAAGGCCCAAAAAGATGGTACTGGTAAAGGATAACAACACATTTTTAGCCTAAATGTGAGTTTGAAGATGCACATTTGAACAAACAAGGAGTATAGGCTAAGAAATCATGTTTTTAAATGGGTCTTAAGGGAAGGCCCAAAAATATGGAGCTGACAAAGGATAACAACACATTTCTATCCTAAGTTGTGAGTTTGAAGATGCATGTTCTTATAAACATTGGATATAGGTTGATAAATCATGTTGTGAAATGGGTCTCAAGGGGAGGCCTAAAAGGATGGTAAAGGTTAGGAGATGTTCATTTTGGATTATCATTTGATTATGTTTTATAACTCATATGGATATTTATGCAAAGATGTTTGTTTTCATAAACAAATACTAAATCATTTGTTTCACTTTTTTATTACTCATGGATTGAATCATATGTTAGGGTAGATTGATGGGTTTTGACTATCATAGAGATGAATCTATTTATATAAGACTTTGTGAGCATTAATTTTTTATATCTTTTGATATTATGCATAATAGTTATGGATAACTAAAATGATAATTCATTTCTTAAGCATGAAAGACTCAATTTAGATGTAAATCTAAATAACTAAGGAATAAAATATGAATAATTAAATTCCAAGTGTAAGTAGAATAAATAAATCAAGTGTACAACTAAATACAAAATTTCATAGATGAAGTACATGATATGATAATCAAGACTTAAGTGAAAATAAAATGTAATAATCTTATGGCAACTAAGAAGCAAATAAAAAAATAAACAAATAAAAAATATAAAGACAAACAAATAAAAACACAAAAAATCACCAATAAACAAACAAAACACACAAATAAATGAAGTGAGCAAAATAACTAAACAATCTAAAGAAAATAAAATAGTAGTAAACAAACTACTTTAAACACACAACAATACACAAATAATGGTTAATTAAAATATTAGTGCAAATAGAAAAAAATATGTGTGTGTGCAATAAAGGTGTTAATCTTGGCTATAGTTTGACCCTTAAGCTAGGTATAAATGACATTAGTAAAACAAAAGAATAATTGGCACAATGTTTACCTTATGTTATAAGGAGACATCGACACAAATAAGCTGACAAAGATTACCCCTAGGCTATAGAAGACAACAAAACAACATAAATAAATTAACGTGGGAAGGGAATAGAAGAAAAGGAAGGGGTAGCCAAGTTGACTCTAGATGCATTGGGAAAGTGGATTTTGCCTACATAATTCCATGGACATAAGATAAAATGTAAACTTCAAGCCAAATATAGTACTCCCAGGATATGGGATAGAAGAAAATGGATGATAAGAAAACATGATTAATTTGCAGAAGAAAATAGGAATGATCTCAAAAAATGGTGAGAGTGTTGAAACAAAGAATACTTGAAAAATGGTGATAGCATGAAAAAAGAGGGTAAGATGTTTCATAATCATGAAAATTTCAACACAAACAAATTATATAAGTATGAGAGTATGGTTTAGGTTAAAACCACACTAAAATTCAAGAAACGAGTATCCACTAAAGAACTAAAATTGTGATTCATAATGTCTATTAAATATAAGGCTTGGAATGAGAAAGTAACATCAAAATAATAAGAGCATTGAAATAAAGAATACTTTAAAAATGATGAGAGCATAATATAAATCTAATAGGTCATTAATGTATCAAAATTGAATACACAATGCTCAAAACATGAACTCCTAAAATGGCAAGAGCATATGGCCTGAGGCGAATAAGGATAGGGAAACTAAATGATAAGTGTTTACTTGTGAAATATTTAGGGGTCTTAGGATCCTTAAGGCAAATAAATGATCAAAAAATAAATTAAGTGGTGGTCGTATTAACTTAATATACCCTAAGTACCTAGGTGCCACCTACATAGTCTATGTGTATCTCAGGTTGATGTAGTTCTCCTATAAATAGTGGAAAAAAGACTAAGGTGGTCTAAAATTGAATCTTAATAGATAATATGGCCCAACTTAGAAAATTTTGATAATTTTATATCTCACATGGAAATTCTAAGCTAATTTTCATTATTTTTTGATTTATAGGATTTTTGATATCATTTACAAATGTTTAGGAGTTTTTAAACTATTTCAAATGTTTTTGGAATTTTCTAGGCATCTCAACTCGATTAAGAACTATGAGATACAAAATAGTCCAACTCACAAAATGGTGATATCTTGGCTTACGTTACTCATAAAATAGTGAGATCACCTAAATTAAAATTTCTCATAAAATGGTGAGAGTATCAAAAAGAAGGTGACTAAACTAACCTCAATGTGAATTGAATATTGCCTACATAGTCCTGATGGGACCTCAAGTCACTATAGTTCCACCTAAAAAAAAGGTGGTGAAAGATAGATAAATTTCTCCCAATGTTTTTTGTTTTTTTGTTATCTCAACTTGATAGATAATGACAAGATACAACATGATGCAAGCTCACAAAATGGAAAAAGAATAGAAAAGGAATGATTGATCTAATCTTAACATGAATTGAGCATTGCCTACATAATCCCATTAGGACCTCAAGTCATTTTAGTTCCACCTATTTGAAATCTATCTAATTAAGTACCAATAATTTCTAGGTAAAACGGAAATGGCAAGGCAAATGATAAAAGTAATGACAAGGTGATGTGTAAGGCATGGTAAAAGGTGTTGCTACTAATTTACCCATAGGTGGTTATAATTAGGAAGCAATAGTAAAGGGTTAGTGGTACTAATTTTCCCATAGGTAGTTATAATTAGTAGTAAAAGGTGAATTACTAATTTTCCCAAAGGTAATTATAATTAGCGGTACCAATCGAGCATAATAATAAATTAAGGATATAATTTCCATATCCACTGACATACAAATTTCATATACTACCAATCAAACATGTAATTCTAAAATTGTTTCTAGAATTGAATCTATCATCAACCACTAAATGTGCCTAAAGTACAAATTAATCAAAACCAAGGCCAAACATAATAGGCAAGGTTAGGTAAAATAATTGGTTGGCAAGGGTTAAGGGTATGGTACAATGGAAAAAGAGGTATAGAAAAAATAATAGGTATAATGTGACATAACTTATATAATCCTTGTAGACAATAATTTTCTTCCTTCAAGCATAAAAATGTTTGAGGTTAATTATTTTCATATGTTCATGAAGTTGATCTCCCTATGGCATAGTGATCCTATATAATCTAAAACCATTGTTGGCAACAACCACATAAGGCCCTAACCAGTTTGGTTAGAACTTCCACTTTTCTTGGATTTAAAATTTACATTTTTATAATTCTATTTTAGTACTATGTCACCAAACTTGAATTCGTGATTCTTAGCATGCCTACTATATTAGCCATTAAGTTAGTTCTAATAAGCTTAAAGATTATTCAAGGCAGCTAAGTGATTACCATCAATTAGGTCTAGTTCCTACAAGTGAGCCACTCTATAATATTCATCATTGATGATGTGCTACAATGAAATTTGGAGAGAAAGAAACTCAACCTAAATAGGAAGAATGTCTTTAGTTGATGGTGTATCTCTTTTTAAAGTATGAAATGTGGTATGGTATGCCTAGAAGAAGTTAAATAGATGTAAGTGCCAATTATGGCCAACATCATTAACAATATTCTTCAAAATATTAATAATGGTTTTATTATAAGCCTAAGCTTGGTTATTTCCTTGTGGATAATAAGAGGTAGATAATTTTTTTGATGTGATATTGAGAACAAAGTGCTTTCAAATATTTATTCTTAAATGATATGACTTTGTCATATATAATGTCAGAGGATATGCCATAGAGGCAAATGAGATGGTTGAATATGAATTTAAAGATATACTTACTAGTGACATAAGTGAGGGGAATGGCTTCCACCCACTTAATGAAGTATTCAGTAGAAGTCAAGATATTTGTATGTATATCTGAAGATGTTGGATTGATTGTCTCAACAAAGTTGAGTCCCCATGTTGAGAATGACCATGGTATTTTCAATGGTTTGAGTGTTTTAGGTTGAGCATGAATCATATTGGCATGATTTTAAAACTTGACAGACATATTCACATATGTAACTATGTTGACTTCCATCATTGGATAGTAATAACTAGTACACACTAATATTCTAGCTAATATTGCCCCATTAGTGTGGGCTCCACCCACTCCTTCATGGACTTCCCTTAACTCTAATCTAGATTTTTTAAAAGGTAAATAATGAATTAAATTTCCATTATAACTTTTATAATACAAGGTTGATCTAATTAGGGTATAATGAGAGATTTATGGGTGAAGGAATTTGGATTTTTATGTGATAAATTAGGAGGCATGGTTTGGTATTGAAGATAGGCATATATATCAGAATGCCAAGGAGACATCAGATTAGTAATGTCACAAACCATCTCGATGGATGATTTTTCATGTGTTAGTGCTAAGAGATGTTTAAAAAAAAACTTATAGTCTCTAGCTATGTTGGTTATTTGGATCATAAAACTAATAGTGGCCATAACATCTATTGTTTGTTATTGGCCCAAAGTATTCTTTCAAATTGGATATTGGTAAATCTATTACTTGAGAATATCAACCATTGATTTATAAGGTACCAACTTCTTGTCCCTTTTTTAGTATTTATCTATGATCTAATTGATCATTAAATGAGAATCACCATACACCAGTAAATGTTTAATTTTCTATTATAATACTTGACAAAGACCTATAATGAGTGCTTCGTACTCAGCCATGTTATTGGTATAAGAAAATCCAAAACAAAAGGACTTGGGAATGAGATCCCCTTATGGTGTATCAAATAATATTTTGGCCACTAATCCATGAGTCATGAATGATCCATCAAAATACATATTCCATGATTAGGCATTAGGGGGGTGCATCTACTTCTTCAATAGTCATAATGGCCTCATTTATAAATCTAAATGTAAGAGGTTGGGTATCTTGAAGAGGAGATTTAACAAGCTAATCTATGACTATTTACCCCTTATGGCCTTTTGGTTGACATATTCAATTTCAAGCTCACTCGATAGCATGATCTATTTTTCAATATGTCCCTATAGATCTGATTTAGAAAGTAGATATTTGAGTGGATCTTCTTTGGAAATAATAATGGTCCTGTTATTTAGCATATAATGATACAGTTTTTGGGCTATGAACATTATTTCTAAACAAACATTTTTGATTGGTGTACAGTTATTTTCATACGTGACCAATGTTTAACTTAGATAATATAAGGCATGTTCTTTTCCCTGTCATCATGCTATGCCAAAAGTACCCTAGGGCATTCTCTATTGCTGACAAGTAAAGAAGTAATGGCTTGCTCAACATTAGTGGCAACAAAATAGGTGGGTTGGCAAGATATTATTTAAGTGGATTGAATTCTTTTTGACACTTTTCATTCCATGATAATGTAACACCTTTGATAAAAAAATGTGTAAATAGATGACACTTATTAGATAATTATGATATGAAGCATCTGATAGATTAAATCTTTCCCTATAAACTATGGAGCTAATTTAATGTAGACAATGGAAGTATTTTTTTAATTACACATACTTTGGTTGGGTCAACTTCAATGTCACTTTGAGACATAATGAAACCTAATAGTTTGTTAGAAGTAATGCCAAATACACATTTAGATTAATCTTAACATTGTACTCATGAAGTCTCTCAAATATTCTTCATAACACAACTGGGATTGGCATGGGTCTTTATTTTACCCAAAATATCATTGACATAGTCCTTAATAATTTCATACATCTAGTCATGAAAAATCATGGTCATAGCTATTAGGTAAGTGGTTCCATCATTATTAAGTCCAAATGACATTACCTAATAAAAAAAACATTACGCATAGAGTGGTGAAAATTGTCTTGTGTTTGTGTTATGGTGTTATCTTGATCTGATTATACCCTAAAAATCCATCCATTAAAGAGATCACTTCATAACCAACTATTTTGTTGACTATCATGTTAATATTAGGTAATGGAAAGTCATCTTTCAGGTAGGCTTTATTGATGTCTCTAAAATTATTGCAACACAATATTTTGAATAGAATCTGAATATTTCTCTGTTGTATTCAATGTGGCTTATTTTTCCTCCTTTTTCCTCTTTCTCTTCTTTCTATCTTTCTTTTTTCTACCTTTCCTTTTTTTCTTTCTCTTTCTTTTCAATTTTTTATTAACATCCACTTTCTTTGTATTTTCATCTTCTTCCTCCTCTTGATAACCTTGATACCTTATGGCTTTTTAATTACTAGCATAATGTTTGAAATCCACTCTAAATAGTCTATTATCCTAATGCATTTTGCATCTAAGAGATTCTTAAACTCTTTCTTTAACAATATAGTAATATGAGGATGCATCTTATCTAACTTTTATTTAATATGATTGGCATTAGGATATAAAACTAGATTGTGTACAACCAAGGTGGGTTCCAAACTTGGCATGTCTTAATAGGCCCATGAAAATATGTCAACAAATTCTCTCAAAAGGGATGTAAAATATTCACATTCCTCCTCACTGAGGGACACACCTAGTTTAATCCACTTTAGGTTCTTTGGAGTCCCAATATTTATCTATGAAGTGTCCTCCACTAGAAATTTAGAACCATCATCTAGAATAGTTGGCAAGGAGTTGAATTGATTGGAAATGGAAATGTATTCCAAATGGTCTATCTCTTTTAATTCTCCTAAGCAAGAAAAATCAAAATCTCCAAATGCTAGCATTGGCCACAATACAAATATCTCAAGGCACTCTTGAATAATTTATGAAAAATGTTGTCACTCATTAGATCTAATATCTGATCTATACATGGACTATGGGTTGTTGATATCCTATGATTAATAGGAACAGGTGTGAACAACCCTATCTAATGGTATCAAAAACTAGTTTTCACCAAGATACTTGCCTTTCTCTTTACTTTTTCCCTTGTCAGAAAGTACCCCAAAGAGATTTTTAATTTCAAACCTTAATGTTTGATTTTGCTTTTATTTTTATCTAGGGAAGTTTACCTACTCTCTAAATTATGTAGTATGATCTAATCTAATAGCAAATCCCTACTTGTGGTCTCCAAGAGGAATATGACTCTTCAATCCTAAAAAGTTGTAAATGGCCTCATCATTTTTGAACTCATCTAATGTCATTGTTGACTATTACTAGTCCCAATCTATCAATTGGGTATGGTAAAGAGTTAAATGTGAAGGTTGATAAATAGGGCTAAAGTTGTAAATGACATGGGGTTTACATAAGTTTGTATTGGTAAGGTCATTATAAGTGTTATAATCAGACCCTATGTCACTACCATCATTGCCATCTCTATTCATTGCTATTGTAACATGAATTAGGTATGTGGGTTCACCCCCAAGTGTTTTATATTTGATACCATGATTTCACTTATATTTAGTCATTGAAACTAGTTCAATAGTTATTCATTGATGTAACATGAGGCCTTGATCTTAATAATCTATGTGATCCATAACTCAATTAGGAATAAGATACTTTTCACTTGGGTAACAATCATCCAACTCATTAGTTTAGAGCCATGAATCATCTTATGTTAAATTCTCCTACTATAGGCCAATGGCTAGTTTGAAGATAATAGGCTTGTTCAACTTAGATTTTCCTTTGGTGTCCCATGCCATACTAGTAGTCTTGGCCATAGGTCTCCTATAAATTTATGATTTTTGGGCAATTTGGTAAAATGGAATGCATTATGAGTTTTATATTCTATAATACCTTTATCAATGACATAAATTTTTTTGGAAATTTATGGTAGAGGCATGATTGAGGTAGAGGATAAGCTATTTGGGTTAATGTAATTGGATTTTGGGCCTAATTCAATGGATTTTCCTTTTTATAATTTGTCACTGTCTGACTTGGGCATACGATCATGCCAAACTAATAGTTTTATATTTTATACTTGGCCTCAAGGCATTTATAATATTGATATGGCTAAAGATCAATAGGTATAGTCACTTCCATTCTAAAGTGTGTAAATTTTATACATTTATACAATGTAAAGGTATATCCCTAATTTCATGGATCTAGGGTTGGACCAATAACATATTGTAAGATACATTTAGGTCTAAAATTGGCATAGAGTGTCATGGGTAAATGGTCCAATGACTACTAGTAGGCTAATGGTACCTTGAGATTCCCTCTCCTCTTTAACATATACTTTGATAACAATGGTATATAGCTACAACTTGGCTAATGTATATCTGAGATGTTTGACCAAATTCAAAGACACAATGTTGAGACTCGAACCATTATCTACAAGGAAATTTTAAAGTTATGGTTTGTTATACCAACTTCAATGTATAATATGTTATTATGTAGAGAGCCTAGAGAAGACATATCACTTTGGTCAAAGGTTAGATGGTAGCCAGGGGCCAAGTGTCCTACCATGGCTTGGAATTTATCTAGAGTGATATCATCTATCATAAGAGATTGGTTAAAATACTCATTCAAGATGTCTTTATTGATGGTACATGTTCATAAAAAATCCATAATGGATATGTGTACAAGTTTTTTCTTTAGTTATTCCATAATATCATAGTTTTCCCTTTGGTTTTATCATTTGGTTTATTTTTGATAGGCACAAAAGGTTGATTAGGCTCATTTGTAGTATTTATATGTGTTCCTCTGATAATGTCTCTGGTTCTTCAAGTTATGATTGCATAATATCGATCTATAAATTGGATTTGGTAGTTACATGGGTAGGTATGGAGGCTTGGATTGATGGTTCTTGGATGGTATGGAGCCTAATTATCAATATGGACTATAGAAGAATCACTATCATAGGGAAGTTGGTAGGTATTATTCAACAAACAAGAATTGTTATACAAAAGTCCAAGTCTATTGGTAGTTGGTCTAGGATTGATAGTGATGGTGGCAACATGACCTATATAAACATGTCCTAAAATATTATTGTAGGTATATGTAATGGCATGATTACATATTTAGTTGGTTTGATCATTTTTCCCCTAGTTCTAACCATTCGATTATTTTTTTGTGGTTGGTATTATTGTTACTGATTTTGTGGTGTTCTATACCACTATTATTTTTATTGTTGGTACTACTAGTTATTTTTATTGTTATGTTAAGGAAATGAATTATAGTATATACCCAAGTTATTATTCATAGGATAATGGTTATCTCTTTATATCTCTCCATTCTCCAACATGTTCTCAATCACATGTTTGAATTGGATACATTGTCTTATGTAAGGTTCTCTAACATGATGGTACTCAAGAAAATCATTTTCTTCATACTAATAAAGAAAAGAAAATTTATTAGGAAATATCTTTGGTATAGGCCAATTGGTCATATTTTCTTAACTAATATTTAAAACATAAACTCAATGGGATCACCAAGGTCACTTAACTGGTAGGTAATAGGTGGTCTTCTCCTCAAAGGAGGGGTTTGTAATTGGTTTTGATTTTGTGGTAGTTGGTTTTGTGGAGGGTCTAGTTGAATTCATAGAGGAAGTGGTTGTTGAGTGGGTGGAGGTATACGAATATCCAATGTTTACACCATATAAACATGGAATGATTTAATAACCCCATTTCTAACAAAAAATGTATTGATGTTGTAGGGTTTATGTCTATCATTATTGTTGGTTTGGGGTGGCATTAAATTTGATACTTGAGTTTGGTTTCAATTATAGTTCTAGCCTTGATTATAGTTTTATTTTTAATTAGAAGAGGATAGATTGATTATGCATTTGTTAACAATGGATTTCTCAATCTAGATTATTTTTGTTATGACCTCTTCAAAAGTATGATCACATTGTAACTTGAGATGATAAGATATCTCACTATGTAATCTCCTAGTAAATATGGTAGCTAGCTATTTGTCTAGTAGATTATGTGTAAATCATCTTATGAGGGCTCTCCAATGTTTTAAGTATGCTACAAAGATTTCATCCATTCTCAATTTATCTTGGCCTAGATCCATAATAGTAATCTCATGCTCAAGATTGTATGAAAATTGTTACACAAACTTGAATGAGAGATAATAAAAATTAGGTATAATGTTCTTTGGTAATTGTAATAGTCATTCCAAGGCTTATCTAGCTAGACTCCTTCAGAAGAGTAGAAGCAGATATATATCTATATAGGCCATAAAATAGTAGGCAACTAATAATTCCTTAAAATGCCCTCTAGGGTCACCTTTGTCTTTGTATTATTTGAGTTTAGGTGGCTCATAACCTATCATAAATGGTACTTGTAGATACTCCATGTTGAAAGGGTAAAAACATATCTCCTCTAGTTTAAATTTCTTAGTTTATTTTCTAACCCATATCACTTGAATTGCATCCTTCATATATTTCAACTCTTGGGATAGGAAATCAGAAGGAGTGGCTTGTCATTAGTGAGGTTGTGCAGTTAAAGGTGGATTACTTTCATTGGGGTAGATGTATTATGGGATGTTAGTTAAATTAGTTAGATGACTAAGTATTCATATCTATGCATTAAAATTATATTATAGGTACAAAATATGTTATTTTTCATGCACATTTTGGTTATATTTAGATACATAACCTTGGATAGTGAATTATGACTTTAACAATGACATTTGGCTCTATAGAATGTGTTGGTAGTGGTGGGATTGGGAGGGAACTTGTTGTCTACTTTTTAAACCCTATTGGATATAAGGGAATACATGGTTGACTATATAACTATTTTTGAAAGTTTTGGTAGTTGGATATTTTTTGCATGTGTGATACCCTTTGAGTGAAATATAATTATTGTTGAGTACCTAGTACTTCCTATGTGTAAGAACTTTTTTTCTATCTAAACACATGTTGTTAGATCGACACTTTTTAAAATGAAAGTTGTTGACTCGACACTTATTGGTTTAGAAACTATTGAAATGGCACTTATTGGTTTGGTAACTATTGGGAGTTTTGCATTTGTTGATTTGGCAAGTGTTACTAACCAACTGACACATTTTGACCAATAGGAATGTGTTGTTGGTTAGATAACATTTTTGATTGGGAAGGTACATTGTTTTATGCTTGTTATGGTAGAACATTAATTATCACCTATTCAAGTGGTGTATTGTTCTAAACTTATTGCACTAGTAAGTTATTCTATTGTTGGCTTTTTTCCCCTATTTCATATTTGAGGAAACAATGTTTTATGGAGTGGAGGTTTATTATTGAGTTTGGGAAATAGGTGTACCTATTCCCTATTATTTTAATCCACTTATGACATTATTTTTAGGATTCTACTACATATTGATTGGTGGTAAATTAGACCCAATTTGGTTTAAATTAGATTGCACTTGTGTGATATCTACAACATTTTTAGTGTGGTCTTTGATTTGAGTAACACTATCTTCTATCAAAATATGGACACTATACATATCACTAGCCAATGTGCTTTGGATAAATGGGTCTATGTTTTGACTTACATATCCTAAGGCATATATTTATTGCCTTATTGAGGGAGTTATCTCAATGAATGATGCATTATAAATAGATATTATTTTGAGGTTATGAACTATATTGAGATAGATATGGTACACCTATTATATATCTTCCATTTGTTCATCCATAATGCCTTTTCCTTTACAAGTGTATTTTGGTCTTGTTGTGGTATTTGGACCAACTCTTGGTTATAACTAGTAGATACATGTTCAAATGGTTGAATTCATAGCACATTACTAGGCATTCTAATCAAACTACTCAGACTTTCTTATGGAAAGTCTTGCAGAAACCTAGCACCTACTTTGATATCTCTAACTAGCGCTTCATCTTTTTTACTATAAATGATGCTCAAATAAGTATGGATCATAGCTAGTTTGTGTTCATGTTGTAACATAATAGGGATCTTATTATTGGTTTTATTCAATGTTAGGTGTCATTCAGAGAAGGTATTATTGTGTTTTCTTTGATTCTTGGCCTAGATAAGGAGGCACAGTTACCAAATATTGTGCTAAAAGTTCACACCTTTATTAAATGTATGGGATGTTATAAGATGTATAAGGATCCATCTCATAAATAATTTCATCACATGAATCTAATATAAAATGGTCATTAGTTATAAATTTTTCATAGCCAGGATTATACATAGCTCCACTATGTGTGTAACAAGGTAAGTTTAGATCCATGGATAGGTTATGTTATAAACAAAGAGTCTAAAGGTAATGAACAACTAATATATAAAAAGGGTCTTTAGATCGATAAAAGAGACAAAGGGAGAAACAACTAAACTAGGCAAGGATAAGACAAAATAAAAATGAAACCAGTCTAATAAAATGATATTGATTTTCCCAAAGATGGTTATAATTAACACCAAAAGTATTGCAAAGGCTCAAACTTGATTATGTCTAGAGTAATGATTTTCCCATAGGAATTTATAATTAGTCACAAGAGTGTCTAAACAAATTAGAAATTTTTTTAAGTAGGATCAAGAGATAATAATAATTTTCTCAAAGGTGGTTTTAATCGAGTTAAAATAAGGCTAGACTTGAAAACACAAAAATCAAACAAAAACTAGAAAGAAATCTAAACTAAGGCAATTGGCTCAAATGACACTCAGTAATTGGCTCACTTAAGACTCAAAATTTGAGTCATAAAAACTATTAGAACAATGGAGCTAAGACATTAAAAAAAGGCACAACAAACTTTAAACAAAGTACATGGCAACAATTTGGCTTAAAATGGATACTCAAACAAGGTTCAAAAGAAGAAATAGTTGTTAGGTCTATGAAAAAGGGTCTTTTAGATCAAATATGAAACCAAACCAAGTAACACAATCTAAACACAAAATTAAAACAACTTAAGCCCAAATTAGATGAGGATTTGGCATGAACTTGATTAGTTTAGGATTTACACTTAGAGAGGTTGAGTTTCAGATTTAATATGAAAAGACTCGAATGTTCTAAGGAAAAGAGGCTATACCAAAATAGATACTATAACTACATGTTTGAAATAAGAGAAATATGACAAAGGTTTGGATCTTGTTTTTAACAGTGATATAAGATTGGAAGAAATCTAGAAGTGTAACAATGCTTCTTAAATAAATGACATGGTAAAAGATTTTGGACTAGAATATCCAAGGCAAAAGTCTAAGATGAAATGGGTAGTGTAACGACAACCCATTTATAAAAGAGACACATGAATGGTTTTGGAAAAAAATTCCCAAGGCATAAAGTGCACAATACTTTTCAAAAAATAGTTTTAAACTCAAAATAATGCAAGTAAAGAAAAAATGGACATAAAAACACCTAAGTGTATCATTCTATCCCTAAAAACTGACAAGGTTGCTTCATATTGTGAAATTCTATCAATATACTCCTTAAGAGGAAATAATTTGTTAATCTAATAAATTTATATGTGCATGAAAAGTAAGGATTTTTAGACCCCCTTTTCTCTCAAAAATTAGTACAATGATATGGAACTTTAGGATACTCACCTTGTATTGACAATATTTCCATGACAAGTGGGGTTTGTCTAAAAACTATAAGTTTCATTCTTTCTAGAAGTTCCTAAGGGTGGTTAATACTAGATATGAAATCATGTTAATTGAGTTCATATTGACTAACTTAATATACAAGGGTATATTAATTTGCATAGTCATTCCATCTATGTACTTCTTAATGGAGTCTGATGTTTATCTAAACTAGTCTCAACTTTTCATTATGATTGGAGAGGCTATCACTTAGCCCCCTAGTAATTAAAGTATCACGTAGATTAGTCTCTTGTTAGTCAAAATGAGAAAACATCAAGAAAAATAATGCATTAATATTGAACCCTATTCCCTAAGAACTAGGGGGAGCATAAAACAATCATCAAGACCAAAAAATAGAGATGAAGACAATATAATTTTCTTACCTCCCTTGTCACATATGGTACTTATTTGTTGGCATAATAATGTTCCTTCTTAGCCTATGATGATTATAGTATCATATCAATGCTCTTCCAAAGTGGTAGAATCTCTCCAATAGTCACTTGTGGCTTGGTGTTGAAGCTTAGTATAATTTTGACATAATAACTCTACTCTCAAAGGCTTCAAGAAGTTATTCCAATAGAATAAATTTACACATAAAAAATTGTTTATCAATGGCATGAGCACTTGTATTTATAGCTCAAATAACTAACTCTAACCATGGGTAGTATAGGTTAAATTCTAACTTGTGTTGAGTCTCAATTAACCTTGGTAAAGTCAATCTAACTCTAGGAAGATTTAAGGCACTCATGAAATCTTGACACCTTAGTTTTTGATATTTATAACCATGACAACTCACTTTAGATAGTTGTGAGGTGTGTCATATTTATGATTTTTTTTGAGATAATAAATCACTTTATTAGCTCATTTGACTCTTTGACTTAATTTTTGGCAAAAAATCCTTATTAGTAAATGAAATTCACTAATTTGATTTGGAATTTTTTTTTAGGAAATTTATTTAAGATCTGTAATATAATTAGTCTTACTTAGTGATTTTCAAATTTTGGAAACGTATTTTAAATGTCATGAATTAATATATTGGCATGCCAAAAGTGCCAAATTACTAGGTCATAATTTGACTAGGGTTAGAAGTGAACCGGTTTAGTGATGCATAAAGGATAATACACTAAATAAGCTAGCCTCATCACATTTTTGAGTGATTAAATAACTTAATTAGATCAACTTACATAATTATGATAATTTATAGGCTTGAAATATGTCATTTGTTAGATATTGAGTTGAATGCTAGTTTGGGCATGAAAGTGGATAGAATTAGGTGTCCACCTTGAGTTTAAAAAATATCTTGACTATTTCAATAACTATGTTGGTTTTTGGAATAAAAATGTGTTAGTAATGTGTGCACCATCTTTGGGAAATGACTCTCAAGGAACACTGAGCTTTCACCAAATTTTCTAGCTAGGTGTTTAACTCTTCTAGTGAAATGTAAATTTCATTGAGAGTTTTCATTGTATTTTTATTGAATTTGCCTTCATTCAAAAGATCTTATTTTAACTTTAAATTCATCTATAGTATGTGCCATAGTCCCATATTACTTATATAAATGGTAATATATCTCATCTAGATTATTGGAAACTAGTTTGATTTTGTCTTCACACTTATCTCTACTATCCTCTATCTCTTTTATGTCCTTGTTCAAGATTTCTATTTTTTAAAGTATACATTCTACCCATTTGCAAGATCTGTCATCTTATTCTTTCTATAGAACTCCTCCTTTGACCATTACTTTACCCTTAATCATAAACATTTCTTTTACATCCCTGATCACTTCTTCCCAAACATTAAAAGTGGAGGTGTGGGATTTGATCTATACATAAATATTCTATGATTCTTGATTGATAAGATTGTATATCCTCATCACTTATTCAATGTACTTCATTCTAGTTATGAGGAAATCATATACCTATGCTTCTAAAGTTTCACCATAGGTTTTGTATTTGTTGATCATAAAAAAAAGTCTTTGTTTATTCCTAGAAATTATGTTGGGCCATCAACTGTTGGCACTATAAGATTTTCCACTAGATGGAGTGGCTATTTAACATAGCTTGTTATTTTTTTATTATAACTCATCTTATTCAAACCTTTTAATGATCCTCTCAGTGGTTTCTTAGAGATTATGAATGTCACCTTCTCTTGTTTCTTATTTTAGTGATATCTTTTTTATATTATAATATATTAACATCATTTCTCTGATATCTTTCTCAACATTTAGTTTAACAATCTCCAAAAAATAATGCTCTGTAGGGATTTGATACCAACCTAGAGGTGGTCTTTGATTTCTTCAAAGTAGAAGTCTTCAAGAGATTAATTACCACATTAAAATATAGTACATTTTTTTCTTCTATATCATAGGTTACATCCAATGAAATGAAATGAATTTTAAGGTAACTACTTGAGTATTGGGTGGAGAAGGAAATTGGTGACTTGAAGGAGGAAGATGAGATTGAGGGGATCTAGATATGGAATGTGGGTTCTTTGTTTCAACCCTTTTCTAATTTTTTATTTTGGTAGATGAGACTTTGTATTACTATGTGGTATTTGAGATGAGCAATTTAGGATCACCTAAAGTTTTAGTTCAATATTGTGGTCTTACTAATTTATTGGATTTCTTGTGTGGTATTTAGGATGAGCAATTTAGGGTCAACCAAGTTTTTAGTTGAATACCTTTTGGAATTAAACTTTCAATTTAATAATAGTATGTTTCATAGTCCCATATTATTTATATAAATGGCAATGGATCTCATCTATATTGTTGTAAATTAGTTTGATTTTGTCTTCACACATATCTTTGATATCCTCTAGCTATTTTATGGCCTTTTTTAGAATTTCCATTTTCTAAATTATACATTCTACCCATTTTCAAGATGTGTCATATTACTCTTTCTTAAATACTCTTGATTATACCATTACTTTAGCCTTCATCATGATCTTTTCCTTTACATCCCTGATCAGTTCTTCCTAGACTTTCAAGATGGAGGTATGGGTTTTGATCTGTACATACATATCCTATAATTATTAATTAATAAAATTGTATACCTTTATGATTTATTTAATGCACTTCATTATAGTTATGAGGAAATCATCTACCCATGCTTCAAGATTTTTTCCATAGGTGTTGTATTTTTTGATCATATAATCAATGTCCTTGTTTATTCTTGGAAATTGTGTTAGTGAATCAAATAATGAAACTATAAGAGTTTCCACTAGATGGTGTTGATATTTAACATAGCTTGCTATCTATTTGATTTATCCTCTGATTTTTTCTTGATTTGACTTGTCTTATTTAGACCTTTTAATGATCCTCTCAATGGTTTCTCAGACATTATGAATGTCACCTTCTCTTTTTGATTCTCTGAGTGATATCATTTTTAAATTATAAACTCATACCATCATTTATTTGATATCCTTATCAACACAATATCCACAAAATATAATCCTAAGGGATATAATACCAACCTAGAAGTGATCTTTGCTTTCTTCAGAGTCAGAGTCTTTAAGAGATCAACTACCACATGAAAATCTAGTAGTTCAACTTCATCCACATTTTTTCTCTTCTAGATCATATGTTGAATGAAATTAAATTAGAGGTATTTGAAGGTAATTACTTTAATAGTAGGTGGATAAGGATTTGGTTTACTTGGAAGAGTAGGAGGAGCTTGCGAGGATCCAGATGGGGAATCTATGTTCTCTATTTCAACCCTTTTTTATTGCTCTATTTTGCTAGATGAGGATTTGTATTATTGTGTGGTATTTGAGATGATAAAGTTAGGATAACCCAAGGTTTCAATTAAAGATCATGGTATTAATGATTTCTTTTCTTGCTTATTTTTCCCTACTACTATATTTGTTTCACATTACTTTCCTAATTGCTTATTAGGATTAGGATCCTGATCTCTGCCATCATTTAAACTGGAGGATCTTAAGGATTGAATAATCACATTAGAACTAATTTTCCTTTGAATTTATGCAGGATATTTCTTCATAGGAGTTAAATAATTTACTCTCTTGGATCCCCATGTAGTTACTCCAACTAGTTTATTGTCTAACCATTTCTTTGTGCAAGTCAATACCCTTTGTGTCCTCCATTCCAAGTTAGCTAGTTCTTTGATTGACCAATTAGTAGTTGGAAAAGGGTAATTCATGATTATGTTATCATATTTTTGATAAAGGAGATCTAACTTATCATCTACCATCCCCTCAAGAACCCACTCATCTAAGAATACTTTTATTTGATCTAGAGTCATTCAAATATAATCTCTTTAGATTACCTCAAACTCATTTATACAATCAAGCCAATAGTCTTCAAGATGAGGTTTGTGTTCATATGTAGACCCTATACCCATATTTTGCTTCACATACCCCTTGGTGTCCATAAAGTATCTATTGTCATAGGTTAAAAGACTGAACTCACAAATGGATAGTTCTATGTCATGAGCATTTATAGAAAACTTATAGCCAAAATGACCCAATGCAATGGGGAATGAAATGTCAAGCATATGTTTATCTCTACATAATTTATAAATGGACTATAAATTATTTTAGAGCTCAATTAGTGTGGTATTATCATTAGCCAACCTTTGGAGTCTTAAGGGATGCCCTTTATAACCTCTAGATCTGATGTATGTAAATTTTTGGACCTAAATATAGTAGCTGCCATATTGGTTAACCAATTTAGATTCTTTGGTGGAAATATTCATTCCCTAATAGTTTTTGAGTAATTGAACTAATGTCATTTTGAATATATCATTAACCTTAGTATATTTTTTTTTGCTTTGTTACAGGGTGAGCTATGAAAAATAATCAAACACTTGTGTCAATTAAGTGATAGTTACACATTAAGATATCTATAAGTATACTATATGAGAGGCCAAAGAGTATACCAAATATGATGCCATAAAAATTATCTTGATGTTTGCACATTTAATAACTAGTCATGTAGGGAATCATTGATCAATTTACCCCAATCCAAAAATTACTTTCCATGACAAATGATTTACATTGGGAAAAACATCTAATAGTGGAAAGGTCTGATGTCCTCATTGCCTACTATCTGATTCAATAAGGTAATCATATATAAAAGTTCCTCTTTAAAATATATTTTGTATAAGCTCTTAAGAAACTTAAAGATCTTCTCCCTTTTGTGTTTTAGCCAAGAATTATTGATAGTGGTCAAATACTTTGTAGGGTGTTTGTTTTAACATTCCTCTCCTTCACTTACACTAATACTAACTAACTCCTCATGGAGGGGGATTCTCAATGTTATGCTTATTTCCATTCCATATATCTTCACCATGATTTGTCAATATTTTTACCTGATTTCCCTAGTTTTTGAATCATAATATCTAGCACATGAGAATACTAAATCTAAACATTGCACTAAAGTGGGAAAGCTAGCTCCCTATGGAAGGTCACTCTCTACTAAGTTTTAGATAAACATTGTTAGACTTTTAGAATTTAGTAGTTTGTGGAATTCATATAGCTCCATGTTCCCAATTTGAGAGTCATAAATCTTGGGTATGTTATAATCCAACAATAACAATGGTTTATATCCCATGTATTTGAATTTCATCTTGTTGTTTCTAGATTGGTTGATAATTATTTGGCATTCAAGTGCAAGGATATCCAATGGGTCAAGAGGTAGAAAATGATGGATTCATTTAAATAAGTTCAAACAATGGTGATAATTTAATTCTAGGATTTAGAAAAAAATATCTTTAGAACAAGATCAGGATGAGGGAGCCACCAGTGTGACAAATATTGTATAATTTTTTTAAAAACTTGGTAGAGTTCTCTCATGGGGTAGGCAATAGAGCAAAAATGAAGAAACAAATCCATAAATGAATACACACACACACACACACACACACACACGCGCACACACACACACACACACACACACACACACACACACACACACACACACACACACACACACACACACACACACACACACACACACACACACACACACACACATTCACACACACACACACACACACACACATTCACACACACACACACACACACACACATACATATATATATACATACATACATATATATAGATATATATAGACACACACACACACACACACACACACACACACACACACACACACACACACACACACACACACACACACACATAATTCCCTTTTATTTTATTCCTTTAGCATCTCATTATATTTAGACATGCATCAGGTGAGGACCAGTAATCTAGATAAGGGTCCCCTAGAAACATGTATACGAAGACATAGCAAATATCATGTCTCACATCTCTACATGGATGAGAGTCTATAGGCCTATCTAAAAATCACCCTAGGATATGAGACATAGACACATTTTCATCAAATCTCACATCTCCACATAGCTAAGGGCTTGGAGGTCTAATTGATGGTCCCCCTAGAACACATGAATGAAAATGAGACAAGCACCATGTTTTGTGTCTCTACATAATTATGGGAATATTGATCTAGTTGAGGCCTCCATATTTCCATTGTCATGGATCTTCCTTAGGGAAATTATAAGTAGAAAATTTTGTTGTTTGTTGTTTTTCACTGGCATATTTAGCAAAATGGGGACATGACTTTAGAATAAGTCATAAAATAACATTCAAAAACTTTAGTGTTTTAGTATACTAGTGTCTTAAGCATTATGCTACAGAGTTAACATGAAGATTGAAAAAAAAAGAAACACAAATCCAGAAAGGAAACACATTACTAAAATGGAAACACACAACTGAAAGGGAAACACATGATTGAAAGGGAAATGGTAGGGAACATCTTATTGTCATTCTTTACATAAATTTAGGTATTTATCATTATAGGGTAACAAGAGGTGATTACCATCTTTGTATGATAGATAGTATGTATTTTCACCACATAAGTATCAAATTATAAAAGGTCCCATCTATAGGGAGTCAAATTTCCCATGACTTCCCCTTGGCTCTCTTATTTTATCCCAAAGTAACACCATGTCATTGATTTAGAAATTACATTATAAAGATTTTTAGTCAAATAGTTCTTTGACCTTTTCTTGATGAACTATGATCATATCAACAATGGTTGTTTATTCTTATTCAATATTAGCCAGATACATTACCCTTTTCTCTATTGCATTTCTGAACCATTCATCTCCAATAGGTTGAGATAGTTTCAAATCCAATAATTCCATAAAAATAAGAAGGGAAGCACCCCTCTCATATAACAAATGAAAAGAAGACATTATAATTACTCTTTTAGGAGTAATCATATCATCAAACAATGTGTCATATAGCTTTCAACACTAATTCCTTTGATTTTCATTAAGCAATTTGTGAATAATAGTTGTCAAATTCTTGTTGCTAAACTTAGCTTGACCATTACCTTGAGGGTAGTAATCTAAAGAATATGCTAGAGAGATGTCATATCTATAACAAAAAATAATTAGTTATTTAGAAGAAAAATTGGGAGAATTTTACATTACTAACTTTTGTGTGACACTGAATCTAGCTAAGATTTTTTTTATAATGTTAAAAACCACTTTAAAAGTGGTAGACCTTACTTGAATAGCTTCTACCCACTTTGTGAAGTAATTAGTGGTGGTCAAAACATGATTGTTTATAGCACTTGGATGAGGATTTAAAGTGCCAATGAAGTCCAATACCCATTTTTGAAAGGCTTATTCAATGATTATTGGTTTGAGAAGTAGAGCAACAAGCCTTGACCTCCTAACAAAATATTGGAAAACTTCACATTTAGAAACCCATTCATGTGCATCCTTGACTAGTGTGGGCTAATAGTAATAAGCCTATATAATTTTGAATGTTATAGCTGAGGATGAAAAATGTCCTCTATAATTTTTTCATGGAAATCATCCAAGATCTTATTTTGTTGTTCTTTGTTTACGCATCTCAAAAATGTGCCAACTAAATATATTTTGTATTTCATATTATCCAAAATCACATATCTATATGCTTTTAAATTAAGATTCCTTCTATACTTAGGATTCAAATGAGTCTAAAATTCTCCATAGGATAGTAAAAATGATATATTTGATATCACTCTTTGAGAGAGTAAACAAAAACAACCAATGATAGCCATTAATTTTCATTCCTTTAGGAATCAAACTTTTAGCAATCAATTGTCAAAGGCCTTATCCTCTTACCAATTTTTTAGGTTTAATCTCTAGATCATATTCCTATAATTTGGTGATCCAAACAAATTTATTTGACCCAATTTATTACTAAGGGATAATTTATTCTACAATTGAATATGGAACTATGATGATTGTATGAGAGCATAAAATGTAAATCCTGAAATGTTTTATAGTTTTAACCATGACATATGCATGTTTTTATATTAGAGAATATTTGAGTTCATGATCTTTCAATATATAACTCATGAAAGTGATGGGAGACTCAATTCCTTCATTATTTTATTATATCAGGATAGTTGACATAGTGTAATCAAAGGAGTACCAATAAGTGATGAATTTTTTACTGAAATCTAGACACATTAAAACTAGTGCTTTGGAGATCACTTCTTTGATTTCATTATATGATTTCTTCCCATCATTTATCCATCTAAAATTATATTTTGCTCTCATCATTTTCTCAATTTTCTTGGTGACTACAATAAATTATAAAATGAATCTTTTAAGGAAATTGATTTTATGAAAAATGAATGAGACCAAGTTTACTAGTTGGTAAGGAAAATTATTGAATAGCTTTCACCCTTTCTAAATTGATATTATTACCTTCTTTGGATACCACATGAAATAAGAGTTTTCATTCTATTATTATGAAAATGGACATCTCTATATTTAAGGAAATTTCATGAGAATTATATCTTTAAAAAACCTTCTATAGGTGTTTGAAATCCTCTTCCCTCTTTTAAAAAAAAATTGAGATCATCTAGGTAAATGTCTATGATTTTTTTTTTCATGTCACTAAATTATAAATCCATCATCATTTTAAATGTTTATCCCATGTTGATGAGGATGAAAGGCATTATTATATAGGCAAAATTTCCCCAAGGGGTAGTTAATGTTGTTTTAAAATGGGCCTTATGTGGTTACTTCAACTTGATTATATCCAAAGAAGTCATCCAACATTGACATCATTTCAGATCCTATGATGGATTGTAGGATTTGATCCATGATTGCAAAAGGATAATTATCCTTGAGTGAGGATTTACTAAGGTTATATAAATCCACATAAATCCTAACATCTCTATTCTTGGTTTAAATGGGTATGATGTTGGCTACCCAAATTGAGAGCTGAATTGAAAAGTTAATTATAGTGTCTAAGATTTTTTTGATTTCTTCATACATGGCACTAGTGATATTAGGATTATAATGCCTTAAATTTTTCTTGAATGGATTAATAATGATTTTTAGTGGAATGTTGTGTTACATGATTTTTAGTTTGAAGAGTTTTAGATCTGCATAACTATAAGCAAAAACATCTTAGTAGAATTTAAAGAGAGTAATGAACCTTCTACACTCTTATTTGGAATATAATTTTTCAATATTCACATACCTTGGTTCTTCCTTAGTGTTTATTTTCACTTTCTCATATTCAATAAATCCTTGAGGGTGTTCTTGAATTTTTTTTAACATACCTGTCATGTTTGTCAAACATTTATTCTAAAGAAACAAGACCTTTTGGCATCTTATTTCCTTTTAATTGAATAACACTACCTTAAAGTGTCTACTTTCGTATATTTGGTGTTAATGAATCTTGTTCTCCTTTATTTGTCAAGGTAGAAGAATATTTATATGTAGGTGGAATTCCATTGAAGAATAAATTTCTAAAATTATCTCTTTGTTCCAAGAAAGTAATGATTTGTTCATCATTATAATAAACTTGATAGTGTTTGACATTGTCTGGCACACTAGGGAGATAAACCATTTTAATAACATAATAATCATGGTTTATTTCTTATGGAGGAATCATCAACAAATTAGAGATGACTAATGTATCTACTTTGTATTTTTTTTCTTTGGGAATGAAATTTATGGAGAAAGCCCAAAATGCCTCGATACAATCCCAAAGTCTATTTTGGTAATGCTTGAGCTTATAATTTATGAATTAATATTGACCTTGCACTTGTTTAATTATTAATTCATCATATCCTTGTGATAAATTTTTTTGAATATCCATTTCTTCTACTACTTGTAATCCTAGTAACAAAGCCTCTTAATCAACAATATTACTCATACATTCAAACTAGACTTTATATGAAAAATTAAAAGGTTATTTTTGTGGAGATATTAACAACACACTAGCTCATGAAATAGTGGTTGAGTAACTCCCATAAAATTCTAGAGTCTAGACAACATTAGAATTTCCTTTAATTATTTTTGGGAGTTCTAAATATTTTTCTAACATAATCAAATAAGTTCTAGGTCTAGTTTCTTCATATAATATATCTCCTCTTAGATAATTATATTTGTGCACTCAAAGTTTGGCCTTTGGATCTAAGAACAACTTTTCTTTAACTCCTTTTACTATAATTTCCACTTGAGTCCAATCAATTTTGATTTATCCCCCAATATATTTATATAAGGACCTACTCAACAACATTATGTAGCTAGGAAGAATGTTTGCCACCAATATTTTCATCTTCATCCTCTTATGGAAAGTCATCTAGAGTAACATGTGAATATTTCATCTATTTGATCAATAGAACGTACTTAGATTTCATATTGAATTAGTGTTCAAAATATTGGTATAAGTTTGCCCTAAGGCATGGGCCAACATGCCATTATCAAAATCCCCTAAATCAATTATACAATGTTCTAGTTTATAGACACCCACAAAAATAGATATGTAGAAAGACTTAGGTCTCTGAATACCTAGGGTGGTGATGACTATAATGTTATGTAAATCAAAATAAACCATCCTAATGTGTGTTCCATTAGTATGGGTACTAGGACCTATTCCTTTAATAAACTTACCAATTTGTATAACTATTCAAGATTATTTCTAAGATATTCAATTTGATAAATTTGAACCTCAGTTTTATTCATGTGATAAATTATATCAAATAAAAAAAAATTTAGGTTCTTCATTTGCAATCAAATGAGAAATGTTTGAAATTCTAAACTTTTCCAATAATTTATGTTTTGAAAAATTTAGTAGCAAGGTACCTCTATTGAGAATGAACATTAGGATTGTCATAGCTTTAAGAGATTCTTTGGCATTTGGTTTATCGATGTATCTATTCTTATTTGCATATTTAATCTATTCATTTTGAGTTTGAGTGAATACTACGTATGAATGACTATTCATATCCTTAATGCTTTCTTCATAATCATCACCTTAAGGTTCATACTCAAAGTATCCCATAGTGGAGTTGCCATTTTGTTCCTAAATTTTGGTATCATAGGTCCAAAACACCCTCTTTAAGTGGTTCTTCTATAGTGCAGAGTTGCAACATTCTCACTATTTTTAGGACATTTGAACCATCATGATCATTGGTGGCATGAAAAATAAAAGAGTAATGAATAACAATTGCATATGCTTCAATACCAAGTTGAGGCTTTGGATTAGGCAATCTAAGTTAGACATTAACATGATATGGAAAAAAAGGCCTCTTGGGTATATCTTTATATGGAGCATTTTGAGATTAGGGAATCTGTTTCTTCAAAGCCAAAATTTCATTTTCCAACTTTTAAATAAGAAGATCAACTAAATTGTGTTCTTTGATTTTTAAGGACTCTTTTTTCATCTTTATAGCCATGATCATATCATATTCAATTTTTATGGCTTGGGTTTGTGCTTTAGCCAATGTTTCTAGATGATTTATTCACAATAATAAACTTCAAGTACTTGAACATTGAGAAAGAAAAAATTTATTCTCTATTATGGGCATTGTAGCTACATGGATTTTATGTACTAAAATTTTGAAGTGAGCTATGAAATCCCTCATGGGTTCATGGGAATATTTTTCTATTTGAGATAGTTATGCCAAGAGGGAATGATCATCTTTAACATGTTTTAACCTCTTCTAAAATTTATCTCTCATTATTTGCCAATATAGAATGAAAGTAGTGGGCAAATGATGGAACCACTTTACATCTCTTTCGGCCAAATTTTCCATGAATAATCTAATTGAATGTCATCATGTTTGACACTAAGGATGCCACAAGTAGAAAATAAATCTTTGATATGTTCATCAAGATGTTGTCTCCCATCTCCCATGAATTTAGGTAAATTATTCCTTGAACCCTTTTTAATCTCGTGGAGTTGAGCACATAAAGCTAGTAGACCTATACAAGAACCCCAAGGTACATAAAGAACCATATTTTTACAGTCAAATACTTTAAATATAAGTATTTTTGGTAGAGATAAGCTTCTACTCAAAATCTATAATTTTTTTATTCTTTTTAGAGAAATTATGAAACTATATTTTTCTTGAAAGTCAAATAATGCATTAGAGATTCCTCTCTTCTTTGTGGACCTTTAATATCTTTTATCATTCATGATGCTAAAAACTTTTAGGGAGCTCTAATTATTATTCTTTCATCAAAAATTATGACTAACCTTTGATCAAAATGATCACATTGCTCTTCTTTATCTAACACAGCCGTGGTTCTTTGAACTGAAGATTATCTACCTAGTGGTTCCAAGTGAGCTACTATAAATCAAAATAAATATCTAATTATGAAACTTATGCCCAATAAAGATTTGGTTGAATGATTAGGTTTATATTTCTAGGAATAGTCATGCAAATGACTATGATTAGAAAATAGTGGGTTATATAGAAGGAACAAAGCATGCCACATGGTGGGTGCCAAAATCTATTGGTGAAATATTTGGTATACAATATAAAATCTTAATTTCACTATATTTTATAAGACAAAATTATCTTCTCTACTATGAGGGGAGGTTCCCTTTATTTCAAGCAATAAAAACAAACATAATTAGGTACAATATTTACAATTTTTTAAAAAGGGGGGTGTCGATAGAAAATTAATCTAATAGAAAACATAATAAATAGAGAGTCATAAGAGAGTGAATAAATGTAGATTTCACCCCCTTATGTAACATATTTAAATTAGAAAGAGAAATTTAATTTAAGAGATTATATACCATTCGTGCTTGGAATTATGATAAATACATTGACATAATAAAAAGTTATGCTCATTAAGTAAATAACTAAACACAAATCTCAAGTAACTCCTCGTTCTTGGATAAAGAGTGAAAATAAAGTTTCCTTCTTCCTCTTCAAGTTTCACAAATACTGGACATCAAAAATCCTTTTTTCAATTGTCATTTATTGTATTTATAACAAAGGGAATGGGCTGACCTTTCACATTCCAAAGTGAACTTTCATATTTTATTTCTTGTCCTATTCTACCTTTTATAATTTTTTCTTTTTTATAACCAAAAAATATGAATTTTTAAAAATATAATTTGGACAAAAATGGGAAAGATAGATAGAAAACAAATTTCAAAAGGAATCTTTTTGTGAGTAAGTAGCACTAGTGGATATGTTGGTTGATAATAAATCTTCTTTGACATGATATTTATCACATGTTTCCTTGAATTTTTGGAATCTCTTGACTATTTCAAGAAATTCATTGCCTTTTAGAATGAAAATGTATTGGATATTTTAGCAATATTTGGGAAATTAATGTCAAGGAACACTAATCTTTCACCAAAGTTTCCATCTAAGTGTTTAATTCTTCTATTCAAATGTGAATTTCATTGATAGTTTTCATTGAATTTGCCTTCATTGAAAAGATCTTATTTAACTACCTTTTGGAATTGAATTTTAAATTCACATAAAATATGTGTCAAAGTCCCATCTTCTTTATATAAATGAAAATGGATACTAGATAGACTACTAGAAATTAGTTTGATTTTGTCTTCACCCATATCTTTGTTATCCTCTAGCTCTTATATGGCCTTGTTTAGGATTTCCATTTTTTCAAGTATATATTTTACTAATTTGTAAGATGTGTCATATTATCTTTCTCAAACACTCCTTCAAACATTAATTTACCCTCCATCATGATCATTTCTTTTACATCTTCAATCACTTCTTCCTAGACCTTCAAAGTGGACATGTGGGATTTGATCTATACATAAATATCCTAAAATTATTGATTGATAAAATTATATATCTTCATGACTTATTCAATGTACTTCATTCTATTTGTAATGAAATCATCTACCTAAGTTTCAAGATATTTTCCATAGGTGTTGTATTTGTTGATCATAGAAATAACTTCCTTGTTTATTCCTATAAATTATGTTGGGGCATCAATTGGAGACATTGTAATATATTTCCACTAGATCGAGTGGATAATTAATATAGATTGATATTTTTTTATCTAACCTCTAACTTTTTATTGAGTTAACTCATCTTATTTAGAAATTTTAATGATCCTCTTAGTGGTTTCTTTGTGATTATGAATGTCACCTCCTCTTGTTGCTTCTCTGAGTGATATTATTTTTAGATTATAATCTCCTACCATCATTTATCTGATATCCTTCTCAAATTTTGTTTAGTGATCTCCACAAACTATGCTCTTTAGGGATATGATACCAACCTAGAGGTGGTCTTTACTTTCTTTATAGTAGAAGTCTTCAAGAGATTATCTACCACATCAAAATTTGGTGGTTTAGCTTCAACCACCCTTTTAATATTCTAGATCATAGGTTTCATCCATTGAAATGAAAAGTATTTGAAGGTAAATACCTAATTATCAGGTGGAGGAGTTGGTTGACTTGGAGGAAGAGGAGGATCTTACGTGGATCTAGGTGAGGAATGTGGGTTCTCTTTTTCATCTTTTTTCTAATGTGTTACTTTGGTAGATGAGGCTTTTTATTACTATTTGGTATTTAGGATGAGCAATTTAGGATCACCTAAGGTTTTAATTTACTATTGTGGTTTAACTAATTTATTGAATTTCTTATTTTTCCCTACCACCATATTTTATTCACATTGCTTTCTCAATTGCTTCTTGGGATTAGGATCCTCATCTCCACCATCACTTGAATTGGAAGATCCTAAGGATTCAATAATCACCTTAGAATTATTTTTCTTGGGAACTAATGGAGGATCTTTCTTTAGAGGAGTTGAAGGTTTTCCTCTTTTTAAGCCACATATAGTTACTCCATCTAGATTTTTGTCTATCCACTTATTTGTGTGAGTCCATACCCTTTAGATCCTCCATTCTAGGTTAGCTAGTTCTAGTATTGACCAATTAATAGTTGGGAAAGGTGAATTCATGATTGTAATAGCATATTATTGAATGAGGATATTTAACTTGTTGCCTACCATCCCATTAAAAAACCCACTCATCTATGAATACTTTTATTTGATCTAGGGTCACTCAAATCTAAATTCTTTAGATTACTTCAAATTCATTTTCACAATCAGCCCAGTAGTCTTTGAGATGAGGTTTATGTTCATATATAGACCCTATACCCAAAGTTTGATTCACTTACCCCTTAGTATCCATAAAATATATATTAGCATAGGTTAAGAGAGTGAACATGGAGATGGCTAATTATATGTCATGAGCATTTATAGCAGACTTATAGATGAAATGGCCTAATGCAATAGGGAATGAAATGTTAAGCACATATTTATCTCTACATAATTTATGAATGGTTGATAACTTATTTCAGAGCTTAATGAGGATTATATTATAATTATTCAACCTTGTGAGTCTTAAGGGATTCCCTTCAAAACTTATAGGTTTGATTTATGTAAATTTTTGGAACTAAATATAGTAGCTTGTATATTGGTTAACCAATTTGGCTAATTCAACAAAGATCCTCATTCCCTAATATTCTTTGAGTAACTTCACTAATATCATTATGAATGTATCATTAACCCTAGTATAGTTTTTTTTTCTAATTTTAGGGTGAGATGTGGAAATAACTCAAACACTTGTGTCATTTGAGTGATAGTTCTACATTGAGACAACCTTGGGTATACCATATGGGAGGACAAGGAGTATACTAGATATGATGTCATGAAAAAATATCCTAATATTTTCACATTCAATAATTGATCATGTAGAGAATGACTTTTAAGTTCACCCAAACCCATAAATTGATTTCTATAACAAATTATTTATATTAGAAGGAACATCCAATGGTAGATAGATTTGGTGTCCTTATTACCTATTATCCAATTCAATAAGGTAATCATATATGAAAGTTCCTCTTTGAGATATATTTTTCATAAGGTCTTGTGAATATTAGAGTTATTATCCCTTTTGTGATTTAGATAATAACTATTTATAGTAGTCAACACTTGGTAGGGTCTTTATTCTAGCATGCCTCTCCTTTACTAAAACTAATATTGACTAAATCCTCATGGAGGGGGATTATTAGTGTCATGATTATTACAATTCCATCCATATTCACCATGAGATGTACATATTTTTATCTAATTTACATAGTATATGAATCATAATATCTGGCATAAGTGAAAACCAAATATGAACATTACACTAAAGTGGGAAAGGTATCTTTCTATGGAAGCCCACTCTCCACTAGTTATTGGATCAACATTGATGGACTTTTAGAATTAAGTATTTTATGGAAGTTTTCCAACTCCACATGCCTACTATAAGAATCAAAAATGTTTTTTATGTTGTAATCAAACATAAATAATGGTTCATATCCCATGTATTTTAATTTTATCTTGTTAGTTCTAGATTGGTTGATAATCACCTAGTAGGCAAGTGAAAGGATATCCAGTGGATTAGGAGGTAAAAAATAATAGAATGGCTAAAATAAGTGTAGGGTGGTGGTCATAAAGTAATTCTAAAATTTATAAAAATGGATCTTTATAATAATATCAAGATGAAGGAACCACTAGTGAGACAAATCTTGTAGAATCTCTAAAAAGATGGTAGAGATTTGATCTCATGAGGTAGGGGTAGAAAAATAATGTAGAAAAGAATCCAAAAATAAATATATATAGGCCCTTTTATTTTATTACTTAGGTTCCTTAATTTTCAATTTTTGCATTAGGTGAAGACCAATGTTCTAACTAAGGGTCCCCTAGGAATGTGTAGATGTAGACCCAAAAAACATCACATCTTGCATTTCCATGCAACCAAGGGCCCAAAGGTTTGGTTGACAGATACCCAAATATGCATGGATGTGAATGTTAAAAACACCATGTTCACATCTTTGTTGGGATGAGGTCCTAAAGGTCCAGCCTCTAGTCCCCCCAAGAAGCATAGATGCAGATGTAGTAAACATCATGTTTCACATCTTTGTGTGATTAAATGCCTAGTGATCTAATTGGGGCCTTCAAATTTTTGTGGATGTGGATCTACCTTAGGAGAATTATAATTAAAAAACTAACTTGTTTGATTTTTTTCACACATATATTTATTAAATAACACATATACAATAAATCATACATACGACACATTTGAGACATGCAAAGTAAGCCAAGGGACCTCAATATAAGGGACATGGGCATATGTCACTAAATATGAGAAAGTAAGATATACAAGGACATGTTCAAATGTACACATATGTAAATAATAAGCACGTTGTCTTAGATCCACATAGAAGGACATGTTTGAATGTCTACATACACAATCTAGAAAGAACACACAAGGATATGGGCACATGTCCAAAACATACGTATAATGAAAACAAGTGACATAGAGCCATATAGTAATTGCATATTCAAATTCACTCGAATAGAATAAGCATAGAGACATAATCAAGTCTAAAATAGGAAAGCTAAAAATAAAATTATGTATGAACATGTGGTAAAAATTTGTATAAGATTTAAGATGTACATAGGCTAAGTATAGAGTAGTAGTAGTTGATAAAACAATTGATTAGGTTTAGGATGATTAATATCAATATATAACAATGTTAAATCTATGATATATAGTTTAGAAAGATGTAACCTAGCAATCAGAACTCTGTATAAGATGCCTCCAAATGGTTAAATGTATCAAATGAATAACCCATGTATCTGTGTATATGCCCCCAATGGATAAATAGTGTCAAATATAGATCTGTGTAGTTCACATGGGTCTTGTAAGTATTTTTGAAAACTTAACAAGAACAATTGAAGCATGTATGTATGATAAAATCTAAAAATACTAAGATAGTTGGCATATGTGGTGTTTGGCAAATATAATAGATATAAACATGGAAATGTATACAATCTGTAATTTTGTATTTTTGAGTAAATATTTGAATATTTTTGACATATTATATTGTTTTTGTATTTTTTAGATATAAGCTATGTATAAGTAACATAAACACAAAACTATATACAAGGATCAATGAATAAGGAAATTATGTACAATAAGGGATAAACATACTAACTGACGAGTCTCACGAGAGACTCATTATCAATGTGGCTTATTCCAAATAAATTAATAGTAATCATGCATGTTATATGAAAAGGTAACTAAGGTCCCAAGACCTACTCTAGTTAGTGATCTATAGTTGGCATTGCCTGTGAACTGGTGATAGCAATCCATGAAGTTGATTGGTGTGTCTTATAAATTTTAGGGGTCTTAAGGACCCATCTAGTAGAATATGTTGTAACTAGTATGGGAGGGTTCCCTATGTTAAGAACCTTGTGAAATAAATAACACTTATCTAAAAAAATAAATCAGTAGAGGGAGGCTCTCTAGAATTAGAAACATATATTTTACATAGGGGTCTCTCTAATAATGGTCTATGTGGGAGATTATGTATACATGGTAACATTATTATAGTAGACCTCACTTGCATTGGTGGATCCACTAAACTCTATGGTGTGCTAATGGTAACTATTCTCAAAAATGTAATTAGTGATTAGGGTATGAGTACCTATAGGATAGATTAAGGATACTCATATTAGAGACCCTTAATTGTGACCACTTGATTAGCATGTATGTACTTGAGGCATCTATGCATGGTGGATGGAATGGATCATATATATTATATCCATAGCCTACCTAATAACATGTCAAAAGTTATTACATTAGATAATACTAAGAATATAGTATCCAAATGTGTTGGTCCAAACTTTAGTGGAAGTAAAATCTCCTCAATATAAATCTAAACATGGCCACTAAAACCACAAATAACTATGTTGATTAGAGAAATGTCCTACTCTAAATAACCCAAATGTCATAGAAGTATGATAGTGAACATGTTAATAGTTAACCCATTATCAAACATAACACTATGAATAGGATGATGATCATTGTAGGCTCATATAAAGAGTACATATAAATATGAATCATCATCAACAATCTCTTACTCTGAGAAAGTAATCAGTTGTCTAGTTGGTAATGTAGTATGATACACACCTGATGTTATGTAGGGGGTGTTTATCCTTTGTAGTAGTGTGATATAATGAAAGTGGTGGACGTGATTGATACGTATAGTGAACACCTAAAGTAAACCTACCTCATTAGTTGTATGCTTTGGTAATAGATCCAATAATATTTTGAATCCCTTATCTTCTATTTGTTGAACTTTAGGTTCCTATGTGGGTGTACCCACATCAATGATGTTGGTCTCTATTAAATATTGTATCTTATAAATCAAGATGATGCATCTATTTGTAGTATGTCTTAGTACCCTATGATATTTTTAGAATGCATTAGAATCATATCTCTTTGAAAGAGGACATGTCATATCAAACTCTTTGATGGGAGTGAGAGATATGAAATTGCATTCTAGGATCTACTATAAAACACATGTTAGCAATTCTATAATGTTGGTGAAAACTCTCCATGGAGGATTTGATAAAACTAGGTGAGGAGATTGATTTCAAGTTGTGTTAACTATGGTATTTGGATCACTCTTTTTTTAAGTGGCCCTTACTATGTATGGATGCTTATTATAACTCTTCATAGTTGACTCAGATCTAATTTTCTATTTTAATTTTCCCATAGAGAGAAACTTGACCTCCTTTTCTTTCACTATGTGGCATAAATTTGTGAACTTTGGAAACTTATTGAAAAAGATAGTTTCATGAAATGCTAGTAGTAAGCTCTATTTGAATATGTCTTGGAGTTATCTATCTACCATGGGGATAGTTATCTTTTCTCGTATATTTTTAAATTAAAAGACATATTCTACAATATGCTCATTAGATTCTTGATTTAGTTGTGTTACGTGAGCATATGATATATTATCACTGATTTTAATTTAAAAGTGTGATAAAACATATCTATTAATGGATTTAATGAAGTGAAATACTAATTTTTAAGATTATAGAACCATTGTAAGGCATAGTCCTTTATACTATGTGAGAACAACTCAATAAGGATCCAATTATTGGACATGTAGTCCAAAAATGTTGGATAGAAATCTTATAGATGGTGATCTAGGTTAAATTTTACATCATAAAAGTAAGATTAAGTGTCATGAATTTATATGGAAAATGAGATACCTCTATGTTATTTTCCAAAGGTGTGTGTAAATGAACATGCGAATCCAAGGCATGTGATGGCCTAGTAGCTCCCTACTCAAGATGCAACACCTTAGCCTATAGAGAATGAATCTTATGCATAATGTATTGTACATAATGAGAGGATTAAATATCCATAACAAGTTTAGCTTTTACTTAAGGTTTTTGAGTTAAAATAGGGTGTTTTACAAATTGAATTACCCCTAAAGTAGGTCCAATAATATTATTATTTGGGGGAGTATAAGAATGACCATTATTTTATTTTTTGTTTTTTAAAGTTATTTGTGGATAATATTTATAAGGTCATATTGCATATCTAAATTCTTGGAAGTTAAATCTTATAATTATCTCTTATCAGTTCCATTGAATCGATTGTTAAATTTTGTCATTGTAGGTTAGGGAGTAGGAAAACAAACAGGTGTATATTTTGAACCTTTAAAAAAATTAATTTATGAAAGATTTTAAGAATTACATATTAAACCAAATATAATATTTTAGAACTAATATCTAAGCATATAAGATAAAAGTATAAAAACCATAATATCATATATGGCTAGGGTTTTAGTAGTATTCAATGTAAATTAGGTTCACTAAATGTTTTAACTATTTAGGGTTTATTGAGTTTATAACTTAGGTTGTTAAAGGTCTGAGTATAGTAAATAAGGGTATAAATATGAAATAAATACAACCACTAATTTGTAATAGAATTTTCTTAGTTTGAAATTTCTAAAAATAGAAATAAATAATGTAAACAAGTACCTAGATGGAAATTAAATAAGGAGATACAAAGGCTACAAACTAGGACATAGGTTGATCTAAGTGTCACAAATAAGATTCAGGTGTTAAAATCCTTATTAGATAGTAGTGCCCTAATTATAAAATAAAAACATGTGGCACTAGTGTCCCTATTTTGGCACTAGTTTCCTCTGTGTATATCTATTTCAATCTTTTAGGTAAACATGTGTCTGGGTCTGGCAACCCTGTTCTTATGCATATGAATTATGGATCTTTGTATATGACCTATTTTTATGAATTTTAAATTAAAACCCTAAACCTCCATGTTTTTATGTCATCTCTTTGTCATAGTTAAAAAATTACATTCTTAGTGGGGTAGGTTGGACATCCTCAACACCTCATTGTGATGTGAGTTGCCTACACACCAACACTCTGAAGAGGGATCAAGCTTGATGTAGTTTTCCCCACCTAATTTCTAGTGCAATTTCAAGTAAATCTAGTATGAATGTCAATTTTAGTTCTTTGAATGTTATTGAGATTGAAAATTTGAGTAGTATGAGCTTTAAAATGTTTTCTATGATTATATGTAGAAGTAGGGTAGAATAGGGATTGATAAATTTGATTTTGCACAACTTGTTCTGAGTTTGTTTGTGTAATTTGCATTTGATTTCCATATAGTGTATAAAGGGCTAAAAGTCATGTATATTTAATGTTTTAGTTATTTTTCAATTCTTGAAAGAGTTTTAAGCCAGCCCTAGATGGTTTCTAATTTAAAAAGAGATCCATTAGAGATAAAATGATGTAAGGGGACAATAGCACCCAAACTAGGACACTAGCACCATAGAGTGTTATTATCCTAATTATGGCACTAGTGTTTAGTGGCAGAATCTGAGGTACTAGGGGCAAAGATGTAAAATTGATGGTTTGGGACTACTTTAGGGATTTTTAAGGATGTGTATGGCTTGTACTAAGGATGGATAAGTGTTTAAATAGGCCCTAAGATAGGTCGAGGGTTGAAAAAGGGATGGGTGGTCTCAAGTAACACTCTTAATTCTCATGTGTCATTTTTAGGTGATTACATATTTATATCAATCTCTTTAGAGAAGTAACTCAAATTAAATCATTTAAACCAACCATTAGGATAAATTTAATTTGTAAATTGGATGACTTCAAGTCACTATACACTTGTATCAAAGTAAGACATTTACATCGATGCAAATTTATACCATGGATGCTAGTCTCTAAGGAGTAGGAAAGTAGGTATAGACTCAAAAATTGTAGAGGTGGAAGATAAACAAGTTTTAAGAATTTTGGGAAAGATAGAAAGTTTGGGTCATCAATATAAGACTATTTAGACTAAGAGATAGGCCAAAGGACACAAGATAGAGTAGATGTGAGACTTCAAAAAGTGGGAAAGGTCTAGAATTGAGAGGAACAACCAAGGTCTAAGTTTTCAAAGTGTACAAGAGAGGTGTTATATTATCCATAAAATAATGTCTACATTTTCCCCTATTTATTATAGTAGGTAAATTATTTATTTAAATGATAGTAAATTAGTACCTAGGTGTGTATAACAGACTTTGCCTTTTTTCTAGTCCACCTTGAGTGTTTTTCTAGTGATTATCCTACAACCAAGAACATGTTACAATACATAATCATATTATATATTATAAAATTTAAATTATTTAAAATATTAGAATTGAAAGAGTAAGTTTTTGGAGTACACATGTGTATTTATATAACCATCTTACCTATTGACAAGTTTATTTAAAAATATATATCATTGTAAGGCTCTAAAACTAAGATTAGTACAAATATTTATAAATATGGAAGTACATGTATCTAAGGATATATATATATATATATATATATATAGAGAGAGAGAGAGAGGGGGGGGGTGCATGCCCCCAAACATGGATAAAAGGTGTGTTGTCACCTGGTAGTTGATATTATCTCAATCATGAAACCCAATCATACTTTTAACCTTGTGATCATGAGTTAATAAAAAAACAACTCATACTATCAAATTGGTAATGGTGGATGATACAATCAAGTATAACTTGAAAACTTGGAAAGATTAAGTAATTTAAGCACCTCAACCATACCAAAATTGATCAAAATACTATAGTCGATTGGCTCAATACAATCCATAAAAGTACATACTGGTGAGTGATGAAAATACCTGGAAGTGTTTTGAAATATGAAACTAATTTGAATTTTTTAATATTAGGCTCACATTACATAGCATATGCACCTTAAATATGTCTCATGTTGAAACTTTGTATAATAATGGGTACCAATGTATATAATTCTACCGCAATTATGAATTTGAATTATATAACTTTGTGTTTTGACATATTCAAAAACTATGCAAGTTTTGAGAACATGATTCTAAATCATTTCCCCACTATATATGGATAAATTTGAAAACTAAAATAAGTACCAATGTCGAGGACATGTTTCCAAACCATTCCCTAATAAGTTTGGGTGTGCCAAATATTGAATAAGTGTGGATAAAATGATTCTAAAGAACACTCCCACTAAATCTAAAATATTGAATGTGTGGAATCCATGCCTATATGATAGCCCCCACTGAATCTAACAAATTAATATAAGTACCAACTACTGAATAAGTGTGGATAACATACTTCTAAAGCATTCCCCTACTAAATCTATTATTGTGAATGTGTAGAAGCCATGCATAAATGACATGCCCCCACTTAAGATGAAAAAAATATGAATTTGTGGAAGCCATGCCTATATGACATGCCCCCACTGAATATAAAAAACTAATATAAGTACCAAATATTGAATAAATGTGGGAAGCATGTTTCCAAATCATTCCCCCACTAAATCTAATAATTGTTCTAAATGTGGAGAACATGCCTCTATAACATGTCCCCACTAATATCCCCCCCTTGAGGTGAGGGAATAATATAAACCATTAATTACCTCACCTCAAAAGGATAAGATAACTATATAATATATGAATGGAAACATGTATATATAAGGAACATGTTTAGGTAGATATAACATTGATGTGCATATAAGAAGGAATAAAATGCATGATAAATATCATGGAAATATATATATATATATATATAATAATAAAATCTCAACAATCAAATCAATCACACACCCAAGATCACGCAATATCAACTTAAAGCGAAATGTTCAAGGAGACTACAAATAAGGGGTATATTCAAATGCCACACAATTGAAAGGCTGTGCCTTGGTTAAATGTCCAACAAATAAAGGATGACATATTCAAATGTCTATAAAACAATAAATGACGTGTTAAAATGTCAAAGAAAGCACACATAGGCATACGGGCCACAAACAAAGGATCATATTCAAATGCTTGAATAAGTAATACAATAGCAAGGCAAGACACTTAAGGAAGTGTATAAATGAAAACATAATCAACTAAAATAAACATATCATAATATCCATTAATCCAATGTGTTAGAAAAAAAATTCAAGTGTATAGCAAATCAAGTACCATGTGTAACATAGGCATATGTAAGTAAATATATGAACTCAAAACATTATAATTTTGAGTGCCCATAGAATGCTACAACCTATGAGTATCATGATCATAGAGTTGGATGTACCCTAATGTCCATATGAATGGAGTGGATAAAAGACCCAACATTTAAACTAGGAATATATCATGTATCTATCTATGCCTATATCACACTCAAGTATAAGCATGACACACATGTGTATGCAGGAGTAAAATAATATTCCATTCATCAACATGCAACTAAAATATAAATTCCAAGGAGCCAATAAAGTATGTATGTGTCAAAAATGTTTTACAAGTTTTGAATTTTATTTTATTTTATTGGTATTTTGTATCCTTAGGTTGGATCATTTACATTGATGTAGTGATAACTGAGGTAATCATCGTATGTAATGAAACTCAATTAGAATAAGAAATCTTAAATGAATGATCAAATGATAACTAAGTTTATGTTTTTAGTTCTAACAGTGGAATTGATGTATCTATGGGAGTATCAAGTTTATCATAATAATATGATGTGTAATCAATATCATTAGGATCATACCAATCTATGCTATCATTAGGATCATAATCACTAATGTAAACATTATTATAGGAAAAAAATATAACTTCTTAGGTTGTTTTTAAACATGTGATATACCATTTGGAGTATATGTATATGCATAAATAACTATTCCATACTATGGTGGTGACATTTTTAGTATGTCATTATTTTTATATATGTGCATATTAGATTTAAATACCTTATTGACATCTTGAGTTATATGGTTTACCTTTCCTTTATATGTATTTGGTTCTATAATTTTTGGAGATGGATTCAACCAATATGTACCACACCTTGTAGTTATAAATATATCATGTGATAAGGTATAGAGTGGATCAATATGAAGTTTTCTCAATTTTTCATCTACCATATTGGTATTAGGAATTGTATCTCCACTATCGTAATCATTTAAAATTATGTCCTTTTATTGTTTGGTATTGACCAACAAAGGGAGTTCACATGGTTTATTTTATAATGGTTTTGGTAACATTGGTCATTTTGGTAATTGTATATCATTTTTAATTTTTTAAACCTTTGGTAATGGCATTTTCTCTATTTATTTTCTCTTTGGACCCTTATATTGATTTAAATTATATACTGGTATCCGTATTTGTTGTTTTGGCACTTATGCTTTAGGAGAGAAACTCATAATGTGAGTGGTTTTATTAGTTTATGTATCAATGATAGGATCACCATTATGTTTGCAACTTTTTATTTTGTTCTTGAATTCAACAAAATGACTTGTATGATGCCCATGCATTCTATGATATGTATAGTAGTATTTAGATCTGCATATAGGATGTACATGAGGTAATTTGATCACTTGGTTTTGAATAATTTATCTTAGAATTTCACTTGGTGTATTATTAAACTTTGATGTAATATTTTGATCTCTTTTTTATGTGTTTTATTATAACCTTAAATTTGGATAAGAAACCTTGTTTGACACAACATTGGTAAATGAGGGTGCAAACACATAATTCACACTACCATGTGTTGTATTTTTCATATATGTAATCATTTTTTTACCTCTTTTATTAATTTTATCATACTTGTGATTTGATATTTTAGGTATTCACAATCCCAAACCATAGGTATTTGATATTGATTATCTTCATTAAAACTATAGGTTTGGCCACCTTACTACCTAGATAAGTGATAACTTGAACCTAGTTAAAGGGATGAGATATATCATCCTCCTTAGGGTTATGAGGAGGAAGGGGATCCTTTCTATCCATTTTAAATGTTTTGAATGAAAAATAGCTCTGATTAATTTTAAAATGGACCTATTTTGAGTTTGAAATGCACCAATCAAATAATAACCAATTTGAAAGTGTATGCACATAAATCGCTTGTGACCAAAGGCAAGAAAAACCCTATGGTAAATTTTTAGATCTTTAAATACATCATAAAAATTTAAAACCCTAAGAGGTTATCCCTATATCAGAGAAAAAATTCATTCACATGAATAGGGTAAAGGGGCATAAGATAAATCATAAGGTTGTGTGTTCGATTCATGTTGGGTTCACCAAATGTTTAACCCTAAATTAGTATCTAGATTGGATTTATCTAGGGTTAAAAGGGTAGAGATATCCTAGGGCACAAGGATGATAAACTATGTCTAAAGTAGGCCAATTGGATGCTAAACTTAGATAAACATATATTGAATTTCTTATGCTAAGTGTAACAACCCCAATGAGTTTGACTTAAAAAACATGATTTTTTTAATCAATGTATTCTTTCATTATAAATCACCATAAGAATCCAATTAGTGATCTATCTAGACACACTAATTATCTTAACTATAAAATAAGCATGTAGCATGTGCCTATTATGGATCACTAGCATCACATGATCAAAACATAACTAAATTTAGAAAGTAATTACATATTTCCAACCATGGCTAGTACAAACATGCAACCACTACTATCATGGTGAAATAAGAAATAATTACATCTCATCATAATAATATCTCAATAATAATTAATACAATATAATATACAAGATATTAATCTTCATAGAGCACGAGTTCCTTAAACTCTAGTATCTATGGCAATCTTAAGTTTCATCTCCAAAAAAGTACTATTGTGAGGAGGGAGAGCATCATCTGAGTGATTTTACACACCAACCATAAACCATAAATCCTCCACACAATCTCCCATCATGGAATATCCCTCCCTTCATGGATTAGTATATAGTAATGGTGCAAGAATCTAGAGAGCTAAGCTAGTACATGTTGTATGATTTGTAAGAACATGAAGTATACCATAAAGTAATCTATTCTAACATGATATCACATAAATATGTAAATAATACACATGAAATGAAAAATTTTAACTAAACATTACATTGGCCAAAGTTTTTAATATTTATTTATCTCTAAGATCAATCAATTTCAAACACACCACTTGATTAGATTACCTTCACCTAGCTTTGATGATGCTAGTAAGCTAGTGAAGTTCATCTCACTACTTACTCAATACCAACAATGTGAGATTTGGTTAACATATATATAACTAATAGATTCATATATATTAATTCCTATTAACAATCATTAAAACATGCTAAACATAAGAATAATCAAAATGCATACATTTAGTTTGTCAAATGTATGAATGAATCTCCACAATATTATTTATAAATAATAAACAAACAAGTAAAAATTATGCCAACTTGGTATAATATATATTAGGCTGCATATTATATATTATATAAGAAGACACAATATATTACTTTCTACTATATATCATAAAACATGATAAACATAGAAATAACCAAAATTTATACATTTAGTTTGTCAAACGTATGAATGAATCTTCACAATATCATTTATAATAGACATAAAAAGTATTCTTTGTACCACCTAGGTATAACATACATTTAAACTAAAATTTTATTATTTATATAAGTAGTTTTCAAATATAATACCCTCTATGACATCCCATAATATCATAGTTCATTGTTTATGAGCATAACTACTCAGTTACAAACAACCAGTCTTACAAATTCAAGAATCAAATGTCTCATAATCCTAAATAATAATCAAGAAATTACAATTTATACCAACTAGGTATATCCTATGTTTAAATTTTATACTACTATAAATTATAGGCACATATCACAATGCACTAATATATGATATATATGTCTAAACACTTGTACATATTAATATACTCATAATATGTACCACACATAAATTTTCAATACTATAAGTATATATACTAATAGTCATTTATAACTCTAATCAAGGCATTTATAAGATTTCCACAATCATTACATCTATGAATCATCAAGATAAAAACTAAATAATATAGTCAATAAAACTTTCTATATCAATATTCCACTCTCACTATTTATTGTTAGTTCTCAAAATAAAACTAAACAACCTCTAACTCAAATCCACCATATAAGGCTTTTTCAGAGTTCTTTTATGTTTTTGTACTCTACAACAGTCTATATTATATATATATATATATATATATATATATATATATATATATATATATATATATATATATATATATATATATATATATATATATATATATATATATATATATATATATATTACTATAGGTTCAACTCCATTGACTCATTTTATATAAAACTAATGTGCTTTAGATGCATTGCTTAATTTTTGCATAGAGTTAAAAACATATCCAAAGCATAGATTTAGCCTCCTCATATATATATAGTTTTGGATGTCAATATATACTTAGTTCATATATTTATATCAATAACAGGTATAACATTAGTCATCTAGAAGTATAGTGATAATGTAAAACTACATCCAAAATGTTTATTATCACTATTATTTATACAAATATTAGTGATATAACTATTAATAAGCTAAATAATACTATTCATCTCACTATATCCATGTACATCCATTCATAAGCATTGTCATCATATGGCTAAGATTCACAAAGATAAGTAATCAAATCTCAATTTACTGACTGATTATATTCATAACTCATCAATTTGTCTAACACATATTAATATATATTAACAATAAAGGAATATACATAAATCATATAACATCTGAACTATGCATTAAATATTCCTTACCTGCGATAAAAGATTAAACTGAATTATAAATTGGAGTGTATGTTTAGCTATTTCTATATAAACATTCCTATAGACTTCACCATTTTATGTAATATATGCCATAATGACTATTCATGTCATCCCACTAATAGTTTAAGGAGTAATACGTGATTTATAATCATTCATATTATGTATTTCCTTATATTATCTTTACTTATTACATAGATTATTAAACATAATCACATTGTTATGTTAAACATAAACATAATATTAACCATTGAATGGATATATGTGTAAACATATAGACCAATAATGAAGTATATTCATATTATACGCCAATCATAAGGATATTGTAATATTTTTCCCAATAATGAAGTATATTCCACATATATACCTCCTTATAATATAGAATAGTAAATACTTTTATTATATAACATATATAATCATTTTACTTGGTATAGAATCACTTTTTAAGGTTGTTGTATTCTATATGATACACCTTAAATGCTTAGTATAACACAATACATATATTATATATAATATTCTCTATACAGATAAAAGTATTTATATCTCTAAGACTAGTCATCAAGAGAGGAAACATGGTGTTTTAAGTAGATTGTCTCACATGTAGTATATAATTCATCTAATATAATCCTACACTATATAATTCATGATAACATTGAATAATGTTTTTATTGAAGGTAAAAGAGGGGTTTAGACGGACCCTACCCATATAAAAGAACCATCTCTATGGCTAGTAACATAAACCAAAATATTAACAAATGTAGTAAAACACTCAAGTCCACTGGAAAGAAATATCATAGACATATGAGAAAAATAACTGATACACAACTTACATTACAAACCAAAAAATTAGTTGTGGGTCTTCTTCCATTCCTCGTATGATGATATCATAATTTGGATATTATTATCCAATCTACCTACCATTTTGTCCTTTGCATTCATAGTAGTGACTCCTTTAATCTTCTTTTTGGGCCTAGTGTCATTCTCACTTTATTTTACATTATTAAAAATTATAGGCAACCCTTCTATACTTTGGATTGCATTATTTACTGTTACCTTTTTGAAACTAACAATAAGACTAAGTTTGTCCTTAATCTCTCTATTTTCCTTCTCCATCATATTAATTTCATTTGTAAGAATCTCAATTTGAGTATCTATTTCCACTCCCTTCTCTCTTGTGAAGAAAACCCCATCTTTCCTGTTTAAATTATTAATCTCCTATTTTAGTCATGTTTAATCCTTCATAAAACCATGAAGGAAAGATTTATGTATGTTTACCTCATCCTCTAGCACTTCCATTCCACTTTGATTCTTATTCATATGCTTCATTGAGTCAAAATCAAGGTTGGGTTGAACATTAGAATGATGATCCCCTATTTTAAAACCAACATTAGCATCATTACCCTTACTACCTATCACATGCTATTTTTTGCCTTCCGAAATGATAGGCAAATGAGTCTTGATTTGAGTATCATGTTCCTCGATTGTATGCTTTTCACTATCTTCAAGATCAATCAATGAATGTGGGTTCTTAAAATTTTAATCATTGAATGATCCCTCTTCCTTGTTGTTGACCCTGTTGTGAGGCAAAATCAACTCATCAACCTTCTTAGGTTTAGGTTTAAAACTACTTCTCAGAATCTATTTGGAAGGCCCAATGGGAGAGACATTTTTATTGAAATGCTTCTTTTTAGCAATGGAATAATGAGGAATGGGGTTTTGATCTTGGAAAAAATTATATATAATGAAAATAACCACTTGATGCAATGGCTCTATTTTCTTTCCCATTTGAACCTCTTTGAAAAAATGTTCCAAGGAATGTAAAATATACAAAGGAATGATAATAGGGATATTATGATAGAGATAATTCAAGAATGGGAGATGATAGTAATGTATTGATTTATAGCTTCCATCAAGGGTAACATACCTTATGATTTTCTTAGCCACTTCATCAAATGGAACTAGGAAATCCTCCTTTTTTAATCTACCTTGGAATACTATGAGATTTTCATCACCAGTCATAAACTTGTCCTTTTCCTACTCAAGGTTTGTACTCAATATTACATATTTATTTTATTAAATTTTTAGTTCAGTAACCTTATCTCCTAAATTATTTATATGGAAATGTTATGAATAGTAACCTCCTAATCCACCCAATTATTTACAAATTGATGTGAGAGATATGTATCATATCCACAAATATAATCAATAAAGTTGGCAGTACCCCCTGTGTGTACAATTTGCCAAACATTTGGCTTTTTCTTGATATGATTAGCATTCATAGGTTATACTCTATTTGGATCACCTCCCATGGTAGAATACTTCTTTACAGACTTTCCAAAAATAGCACTTGAAGAGATAACAAAGTAATTGAATTCACAAATAATAATATCCTTTAAATGAATGAAGTTTTGGATGATTGAGTAATGATGGAAAAGAGTATACCATTTTTTGTTATTATTAAATAATTTATTACTAATCTACACAATGTATACACCCATTTTAAATCATGGCATAAGGTGTCAATCCTGATTATAGATCCAACACCTTCATGATTAGAATGATGATGTTACATGTGTACTTGTTGATAATATCATTAACATGATTGGGTCAAACCTCTAAATCATTCCAAATTTTGAACTCCTTATCCTCTACCCCTCTACTATAAAAGGTATCAACCAACATAATGCCCTCTCTATAAGTATGTTGAAAGATAACATTCTCAAATCCTTTGCTTAACTAAATAATTTCATCTATTATATGTAATATAGACTAGGAAACCAATTTTTTCTTATTGATACAATTTATGATATTGAGAGAGTCCCCCTTAATATAAATATTTTTACAACCCAACTCAAGAGCCACTTAGAACCCTCACAAGGCTGCTAATGCTTCCAATAAATGATTTTTTTGGAATCCTATGCTTCCTTAATAAGAAAAATAAGATCTCCCTTATTTTTTTAAATAAACCCTCCACCTCTTAAAAGTTTAGGGTTCCCTTTAGAAGACCTATAAAAATTTAATTTCACCCTACTAGGTTAGGGAGCCAACCATCTCACAAATATTCTCAAGGATATCTTAGTATCCACTAGAGGTTTGTTTTCAAGTTTTATCTTCCCCTCCTTAGCTATGGTCTCCTCAAATGGTAAGAAAGGCATCATTTTTCCCCATCTTATATTTTAGAAGTTTTTAGATAAGAAGGGAAAGATCTTATTAGATACTCTAAAGAAGGGGATTTTTTTATCCTTAAATATTTTATTATTGAATTCCTTCCAAATTACCCATACAAGATGAGGGAAATCCATATTCCAAATGTCCTTGAGTTTTTGGTTAAAAAAGGGTTAATACCAAGCCTACCAATCTTCCATAATGGATGAAGGTAAAACCTAAGAAACATTGAATCTTTGTAGAATATATTTCCATATGTGGAAAGTGTACACACAATAAATTAAGATGCGATTAACATATTCCAAAGAATTCTCTAACGTCTCTTTTACTTAGATTATCCATTGTAAAAATTCTATTTTAGACACTCAACCAAATGAAGATGTTAATTTTTGAAATAATATTTTTGTTCCATACCTTAACTAAATGATTTCCCCTCTCTATCAAATTTTGAAGCTTCAAATATCTAAAATTAACATGATATTTTACATCTGTTGAATCAATACAAATTAGTTTATCCTCCCTCTGTAGATTTCTAATATAGTTACCCTTGAGAATGGAATTAAGATCTGAAATAATAGTGGCTAAATCAACATCAAAATTATCAAGGGTTATATGTTTTTAACTTTTCTTACCATTAAAAACTTGTATATAATCCACCACCATTTCTACTAAAATGGAAGAGATAAAATGAACTTGATTCCATGGTTCAAGAGTCTCCAGTGAATGATTAAGAATCCAAGGATCCTTCTAGAATCTAATATTGAAGATGTTAATATTTTAAATAAGATTTTTGTTCCATACCTTACCTAAATTATTTCCCCTCTCTATCAAATTTTGAAGCTTCAAATATCTAAAATTAACATGATATTTTACATTTGTTGAATCAATACAAATTAGTTTATCCTCCCTCTGTAGATTTCTAATATAGTTACCCTTGAGAATGGAATTAAGATCTGAAATAATAGTGGCTAAATCAACATCAAAATTATCAAGGGTTAGATGTTTTTAACTTTTCTTACCATTAAAAACTTTTATATAATCCACTACCATTGCTACTAAAATGGAAGAGATAAAATGAACTTGATTCCATGGTTTAAGAGTCTCCAGTGAATGATTAAGAATCCAAGGATCCTTCTAGAATATAATATTGAAGATGTTAATATTTTAAATAAGATTGTTTTTCCATACCTTACCTAAATGATTTCCCCTCTCTATCAAATTTTGAAGCTTCAAATATCTAAAATTAACATGATATTTTACATCTGTTGAATCAATACAGATTAGTTTATCCTCCCTCTGTAGATTTCTAATATAGTTACCCTTGAGAATGGAATTAAGACCTGAAATAATAGTGGCTAAATCAAAATCAAAATTATCAAGGGTTAGATGTTTTTAACTTTTCTTACCATTAAAAACTTGTATATAATCCACTACCATTTCTACTAAAATGGAAGAGATAAAATGAACTTGATTCCATGGTTTAAGAGTCTCCAGTGAATGATTAAGAATCCAAGGATCCTTCTAGAATCTAATATTGAGACCATTACCCAGCTTCTACTTGAAAAGTTTTAGTAAAGTATCCCCATTAATGTAAAATAATTTCTAAATTTTAGATATTTTAATAAAGGTAGGCTCAATAAGGAATGATAAAGGAAATTTGTAACCAATATATTTAGCATAGAAAATGTTTTCCCAATGAGTCAATTTTTTGAGGAGTCTCCAACAAATATTTGTGACTAACACCTTATTTATTGATGAAATATTTCTAATACCCATCCCTCCAAAGGATTTCAATAAGAATTCCTTATCCCAAGCCACTAGAGGGAATTTGTGAATATCTTCCACTCCCATCCATAAGAACCTTTTTGTATTTTGTCAATTTTTTCTAGATAACCTTGGGCATTTTGAAGAGAGACATAATGTAGATGGGGAGAATTTGTAAAACACTTTTGATGAGAAACACTTTGCCTACCTAATTAACTATAGCTCCTATCCAACCATAAATATTACTTTGAAACCTTTCAATTAGAGGGTACCAAAATTCAGATTTCATTTTCCCTTTGATTAATGGCATGCCTAAATAAACTAAGGTAAGTTCCTTGATTTAGAAATTTAGAATATGTGCAATCTTTCATTGATGGAGACCTCATGTTTTGATAAAAAAAGATAAGTCACTTTTGGAATATTTTATCAATGTTACTATATGGATATTATAGATAAAACATCTAATTTATATTTGGGGGATAACAAGTGGCCTACTCGTGGACATGATTTTTTTGAAAATTCAAAAATTTTAACTTATATATATATATATATATATATATATATATATATATATATATATATATATATATATATATATATATATATATATATATATATATATATATATATATATATAATTTGAGATATATACACTCCCAATTTGAAGATGGTATAAAAATATGAAATGTATAATTTTGAGTCTAGTTTCCAAAACACTATTTTTTTTTTTTTAAATGGTTAGGTATAACTAGGTCAAACATCTAAAATTTGAAGAGGAACTCTTTTTTTTTTTTAAACATAGTAGATAGACAATCATGATGTGCACCACTTTGTGAGCAAAGTTTAATATTAATTGAAACCCTTTGAGTAAAATTTACTTAAAATCTCTTATCATGTCACTTATATTTTTTGTATTTTTTCAATGAATACTTTTTTAATGAATTTTACAAGTAAATAGATCTTAACAACTGACAAAGAAATGGATAGTCATCTGTCTAACATGCCTAACTACCTCAAAAAAAGAAAAACAATTTTTTTTTAATGTATGTAGAATTAGGCCTAATACATCACCATATGATTTATTTTTCACTTGGATCAATGAAAGATAAATTATATGAACATGTATAGGCATGTATGTTTGTGGCATGTAGTAGCCTAAAAAAGGTATAGTTAGAAATAAATATAGTTTAAAACCTTAAATTAGTCCAAAAATAATAAAAATAATATTTTTGGAAATAAGAGAGCATGCTTGTTGTGATGGTATCAATTTTTTGATTTTTCACATTGAAATTTTGAGTGTATTTAGCAATCAAAGTTGAAATTTGTTGTTTATTTTCATACCTTTCAAAACTCAGTTGTACATTGATAGTCTAAGCATTTAGCTTGGGAATCTAAGCCATTCCTAATCTAAAAGGTATAGGAATTGAGTTCAAATTAAAATACCATGATCTCATTATTAACTATGTTATTAATTCAATCATGGTATTTAATAATGTGATCACATTAATAATGGGATCACGTTACATTTTCTCAACATCCTAAAACTTGAATAAGATCCATTAGGCCTAGTAGTCTTATTATCAAATATTGGTTTTAGATTAAGATTGTTGTTTGGGATCAATGTTCTTGTTAAGAATTGATAGCATCGAATGATAATTTGATATGTATTAACCTATGAATCAATTTATTATTCTTTTGATCCCAATATGGTGCAATCAAGCCAATAGATCCCAAATTGACAATGGATGGACATATTTCCTTAGATGGAGCTTAGTTGGCCCCAATTATGTATCAAAATAAATTAAATACTTGGTTTTTTATAATATGGCATGCAATTAGATACCCAATTGACATCATATGGACATAATTCCTTTCTCAAGGCTCATTTAACCCCAATTATGTATTAGATTAAAGTAAATATTCAATTAGGTTAATATGGTGTGCTATCAAAGCCCTAATTAACATTATATTGAAGTAATTCCTTATATAAGGACCAATTACTCTTAATTATTTATTATACTAAAGAAAATACTTGATTGGTTAAAAATGATGTATAATTAGGGGAAAATATTCACAATAGACATTAGATGGACATAATTCATTGTAGGGGATGAAAAATGCCTTGATTGATATTCTAGGTGGAAGCAGTTAATTACATAGGACTTAGTTATCCTCAATTGTGTATAGTATTGAAACAAATATCACTTTATTTAATACATGGTGTAATTAGATCCCCAAATGACATTATATGGATGTAATTCCTTGCTTGCAGATTGAGTGGCCACACTTGCATATCATATTGAAACTAAATACTCAATTGGTTCAATATGGTGCGCAATCGAAAATAATGGAACCTAAATGGAATATTATATGGAATGGACAAAATTACTTTCATGGGGCTTAGTTGGCCCCAATTATGTATAAGATAAAACCAAAAACATGATTAGCTAGATATAGTTTGCAATGGGGCCAACAAAGTTGTAATTGACATTATATGTATTCATTTACTTGCATGATCCTTTGTTGGCCATAATTGCATATTCAATTGAACTAAATATATTAGCTGATTCAATATGTTATGTATTTGGGACCAACAGAGCCTTTGTTGATAGTAGAAGGATGAAATTTCTTACATAAGGCTTGTTTGGACTAAATTTCATAGATCATATTGAACCAATTATTCTTTCAGTTAAATTTGGTACACAACCAGAATCCCAATTTTTATTAGATGGATGTAATTCCTTACAGAGGGTTCAATTGATCTTGATTTCTTATCAAATTCAATCAAACATTCAATTATTTAAGTAAGGTATGTAATTAGGGCCCTAACTAAAATTATGTTGACATAATTCCTTGGGTAAGCCTCAATTTCCCCTAACTTATGTATAATCTAGAACCAAATACATGATTGGTTCAATATGGTATGCAACTAGGGCCAAGTAAGACCCAATTTCCATTATATATGAATGTAATTCCTTATACATAGCTCCTTTGGACTAAATGACATATCAAATTTAAAAAATACTTCAATTTAAATATGATTAGCACTTGGATCCCCAATTTATATCATATTGATGAGATTACTTACATTGAGGCTTAGTAGGCCCCTGGGATCAATTTATCCCCAATTAAAATCCTTTATATATAGTAAGAAATAGGTTCATAGGGATGAACTTGGTTAAAATTAAATCATTCGTTACCATAATTGAATTTGTAGCCTCAATATATGATGATGTGGGGGATAATTGATCCCAAATTCACATTCTTTACTCATAAATCTACATTTAAGGAGCTTAAATTTTCCCCAATAACCATCATGAGTGTACCTTATATACCCTAAGCCCTAATCCTTGAACTTCCTAATACCTAAACTCTAAACCATAAACCTAAATTCCTTAAACCTTAAACCAATCATTTTAGCCTATAATTTAACATCATTTAGACTAATAATTAAGTTTACATGGCTTAGTTTGGCCTAAATCACATGACTGATTGACCTATTTGACTAATTCACTCAATCTACATGATGACATCCATGGTATAATGATAACCCAAAAACACATTCTATAATCATAAATGGTTCCAAGTGATTCAAATTATCCTCAATTATCTTTGTGATTGACCATGTGTACCCTAAACCATATATATACATTAAAACCTAGAAGCCTTAAACCATAAACCATAAACACTATACCCTAAATTGTAAACCATTTACTTTCCCTATTTACCAACTTCAATTTAGTCCCAAATATAATCTTTTGTTGTAATAATTTTATTTGAACACATGGAATATCTAGTGATTGTACATTAATATACATGTCCTTAAACCTAAACCCTAATCCCTAATCCCTAAAACATAAATTGTAAGCCCTATGCCCCAATTCCCACTACATGCCACAAACATACATGCCTTACGATATAAATTATTTTATCATGAGATGTCATGAAATGCACTTTTTAAACATATGGTTAAATACATTGGAGTACCAATATAGCTATGCATCTATTTAGAAAATTAGGGATATTTTTATCCCCTTCAACCTAATTAACCAAAAATGAGGAGCTAGTTAATTCTTTTAATCAAGGAGGCATTTGAGGCCAATCTGAACCCTTTAAATAGCAAGATATGATTTAGGTCAAAATCAAAATATCAATAGTCTATCATGAATTGATCTAATTAGTCAATTTTTGAAACTCCCTACATAATTTGGGAAAAATTTAGCCCCTAAATCAAATTTATGGCTGAATCGATTGTATAACATGTATGCAATATGTACATGGCATAATTGACCCTACCTTTATCAGAATTACAAACATGAAGGTAATCAAGTCATAAATAGGTGTCATAATTGATGCCAAATTCATATTTTTAAATCATAGATATAGGTTTAAGTCTCCTAAATTTTCCCCAATTGCCTACATGATTATATAAATATACTCTAAAACCTATACCCTAAGACATAATCCTTAAATTTCCTAATCCCTAAACTATAAACCACAAATATAAACTCTTTAAAACTTAAACCAATCATTTTAGACCAAATTAACATCATTTCTAGACTAATAATTAAGTTCAAAGGGCTCAGTTTGGCCTAAATCACATGACTAATTACCCCATTTGACTAATTCACTCAATCTGCATGATGACATTCAGTGTAGAATGACAACCAAAAAACACATTTTATGGTCACAAATGGGTCCAACTGATTCAAATTATCCTCAATTATCTTTGTGATTGACCCTATGAAACCTAAACCATGTATATACAGTAAAACCTAGAAGCTATAAACCCTAAACACTATACCCTATGATCCAAAACTCAGAAGATTTGGTTGAAAGATAATTCAAGAAACAAGAACAACACAATTCTAATAATGTTATCTCTGAAAAGAGATGTTTTATTGATCAAATTTGTAGACCCAAACATATGCTTATCTTTAAGAAGAGATGTCTCATTTCCATTTCAGGTTACATCTTCATTTATACACATTTTGAAGGTAGGAGGAATATGTGTAAGGTCACCAATCTCAAGGTAGATTAAGTGGTTTGACTTCAATGATTTATAACAATATAGAATTCAAGGAATTAATATTTTTAGAAACTTACTATTTTTAGATTTCACTACTAAAATTGAGATTTGGGGCACTTAAATTTGCTTTTTAGGGGTCAAAACCCATTAATCAAATCACATACCATCTCACAGTGTTCTCCTCATTCTTAGCTTTTCAACAGTTCAAACAGGGAGTCAAATGGAGCTATGGTGTAAAATTTATGGCTCCCAAAAGTTATACCACCAATTGGGGTAGAACCATCATCTAAATTTTCAAAATAAAATATTACTCAGATCATTCCTCCCTCCTTTAGAAGTAATTGTTCCCATTTCAACAATAATTGTCATCAAGTGTGGTATTTGTATTTTGATTTGATTCCTGATGCATACTTAAAATGGATTGTGCTTTGTGGAGCTGTGTAGGGCCTGATTATTCACCATTTCTATCTGACCATCAGTTTGTGGATGGAAGGTCATGAATTTATTCAGTTTGGTATCTATTTTCTTCTATTTTTGTGTTGTTTGTATAGTCAGGGATGCAACATCGGCCCTTTTGGATTCCTATGGCTTGACCACTATGAGAATGAATTTCTTGGCACTAATCAAGGAGACAAATGTAGAAAGTAGTACCTCTAGTACCCTATAGCACCGTGTTCCAAGAGTGAGGCCAATCCTTCAAGTTCTTGAATCATAGATACCATGTCGATCATACATGAATGGCTGACTAAAGAGTACATCATAAACATCCAGATTGACCACATCACATAATACCTCATCTTGGAAAGGTTTTATTGCATATAAGAGAAGACATTGGTGGGTGACACAAAGTTTTTTTCTTAGACTCAACCATCCAATACTGTATGGATTTGGGTTATGCTTCATGGACAAATTTAGGCTTTTCAAAACATTAGTAGAGATTAAATTCTTTTTACTCCCACTATCAAGAATGAAATGTAAAGGCTTACCTTTCACCCATAACTTAGAGTGGAGAAAACTTTCCTTGTCATCTAACCTCTCCTTGTGGGTCTATGATGAAGCAACAATGTCATTGAGCTCATAATCTATAATCTCTTCTTCATCCTCTTTGATTATAAGGTGTGTATGAGGTAGAGTATTAGATGTTGAGGATTGTGGCTTAGAAAGTAGGGACTTGATGACTCAACATTCATCTTTGGAGTGCATTCTAGATATGTGGTAATCACACCATTTCTCAATCTTCCCTTCCTTTTGCTTCCAATTTTGGCCTCGTGTTTGACCTTCTTTGTCACTTTTCTATTTTGTAGGTTGACTCTTTATATTCATTCTTCCATGCTTCTGCTCAATATTCACCGTGAACTTGTACACCTCACTGAGGGTTTCCATATTAAAGAGTTCCATATCCCCCCATGTATACCATTGTAGTCCACCATGATATTTGATAACCTTATATTTTTTACTTTCTTAGGTGCCCAATCTCATAGATAGAGAATGAAAAATGTCAGTGTAATCTTGAGTAGATTGTTCCTTACCTTGGTGAAGTTGTTGCTACTCTATATATATAGATCATCATATACTCCAATGGGGTAGTATTCTTACTTTACAACTTCTATAAAATCATCCTAGATAGTTTCTACCTTAATGCAAACATCATCCATACTAAATCTCTTCTTGTACATTTCCCACCAATTTTTTATAAGCAATGATACTTTCAAAAGAGCAAAAGTGATCTTCTCTTTATCAGTGAATTTATTTATAGAAAAATAGGAAGATAATTTATCCAACCAATTTTATACTACATCATCATTGATTTTGCATTCAAATGTAGGGATATCAAAATTCACCTAAACCTTAAAGGGTGTTGGGGCACTAAAAGGATGTGGGGGTGCAGATGAGGAGCCAAAATTTCCCATCAAGATTCATTGGATAATTTGGGAAAATTGTTGTAGCATCTACACTTACTGCTATTGGAGGGATTCATTCACCATTTCCTTGAAAGGATTATATGTCTCAGTGTTGTCTTCCATTTGAGGTCATTTGGAGTGAATAGGCAGATAGTTTGGAAGCTCTATTATTTTTTCACCCAAGCTTCTTGTAGCCTGACCTCATCCTTAGGATCATACACTCTCAAGACAAACCACTCTGATACCACTGATCCAAAACTAAAAATATTTGGTTGAAATATAATTCAAGAAATAAGAACAACACAATTGTAATAATGCTATCTCTGAGAAGAGATGTTTTATTGATCAAATTTGTAGACCCAAACAAATGCCTATCTTTGAGAAGAGATGTCTGCTTTCCATTTTGGGTTACATCTTAATTTATACACATTTTTAAGGTAGGAGGAGGATGTGGAAGGTCACCAATCTTGAGGGAGATTAAGTGGTTTGACTTCCTTGATTTACAACAATACAGAATTCAAAGAATTATTATTTTTAGAAACTTACTATTTTTAGATTGCACTACTAAAATTGAAATTTTGGGCACTTCTATTTGGTTTTTGGGGGTTAAAACCCACCAAGTAGAGCTCATGCCATCACATGGTGTTCACTTCATTCTTATCTTTCCAATAGTTCAAACGGGGAGTCAAACAAAACTATGGTGCAAAAGTTATGGCTCCCAAAAGTTCTACCACTAATTGGGGTAGAACCATCACCTGAATTGTTGCCTAAAATATTTCTTGGATCATCCTAAATTTTAAACTATAAGCTTTCCCTAGTTACCAATTGATTTACTCCCAAATAACATCTTTTTTAGTAAAAATTAGGTTGGCAAAGAGTGATTAGAAAAATTAATATATAGGGCCTTGAACCTAAACCCCATGCCCTAATCCCTAAAACATAAATTGTTAGCCCTATGCTCTAATGCCCACTACATGATGAAAACATAAGTACACCCTAAATCATGCCCTAATCCCTAATATATAGACCTTATATACACTCTTAAACCCAAACCCTACATGCCCTAATCCTTAATCCTTAAACCCTAAAACATAAATTGTAATCCCTAATCCCTAAAACATAGATTGTAATCCCTAATCCTTAATCCATAAAACCTATGCACTAATGCCTTAATCCCCAATTCATAATCCCTTATCTATATTAAGTATAACATTATTATATTATTTAATAATGTGCTCACATTATCTAATAATATGACCACATTATTTTTAACATAAGCAACCCTTGGTTTTCATTGCCAATTGCTAACCATAAATATTATTTCAACAATAATGTTATATCAATCAGTTAGATGGGCCAGAACCTTAAAAAGAACATATAATTCAATCACTTCATGTAATAACACAATCATGTTATATAATATGATCATGCTATTATTATTTTATATTAAGCTCACTTTTCAATGACTTATTATTTTTTGGGGTTTCCATGTGCTCACAACTTCTTTCTCTAAGTATTAGGAGAATAAAAGAATGAATTAAGAAGTAATATGGAATTTAATTCACTTTGGGAAACATATTAGCTGACCACTTACCAAACTGAAATTAGAAGTCATATGGCATTTAATGTACTTTGGAAAATGTTCCCAAAAACATTTTCATGCCATGTATGTCATAAAAATGTAATACCTATTTTTTTATTAAATACACACATCATTTCAATTTATGGGTTGACATATTCCTTCCATTGTAATGTCAATTCAAAACTATGGACTTTAATGCATGGAATGACGTGAGTATCCATAAAGCCAAGACATTTTAGGGTAAAGGTCCTAGTAGCCGTGCACCTTAACTTTAGACCTTAATTGTAATCACTAATCCATAAAACATAAATTGTAATACTTAATCCCTATTACATAATCCATAAACCTTATGCACTAATGCCTAAATTCCTAATCCATAATCCCTTATCTATATTAGTTATAATGTTATAGTGTTATTTAATAATGTGATCGCATTATTATTAACATAGGCAATACTCAGTCCTCATTACCAATTACTATTCCCAAAGCTTATATTGACAATAATACGACCATGTTAGTGTTGATATAAGCTTCTCAATGGGTTAGATGGGACATGACCTTATAGAACACATAACGTGATTGTGTTATGTAGTAACATAATCATGTTATATAAAGTGATCACATTGTTATTATTTTATATTTATCTCACTTATCAATGACTACTTTTATCCCAAATCAAGACTTCTAACCCCACAAACATTCTCTCTATACTTCTACAAGATCTGTGTACTTGACCCCACCTTTTAAAAGTTGTCAATTGTCCCTTATGATGGGTTCCAAATCATGTTCAAAGAGGAAGAGAAAGTTGTTGAAGAAAAAAACACTATAGGAATTAGAATATTTGAGAGAGAAACACAAGGTATTAATGTGAAAAAAAATTGGTAAACAAGGTACAAACCCTAATATTGATGAACCAAATGCCATAAATAATCATCCAATTGATCATAATAAATTAATCAATTTAATAATGTTGAACTTGACCATAATGGAATTAATAATAATGAAATTGACCATAATGAAATGAATAATAATGAAATTGAAAATAATGAATTAGTTAATGTTGGAAGTTCACATTTGAAGTTCCAAGTTTTTGATTTTGTTGATGATGAGTCTATGTATGATGATTCACCCCTATGAATGAAGAAAATTTGATGGAAACAAATAGTGATGAAATTAACCATCAATAAAATTCATGGAAACATATAATGAAGAAATTAACAATGAAGAAAATGTCATCCCACCTCTAAACAATGAAACTAATAATGGTTTTGAAACACCCTCTCAACAAATTCCACCATTATCAACACCTCCAATAATTATGCATATAAAAGACAAGTACTTAATTGAAGTTGATGAAAATATTTTAAAACCAATGCATAACAAAATCTCTGATCACCACTCAAGACGACTAGATCAACAAATTTGGGATGCTTTATTTCATAATTTGGAGTATGATAGTCAAAGATGTCAATTATTTATTTCATTGATAAAATTGATTAAGATGAGACCTATAATGTACACATTAGGACTAAGAACATCTAACATGGATGATGAAAATTCTGAAAATATTTAAAATTTACATGATGCATATCATATTATAGGCCCGAGATCATGCAACAAAGATAGTAATGCTACCCAACATATAATGATAACTTGTGCAGTAAGTGTTGAAATAGGGAAAAAATGATTGATTTCAAAAATAAGCCAAACATTTGATATAAATATAAAAACATTAATGAAATCAATTTCAAGACATGAAATACTTAATGAACCTAATACCAATGAGATTTGGGCATTCTCTAGTAGACTTCCATGAAAGGACAAGGCTATAGTTGATACTCTCAAAGAGTTACTTTCTCAATTTTGAAAAGATAATATAAGAGTTTTGCCCAATGTAATAGATGTTGTCAAAAGAAGATTTGGTTCTCATAACCGTGAATAGCATCCAAAACATTTATTAGATATGACTCAAAAAAAAATCTCTAAATTTTTGGAAAAACATCCACAAATTTATATTTGTCAAAGATATTTTTAGATGGTAAAACGTTTTTATGTTAAAATAAATTACACATACACACCACTTGTTGTAGGCAACATGTTGAATTTTCAATGCACTATGATATTTTTCACCATATTCATTGTAGTTTGCATACTAACATTTTACAAGAGTAAGGTATTAAATAACCACAAAAATCAGCTAGAGAATTTATTCCAACTATCTTTCACAAAAGACTGGATGGATAATTATTTTACAACGAATCATGTTTAAATAGAAATTACAACATTTGTGGTGGATTTCCAAATTTAAAAAAATGTATCCATGAGAAGATTATAAGTGAAATTAGATAGGAATTATTTATTTTAATCAAATATAAATTAGTGACTTACCAAGTAAAAGATGGAAAATAATCTAAAAGGTGTGAGCTTGTTATAAAAAAGATACCTATTTCTGAATTTTGGTCAAATTTAGGGAGAAGATTGTTTATGACTATGCAAGGCACACACAAAGGGATAGATGGTTGGATGAAAATTTAAAGATATACAAGGATACATTCGAACTTGTTTAATTATTTTAGTAGTTGATTTTTTAGAGAATTACAAATTCAAACCCCAAATAGAAGTTTAATTGTAGTATTATAACTCATCACAAGTTATCATATTTGTATATATAACATTCATGCATGCACCTAATAGTACAAAGAAACAATAGAAAGTATTAAGGGAGTACCATTTATATATCAATGATGATAAATCACATTATTCAAAAGTTCTATGAATAGTTGGATTAGAGGAACATTAGATTCAATCAAAATTACATTTGATCAGACAATTGCACATCACAATTCAAAAATGCATGGATGTTTTATTGGTTGAGTAGGATAAATGTCACCACTAGTGTAGAAAACATTTGGATTTTTACCAATGCTATCCATGGAAAAGGGGAGGATGACAGTGTTGGAGTCTGTATGAAAAGAGATATTACAAGGGATGAGTTAAAATTTGAAGAGGGTGTTCATTTGATAAATGTAAAAACTATGGTTGAATGGTGTAATGAGAACATGTGTCATAGTGCTCAACCAAATTCTACTATTTGTAGACACTTTTGGTTAATGGAGGAATAAAAATTGGAAAATTATGAGGATTATATGACTATAAAAATTTCAAGTGGCCTCCACTCATTTCATAGCTCAAATTCAAGTTCTTAGACTGTTTATATGAGACACTTGGCATGTTTTTGTTCTACATGCGTGGACTTTGTTTGGAATGAGTGTGAGTCATAAGCTTGGGTGGATGATTGGAGTTACATACCTTTAATTACAATTAACACATATCAAGTTCTAATGACATTGTAACTTATAGATATGACATCATCAGATGACTTTGACCATGTATCTAATCGAGTGCATCCTGATAGAATATTTTTCATTATGTATAATTTATTTTCATTATTTAATATATCTTTGTATTGTTTCTAAAAATGTTTTTGTGATACAATGCATGCTTTTATAGTTATTGTAGATGAGCATAATGAAGAAGGCACTTATTACTACTTGTGTTGGTGTGTAGAGAGAAAGAAAAAATTGACTTCCCTATTTATAGAAGGAGAAAACATTGACTATCCCACTAGATTAGTGGTAGTCACTAAAACTTGGTTTTGATGATATCCTATAAAAAAAATTAGATCAATGGTTATTTTAAGAGTTTTAAATACATAGAAAGATACTGCACTATTCAAATTTGATTTTTATAATGAATATTCAATTACAAAAATATCATGGGAGGCCATTAAATAAGAAACTGTGGAAAGTTTAGGATTCATATCATGAAGTTATTCTTGATGATATAAATGTTAGAGTAAATGTTAGTGCTTCATTGGATTGAAATATGGAGGTATGTTGATTTTTCAAATGTATATGTAATCAATTTTACCAAATGTTTTTTATTTTCTAGGTAGTACATATATAAATTTTATTTTTAATTACTTACTAACAATTTCTTATAGGTTAGTAGTGTTAGATAAGATTCCACATTCATGTTTTTGGCACTATCAGTAAATAATTCTATATTTTTGAATCTAAAAAAATCTTAGGTTTTATGGGTATTTAAACTTAGGCAAAAAATTACATTTTTCTTATATTGGGAAGGGTGTTCTTGAGGCCAAAATGGGTGGTTGGTTTGTCGATAGAGCTTGATGGGAAGCCAAAAACTTGGTCCTAGAAATTATACATCCCCTTAAATGTGTTGGAGGTGTCAATTTTCACTCATGAAGCATCTGAATAAGAGTTTTACAATCACAACTTGAACTTTGACAACATTTGTTGTTAGTGTTTCCACTCTCTAGAATGGTAGTGAAAATGCACTTCTAAGTGGATTTGAATTTCATGGTAGTGTGATAACATGTAATTTACATATTTGGATGTGATAAAATAAATATATTTGTAGGTGGAGGTCCCAAAGGTATAAATTCCAATTGGATCTTGAGAAGTTGTTTGTTCATTGTCAAAAAACTTGCATTTTTAGACCCGTCACTATAACTTGTCTAATGGATTGATCTATAATCTTCCACATAAATTATACATGAAATTATTAGAGGGATTAAGGATGTATGTGATGAATTTGATGGTTTATGGAAATTAGTTATATTTTTCATTTTATGAATGTTTGAACTTAGGCTAAAAAAATGCATTTTTCTTGTATTGGGAAGGGTGTTCTTGAGGCAAGAATGGGTGGTGGGTTTGTCGATCAGATCTGATGGGAGGATAAAAACTTGGTCCTACACATTATCCAACCCCTTATACATGTTGGCAATGTTTTTTTTCACTCGAAAAGCATAAAAATCATAGTTTTATAACCATAACTTGAACTTTGACAATGTTTGTTGTCAATTTTTTTGCTCTCTAAAATAGTAGTGTTTTTGCACTTTCAGGTGGATTTAAATGTCATGGTAGTGTGATAATATATATATATATATATATATGATAAAATTTATATATTCATAGGTGGAGGTCTTAGAGGTATAAATTCTAGTTGAAGCTCGAGAAGTTACTTGTTCACTAGTAAAAAACTTGAATTTTTAGACCCATAACTACAACTTGTCTAATAGATTAATCTCAAAACATCCACCTATGTGATTTGGGGTGTTATTATATGGATTAATGAGGTACATGATGGATCTAATTTTTCATGGAAATGACTTAAAATTTTCATTTTATGCATTCTTGAAATTAGGCTAAAAGTTTGTATTTTTCTTGTACTGGGAAGGGTGTTCTTGAGGCCAAAATGGGTGGTGGGTTTATTGGTAAAGCCTGATGGGAGGACAAGAACATACTAATATATGTTATATACCCCTCCCATATGTTTTTATGGTGTCATTTTTATCTTAAGAAGTATCTGAATTAGAGTTATGTAACCACAACTTGAACTTTGACAACATTTATTGTAAGCGATTCCACTCTCCAAAACGGTAGTAATTTTACACTTCTAGGTGGATTAAAAAATCATGGTGATGTGGTAACATGTAATTTTATTATATATATAGGTGGAAGTCCCAGAGGTATAAATTTCTATTGGAAATCGAAAAGTTACTTGTTCACTGGCAAAAACTTACATTTTAGACCCATCACTATAGCTTGTCTAATAGATTGATATGAAATATTCCATATGAGTGCTATGAGGTGAAATTATAGGGATAAAATAGCTATGTGATGGATCTGATGGTTCATGTAAATGACTTACAATTTTAATTTTATGTAGTTTTGAACTTAGGCTAAAAAAATACATTTTTCTTGTATTGGGAAGGGTGTTCTTGAGACCAGAATGGGTGGTGGGTTTATCAATCAGGCCTGAGGGGAGGCCAATAACTTGGTAATAAATGTTATCTACACCATTTAACATTTTTTTGGTGTCAATTTTCACTCAAGAAGCATTTGAATTATATTTATGCAACCACAACTTAAATTTTGACAACATTTATTGTCAGTATTTTTGCTCTCCAGAATAGTAGTGCTTTTGCACTTCTTGGTGGATTCAAACATCATGGTAGTGTGATAACATGTAATTTTCCTATCTATATGTGATATAATCCATACATTCACAATTATAGGTTTTATAGGTAGAAATACCAATTGAAACTTGATAAATTGCTTGTTCATTGATAGAAACATGTATTTTTAGACACATCACTGCAACTTGTCTTTCAGATTGATATCAAAGCTTCCACCTGAGTGATCTTGGGTGAGATTATAGGGATTAAATTGGTACTTGAGGGATCTAATAGTTCACAAAAATGACTTATATTTTTTTTATGCATGTTTGAAGTTAGGCTAAAAATTACATTTTTCTTGTATTGGGAAGGGTGTTCTTCAAGCCAAAATGGGTGGTGGGTTTGTTGATCAAGCCTAGAAGGAGGAAAAGAACCTATTATTAGAAATTATACACCACTATACATGTTGTTAGTGTCATTTTTCACTTAGGAAGAATTGGAATCAGAGTTTTATAATCACAACTTGAACTTTGATAAATTTTACAACTTTGACAATTTTGAAAACTTTGACCTATTGATGTATTGACCTATTGACATATTAGGTGGTATTTAGTAATTGAAATATTGACTTATTTACCCATTAACATATAAAGTTACTTGTTGTGTATTTTCCATTTAGTGTATGTGGTTGCATTAGTTCCATATTATCCTTGAAGTTCCTTGAGGCCATGAACATGTTGTCATTTATGTAAGGTTACTGGTGGATGAATGATTGTAGGTGGTAACAAAGAAGTGACTATAGGTCACAATAAAGGAATGGATCTTGTATTTATTCCACTAGGTTAGAAAGTTTTGATTCATCATGCTACTAGTTTTGAACATGTTGAACCTATACAAACCAATAGACCAATGAGTAAGACATATACCCATATACCCTATTTTGCCTATGGTTCAATCTAATATGAAATTAAATGGTTATTTATCATGGAGTATGAATTTGGTGTAGATAATGATATATATATATTGATAATTTAGTCATGTAAAATGTGAAATTTTATGACTTTAGTATTGCTAAGACACCTAATCCATAGGTCCTCTTGTTAGCTCACACAACCCTTCTAGGCTACTAATTTCACTAATTCCCAGTCATCCATAGCTTCTTGAACCTAGCTTTTTGAGACCCAAGCAACCCTCTTAGGCCCAGATCTATCTCTTTATGAAAATAGTACCCAAATAGGATAGGAGTGCTAGAATTTAGGGTGTCCTATTTTTGACACTATTATCCAAGCTCATTTTGACCTCCAATGATCAAATTTTATTGGATCCTTATATTTTTCCCTATCAGCCTCATGCAAATTTATTTAACCCATGATCATTAGTTTCCCTATAAAAATCCATTCAAATTCCATTTAGAGGGTTTAGCACTCATTTAAAAGAGAGACACAAGAGTAAAAGCAAGTACATTCAATTACTCCTTCCCATTCTTTGTATAAAACCTTCCAATATTATTCAAAGCCTACTCAAGTCATTAAACTAGTGCTTAGTCAACTGAAGCACATCCAATTTCACATTCTAGTTTCATTGATCATACACAAATTACACCAAGCACTTCAATGGTAAAACTACATTATCTTGATCCCTCTTCAAAGTATCAGTATGTAGGTAGCATGCCCATAAATGGGGTGTGAAGTGCATCCAATGTATCCTTTACACACTAACCCTTCTCTTTATTTTCTGATTTTGCACCCAAGTTTATAAACAACAAGCTCTTAAGGGTTTTAAAGGTTAAAATAAGCACACAAAAAGCTTCTTGAGGTCCCAGACCCTAAAATTTTAGTGATAGGGTAGCACAAGTATTTTGAACACAACCCAGAAAGATTTTAGCCTCAAGACAATAGTGTTGGAATAGGACTATAGTACTAGACAATAGAGTGTCCTATTTTTGACACTCATATCCAACCTAGAAATGAAGTCCAGGGATCTATTTCTATTTATTTCTTAGTCTCTCTCCTCTAGTATTAGACCTTATCTTAGTCCAGATTATCCAAAATAAGCTAAGTTCTAATCTCTTTCATTTCTTACTATATTTAGAAAAGGTAAAAGTACAATCTATTTACACAAGTCAGTAGGTTATTTCTTGCATATTTATTTACTGATTTATATTACTCATCCCCTTTATTATTTAAGAATATAACTCCAATATTTCAAAAATAATAAAACATTTGTTAAACCCTAGAAACCCTAATTTATATACACATATTAGTGGAAGAAACAAAGTAGGCACAAGGGCCACAAGCACATGAAAGACTACAAATAAAGTACATAGGCAGATGTCCTAAGACACACACATGAATAGAAGCAAAGGATATTGGTATATGTCCTAAGGAACAAACATAAGATAAGCAAGAACTAGAAAGTGCAATCACACAAGCTATGCTAATCAAGGAATGAAAGTAAAAGTAATGTAGATAAATCGACATACAATAGCATGAAATAACAAATGTATAGTCCTAGCATGATAGTAGTAATGTAATAATGGATGATGCATTAAATCAAAATGTTTTTGGTATTTTTGAAATTGTTTGAATGTTTTTTGTATTTTGAAGTGTTATATTGTTTTTGTATTTTTGACAATATTTGAACTATGTACAATCAAGGCATGAGATAATATGTACAATCAATGATGAAAAAAGTTATATACAAGTAATGCGTATAAATAACATAAAAACCCTAGAAACCCTAGGGATAATTATTTATAATTTTTTGCAATATTTTTTTGAGTTTTTCTAAATTTAAAAATAAAAAAAATACAAATTAATTAAAATATTTTCTATAAATTCACACAAACCCTAGTTTGCACATACTAGGTCCCATTGCATACAAACACTTTCAAACCACTACGAAAAATTAATTGCTAATTTTATAAATATTTTCAAATTTTTCATAAATTTTTAAAGCTACAAATTCATATCAATTTTTTTAAAATTATCATATTATTTTTATAAAAAAAATTCAAACCCTAGTTTCATCAACTAGTTCCTAGTTACTTTTCCAAGTTTTTTCCAATCATTTTTCTAAATTGTAATTGAATATTTAAATCAAAATATAAATTTCAAATTAAAAAATTCATAGTATTTTTTAGAAGTATTTCTAAAAAATCTTTAGTTGCATGTACTAGATCCTTTCTGCTTGTTGAAGTATCACCTTACATGTTTTAGATTCTTGTATCCTTCTCTTGTATATTCTAGTTCCTTGTTTAGATTATATCAGCTTAATCTTTTCTAATATTATCCAAGTTGTTTTACTTATGCCACCTAAGTTCCTTACATATTTTCATTTACGATGAAGTGTAAAACTTAGTGGTAATCTTCTTGAGTTCACGCAAATTCTTGCAACTCAACCATATGCCATGGATAAATAACCAATTCAGGTTCCAGTATTAGATTCTATACATCTATATTACATGAATTCTAATGAGGATAATTTCAACAAAGAGCAAAATGAAAATAATGATGATGATGATGATGTACACACTGATGCTCATGCTCCACCACATTAGACTCCTGATCCACTTCCACCCATTATTGATAGTGAATTCATACTCAACAAAGATTTGATTTTACAAAATTTTAGAGAAAGACTTAAGTAACAACCTAAAGATCATACACTAATTCTATAATCTATTATGAAAATAAAAAAGGCTAAGGTGAGTCTTCTAGTCATTTAGAGAACCAATTATAAATGACACTATGGGGGAAATTATGTCTCAACCACCCCATATAGCAACCCAACCTTAATCTATGCCACTAGTTGTATTTTGTATATCCCTATCTCTTGATGTTGTATCCCTTGTGCAAGAGATACGATATCTACAATCTAAAGTGCAATATCTTGAGTAAGGTACCACTAGACCTACGTAGGCTTTAGAATCTTTTACTCTTCTGCATACACCATTGGCATGTCACATTGCTTCTACACCTTTGCCACAAGTATTTGTTCAACCCAAGCTTACTCTTTATGATGGAAAGAGTGATCTAGAGACACATTTTAGAGATTTTTACATAGCATGTTTGGATTATATACCCAGTGGTTGGCTACTTATTATAATTTTTTCATAAAAATTAGAGGAATATGCCTTACAATGGTTTTATAGTCTACTGAATCAGTCATTCATGGCATTCAATCCTTTAGTAGACATTTTCCTAACACATTTCAGTATCAACATTAGTGATAAGGTCTCATATTCACAAATTGCACAATAAAAACAAAGGTCAAATGAGCCTCTCATGGATTATGTTATTAGATACAAGACTATTCTAGCTAATTTAACTATCCCAATAGTTTATCAAGAGCTATAAGACATCTTCAAATAGATCCTTCTAATAGCATTGCATAAATCTATTCTATTCAAAAAATTCTCTTCCTTCACCAAATCATGTCATACACTCAAGGGAAGAGAATTCAAGCCAATTTAAATGGGCAAACTCAAGTATTCAAGTATCCTAGACACAACTAATAAGAGTAACAACAAAGTACATTATAAGGTCAAAATTAATGATAATAAGAATAAAAATCAACAAAAAGCTAATGTGATTTTTGAGCCCCCTCAGTGTGTGGTTCTATCAGCACCTGCTCATTGTGTATTTACCAATCTACTAGTTCCTCCAAATAGGGTTTGATAATAGTTATTGGAATGAAACCTCATCACTCTCCCTCCTATTTATGAAGTAGATCTAACAAAGCCTCTTCCACAAGAATATTATTAGTATGTATTTTATGATTTCCATAGGGTACCAAGCCATATAAAAAATAGATGCATACATTCGCAACATAAGATAAAACATTTGATTGATGATAATCTACTTGATCTGGGCACTTCAGTTGAGCCTCCAAAGGTAAAACCAACACAAGATAAATCTTTGAAAAAAAAATTATATCCATTTCTAGAGCATTATAAATAATAGCAAGGGGGCACATCAGGTGTTCACCATACATACTAGGCACCTTAAGTGGAATCACATCCTTTGAGTGGTATGATAGGGGTGTATGCGTCTAGAGTTCTAGTCAGGCCTTTGATATCCTTTCTAGATCATGATATTATCAAGGATAATATAGGTTACAATGCACTATTTATCAGAGCACATATTCAGAATCAACTTATTCGTAGCATACTCATCAATAATAGTTCCAATCTTAACATGTGCACTTTCACACTTCTATAGCATTTAGGTTATTTAGAGTAGGATATCACTTCAATAGACACAATTATCAGTAGTTTTAGTACCCATATATAGAGTTCATTAGGTGAGATAGTACTTTTATTATAGGTTAGTCCTACATATGTAGCCACACCATTCACTATAATTCCCAGCATAGGAGTTTTTGACATATTACTTGGTTAACCATAGATTCAAAAACTCAAGGTAGTACCTTCTACAATTCAAAGATGTGTGAAATTAATTAATGCTAATTAGGTTATTATAGTTGTTAGATTTCCTTATGAATCACCACTCCCCATTTCAAAACCATCTATTAGCTTCTAATTACCAGCTCCAGTTCTCCCATTGATTTTAACTTCTCTTATAATTTCAATACAGCTTCCACTTCTGATCCAACCATAATTATAGCATTCATTTCTATTAAAGAGGGTTCATATGCCCCCATAATTTTAGGATTCTAGATAGATTCCAATCACAGTGTTCACACCTAGATTAGTTACATTGCAGTCTTATATAGCTACACAAAAAGCACCTATTCATAGAGCTACTTCTCTTACTTTTAGATGGGTCCCTAAGAGCCCTATAATTACATCCACTTCTTAGAGTCACAAGAGGACCCCACATTCAATTTATACTTTAGATATTTTTGAGTAATTGCAACATACACATATTTTAGCTACATAATCTCAGACACTCCATCGTGCCTCATAATCACGCATGATCCCATTAGTTGATAAAGGACACCATGATAGGGAGTCTCATCTGAAACTTATCCATTAGTATCATTTCTTTCCAGCATTGATTTTACATATTATCTCCTACTTTATTAAACATAATTCAACTATAACACATCAAAATACAAAAACATTTTTAAAAATTGCAAAAACACCAAAAACATTTAAAATAATTTCAAAAACACCAAAAACATTTTTATTGTATGCAACATCCATGATCACATTGCTACTATCATGTTAGGAATGTACATTTACTATTTCATGATATTGCATGTTGATTTATCTACATTACCATGCTTCACTTGATCTTCTTTGAGTGTGTGCAGTGGCATCCAGCTATTTGATGGCTTCATTCTACCCATTGAGGGGGCATTCCAACTTATAAATTTGAGACATACATCAATATACATAGCAACTAGTGACATCTTTTACATGACTAAACCATCTAGGTTATGTCATTCCTACACTACACACTCTGAGTTATCATACTAATGCACAATCCTTACTATATTACATAGATCACTACATCGACATTTCACTAGTACTTAACACTTGTGTATTTCTTAGCATATACCTAGTCTTATACTACACATGTTTTGTATATTCTAATATTTTCTTTGATTAGTTAAATGTGTTTGTATCTTCTAGTTCTTACTTTTTATTTCATTCTTTACTTAGCATAGTTTGTGTGATTGCACTTTCCAGTTCCTACTTATCTCCTACTTGTGCCTTAGGTCATTTGTCAATGTTCTTCACTTCTATTCATGTGTGTGCCTTAAGACATTTTCTAGTGTCCTTTGTTTGTAATATTTCATATGCTTATGTCCCTTGTGCCAACTTTGCTTCTTCCACTTGTATGTGTATGTGACATTTGAACATGCCTTCCATGTTTGTCTTCTAGTTTGAGTGACATGTGTCCACGTTCCTTATTTGCATAGCCCTTTGGCCACACTTGTATGCTTTTTTATTATTACTTCATATGATTTTTTACTCCCCACTATGGCAATACCATGATTCTAATCGTGCATTTATCTTATTTATTAGATGCCATGATGGACTTCATGCTCCATCCCTCCATGATTAGTAACAACTAAAAACTAATATCTAACATTACTAGTCCAGTTTAATATCATGCTCATTTTCTTACATTGTTATATCTATCTAGGAATACACATGTTGATCTAAAAAATATGTCAATTCAAATATTGCTATATCTTGAAATATCTTATCAAATATTCAATGCTATAAATTGTATCTATACAGCTTAACATACTTGTAGGACTCCTTTTCTTTTGAGGGAAGTCATGGTAGGGCCATCATTCCTACCATTAGAAGAGGGGGCATCAAATATGGATTTTTCATAGATATAAACCCTCTTAACAATCAAAACAATAGTATTTGTATCACCTAATTTAAAATCTAGACATCAAACTAGGCAAAACTAACCAAACAGACAACAAAAAATCAAAGCAGTCATTAGATTTAGCTCTAAATAATAGCACCAAAGTAGGACTAAAGAACCAAACACAAGGGTGTCCAAATTTTGGTGCTCTTGTATAGGTAATAAAACACTCAGGGTTTCTAGAAAAAGGTAAAAGTTTAATTTAGGGATAGTTTTTGCACTTTTAGATCAGGCAAATTTATTAGTTTTAGCATAGTTTTCTAAGATACAGTGGCTTATCATGCACGACATGATGCTTCTCACTTTCATTTCAGATTAGGTAATTGGCATAAATTCTAGATCATAATGCATGTTCTAATCATTATTAATTATGGGTAATGTGTGTGACACATTGATCTTCTTTTCTTTCCAAGTTTATTTATACCTAGGCATTCCCAGTAGTTACATGCCTTACTCCATCTATAGGTGGTTGGCATCGCATTTTGAGTTACAATTTCATAAAATTTTTGATTTTTGAGTAACCAAGTTCCCAAGTTGGCTTTCACATAATATTTTTGCATTAGTTTTGAAGAGGTTTTCATACAAGCCCTACCTCCATCTTTCAAAATAAATAAGAGTGGCCTAGTTTCCAGCACACATTCAGGCTAGCCATGTCACATTGTCAGATTTATAACACTTCTATGGGCTATATGATAAATCTCATATGACATATATTCTATAATGGCATCACTTTATAGCTTCAATTCATAGGGCAATGATGGAGCTAAAGGTCTAGCTAACCTTTATATTCTTGAGCCACCTATTTAGAGGGATTATACACATCGTCTAGATATTAATTAGCACATGCATGATTCATTAGCTTCACATAGTTGGTGATGATGGAGCCAAAGGGCCAACCTTTGCATTCTTGAGCCACTTTCTAGGGAATTGAACACTTAGCTCCATTCATGATATTACTCTTGATTCAACACATACTCAACATTATCTAGCACATTCTAGCATCACAACATGTTTTGTACTAGTTTGCGTACCTGATGAGGTGTATTCATTCCTTTATCTTCCTCTTATTTAGCTTTTATATGTTCTTATTTTAGATATAGTGTATCTAGTAAGAATTGATCTACTTTATGTTTTCATTATAGATTCATAATTCATAGTGTTCTCTCTATATGCACATCCTATATTACATAGCTTCATGAGCTTCAACCTTTTAGTTAAGTTGAGGTATGCTTCTTATTTTGATTTATCCTAGTATTTCAATTTATTTCATCATTAGAATAAAGGGGGTAAATTTACTCATGTAAAATGTGAAGTTGTACAACTTTAGTATGGCTTAGACACCTAATCTATAGGTCCTCTTGTTGGCTCACACAACCCTTCTAGGTTACTTCTTTCATTGATTCCCAGTCATCCATAGCTTCCTAGACTTATATGTTTGAGACCTAGGTAGCCCTCTTAGGCCCATATCTATCCCTGTATGTCTCATCCCCTAAGGACAATAGTGCCTAAATAAGATAAGAAGACCAAAATTTAGGGTGTCATATTTTTAGTGTTATTGTCCAATCTCATTTTGGCCTCTAATGATCATATTTTATTTGATCTTTATCTTTTTCCCTATCAACCTCATGTAAATTCATGTAATACATGATAATAAGTTTCCCTATAAAAGGCCATTCAAAGTCCATTTAGAAGGGTTGGCACTCATTTACAAGAGAGACACAAAAATATAAGGAAGTACATTCAAGCACTCCTTCCCATTCTTTGTATACAACCTCCCAATATTATTCAAAGTCTACTTAAGTCATTACACCAGTCCATAGTCAGATGAAACACATCTAATTTCACATTCTAGTTGCATTGATCATACACAAAATACATGAATCACTTCAATAGGAAAACTACATTAGCTTGATCCCTCTTTAGAGTATTGATATGTAAGTAGCATGCCCACACATGGGGTTTAAAGTGCATCTAGTGTATCCTTTACACACTAACCCATTCTCTTTATTTTCCAAGCTTACAACCAAGTTCAAGCACTGGGAGCTCCTAAGGGTTTTGAAAATTAAAACAGGAACATAGCGAGCTCTACAAGGTCCCAAACCCTAAAATTTTAGTGACAAGGTAACACAAGCATTTAGCCTCAAGAAAATAATGCCAAAATAGGAATATAACACTAGATAGTAGGGTGTCCTATTTTTGGTGCTCCTATCCAACCTAGAAATGAAGCCCAAAGATTTTTTTTTTTACTATTTCTCAGTCCTCCTCTAGTCTCTGACCTTGTCTCAATCCAGATTACCCAGAATAAGCTAAGTTCTAATCTCTCTCATTTCCTACTATATTTAGAAAAAGTAAAAGTACAATATTTTTACACAAATTAGTAGGTTAATTCTTTCATATTTATTTAATAATTTACATTACTCATCCACTTTATTATTTAAGAATATAACTCCAATATTTCAAAAATAATAAAACATTTGGTAAACAGACTTACTTTGAATTTTCACACAAAAATCTTAGAAACCTTAGGGATAATTATTTTTTATTTTTTGAAATATTTTCCAAAGTTTTCATAAATTTAAAAATTATAAAACTACAAATTAATTGAAACATTTTCAATAAATTCACCCAAACCCTAGTTTTCACATATTATCCTATTTGCATACAAACACTTTCAAAAACCACTAGGAAAAATTATTACTAAATTTAGAAATATTTTCAGATTTTTCATAAATTTCTCATGATAAATTCTATGAATTCATAGAATTTTTTTCAAATTATTATACTAATTTTGAAAAAAAAAATTCAAACCCTAGTTGCATCAACTACTTCCGAGTTATTTTTCCAATCATTTTTCTACATTTTAGTTGAATATTTAAATCAAAAAATTAATTTCAAATTCAAAAAGTCATAGTATTTTTCACAAGTATTTCTATAATATCTTTATTTTCATGTATGTGTATGTGTATGTGTATGTGTATGTGTATGTGTATGTGTATGTGTATGTGTATGTGTATGTGTATGTGTATGTGTATGTGTATGTGGTTTTATTTGTGTATGTTCTTTGAAGTGAGGCTAGATGGTACACTTTAGGGCTAAGTTTTTTAGTAATGATGTAAGGACCTAGCTATTTTGGTTTGAATTTTCCTTTAGTTTCTTCTTTGGAATTAACATTGCCAAGATTCTCTTTAAGAATAAGATCATAAACTCAAATTATTTGATGTGCACTCACTTATTTTAGGATCATTGAATACATTGTTGGTAGATTTTGAGGTATTTTGTAACATGAAGGCATGTATGATCTAATTTTTTGAGTTGGTGTAGATGTTTTTTTTGATACTGGTCATTAGTGTGAATACCTTTAAGGGAAACATGAAGAGATGGAGTTTCTAGTTCCAATGGTAGAACTATTTATGTGCCATAAATGAGTGAATAATATTGGCTTCATTTGTTCTACCTAGTCTATGTCTAAGCATAGCAGAGATATAAAGATGTTTGTGTTGTGGTAGGCAAATGAGATAGTAATTGATTGAATGTAGTGAAAGGTTGATTCATTGAATAGGTTGGGTTATTTGAATGCTTTGAAAGAATGTTGAATAGTGATTACCAAGTTGTATGAAAGTCGAACTAGTGTGGATTGGTAGGGACCAATTTATATGTTTGGGTATAAAAAAGGTAGATAATTGTGTGTGGCATGGTAGGAAAATAATGTAGTAAGAGAGTGAGGCCTACTTATGTTTAATGTGGAATTATCATGATTCTGAGGAATAAAATGGTTTGTAAAATGGAGCTATAGAGATTAAGTTATGGGCAAAATAGTATTTTGATTTGAATGATAAGGTGGTTTGATATAGGAAAATTTGATTGAATCTTGATTCATTTATTCATTGACTAGTTTGAGAGTTAGATCTCTAGGGTGGAAGACATGCTGAGGAGATGAGCACCTACCATTACCCAATTTGAGCAGTTGGTAGCCCAAATTGAGGTTGGTGGAGAGATTACCTTGGTAAGTAGCTAAATGCATGTATTATACTTGTTTGGGAACCTAGTTTTTGTGATTTTAAGTTTTTTTAATCATTTTAGGAAAGTTTGACTAGGTTCAACACTCCTATCATACATTTAACACTGTTGTCTAGGATCTAACACTGTTGTCCAGGTTTCAGTGCTATTGTCCTATACCTAGCACTGTTGTCTTAAAGGGTAGATTTTTAGGGTTAAAGATTGGTTTATATGTTTTAATATTGTTTGGAAATTTATTTTGGCATGATTAAATAATGTAGTTGTTATTTGCTAGGATTTTTTGACTTTTAATCTATTATTGTTTAGCTTATCTTTTTAGTTAGACTAGTTGGCTGATATATGTTATGTTCTTTTATTGTGTAGGGTGAAGTATGGATGAGAGAGTTATATAGAGGCCAAGCAATGGAGACTTTGAGGTTTTTGCCTTTATCATCTAATGAGCATGTTATTATGAATAGGGCTAGGTTGGGTTACGTATGTGATTTGGGTACAGTGTAGTGGGATAGATATTTGATCACCACCCTATGTGAGAGGTAGAATGCTGATATGTGTGTATTCTAGCTTCCTATAAGGGAGATTACTGTGACCTTCAAATATGTTTATAATATTCTACATTTGTCAATTAGTGGGTGATGAGTGTCTTTGTAGGATGACATGGGTGCAGATGCCATTGATCAAGCATCTAGATAATTTTTAGAGGTGCCTACAAGAGTACATTAGAGAGGCAGTGACAGTGATATAATGATATCAATTAGTGTGTAGTTGAGTGTCCCATGTCTAAAAAAGTATTTAGTTGTATTATTAGCTTATTTTTTTGCTATAGATGGTAATGGAGTATCTATCTCTTATAAGATGCATAGAGTGGTTTAGAGCATTGAGATATATGGTACTATGTTTTCATGGGGGAGGACTATGCTTTCCCATTTATATAGAGACTTATAGATTCACATAAGATTCATTTAGTGGTGGTGTAGCTGAAACCACTTTGTTGTATTATTGGGCTTATGAACATATAACAATTATGTAGTCGATTGGATTACTGAGGCTCAGTTGGGCATATCCATAGCCATTTTGTGAGAAATGGACAAGTAACTTGGCTATCTGATCTCCTAAGATAGATCATTATAAGAGTTTTCTAGATAGATTTGTGGTTGATTATATCAAATGGAGGCCATATAGAGGATTTCCTAGATGGCCAAAGGATGGAGAGTAGCTATGGTACATGAGAGTGAGTTATTAGTTACATCATCATTGGTCTAGAGTTTAGGAGTGCTTTCAATATGAGCACATGACTAGGAAGTTTGGAGTTTGACAAGATGTTCCTCTTGGAGAATGGGTATGGTTGAGGAGTGCATGGGTACCAGTAAGAATAGGGGCTCATGGGAGACCTATTGAGGCTGAGTTGGTACTATTAATTATGGATGCATGAGAAGTAGTGATAGACATTCTTGATGTAGATAACATGGGATGTATTGAGGGGTATACTATATGGTGAGCTAAGCATCAGTGGGCTTTATTATTCCTATAGATGGATTGGATGTTCTTGTATATGAGGATATTGAGTTGATCTAGATGATGGGAGGTAATCAATGATTGGAATTTGCATTGTACCTAAGTTTGTGATTTTAGCTTGGATTTGCAAATATGTATCTAATGTAATGTTGTACATCTTATATGTGCAGTTGGGGTGGGAGGTGTATAGGTTGAGGCACCTAGTGGGGTTAGTGGTGGGGTTAATGTGTTTTGGGAGACTATCATTGATTTTACTCTATGTGAGCTTACATAGCATGTTCTTGATAATGTTATGAAGGAAGGTTTGATAGAGTGATTATGATGGTTGGTGTTTATGCATATTTTTTTTATCAAGTTGTTATAGCTATAATTGTATATGTTAAGGTAATGGGAGAGAGAGATGAGTTGAGGGCTAAGCAAGATAGGCATAAGATGCTTCTTCTTAATAATGGATCAATGATCTCAAAGATTTTGGATGATTATATGGATCTTTAGTGGTGACATGTAGACTTACATAAGGCATATGGTCATTTGTTAGACTGAGATAATCAGTGCAAGAGGCATTCAAGAGTTTGAGAAGGCACAGGGTCATTCAGTGTTAGACAAGATTATGGAACTAGTACTAGAGGAGAGAGTGAGATTAAGAGTGAGGGTATGACCCCTATTTATGATTGACTATATTTTGATTGATATGTAATTAAAAACTTGGCTATATATATGAATTATTGGTTTGATTTTGAACTTATGTGTATTTGTGTTATGGATTCTTGAATATATTAGTATTATAATGTTTTGATTTTAAAATAGTTAATTTGATGTTGATGTTGAATTCACATATGCTTGGAAAATAGAACATGGGATATATGACGTGATTGTTTTGATATGTTTGGAAAGATAACATTTAGGATTTGATTCAATTGTTCATGATATTCTTGGATATGTTGGTTTGCTTTGATTTGTAATTAGATGTAAGCAACAAATTATTGGTTTTTGTAATTAGTAAAATTGTTTAGAGAGGTTGATTTGAGATTGGTTGGAGGGTTTGGATAAGTTTGATTCGGTAATATCTGGACTTTGATAGTCTAGTTATGGCTAGGGATGGATATCTAAATTATAAAGGTTATTAGGTGGGGGTGTAATATAGCATGATGTGCATATTACTTCCCTAAGAGTGGCTCAAGAATACAAAGGTTAGCTAGACCTTTGGATCCATCATTATCATGTTAAGTAAAGCTATGAAATGATGCTAAAATGAATCTATGTTCCATCACATTATGTTATATCAATATTTGAACCCTATCAGCCAAGTGAACAAGTGCTCATACTACTCATGTTATGTAGTAAAATGCTCTATAGTTGATATTGTTTGCTATGAAGAAGGCTCATCTATCTGTAACTGAATACCCTGTGGCCTCTATTGTGATGTATATGAATGTGAAATATATTGAGGTAAATTTCAAACCTATGCTGAGGGATCATTTAATATTAATCATAATGGGTTTTTACATGACATAGGACTATAAAAACTTGACTGTAATGAATATCTCTCTGAATTATTACTCTATATTGTGGCTTCAAGTAGTCTTAATCATAATGGATTGCTACATGAGATAGGACCCTAAAAAATTGAGTGTAATGAAAATATCTATGGAATAGTAATCTATTGTAGTTCTTATTACTTTGTCAAATATGTATATGGAACTACACTATGTATACCAAAAACTATATTTTTATATGTGGGTTGCTTGTGCTGTACTGGTTTCCAAATTTTCTAAATAATATGTTTTATTGTTTTCAAAATATTGGAGTTATATTCAAAAATAATAAAGGGGTTGAGTAATGTAAATTAGTAAATAAATATGCAAGAATTAACCTACTAATTTGTGTAAATAGATTGTACTTTTGCCTTTTATAAATATAGTAGGAAATGAGAGAGATTAGAACTTACCTTATTTTGGTTGATCTAGGTTGAGACAAGGTCTGATACTAAGGAGTAGGATTGAGAAATAGTCAAAAATAGTTCCCTAGGCTTCATTTATAGGTTGGATAGGAGTACAAAAATTAGGACACCCTATTTTTTGATGTTGTAGTCTTATTCTGGTACTATCGTCCTGAGGCTAAAAGCTTTCTAGATTCTATTCAGAATACCTGTGTTACCTTGTCACTAAAATTTTAGGGCCTAAGACCTCGTAGAGCTTGTTATGTGCTTGTTTTAATATTCAAAACCCTTAGAATCTCTTATTTCTTAAACTTAGATGCAAAATTGGGAAAGAAAGAGAAGTGGTTAGTGTGTAAAGGATACGTTGGATGCACTTCACACCTTGTGTGTGGGCATGCTACCTATATACTAATACTTTGAATAGGGATCAAGATAATGTATTTCTCCCATTAAAGTGCTTGGTGCAATTTTTGTATGATAAATGTAACTAGAATGTGAAATTGGATTTGCTTCAGTTGACTATGGACTAGTTTAATGACTTGAGTAGGCTTTGAATAATATTGGAAGGATATTTGCAAAGAATGGGAATGAGTGATTGAATGTACTTGATTGTATTATTGGGTCTCTCTTGTAAATGAGTGACAACCCCTCTAAACGAACATTGAATGTAATTTTATAGGGAAACTAGTGATCATGGGTTAAATAAATTTGTGTGAGCTTGATATGGAAAAAGATAAGGATCTAAGAAAATCTGACTGTTGGAGGCCAAAATGAGCTTGGACAATAGTGCTGAAAATAAGACACCCTAACTTCAAGCACTCCTATCCTATTTAGGCACTATTATCCTTAGGGGATGAGACCTAAGGGGATACATATAGGCCTAAGAGGGATACCTGAGTCTCAAAAATCTAAGTCTGAGAAGTTATGGATGACTAGGAATCAGTGAAAGAAGTATCCCAAAAGGGTTGTGTGAGCCAATAGGAGGACCTATGGATTAGGTTTCTTAGCCATACTAAAGTTGTACCATTTCACATTTCACATTACTACATTCCCCCCACTTTATTCTAGTGATGAAACAAAGTGAAATACTAGGATAAAATAAAATAAGAAGCATATCTGAACTTACCTATAAGAGTGAATCTCATAAAGCTGTGTAATACTAGATGCGCATAGAGAGAGCACAATATGAATTATGAATATATAATGAAAACATAAAGTAGATTAGTTATTAATACATACACTATACCTAAAATAATAATGTATAAAAGTTGAGTAAGAGGAAGGGAAAGGAACAAATAAACCTCACTAGGTACACAAACCAATATAAAACCTATTTTGATGATGGAATGTGTTGGATGACATTGGTTGTGTGTTAAATCAAGAGTAATATTGTAAATGAAGTTGAGTGCTCAATTCCCTAGAAAGTGGCTCAAGAATGTAAATTCTATCCCTTTGGATCCATCACCACCAACTATGTGAATCTAATGAATCATACATGTGCTAATTAATGTCTAGACTATGTGTCCAATCCCTCTAAATAGGTGGCTCAAGAATACAAATCTTAGCTAGACATTTGGCTCCATCATTATCCTGTGAAGTGAAGCTATGAAGTGATATCAGTATAGAATATATGTCATATGAGATGGTTTGTGTAACCCATGGATTTTCTATAAATTTGACAATGTGGCAAGGATAGCCTAAATGTGTGCTGGAAACTTGGCCACTCTTGGCCATTTTCAAAGATGGAGGTAGGGCTTGTATGAAAGCCTCTCTAAAACTTATGCAAAATGCTTATGTGAAATCTAACTTGAGAACTCAAGTACTCAAAAAGCCAAATTTGTATGAAATTTTAACTCCAAATGTAATGCCAACCACCTATAGATGGAGTAAGGCATGCAACTATTGAGAATGCTTAGGTATAAACTAAACTCAAAAAGAAAAGAAGATCAATGTGCATGCACATTTACCCCAATTACTAATGTATAGAATATATATTTTGATCTATAATTTATGCCAATTTCATAATCTAAACTAAAAGTGAGAACCATCATGTCACACATGATAACCCACTTTATCTAAGAAAATTGTGTTGAAACTACTAAATCTGACTGATATGAAAGTACAAAAACTATCCCTAAGCTAAATGTTTTACTTATTTATAGAAACCCTAAGTGTTTTATTAACTATATAAGAGTACCAAAATGTGGACACCCATGTTTTTATATCCATATTCTTACTTTGGTACTATTATCTAGAGCTAAATCTACTAAATGTTTTGGATTCTCTATTTTCAGCCTAGTCTATTATGCCTGGTCTGATGTCTACATTTTGAGCTAGGTGATATGAATATTGTTATTTTGAATATTAAGAGGTTTGATCTCTATGTCAAATCCATGTTTTATGCCCCCTCTTCTAATGGTAGGAATGATGACCCTACCATGACTTCCCTCAAAATAAAAGGAGTCCTGCAAGTGTGCTAAGTTGTTTAGATGCAAGATATAACATTTAATATTTGACAAGATATTTCAAGATATAGCAATATTTGAAATTAAATATTTGTTATATCAATAGGTGTATTCCTAGATATATATAAAAATGTAATATCATGTGCATGATACTAAACTAGATTGGTAATGTTAAATATTAGTTGCTAGTTCTTAGTAAGCATGGAGAGATGGAGTATGATGTCCATCATGGCATCCAAGAAACAATATAAATGTGTGATTTTAATCATGGTATTACAATAGTGGGGAGAAAACAATAAAACAAGCATAAAAATTAAGAATCAAGAATCATACAAGGGTGGCCAAGGGGACACACAAATAAGTGACATAGACACATGTCACTCAAACTAGAAGATAAACATGGAAGGCATGTTCAAATGTCATATACACATATAAGTAAAAGAAGCAAAGTTAGCACATGGGCCAAATCATATGAAAGATTAAAAAAAAAGGACATTGGAAAATGTCCTAAGGCACACACATGAATAGAAGAAAAGAACATCAGTAAATGTCCTAAGGCACAAGTAGGAGACAAGCAGGAAATGGAAAGTGGAATAACACAAGCTATGTTAAGCAAGAAATAAAATAAAAAGTAATAACTAGAAGATACAAACACATATAACTCATCAAATAAAATCTTAGAGTATGCAAAAATGTGTAGTATAAGACTAGGTATATGCTAAGAAATACACAAGTGCTAAGTACTAGTGAAATGTCAATGTAGTAATCTATGTAATCTAGTAAGAAACATGCATCAGTATGATAAATCAGAGTGTGTAGTGTAAGAACGAAATAACTTGGATGATGTAGCCATGTATAATATTCCCCTAGTGGGTGTGTATATCAATGTATGTCTCAAATTTAGAAGTAGGAATGCCCCCTCAATGGGTAGAATGAAGCCATCAAATAGTTGGATGTCATTGCACATACTCAAAGAAGATCAAGTGAAGCATGGTAATGTAGATAAATTGACATAAAATATCATGAAATTGTAGATGTATAGTCTTATCATGATAGTAGTAATGTAATCATGGATGATGTATACAATTAAAAAAATATTGGTGTTTTTGCAATTATTTTGAATTTTTTTTGTATTTTGAAGTGTTATATTTAAACTATGTACAATCAAACAAGAGATAATATATACAATCAATGATATAAATAGATGATACTAACTAATGAGTCTCAAATGAGCCTCCCTATCAGGGTGTCCTATATCAAATAATGTGATCATGTGTGATCATGAGGCACGATAGAGTGTCTGAGATTATGCAAACTAAATCTGTGTACATTCTAACTGCTCTAAAATATATAAAGTGAAAAATAAACTTGGGGTCCTCCCATGAATATGAGAAGTGGATGAAACTTTAGGGCTCATAGGTACCCATCTAAAAGTAGGATAAAAAATCTTTATGAATAGGTGTTATCTGTATAGCTGTATGAGACCACAATGTAACTACTCTAGGTATGAACACTATAGCTAAAAGCTATCTAAAATCCTAAAATTATGGTGTTGTATTAACCCTTTATTTTGATGATGGATGCTCTAACTATAGCTAGATTAGAAGTGGAAGTTGTAATAAAAATGGAGGAGAAGCTAAAATCTAGTGGGAGAAATAGAGATGGTGACTAGAAGCTAGTAGAAGGTCCTAAAGTAGGGAGTGGTGACTCATAAAGAACTCTACCAACTATAATAACCTAATTATCATAAATGAATTTCATGCATCTATGAACTATATAAGGTACTACCCTAAGTTTTTGAATCCATGGTTGACCAAGTAATATGTCAAAAAATCTTGTGCTAGGAATTATATTGAATGGTGTGGCCACATATGTAAGACCAGCCTATAATGGAAGTACTATCTCTCCCAATAAACACTATATATGCCCACTAAAACCACTAATAACTATGTCTATTAGAGTGACATCCTAATCTAAATAACCCAAATTTTGTACAAGTGTGAAAGTACACATGTTAAGACTGGAACCATTGTTTTAGATTATGGTAAAAGAAGGTTTTGAAGGGGCCCCGAAACCCTTTACATCAGACGAGAGATAAACCTTAAGCACAATCTAAAAACAAAATAGCCTGGAACCTGCAAAAGCAAGACCAGAATAGCTAGGAATTTGAAACCAGCACACAAGGGCTGGACAAACAATTAAAATTATTTTTTACAAGACTGAAGTTTCATTTCTAGAGGGGGGACCAAAGGCTTAGACTTCTTCCTCTTAACTGTTTTCCAACCATCCTCTACCTTTGCTACCTCAGCAGCCCAGTCCTCAGAAGGCCATGATCCATGAAGTCCAGGGGGATCGAGGCCTCAGAAAAATCCTTATGAGAGCTAGCCAACTTCTGACTCCTCGAAGAATCCTTCAAAGTAGGTGGAAGATCCACCACCTCCTCAGGAATCGGTCCAGAGAGATCACATAATCCAATTTCCGTAGTTCCTTCAATAGGTTCTATCTCCATCAAGTTCTCCTGATCTATCAATTCAGAATGGATACTCTTTTCATTTTCATTCTCTGAATCAGTTGAATCTTCCTCGGGTTGTTTAGCAAAATAGTGTTCATGATTAACTTCAGACCACCAAGAAGGTGAACTTCTAGCTTTGGATTTCCCTACAGTACATCAGACTACAATGTGCCCTATCTGGTGACACTTTCTGCATCGAAAAGGTAAACCTTCAAAATCTAACATTTGCGTCCAAGAACCCCTAGGGGAGTCCAGACAAATCACCTCAGGAAGGCCCTTAGAAACATCCACCTCAACCATAAGGCGAGCATAGGTCGAGCGGTAAATCCTCTTAGTTTCATCATCCTCAAATAAAAATTCCCCTATAGCATTTCCAATAATTTTAAACACCGCTTCTTGCCATAAATGTATTGGTAGATTTGGGAGCCAAACCTAGACAGGGATCTTATTAAAGGTTTCCGTGAGAGGATTGAAATCCTTATGCCACCGTTTGGCCATAAGAGGGTATTTACCCTGCAATAAAAACTTACTATTGGACATAATAGTCTTTCTGTCCTTAGAGATTTGGAATAAAGCTATAAAAAAACCTTTAGCGCAAGGGTATATTTCAACATTTCCATCGATCTGTGGCAACCAGGTATTGGAGATCCAACCATGTAGATTTGCAAGAGATGGCCAATAGCCATGAAATTGACATATTGCCCCATACTCTGAAAAATAATCTACCTGATTAAAGATAGCTTCAATAGTTTTAGGATCTAAGTTAACCCTGACAGGATTTAAGGCACTTACTGGTGAAACGCACTTTCTCCCAGCAGTAGCTTGATAGACTGGAACCATTGTTGATGAGTACGCTATGAATAGGTTTATTCTAAATATGTGTTTTGATAAATAGTGTATTGTAACCTATATTATCCTTGACAATCTCATGATCTAAAAAATATATTGAAGGCTTGGTTGGAACTCTGGACTCATACACCTTATCATACCACTCAAAGGATGTTATTCCACTGAAGGTGTCTAGTATGTATGGTGAACACCTGATGTGTCCCCTTGCTCTTGTTTAGAATACTATGGAAATGGATCTAAGAAAAATTCAAAGCTTTATCACGTGTTGGTTTTGCCTTTAGAGGCTTAAATGAAGTGCCCAAATTAAGTACATTATCATCAATAAAGTTTTGTATCTTATGTCACAAACGGATGGATTTGTTTTTTAAATGGCTTGGTGTCCTGGGAAAATTATAAAATGCATGCTGATCATATTCCCATGGAAGAGGCTTTGTTGGATTTGCTTCTTGAATAGGAGGGAGAGTGATGAGGTTACATTCCAATAACTACTTTAAAACCCTAGCTCAATGAACTGATAGGTTGGTAAAAACATGCCGAGGAGGTGTCGATAGAACCACACATTGAGGGGACTCAAAAGTTGCATTAACTATTGGTTAATTCTAATTCTTATTATCATTGATGTTGACCTTATATGGGACTTTATTTTTACTCTTATTAGTTATGTTTGGGATACTTTAACACTTGAGTTTACCCATTAAAATTAGCTTGACTTCTCTTCCCTTGAGTGTATGACATAATTCTATAAAGGAAGAGAATCATTTGAGCAAAATAGATTCATGCAGTGTTGGTACAAAGCTTTAATTAAATACATCCTATAGCTCTTGATCAGCCATAGGGCTAGTTAAATTAGCTAGAATAGTCTTTTATATAAGAGCATTATCCTTGAGAGGCTAATTTAACCTATTTTTATTCTAAAATCTATGCATATGAGACCTTATCACCAATATTCATACTAAAATGTGCTAGGAACATGTTCACTAAAGGATTGAATGTTGTGACTGATTGATTCAGTAGACTATAAAACCATTGTAAGGCATAATACTTTAGGCTTCATGGAAAAAATTTGGTACGTACCTAATCATTGGGTATATAATCCAAACATGCTATGTGAAAAACTCCCAAATGTGTCTTTGGCTCATCTTTGCCATCATAAAGAGTAAGCTTGAATTAAGTAAATCCTTATGGCAAATTTTTAGAAGTAATGTGATGTGCCAATGATGTATGTAGAAGATCAAAAGAATCCAAATCCTATGTAGGTCTAGTGGTACCTTTCTTAGGATGTTGCACCTTGGATTGAAGATATCATATCTTTTACACAAGGTTTGTGACATTAGGAGATAGGGATGTACCAGCTATAGCTAGTGGCATAGAAGGTTAGATTGCTATAGGGGGTGTTTGAGACATAGTTTCCCCCGTAGTGTCATTTACAATTGGCTGCTCTATAGTTTGAAAATATTTCCCATTGGTTAATTTTTGTTATTCTTCTTGTAAAATTCTAAGCATGTCATCTTGCATATCCAGATGTTTGCTTAAGATTTCTTGAATTTCTCTTTCATCAATTTCATCAAAGCTAGTATATTTAGCCATTGGTAAAGTAAGAAAATAATTTAAAATGTTTTTAAATGTTTTGAAATATGTTTTAATATGCAATGTGATATAAATGGAAAGTAATAAATTTAATAAATGTAGAGTCCAAAAAATAGTGAATTAGATACTGTATAAAAAGGATACTAAGCTACCAAACATGTAAGGTGATACCTAAAAAGCAAGTAGGTGATAGTATATGAAACTATGGATTTTTCATAAATATTTGTGCAAAATATTAGGAATTTTTTAATTTGAAATTGATTTTATAAGTTTTATATGCAATTAATTTTTTAGAAAATGATGCAAAAAAGTACTAAAAAATAACTGAGAATGTATTTGATGCAACTAAGGTTTGAAAATATATATATTTTTAAATTAGTATAATCATTTGAAAAAAATTCTATGAATTTGTATAATTTATCTTGAGAATTTTAGGAAAAATCTAAAAATATTTCTAAATTTAACAATAGTTTTCTCATAGTGGTTTGAAAGTATTTGTACGCAAATAAGACCTAGTATGTGCAAACTAGGGTTTGGGTGAATTTATTGAAAATATTTCAATTAATTTATAGTTTTTTTAATTTTTAAATTCAATAAAAATTAGGAAAATATTTCAAAAAATTAGAAATAATTAGCACTAGAGTTTCTAGGGTTTTCTGCAAAAATTCAAAGTAAGTCAAGTTCACCAAATGTTTTATTATTTTTGAAATATTAGAGTTATATTACTAAATAATAAAGGGGTTGATTAATGTAAATAAATAAATAAATATGAAAGAATTAACCTACTAATTTGTGTAAATATATTGTACTTTTTCCTTCTATAAATATAATAGGAAATGAGAGAGATTAGAACTTAGCTTATTCTAGTTGATCTGGACTAAGACAAGGTCTGATACTGGAGGAGCAAGACTAAGCAATATTCATAAATAGATCCTTAGATTTCATTTTTAGGTTGGATATTAGTGATTAAAATAAGACACCCTAATTTTTGGCATTTTAGTCTTATGTCGATGCTATTGTCCTGAAGCTAAAAGCTTTCTAGGTTCTGTTCAGAATGCTTGTGTTACCCCATTACTAAAGTTTTAGGGTTTGGGACCTCATGGAGATCATTATGTTCCTATTTTAACTTTAAATACCTTATGGAGCTCTTAGTGATTTAACTTGGATGTAAACTTGGAAAATAAAGAGAAGGGGTTAGTGTGTGAAGGATACATTGGACACACTTTACACCTCGTGTGTGGGCACGCTACCTACATACTAATACTCTGAAGAAGGATAAAGTTAATGTAGTTATCCCATTGAAGTGTTTGGTGTAATTTTTGTATGATCAATGTAAAAATAATGTGAATTTGGATGTGCTTCAGCTGACTATGGACTAGTGTAATGACTTGAGTAGGCTTTGAATAATATTGTAAGGTTGTATACAAAGAATGGGAAGGAGTACTTGAATGTACTTACTTGTAATCTTGCGTCTCTCTTATAAATGAGTGAAAAACCCTCTAAATAGATGTTAAATGGCCTTTTATAGGGAAACTAATGATCATGGGTTAAATGAATTCATGTTAGGTAGATAGGGAAAAAGATAAGGATCTGGGAAAATTTGACTGTTAGAAGCCAAAATGAGCTTGGACAATAGTGCTATAAATAGGATACCCTAAATTTTGGTGCTCCTATCCTATTTAGGTCATATTATTCTTAGGGGATGAGACTCAAGGGGGTAGATCTAGGCCTGAAAGGGTTGTTTGGGTCTCAAAAATCTAAGTCTAGGAAGCTACAGATGATTAAGAATCAGTGAAAGAAGTAGCCTAGAAGGGTTTTGTGAGCCAACAGGTGGACTTATGGATTAGGTGTCTTATCCATACTAAAGTTGTATAATTTCATATTTTACATGACTATATTTACCCCTCCTTTATTCTAGTGATAAAAAAAATCAAAATACTAGGATAAAGAAAAATAAGAAACATACATGGACTTACATGTAAGGGTGAAGCTCATGAACCTGTGTAATACTAGATGTGCATAGAGAGATCACACTATGAATTGTGAATCTATAATAAAAACATAAATTAGATCAATTATTACTAGATATGATATATCTAAACTAAGAATGTATAAAAGTTGAGTAAGTGGAAGAGAAAGGAATGAATACACCTCACTGGGTACGTGAACCAAGACAAAATCTATTATGATGCTAGAATGTGTTGGATGATGCTAAGTGTGTGTTGAATCAAGAATAATATCATGAATGGAGCTGAATGCTCAATTCCCCATAAAGTGGCTCAAGAATGTAAAGGTTGAACCTTTAGCACTATCATCACCAACTATGTTAAGATAATGAATCATGTGTGTGCTAATCATTATCTAAACTATGTGTCTAATCCCTTTGAATAAGTGGCTCAAGAATACAAAGGTTAGCTATCAATTTGGATCCCTCACTGCCTCATGAAGTGAATCTATGAAGTGATACTAGTATACAATATATTTCATATGAGATGGCTCATGGATCCCATGGAAGTGCTGAAAATTTGATAATGTGGTGTGGATAGCCTAAATGTGTGTTGTAAACTAGGCCACTCTTGGCCATTTTGAAAGATAGAGGTAGGGCTTGTATTAAATCCTATCTAAAATTGATACAAAATGCTTATGTGAAAGCCAACTTGAGAACTTAGGTACTCAAAAATCCAAACTTATATGAAATTTTAACTGAAAATGTGATGCCAACCACCTCCAGATGGAGTAAGGCATGTAATTGCTAAGAATGCTTGGGTATAAACTAAACTCAAAAAGAAAAGAAGATCAATGTGCCATGCATATTACCCCTAATTACTAATGTTTATAACATTCATTCTGATCTAGAATTTATGATAACTACCTATTCTAAACTAAAATTGAAAACCATCATGTCCTACATGATAACCCACTATATCTAAGAAAACTATGCTAAATTTGACTGATCTAAAAGTGCAAAACCTGTCCCTAAACTAAACTTTTTGCCTATTTTTAGAAACCCTAAGTGTTTTCCTACCTATATAGGAGTGCCAAAATGTGGACACCCCTATGTTTGTCACTATATTCCTACTTTGACACTATTGTCTAGAGCCAAATCTAATGACTATTTTGGATTCTCTATTACCTATCTAGTCTATTCTACCTGGTCTAATGTCTAGATTCTAAACTAGGTGATCTAAATACTCCTATTTTGACTATTATGAGGTTTTATCTCTATGACAAATCCCTATTTGATGCCCCCTATTCTGAGGGTAGGAATGATAAACCTACCTTGACTGCCCTCAGAAGAAAAGGAGTCATGCAAGTGTGCTAAGCTACATAGATGCAAGATATATCATTGAATATTTGATGAGATATTTCAACATATAGAAATAATTGAATTGATAAATTTGTTAGATCAATAGTTTTATGCCTAGATAGATATAATAATGTAAGATCATGTGCATGATACTAAACTGGACTAGTAGTGTTAGATATTAGTTTATTAGTTGTTAGTAAGCATGGAGGGATGGAGCATGATGTCCATCATGACATCTAAGAGAAAGATAAATGCATGATTAGAATCATGGCATTACACACAATGAGGATCAAACAAGCATACAAAGCAAGAGGCAAAAAGCATACAAGGGTGGTCAAGGGGCCATGTAAATAAGGGACATGGACACATGTCACTCAAACTGGAAGATAAGCATAGAAGGCATGTTCAAATGTTGTATACGCATACAATTGGAAGAAACAAAGTTGGAAAAAGGGCCACAAGCACATGAAAAATTACAAATAAAGGACATTGGAAAATGTCCTAAGGCACACACATGAAGATGAGCAAGAACTGTAAATGCAATCACACAAGCTATGTAAAGCAAGGAATGAAATCAAAATTAAGAATTGGAAGAAACAAACACATTTAAATAATCAAAGTAAATGTGAGAGTATGCAAAACATGTGTAGTACAAGACTAGATATATGCTAAAAAATACATAAATGCTAAGTACTAGTGAAATGTTGATGTAGTAATCTATGTAATCTAGTAAGGAATGTGCATCATTATGACAACTCATAGTGTGTAGTGTAGTAATGACATAACTTGGATGGTGTAGTCATGTAGAATATGCCCCTAATGGGTGTGTATATTGATGTATGTCTCAAATGTAGTAGTAGGAATGCCCCCTTAATGGGTAAAATGAGGCCATAAAATAGTTAGATGTCACTACACACACTCAAAAAAGATTAAGTGAAGCATGGTAATGTAGATAAATTGACATGCAATAGCTTGAAACAATAAATGTGTAGTCCTAACATGATAGTAATAATGTAATCATGGATGATGTATATAATCAAAAAAAATTTGGTGTTTTTACAATTGTTTTAATGTTTTTTTATTTTGAAGTGTTATATTGTTTTTATATTTTTGAAGATATTTGAACTTGTTATAATCAAGGTAGGATATAATATGTAAAATCAATGTTGGAAAGAAAATTATGTACAAGAAATCCATAGAAATAACATACTATACATGGAAAATATGTAGATGCATAATCTTCATTATATTTTTGAGTTTCTTTCCTTCAAGTTAGGCTAAATGGTACACTTTAAGGCTAAGCTTTTCTATAATGATGTAAGGACCTAGCCAATTTGGTTTGAATTTTCCTTTGGTTTCTTCATTGGCATTAACATTACAAAGATTCTCTTTAAGATCAAGATCATTAACTTCAAATTCTTTGATGTGAACTCACTTATTGTAAGATCATTGAATACATTGTTGGTGGATTCTAAGGTATTCTAATGCTTGAATGCATGTATGATCTAATTGTTTGAGCTAGTGTAGACATTTTTCATGATATTGGTCATTAGTGCTAATACATTTAAGGGAAACATGAAGAGATGGAATTTCTAATTATAATGGTAGAATTACTTTTATGCCATAAATAAGTGAATAATGGGTATCCCACATGGGCATATAAATGCTGGTATAACACACCCATAGTGTCAAGATTATTTGATTATGCTAATTATCACCAAATTTGGTTACTATTTTTCTCAAAATCGTGTTAATTGTTTTGTTAGTAGCTTATGCTTGACCATTTCCTTATAGGTAATATGGAAAGGAGAATCTATGTTTAATTTTGTGTTTGGTATAATTTTTTTTTATAGTCTTGTTCTTGAATGATGTTCCATTATCATAAATAATGGTTGTAGGTATGGTAAAGCATGAAATAATATGAGTCATGATAAAATTATAAATGTCTTCACCTATTTTATATTGAAGTGGAATGACTTCCACCCATTTGGTAAAGTATTCAATAGCTATGATTATGAACTTATGTCCATTGGCAGACTTAGGGTTGATTTTTCCAATGAGGTCAAATCCCCATAACATGAATGGTCATGTAGAGATAATAGGTTATAATTATTTTGATGGTGCATGTTTCAGGTTACTGTGTCATTGACATTTATCACATAGCTTTGCATATTGTAATCATTCATCTTCCATGGTAGGCTAGTAGTACCCTTGTTAGAGGAGTTGCATGACATGGCTTTTCCATTAAAATGACCACCACACTCACTATCATGTATTTGATTGAGATAAATTTTGGATTATACCAAGGTTAAGCACCATAGTAAGTGTCCATCAAAATATCATTTAAAAAGGTCTCTACCAATGATTACATAGCGGAGTGCTTATTTTTGTAATTTACATTTGTCATTTCAGGGGAAAGTGTTTCGTGCAATAGATTTGTTGAGAAAATTATAAATGTTAGTGAACCATTTTAGGGTTGTAGAGATATGTGTAGTAGCTAAACTATAAAGAGAGATCAAATCTATATTTATATTGATGGTGATTGTAATCATTTAATTATAAAAATTGTTTGATCATCGTTGATACTAATGGGGATGAGTGACATGATGCTTACCATAGCATCTACATGTTTATTATCTTTTTAAGGAATGCTTTCAATGGAAAAATAATCAAATTGGGATGATAGACACTATACCATATTGGGGTATGGGATAAGGTGTTCTTTTGTTTGATAAACATTATTGATTTGTTTGACCATGAGTTGGGAGTCATTGAAGATCTGAATCTATTTTATTTGGAGGGATTGTGCAGTGGAGAGTCCTAAGATAAATGCTTCATATTCTATTATGGTATTGGTGTATGAGAAACTTAATTGGTATGATATGGTAATTATATGGCCAAAAGGATCGATAAAGACAATACCTATGTTTGCACCAGATGTGCATCAAGAACCATAAAAGAACATTGTCCATGTATCTGAATGAGTAGGAAGGTAGAGAAAACATCTTTGAATGTGTCAGTTAAAGGGTTTATATCTTATAGTGGCATTTTTTCCAAATGGTCTACAATGATTTGGCCCTTTATCAATTTTTAGAGGATTGTTTATAAGTCAAATTCTATTAATAACATAACCCATTTGGTAATATGACTAAAAAGTTGTGGTTTGGCTAGTAGGAATTTTAAGGGGTTTGCTTTTGTGATGACACGAGTCTCATTATTTACCATGTAATGCCAATTATTTTGTGTGGAAAAAACTAATATGAGACATAATTTTTCTATTAGGGAATTGTTTTTTTCATAATCGACCAATGTACGCTTGATGTAATAAAATGCTCATTTGATATTTTAATCATCATGTTGTGTTAAGAGTGCCCCTAAGGCATGATCTATTGCTAAGATATAAAGTAACAAAGGCTTGTTTAGGATAGATGTAACTAGAATGGGTGGATTTAGGAGATATTTCTTGATTGTGTCAAAGCTATTTTGATAATCTTGATCCCAAATAAATTTTGTATCTTTCTTTAAAAAGTGGGTGAAGGACTATGTTTTATCAACAAGCTAGGCTATGAAATGATGGATTGCCTAAATCTTGCCTTGGAGGGATCATATCTATTTTAAGTTGGTAAGAGGTGGCATGTTGATAATTGTTTTGACTTTTTGAGGATCAACTTTGATACTCTATTAGGATATGATGAAGCCTTGGAGTTTGCCTGACGTGACTCTAAATATGCATTCTTTTAGGTTTAATCAAGCATTGTATTGTATAAATCATGCAAAGATATTTTGCAAATCAATAGCATGATATTGTCATTATTTTTATTTATCTATTATGTCATCGATTAAATCCTTGATAGTGTGGTGAATTATGTTGTAAAAAATGTGCATCATAGTATGTTGATATGTGGCTCTAGTGTTTTTTAATCCAAAAGGCATGATAATGTAATAAAATGTACCCCATGGTGTTGTAAAACATGTTTTTTCTTTACCTTATTTAGTGATTTTTATTTGGTTATAACCATAAAAACCATACATAAATGACAACATTTTGTAATATAGTAGTGGAATCTACTATCATGTCAATATTTGGTAAAGGAAAATAATCTTTGGGGCATGCTTTATTTAAATCTCAGGAATCATAACAACATCAAATTTGTCCATTAGGTTTGACTATGGGGACCATATTGGAAATCCATTTACGATGTGCCACTAGGTGGATGAAACTAGCATCTAAGAGGTATTGGATTTCATCTTTGACTAAGAGAACCACCTTAGGATACATTTTTTGAATTTTTCGTTTGACTAGTTTAGCATCAAGGTATAAAGGAATCATGTGGATTGTTATAGACGTATCAATTCCTAACATATCTAAATATGACCAAGAAAATAGTTCTAGAAAATTTTTTAATGCTTGATGAATATTTGCATTCTCTTCTTTCTTTATGGTCGTAGCTAACAAGATAATGCGGGGATCTTTATCTATTTTGAAATTGAAATTTACGCTTTCTTCATTAAGTAATGTGGAATGATCGAGTGTGTATGGAGTTGTAAATATAGTATTATCAGATTCAAATGATGTATTAGGGGAATAACTTATAATTTCTCCAAAGTATGCTTAGGCAATTGTGTGGTTTGGAAATCAAGTTTTATGGTAATAAGAAGGGAGGTCTTCATATGCACCAAGGAATTGTAAGAGGTATTCATTGTTAGAGAATGTATCTAATGTAAACATGTCAGGTGAGGTCATTTTATTTATAAGAACAAGGTAGATTAATTATAAAGTGGAAGTCTTATTAATTACATTATTAGCACGTGCAATTGGTGGATAAAATTTTATGTGTTGTGAAAGGGTGGGAGATGATTTATTCTAATTAAGGTGAAAATGGTATCTTAACCCTTGAAATTTATATTGTGTGGATGCCTTGATAGGATTGAATATTTCTTGTTCATGTTTCCTAAGTCCTTTGCCCTAATATACCATCTTATTAAGATAGTTAAGTGTAAAAGGTGATGTGAATTTGTAATCTAGTGTTGAGTAATATTGGAGTTATATTCATAAATAATAAAGGGGATGAGTAATTTAAATTAGTAAATAAATAAGTAAGAATTAACCTACTAATTTGTGTAAATATATTATACTTTTGCCTTTTTAAATATAGTAAGAAATGAGAGAGATTAGAACTTAGCTTATTCTAGTTGATCTAGATTGAGACAAGGTCTGATACTTGAGGAGCAAGACTAAGAAATAATCAGAAATAAATCCCTAGACTTTTTTTTTGGTTTGGATAAAATCATCAAAAGTAGGACACATACTATCCAATCTTGTAGTCCTGTTTTGATGATATTATCCTAAGGCTGAAAGATTTCTAGGTTCTATTTGGAATGCATGTGTTACCCTATCACTAAAATATAAGGGTCTAGGACCTCACAGAGCTTGTTGTGTGCCTATTTTAATATTCAAAACCCTTAGGAGATCTTGGTGCTTGAAATTGGATGCAAAATTGGAAAATAAAGAGAAGGGGTTAATGTGTAAGGGATGCATTGGACATACTTCACACCCCATGTGTGGGCACATTGCCTACATACCAATACTCTAAAGAGGGATCAAGGTAATGTAGTTCTCCCATTAAAGTGATTTGTGTAATTTTTATATGATTAATGAGACTATAATGTGAAATTAGATTTTATTTAGTTGAGTATGGACTAGTGTAATGACTTGAGTAGGCTTTGAATAATATTTGAAGGCTGTATGCAAAGAATGGGAAGGAGTACTTGAATGTACTTGCTTGTATTCTTGTGTCTCTATTGTAAATGAGTTCCAACCCTTCTAAATGGTATTTGAATGACATTTTTATAGGGAAAATAATGATTATGGGTAAAATTAATTTGTGAGGCTGATATAAAAAAAAGATAAGGATCTAGGAAAATATAATCATTAGAGGCTAAAATGAGCTTGGACAATAGCACTAGAAATAGGATACCTTGAATTTTTGCACTCATATCTTATTTAGGTGTTATTATCTTTAGGGTACATGACCTAGGGGATAGATCTAGGCCTGAGAGAGTTTCCTAGGTCTTAAAAATTTAAGTCTAGGAAGCTATGGATGACTGGAAATCAATGAAAGAAGTAACCTAAAAGGGTTGTGTGAGCCAACAGGAGGACCTATGGATTAGGTGTCTTAGCCATAATGAAGTAAAATTTCACATTTACATGACTACATTTTCCCCCCTTTATTCTAGTGATGCAGCAAAGTGAAATACTAGGATAAATGAAAATAAGAAGCATACCTGAACTTACCTATAAGGGTGAATCTCATGAAGCTATGTAATATTAGATGTGCATAGAGATAACACACTATGATTTGTGAACCTATAATGAAAACATAAAGTAGATTAGTTATTATTAGATATGATATATCTAAGATAAGAATGTATAAAATCTGAGTAAGAGGAAAAGAAATGAATGAATACACCTCATTGGGTATTCAAACCAATATAAAACTTGTTGTGATGCTAGAATGTGTTGGATGATGTTGAGTGTGTGGTTAATCAAGAGTAATATCATGAATGGAGTTGAGTACTCAATTCCTTAGAATATGGCTCAAAAATGCAAAGGAATTCCCTTTGGCTCTATCATCACCAGTTATGTGAAGCTAATGAATCATCCATGTGATAATCAATGTCTGGACTATGTGTCCAATCCCTCTAAATAGGTGGCACAAGAATACAAAGGTTAGCTAGACCTTTGGATCCATCATTTCCCCATGAAGTGAAGTTATGAAGTAATAACAATATAGAATAGATGTCATATGAGATGGATTATATAGCCCATATAAGTTATATAAATTTGACAATGTGGCATGGATAGCTTGAATGTGTACTAAAAACTAGGCCACTTTTGGCCATTTTGAAAGATAGAGGTAGGGATTATATGAAAGCCTCTCTAAAACCAACATAAAATGCTTATGTGAAAGCCAACTCAATAACTTGGGTACTCAAAAATAAAAATGTGTATGAAATTTTAACTCAAAATATGATGCTAACCACCTATAGATGGAGTAAGGTCTATAACTGTTGAGCATGCCTAGGTATAAACTGAACTAAAAAAGAAAAGAAGATCAATGTGCCATGCACATTTCCCCTAATTACTGATGTATAGAACATGGATTTTGATCTAGAAGTTATGCCAACTAGCTAATCTAAATTGAAGGTGAGAACCATCATGCCACACATGATAACCCACTATATCTAAGAAAACTATGATGAAACTATTGAATCTAACTGATCTAGAAGTGCAAAAATTGTCCTTAAACTAAACTTCTTACCTATTTATAAAAACCTTAAGAGTTTTCATGCCTGGATAGGAGGGCCAAAATTTGGACACCCCTATGTTTGGCACTATAGTCCTACTTTGGCACTATTGTCCAGAGCCAAATTTGATGACTATTTTGGATTCTCTATTGCCTACCTGGTCTATTCTACCTAGTCTAATGTTTAGATTTTGAACTAGGTGATCTGAATATTATTTTTTTGATTTTTAGGAGGTTTGATATCTATGACATATCCTTGTTTTATCCCCATTTTTTGAGGGTAGGAATGATGAACCTGCCATGACTGCACTCAGAAAAAAGGATTCCTACAAGTGTGCTAAGCTATATAGATGCAAGATATAACATTGAATTTTTGACAAAAAAATTCAAGATATATCAATATTTAAATGGATAGATTGTTAGATCAATATGGGTATGCCTAGATAGATATAATAATTTTAGAGCATGTGCATGATACTGAACTAGATTGGTAATGTTAGATATTAGTTATTAGTGGTTAGTTTTTTAGTAAGCATGGAGGGATGGAACATGATGTCCATCATGGCATACATGAAGCAAGATAAATGCATGATTGGAATCATGTCATTGCACACAATGAGGATCAAAAAATCAAAAAAGCATATGAATCAAGAAGTAAGAAACATACAAGCATGGAAAAGGGGTCATGCAAATAAGGGACATGGACACATGTCACTCATACTAGAAGATAAGCATGGGAGGCATGTTTAAATTCCATATACACATAAAAGTGGAAGAATAAAAGTTGGCACAAGGGCCACAAGCACATGAAAAAGTATAAAAAAAGTACATTGGTAGATGTCCTAAGGCACACACATGAATAGAAGCAAAGGACATTGGTAGATGTCCCAAGGGAAAAATAGAAGACAAGTAGGAACTAGAAAGCGTAATCACACAAGCTATGCTAAGCAAGGAATGCAATAAAAATTAAAATTGGAAGATACAAACACATCTAACTAATCAAAACAAATGTAAAAGTTAGCAAATCATGTGTAGTACAAGACTAGGTATATACTAATAAATACACACATGCTAGGTACTAGTAAAATGTAGATGTATTAATATATGCAATATAGTAAGGAATGTGTATCAATATGATAACTTAGAGTGTGTAGTGTTGGAATGACATAACTTGGATGGTTTAGTCATGTAGAAGATGACCCAATGGGTATGTATATCAGTGTATGTCTTGATTGTAGGAGTAAGAATGCACCCTCAATGGGTAGAATGAAGCCATAAAATAGTTGGATGTCATTGCACACACTAAAAGAAGATCAAGTGAATCATGGTAATGTAGATGAATCAACATACAATAGCATGAAATAGTAAATTTACAATCCTAACATGATGTTAGTAATGTAATCATGGATGATGCATATAATCAAAATGTTTTTGGTATTTTTTAAATTATTTTGAATGTTTTTGTATTTTGAAGTGTTATATTTAAAATATGTATAATCAAGTAGGAGAAAATATGTACAATAATTTATGGAAATAAATGATACTAACTGATGAATCTTATATGAGACTCCTTATCATGGTATCCTGTATCAAATAATGGGATCGTGCATGATCATTAGGCATGATGGAGTGTTTGTGATTATGTAGCTAAAATATGTGTATGTTATAATGACTCTAAAATATATGAAATAGATATTTAATGTGGGGTTCCCTTATGAATTTGAGAAGTGGATTTAAATATAATGATCTTATGGATCCATATAAAAGTAGGAAAAGAAGCTCTATGAATAGGTGTTCTCTGTGTAACTGAATGAGACTATAATGTAACTACTCTAGGTGTGAAAATTATAGCTAGAAGCTATCTAGAATCTTAAAATTATGGGGGTGTATGAACCCTCTGTACTAGTGATGGATGTTGTAATTGTGATTAGATTGGAAGTAAAACTAAAATTAGAGGAGAAGATAAAACTAGTGGGAGAACTGGAGCTGATGACTAAATGTTTATTTGTTTTGGAAATATTGGAGTTATATTCCTAAATAATAAAGAGGTTGAGTAAGGTAAATCAATAAAAAAATATTCAATAATTAACCTATGGATTTGTGTAAATATATTATACTTTTGCCTTTTCTAAATATAGTAGGAAAAGAGAGAGATTAGAACTTAGCTTATTTTGATTGATTTGGACTGAGATAAGGACTGATAATGGAGAAACAAAAAATGATAAATAGTTAGAAATAAATCCCTAAACTTAATTTCAAGGTTAGACAAGAGCATCAAAAATAAGACACCCTATTTTATAGTTTTATATTCCTAATCTAGATCTATTTTCCTAAGGTTGAAATCTCTTTTGGTTATATTCAAAATACCTATGTTACCTTGTCACTAAAATTTGAGGGTTTGGGACCTCATAAAGCTCATTATCTACATGTTTAAATTTAAAAAACCCTTAAGAGCTCCTATTAATTGAACTTGGATACAAACCTAGAAAATGAAGAGAAGGTGTTAGTGTGTAAAGGATATGCTAGACACACTTCACACCCCGTGTTTGGGAATGTTGCCTACATACTAATACTCCAAAGAAGAATCAAGCTAATGTGTTCTCTTGTTGAAGTGCTTGATGCAATTTGTGTATGATCAATGCAACTAAAATGAAAAATTGGATTCCTTCAGCTAACTATGGACTGGTGTAATGACTTGAGTAGGCTTTGAATAATATTGGAAGGTTGTATGCAAATCATAAGGAAGAGTGCTTGAGTGTGCTTGCTTGTATTCTTGTATCTCTATTTTAAATAAGTGTCAGCCCCTATAAATGGACTTTGAATATAATTTTATATAGAAACTAATTATCATGGATTAAATGACTTTTCATGAAGTTGAAAGGGAAAAAGATAAGGATTTAGGAAAATTCAATCACTAGAGGTCAAAATGAGCTTGGACAATAGCACTGAAAATAAGACACACTAAATTCTAGTGCTCCTATCCTATTTGGTCACTATTGTCCTTAGGGGATAAGACTAAAGGGGATAGATTTGGGCTTGAGAGGACTACCTAGGTCTCAAAAAGATAAGTCCAAAAAGCTATGGATGAAAAGGAATTAGTGAAATAAGTAGCATAGAAGGGTTGTGTGAGCCAATAGGAGGACTTATGGATTAGGCATCTTAGCCATATTAAATTTGTACAATTTTACATTTTACAAGACTACATTTGCCCCCCCTTTATTCTAGTGATACAATAAATCAAAATACTAGGATAAAATAAAATAAGAAGCATACTTGAACTTACTTGTAAGGGTGAAGCTCATGAAGCTATGTAGTACTAGATGTGCATAGAGAGCACGCTATGAATTTTGAATCTACAATGAAAACATAAAGTAGATTAGTTTTTACTAGATATTCTATATCTAAAATAAGAACATATTAAAGTGGATTAAGAGGAAGAGAAAAGAATGAATACACCTCACCGAGTACGTGAACCAATACAAAACTTATTGTGATACTAAAATGTGCTAGATGATGTTAAGTGTGTGTTGAATCAAGAGTAATATCATGAATAGATCTAAGTGCTTAATTCCCTAGAAAGTGGCTCAAGAATTCAAAGGTTGGCCCTTTGGTTCCATTTTTTCCAACTATGTGAAGCTAATGAATCATGTGTATGATAATCAATGTTTGGAATGTGTGTCTAATCCCTTTGAATAGGTGGCTCAAGAATACAAAGGTTAGCTAGACCTTTAGATCCATCATTACCCTATGAAGTGAAGCTATTAAGTGATATAGGTATAAAATAGATGGCATGTGAGATGGCTTATGGAGCCCATAGAAGTGGTGGAAATATGAAAATATGGCATGGATATCCTAAATGTGTGCTAAAATCTAGGCCACTCTTGGCCATTTAGAAAGATGGAGGTAGGGCTTGTATGAAAGCCTCTCTGAAACTGATGCAAAATGCTTATGTAAAAGCTAACTCAAGAACTTAGGTACTCCAAAATCTAAACTTGTATGAAATTTTAAGTAAAAATGTGATGTAAACCACCTGTAGATGGAGTAAGGCATGCAACTGCTGAGAATGATGTGTATAAACTAAACTCAAAAAGAAAAGAAGATCAATGTGCCATACATATTTCCCCTAATTACTGATGTCTATAACATGGATTCTAATCTATAAGTTATGTCAACTACCTAATTTGAAATAAAATTGAGAACCATCATGTTTTGAATGATATTCCACTGTATTTGAGAAAACAATGCTGAAACTACTAAATCTGACTGATCTAGAAGTGTAGAAACTATCCATGAACTAAACTTTTTGCCTATTTTTGGAAACCTTGTGTGTTTTCCTGCCTGGATAGGAGCACCAAAATATGGACACCCCTATGTTTGGCACTATATTCCTACTTTGGTACTATTTTTTAGAGCCAAATATAATGACTATTCTAGATTATCTATTATCTATATGGCCTATTCTGCCTAGTCTGATGTCTAGATTTTGAACTAGGTGATCTAAATACTATTGTTTTGACTATTAGGAGGTTTGATCTCTATGATAAATCCCTATTTTATTCCTCCTCTTATCAGGGTAGGAATGATGAAGCTTCCATGACTACCCTCAAAATAAAAGGAGTCCTACAAATGTGCTAAGTTGTATAGATGCAAGATATAAAATTGAATATTTGACAAGATATTTCAAGATATAGAAATATTTAAATGGATAGATTGTTAGATCAACATGGGTATGCCCAAATATATATAACAATGTAAGAGCATATGGGTGATATTAAACTAGACTAGTAATGTTAGATATTATTTATTAGTAATCATGGAGGGATGGAGCATGAATGATATAACCTAGATGGTGTATTCATGTAGAAGATACCCACATTGGGTATGTATATTGTTTTATGTCTTGAATGTAGGAAGTAATTCCCCCTCAATGGGTAGAATGAAGCTATCAAATGGTTGGATGTCACAACACACACTCAAAGAAGATCAAGTGAAGCATGGTAATGTAGATAAATTGACATATAATAGCATGAAACAACAAATGTACAGTCCTAGCATGATAGCAGTAATGTAATCATGGATGATGCATACAATAAAAAAAATTGGTGTTTTTGCAATTTTTTTTATTTTTTTATATTTTAAAGTTTTATTTTGCTGATCTATTTTTGAAAATATTTGAACTATGTACAATAAATAAAATTATAATATGTATAATCAATGTTAAAAATAAATGATACTAACCAATGAGTTTCAAATGAGACCCCCTATCATGGTATCATGTATTTAATAATGGAATCATGCATGAGAATGAAGCATGATTGAATGGCTAAGAATATTACTTTGTATATTTGGATTCATCATTGGTATCTTTAAAAACTTAATAACCTATATTGTTCCACTCATCATTATCATCTTTATTTTGAACCAATGGAATGCTAGTGTTGACTAGTTTTGTATCTAGATCTTTTCCTTTGATAAATTATTTTTTTTAATGATTTTCGTCAGGATATTCAATAAATCTCAAACCTTTATGAAAAACATTATCATCTACTATAAAATGAGTAGTAATTCCTTGATCATGCTTTCCCAATCCTTGACCTTGATAATCAAACTATTGTAGATATCTTTGACCAAACCCATACTACTTTGAAAGTTGAGCCTCATTTTAGGGAGGTAGATTTTCATATTTTTCATGCTTGAATTGTGCTTTTAGTACTATTTTTTGCTTTGATTTTTCTTGTTGATCCTTTTATTGTTTTGAGTTTCGCTTTGGTAACCACTTTTGTATTGTTTCTGAATTTGACCCTTCTTGATTGTGTTCTTATGTTGTTATGGATTTCTTGACTAATTTACCTTGTATAAGGTCTTCATTAATAATTATTTTTTGTATATGCTTTTTTAATGCCAAACATGTATCTATGTGATGCCCATGCATTCTATGATATGCAAAATAATATATGAATCTTCTCACTAGATATAGAGGAGGTAGTTTGATCAAGTTAGATTTAACCATTCCCTTATTATCTCACTTGATCTATTATTTGATCTTTGAATTTTTTTTGAATCACTAGTTTTAGAGTTACTTTATTGTGATTTATTGTTTTGATATGCAACATTTCTTGTAACCAATTGAATAAGTGAAGGTACATATACATGATTAACACTAGGGTGTATTCAAAGCTTTTATATTTTAATCTAATTTTCCAATGTTGTGGTCTTTTCATGTAATATTTGATTCTGCATTTGTAGATCTAAAATTATCTTACTCATACTGGTGATTTGATCATTTAGAGTCTCATGAGTGTAAACCTTAGTTGCTTCTAATTAAACATGTAAGCACATATGCTGAAGAGGTATTGAAAAAAATTTAGGCTAAATGTATGAATTAGAAATAATAGTAGAGGCCTCTGTTATATTTCTCAAAACCCTAGAAACCCTAAGGCTAATTATTTATGATTTTTTTCAATATTTTTATAATTTTTTATAAATTTAAAAATAATAAAACTACAAATTAATTGAATTTTTTTCAAGAAATTCACCCAAACCCTAGTTTACACATACTAGGTCCTATTTGCATATAAACACTTTCAAACCACTAGGAAAAATATATTTCTAAATTTAGAAATATTTCAAATTTTTCCTAAATTTTTCAAGATAAATTCTACAAATTCATAGCAAAATTTTCAAATTATTATACTAATTTTGAAAAAAAAAATTCAAACCCTACTTGCATCAAATATATTCTTAGATATTTTTAAGTACATTTTTGCATCATTTTATATAAATTTAGTTGCATATCAAAGTTAGAAAATTGATTTCAAATTCAAAAATTCTTAATATTTTGCACAAGTATTTATGAAAAATACCTAGTTTCATATACTAACACCTACTTGCTTTTGACATATCACCTTACATGTTTGGTAGCTTAGTATCCTTTTTGCACAATTTCCAATTCACTATTTTTTGAACTCTGTGTCTCTTAAATTTAGTACTTTCTATTTCTAGCACATTACATATTAAAACATATTTCAAAACATTTCAAATTATTTTCCTACTTTACCAATGGCTCAATATACCAATTTTGATGAAACTGATAAAAGAGAACATCAAGAACTCTTAACCAAACATCCAGATATGCAAGATGACATGCTTAGAATTTTATAATAAGAACAACAAAAAGTAACCAATGGGCAATCTTCTCAAACCAAAGAGCAGCCAGTTGTAAATGACACTACAAGGGAAACTATGTCTCAACTACCCCCTATAACAACCCAACCTTCTTCTATGCCACTAGATGTAGCTAGTACATCCCTATCTCATGATGTCAGAGCCCTTGTGAAAGAGATATGATCTCTTCAATCCAAGGTGCAACATCTTGAGCAAGGTAACACTAGACCTACATAGGCTTTGGATTCTTTTACTCTTTTGCATACACCATTGGCATGTCACATTGCATCTACACCTTTGCCATAAGGATTTGTTCATCCTAATCTTACTCTTTATGATGGCAAGGGTGATCTAGAGACACATTTGAGAGATTTCATGTAGTATGTTTAGATTATGTACCCAATAACTAGCTACTTACCAAAAAATTTCTATGAAGCCTAAGGGATTATGCCTTACAATGGTTTTATAGTCTACTAAATCAGTCAGTCACAACATTCAATCCTTTATCAAACATGTTCATAGCACATTTTAGTATTAAAATTACTGATAAGGTCTCATATGCATAGATTGAAAAATAAAAACAAAGGTCAAATGAGCCTCTCATAGATTATGTTCTCATATACAAGACTATTCTAGCTAAGTTAACTAGGTTGATCAAGAGCTATAAGACATCTTCAAATAGAGCCTTCTACCAGCATTGTATGAATCTATTCTACTCAAAATATTCTCTTCCTTCACTAAATTATGTCATACACTCAAGGGAAGAGAAGTCAAGATAATTTCAATGGGAAAAATCAAGTGTTCAAGTATCCTAGACACAACTAATAAGAGTAACAACAAGTCCCATATAAGGTCAAAATCAATGATAATAAGAAACAAAATCAACCAATAGTTAATGCAAATTTTGAACCCCCTCAATGTGTAGTTCTATCAGCACCTCCTTGTCATGCATTTACCAATCTACCAGTTCCTCTAGCCAAGGTTTTACAGTAGTTATTGGAATGCAACCCCATCACTCTCCATATTATTTAGGAATAAGATCCAACAAATCCTCTTCCATAGTGATATTATTAACATGAATTTAACAATTTCCATAGGGCACCGGGCCATATAAAAAATAGATTCACTAGTCTATCACATAAGATACAAGATTTGATTGATGACAATCTAACTGATCTTGGCACTTCAGTTGAGCCTCCAAAAGCAAAACCAACATAGGATAAAGCTTTGAAAAACAATTCAGATCCATTTCCACAACATTATAAATAAGAGCAAGGGGACACATCAAGTGTTCACAATACATACTAGGAACCTTCAGTGGAATCACATCCTTTGAGTGGTATGATAGTGGTGTATGAATCTAGAGTTCTAACTAGGCCTTTGATATCTTTTTGAGATCATGAGATTGTCAAGGATAATACAGGTTACAATGCACTATTTATTATACAACATATTAAAAATGAGCCTATTCGTAGTGTACTCATCGACAACAGTTATATTATTAACATATGCACATTCACATATTTAGATTCATCTTATTCAAATATTGCTTTATCTTGAAATATCTCATAAAATATTCAATGTTATATCTTGCCTTTATATAGCTTAGCACACTTACAGGACTCCTTTTATATTGAGGGTAGTCATGGTAGTTTAATAATTCCTACCCTCAAAAGAGGGGGCATCAAATAAGTATTTTTCATATAGATCAAACCTCTTAACAGTCAAAATAACAGTATTCAGATCACCTAATTCAAAATCTAGACATCAAACTAGGTAGAATAGACCAAGAAAACAACAAAGAATCTAAAATAATCATTAGATTTGGCTCTAGACAATAGTGCCAAAGTAGGAATATAGCACTAAACATAAGGGTATCCATATTTTGGTGCTCCTAAGTAAGAAAGCACTCAGGGTTTCTAGAAAAAAGTAAAACGTTCAGTTCATGGATAGTTTTGGCATTTATAAATCAGTCAGATTCAACAATTTTAGCATAGTTTTCTTAGATACAGTGGGTTATCATGTGCAACATGATGGTTCTCACTTTTCATTCAGATCAGGTAGTTAGCATAACTTATAGATTAGAATCCATGTTCCAAACATTAGTAATTGGGGGAAATGTGTGTGGTACATTGATCTTATTTTATTTTGAGTTCAATTTATACCCAAGAATTCTTAGTAGTTTCATACCTTACTCCAACTGTAGGTGGTTGGCATCACATTTTGAGTTAAAATTTCATACAATTTTGGCTTTCTGAGTACCTGAGTTTCTAATTTGGATTTCATATAAGCATTTTTTATCAATTTTGGAGAGGATTTCATACAATCCCTACCTCTATCTCTCAAAATGGCCAAGAGTGGCCTAGTTTTCAACACACATTCAGACTATCCACACCACATTGTTAGATTTCTAACACTTTTATGGGCTCCATGATCCATCTCATATGACATCTATTCTATATGTGTATCACTTCATATCTTCACTTCATGGGGAAATGATGGAGCCAAAGGTCTAGCTAACCTTTGTCTTCTTGAGCCACCTATTCAAAGGGATTAGACACATAATCCAAACATAGATTAGCACATGCATGATTCATTAGCTTCACATAGTTGGTGATGATGGAGCTAAATGTGAGCCACTTTTTAGGTAATTGAGCACTTAGCTCTGTTCATGATATTACTCTTAATTTAATACACATTCAGTATCATCCAACACATTCCAACATCACAATAGGTTTTTGTATTGGTTCATGTACCTGATGAGGTGTATTCATTCTTTTTTCTTCCTCTTACTCAACTTTTATACATTCTTAATTAGATATAGTATATCTAGTAAGAACTGATCTACTTTACGTTTTCATTATAGATTCATAATTCATAGTGTGCTCTCTATATGCACATCTAGTATTACATAGCTTTAAGAGATTCACCCTTATAGGTAAGTTTAGGTATGCTTTTTATTTTACTCTATCCTAGTATTTCTCTTTTATGCATCACAAGAATAAAGGGGGGGATGTAGTCATGTAAAATGTAAAATTGTACAACTTCAATATAGCTAAGACACCTAATCCATAAGTAATTCTATTGGCTCACACAACCTTTCTAAGCTAATTTTTTCACTAATTCCTAGTCATCCTTAACTTCTTGAAATTAGCTTTTTGAGACCCAAGCAACCCTCTTAGGCCCAGATCTATACCCCTAAGTCTCATCCCCTAAGGACAATAGCACCAAATAAGATATGAGCACTATAATTTAGGGTGTCCTATTTTTGGTGTTGTTGTACAAGCTCATTTTAGCCTCCAATGGTCAGATTTTCCCAGATCCTTATATTTTTCTCTTTCAGACTCACATGAATTCATTTAACCCATGATCATTAGTTTCCCTATAAAAGGCCGTTAAAATTCCATTTAGAAGGGTTGGCACTCATTTACAAGAGAGATGTAATAATAAAAGCAAGTACATTCAAGCACTCCTTTCGATTATTTACATACAACCTTTAAATATTATTCAAAGCCTACTCAAGTCATTGCACTAGTCCATAGTCAACTAAAGCACATCCAGTTTCACATTCTAATTGCATTAACCATACACAAATTTCATCAAGAACTTCAATGGGAGAACTACATTAGCTTGATCCATCTTAAGAGTATTGGTATGTAAGAAATGTGCCCACACATGGGGTGTGATGTGCATTGAGCATATTTTTTACACATTAACCCCTTCTCTTACTATTTCAAGTTTGCATCTAAGTTCAAGCACTAGGAGATCCTAAGGGTTTTCAAGATTAAAAAAGGCATTCAATGAGTTTCATGAGGTCCTAAACCCTAAAAATTTTGTGATAGGGTAACATAGGCATTCTGAACAAAACTCAGAAAGCTTTCAGCCTCAGGACAACAATGTTGGAATAAGACTATAGTGTCAAATATTAGGGTGTCCTATTTTTGGTGCTCTTGTCCAACCTAGAAATGAAGCCTAGGGATCTATTTCTAAATATTTATTAGTTTTTCTCCTCTACTATCAAACCTTATCTCAGTCTAGATCAGTTAGAATATGATAAGTTCTAATCTCTCTCATTTCCTACTATATTTATAAGAGGAAAAAGTACAATCTATTTATACAAATTAGTAGGTTAATTCTTTCATATTTATTTACTTTGATTTTTTGTACAAAAATCCTAAAACCCCTAGGAATAATTATTTATGATTTTTTACAATATTTTCCTATTTTTTTGTAATTTAAAAATAAAAAACTACAACTTAATTGAAATATTTTCAATAAATTCACCCAAACCCTAGTTTGCACATACTAGGTCCTATTTAAATACAAACACTTTTAAACCACTAGGAAAAATATATTTCTAATTTTAGAAATATTTTTAGATTTTTCCTAACTTTTTCAAGCTCAATTCTACAAATTCATAGCAATTTTTTCAAATTATTATACTAATTTTGAAAAAAAATCTTTTCAAATCCTAGTTGCATTAACTAGTTCACAGTTATTTTTCAAAGATTTTTCCAATCATTTTTTTATATTTTAGTTGAATATTTAAATCAAAAAATCAATTTAAATTTAAAAAATTCATAGTATTTTTCAAAATTATTTCTAAAAAATATTTAAATGTATGTATTAGCTCCTTTCTACTTTTTGAGGTATCACCTTACATGTTTCAAAGTCCTATATCCTTTTCATGCATATTCCAGTTCCTTGCATAGATTGTATTAGCTTAATCTTTTCTACTATTATCCAAGTTGTTTTCCTTATTCCACCTAAGTTCCTTGCATCTTTTCATTCATGATAAAGTGCAAGACTTAGTAGAAATCCTCTTGAGTTCACCTAGATTCTTACAACTCAGACATATACCATCGATAAACAACCAATTTAGATTCTACCCATAGATTCTACACATCCAAATTACACCAATTTCAATGAGGATAATTTTGAAAAATAACAAAATTAAAATAACAATGATGATGTACACACCAATTCTCATGCTCCACCACATTGGACTCCTGATCCACTTCCACCCATTATCGATAATGAAGTCATACTCAACAAAGATTTGATTTTACAAAATTTTAGAGAAAGACTTGAGGAACAACATAAATATCATACACTAATTCTAAAATCTATCATGGAAACAAAAAAGGCTAAGTAAGTTGAGTAATCTAGTCATTCATAGTAGCCAATTGTAAATAACACTATAGGGGCAACTATGTCTCAACCACCCCCTATAACATCCCAACCTTCTTCTATGCCACTAGTTGTAGCTATTACATCCCTATCTCCTAATGTTGAAACCCTTGTACAAGATATACGATCTCTTTAATCTAAGGTGAAATATCTTGAGTAAGGTACCACTAAACCTATGTAAGCTTTGGATTCTTTTTCTCTTTTGCATACACCATTGGCACATCACATTGCTTCTACACCTTTGCCAAAAGGATTTATTCAACCCAAGCTTACTCTTTATGATGGAAAGGGTGATCTATAAAAACATTTGAGAGATATTCATGTAGCATGTTTGGATTATGTAACCAGTGACTGGCTACTTACCAAAAATTTTATGGGAAGCCTAAAGGATTATTCCTTATAGTGGTTTTATAGTCTACTAAATCAGTTGGTCATGGCATTTAATCCTTTAGTAGACATGTTCCTTGCACATTTCAGTATCAACATTGGTGATAAGATTTCATAATAAAAACAAAGGTCAAATGAGCCTCTCATAGATTATGTTCCTAGATACAAGACTATTCTAGCTATTAATTAGCCCCATGGCTGATCAAGAGCTATAAAACATCTTCAAACAGAGCCTACTACTAGCATTTCATGAATCTATTCTATTCAAAAGATTTTATTCCTTCGTTTAATTATGTCATACACTTAAGGGAAGATAATTCAAGCTAATTTTTATGGGTAAACTCAAGAATTCAAATATCCTAGACACAACTATTAATAATAACAACAAAGTCCCATTCAAGGTCAAAATCAATTATAATAACAATCATAATCAACCAATAGTTAATATGGCTTCTAATCCCCCTCATCTTGTGGTTCTATCATCACCTCTTCATCGTGCATTTACCAATCTACCAGTTTCTCTAGCTAGGGTTTTATAGTAGTTATTGGAATGCAACCTCATCAATCACCTTCTTATTCAGGAAGAATATCTAGCAAATCCTCTTCCACAAGGATATGATCAGCATGCATTTTACAATTTTCATAAGGCACTAGGCCATACAATATACAAATGTATCAATTTATGACATAAGATATAATATTTGATTGATGATAATCTACTTGATCTAGGAACTTTACTTGAGCCTCTAAAGGAAAAACCAACATAGGATAAAGATTTGAAATTTTTTTTAGATCCATTTCTATATCATTCTAAATAAGAGCAAGGGCACATATTAGGTGTTCACCATACATACTAGGCACCTTCAGTGGAATCACATCCTTTGAGTGGTATGATAGGGGTGTATGAGTCAAGAGTTCCATCCAGGCCTTTGATATATTCTTTAGATCATGATATTTTCAAGGATAATATAGGTTATAATTCACTATTTATTGCATCACATATTCATAATTATCATATACATAATGTACTCATCGATAATGATTCCAATCTTAACATGTGCACTTTCACACTTCTACAAAATTTGGGTTATTTAGAGAAGGATATCACTCTAATAGACATAGTTATTAGTGGTTTCAATGGGCATATATAGAGTTCATTAGGTAATATAGTACTTCCATTACAGGTTGGTCCTATGTATGTGGCCACACCATTCACTATAAGTCCTATCACAAGAGTTTTTGACATATTACTTGGTAAACCATGGATTTAAAAACTTAGGGAAATACATTCTATAGTTCATGGATGCATGAAATTCATTCACATTAATTAGGTTATTATAGTTGGTGGTGTTCCTTATGAGTCAACACTCCCCACTTCAAAACCATTTACTAGCCTCCAGTCACCAGCACTAGTTCTCCCATTGGTTTTAGCTTCTCTTCTAGTTTTAGTATAGCTTCCACTTCTAATCTAACTAGAGTTACATCATCCATCACTAGTATAGAGGGTTCATACACCCCCATAATTTTAGGATTGTAGATAGCTTCCAACTATAGTGTTCACACCTAGAGCAGTTAAATTATGGTCTCATATAGCTACACAGAGAACACCTATTCACAGAGCTTCTTCTCTTAATTTTAGATGGGTCCCTAAGAGTCCTACAATTATTTCCACTTCTTAGAGTCATAGGGAGACCCCACATTTAGTTTCCACTTCAGATATTTCAAAGTTGTTACAACATACATAGATTTTAACTACACAATCTCAGACACTCCATCATGCTTCATGATCATGCATGATCTCATTATTTGATATAGGACACCATGATAGGGAGTCTAATTTTAGACTCATTGGTTAGTATCATTTCTTTATAGCATTGATTGTACATAGTTCAAATATAACACTTCAAAATACAAATCCATTAAAAACAATTGCAAAAACATCAAAAATATTTTGAGTGTATACATCATCCATGATTATATTACTACTATCATCCTAGGACTATACATTTACTATTTCATGCTATTATATGTCAATTTATCTACATTACCATGCTTCACTTGATCTTATTTGAGTGTGTGCAATGACATCTAGATATTTTATGGCTTCATTCTACCCATTAAGGTTCCTACTTCTATATTCAAGACATACATCGATATACACACCCATTGGGGGCATCTTCTACATGACTACACCATCTAGGTTATGTCACTCCCACACTACACACTCTGAGTTATCATATTGATGTAGATTCATTATTAGATTACATAGATTCTTATATTGACATTTCACTAGTACTTATCACTTATGTATTTCTTAGCATATACCTAGTCTTATACTGCACATGTTTTGTATAATCTCACATTTTCTTTGATTAGTTAAATGTGTTTTTATCTTATAGTTATTTATTTTTCTTTCATTCCTTGCTTAGCATAGCTTATGTGATTGTACTTTCTAGTTCCTACTTTTGACTTAGGAAATTTTTTAATGTTCTTTGCTTCTATTCATGTGTGTGCCTTCGAACATTTGCCAATGTCCTTTGTTTTTACTCTTTCATGTGATTATGGCCCTTGTCCCAACTTTGCTTCTTCCACTTGTATTAGTATGTAGCATTTGGACATGCCTTCCATGCTTATCTTCTAGTTTGAGTGACATGTGTCCATGTCCATTATTTGTGTGACCCTTTGGCCACCTTTGTTTGCTTCTTACTTCTTGATTTGAATAATTATTTACTTGTTTGATCTTTACTATGTACAATGCCATGATTCCAATCATGAATTTATCTTATTTCTTGGATGCCATGGTGGACATCATGATCCATCCCTCCATACTTACTAACAACTAATATCTAACATTATCAGTCTAGTTTAGTATCATGCACATGATCTTATATTATTATATCTATCTAGGCATACCCTTGTTAATCTAACAATCTATTCATTTAAATATTGTTATATCTTGAAATATCTTTTTAAATATTCAATGTTATATCTTGCATTTATATAACTTAACACACTTGCAAGTTTCCTTTTCTTTTGAGGTAGTCATGGTAGGTTCATCATTATTACCCTCAAAAGAGGGGGCATAAAATAGGGATTTGTCATAGAGATCAAACTTACTAATAATCAAAATAGTAATATTTAGATCACTCAATTTAGAATCTAGGAAGAATATACTAGGCAAATAATAGAGAATCCAGAATAGTCATCAGATTTGGCTTTAGAAAATAATGCCAGAGTATGACTATAGTGATAAACACAAAGGTTTCCACATTTTGGTGCTCTTATCCAAGCAGGAAAACACTCAAGGTTTATATAAATAGTTAAAAATTTTAGATTAGGGATAATTTTTGCACTTTTAAATCAATCAGATTCAGTAGTTTTAGCATAATTTTTTCAAATCAATTGGGTTACCATGTATGGCATGATGGTTCTCACTTTCAGTTTAGATTAGGTATTTGGTATAAATTTTAGATCAAAATCCATGTTTCAGGGATTAGTAATTGGGGTCAATGTGTACAACACATTGATCTTCTTTTTTTCAAGTTCAATTTATTCCCAGGCATTCTCAGTAGATATGTGCCTTACTCCATCTGTAGGTGGTTGGCATCATATTTTGAGTTAAACTTTCATAAAATTTTGGATTTTTGAGTACCTAAGTTATTAATTTTACTTTCACATAAGAATTTTGCATCAATTTTAGATAGGCTTTCATAAAAGAACTACCTCAATCTTTCAAAATGGCCAAGAATGGTCTAGTTTCTAGCACATATTTAGGCTATCCACACCAAATTATCATATTTTCAGCACTTCCATGGGCTCCATGGGCCATCTCATATGACATTTATTCATTATCGATATCACTTCATAGCTTTACTTCATGGGGAAATGATTGAGCTAGAGGTCTAGCTAACCTTTGTATTCTTGAGCCACCTATTTATAGGGTTTGGACACATAGTCCAGACATCGATTATCACATGCATGATTCACTAGCTTCACATAACTGGTGATAATGGAGACAAAGGGCCAGCCTTTACATTCTTGTTCCACTTTATAGGGAATTGAGCTCTCAACTCCATTCATGATATTACTTTTAATTCAATACACACTCATCATCATCCAGCACATTCTAGCATCACAATAAGTTTTCTATTGGTTCACATATTTGGTGAGGTGTATTCATTCATTATCTAGTAAGAATTAATCTACTTTATGTTTTCATTATAGATTCACAATTCATAGTGCACTCTCTCTATGCACATCTAGTATTAGATAGTTTCATGAGCTTCACCTTTACACGTAAGTTTAGGTATGCTTCTTATTTTCCTTTATCCTAGTATTTCAATTTAATGAATCACTAGAATAAAATGGGGGAAAATGTAGTCATACAAAATATGAAATTGTACAACTTTAGTATGGCTAAAACACCTAATGCATAAGTCCTCATGTTGGCTCACACAACCCTTCTAGGATACTTCCCTCACTGATTCCTAGTCATCTATATCTTCCCAAACTTACCTTTTTGAGACTTACGCAACTCTCTTAGCCCAAAATATATCCCCCTAGGTCTCATCCCCTAAGGACAATAGTGCCAAATTAGGATAAGAGCACTAGAATTTAGGGTGTCATGTTTTTGGTGCTATTGTCCAAGCTCAGTTTGGCCTCAAATAGTTAAATTTTCCTAGTTCTTTATCTTTTTCCCTATCAGCCTCATAGGAATTCATTTAACCCATGATCATTAGTTTCCCTATAAAATTGCACTAAAATTCTATTTAGAAGAGTTGGCACTCATTTATAAGAGAGACATAAGAATATATGCAAGTACATTCAAGTACTCCTTCCCATTCTTCACATGCAAACTTCCAATATTATTCAAAGCCTATTCAAGTCATTACACCAATCCATAGTCAACTAAAGCACATCCAATTTTAGATTCTAGTTGTACTAATCATACATAAATAATACCAATCACTTCAATGGGAGAACTACATTAGCTTGATCCATCTTCAGAGTATTGGTATGTAGGTAGTGTTCCCACACTTGGGGTGTGAGATGCATCTGACATATCTTTTACACACTAACCCCTTCTCTTTATTTTCCAAATTTAAGCACTAGGAGATCCTAAGGGTTTTAAAGGTTAAAATAGGAATACAATGAGCTCTTTGAGGTCTTAGACCCTAAAATTTTAGTGATAGGGTAATACAGACATTCTGAATAGAATTCAAAAAGCTTTCAACCTCAAGAAAATAGTGCCAAATAGTATGGTGTCCTATGTTTGATGATCTTTTCCAACCCAAAAATGAATTTAAGGGATCTATTTCCAACTATTTCTCAGTCTTACTCCTCCAATATCAGACCTTGTCTCAGTCCATATCAACTAGAATAAGCTAAGTTCTATTCTCTCTCATTTCCTATTATATTTAGAAAATTCAAAAGTATAATCTATTTACACAATTTAGTATGTTAATTCTTGTATATTTATTTAGTATTTTAAATTACTCAACCCTTTATTATTTAGGAATATAAATCTAGTTCTCCGACTAATTTTAGCTTCTCCTCTAGTTTTAGTATAGCTTCCACTTTTGATCTAGCCACAATTACAACATCCATTACTAGTACAAAGGGTTCATACACCCCCACAATTTTAGGATTCTAGACAGCTTCCAGCTATAGTGTTCACACCTAGAGTAATTACATTATAGTCTCATATAGATACATAGAGATAACCTATTCAAATATCTTATTCTCCTACTTTTAGATAGGTCCCTAAGAGCCCTATAGTTGAATCTAATTCTCATATTCATAGGGAGACCCCACATTCAGTTTACACTTCAGAGATTTTAGAGTAGTTACAATGTACATAGATTTTATCTACACAATCTTAGACACTCCATCATGCCTCATGATCACACATGATCCTATTATTTGATACAAGACCTATGATATGGAGTCTCATCAGAGACTCAATGGTTAGTATCATTTATTTCTAGCATTGATTGTACATATTATCTTCTACTTGATTGTACATAGCTCAAATATAACACTTTAAAATACAAAAACATTTAAAACAATTACAAAAACACCAAAAACATTTTGATTTTATGCATCATCCATTATTACATTACTACTATCATGATAGGAATATACATTTACTATTTCATGCTATTGTACATCAATTTATCTGCATTACCATGTTTCACTTGATCTTCTTTGAGTGTGTGTACTGACATCTAGTTATTTGATGGCTTCAGTCTACCCATTGAGGGGCCATTCCTACTTATATATTTGAGACATACATCAATATGCACAAACCACTAGGGGCATCTTCTACATGACTAAACCATCAAGGTTATGTCATTCCTACACTACACACATTGAGTTATCATACTAATGTACATTCCTTACTAAATTACATAGATTACTATATTGATATTTCAATAGTACTTAGCACTTGTGTATTTCTTAACATATACCTAGTGTTGTATTACACATGTTTTGCATACTCTCACATTTTATTTGATTAGTTAAATGTGTTTATATCTTCTAGTTCTTACTTTTACTTTCATTCCTTACTTAACATAGCTTCAGTGATTTCATTTCTAGTTCTTGATCATCTTCATGTGTGTGCCTTAGGACATTTTCCAATGTCCTTTGTTTGTAATTTTTCATGTGCTTGTGGCCCTTGTGCCAACTTTGCTTCTTCCACTTGTATGTGTATAAGACATTTGAAGATGACTTCCATGCTTGTCTTCCATTTTGAGTGACATGTGTCCATGTCTCTTATTTGTATGGCCATTTGGCCACCCTTGTATGATTATTTCTTCTTGATTCATATGTTTGTTTATTTTCTCCTCGATATGTGTAATTTTATGATTCCAATCATGCATTTATATTGATTCTTGGATGCCATGATTGACATCATGATCCATCCTTCCATGTTTACTAACAACTAACAAACTAATACTTAACATTACCAATCTAGTTTAGTATCATGCAGATGATCTTATATTGTTCTATATATCTAGGCATACACCTTTTGATCCAAAAAATCTATCAATTCAAATATTTTTATATCTTGAAATATCTTGTCAAATATTGAATGTTATATAGTGTATCTATATAGCTTAACACACTTGTAGGACTCCTTTTTTATGAGGGTAGTCATGGTAGGTGCATCATTCCTACCCTCAAAAGAGGGGTCATCAAACATGTATTTTTAATAGAGATCAAACCTACTAATAGTCAAAATAGCAGTATTCAAATCACCTAGTTTAGAATCTATACATTAGACTAAGCAGAACAGACTAGGAAAACAACAAAGAATCCAATATAGTCATCTATTTGTATCTAGACAATAGTGCCAAATTAGGACTATAGTGTCAAACATAAGGGATTACATATTGTGGTGATCCTATCTAGGAAATAAAACACTCAATATTTCTAGAAGTAGGCAAAAAAATTAGTTTAGGGAGAGTTTTTGCACTTTTAGATTAGTTAGATTTCGTAGTTTCAACATATTTTTATCAGATATAGTGGGTTATCATACACAACATGATGGTTCTCACTTTCAATTTAGATTAGGTAGTTGGCATAACTTATAGATCAAAATCCATGTTCCAAAAATCATGATTAGGGGTAATGTGCATGGCATATTGATATTCCTTTCTTTTTGAGTTTAGTTTATACCCATGCATTCTCAGTAGTTGCATGCCTTACTCCATCTACAGGGGGTTGGAATCACATTTAAATTAAAAATTCATATAAATGTAGCTTTATGAGTACCTAAGTTCTTGAGTTAGCTTTCACATAAGTATTTTGTACCAGTTTCAAAGAGGCTTTCATACAATCCCTACCTCCATCTTTCAAAATGGCCAAGACTGGCCTAGTTTCCAACACACATTCAGGGTATCCACATCTCATTATTATATTTATATCACTTCCATGGGATCCATGAGCCATTTCATATGACATTTATTCTAAATTGGTATCACTTAATAGCTTCACTTCAAAGGGTAATGATGGAGCCAAAGGTCTAACTAACCTTTATATTCTTGAGACACCTATTCAAAGGGATTGGACACATAGTCTAGATATCAATTAGCACACACATGATTTGTTAGCTTCACATAGTTGGTGATGATGGAGCCAAAGGGATAGCCTTTGAATTTTTTAGAAGCATTTTTGCGAAACAATCACTTATCTTCATTCACGATATTACTCTTGATTTTAGATACTTGATTAGGCATATTTTTTCCTTTCTCTTCCTCTTACTTAGCTCATGTATGTTCTTATTTTAGATATAGTGTATCTAGTAATAACTTATCTACTTTATGTTTTCATTAAAGATTCAAAATTCATAGTGTGATCTCTCTATGCACATCCAACATTACACAACTTTATGAGATTTACCATTACATGTAAGTTTATGTATGCTTCTTATTTCATTTTATCCTAATATTTCACTTTTTTGTATCACTAGAATAAAGGGGGGATAAATGTATTCATGTAAAATTCAGAATTATACAACTTGAATATGGCTAAGACACCTAATCCATAGGTCCTCTTGTTGGCTCACACAACCCTTCTAGGCTACTTCTTTCACTGATTTCTAGTCATCTGTAGCTTCCCAGACTTAGTTTTTTGAGACCAAAGTATCCCTCTAAGTGCCAAATTTGTCCCCCTAGGTCTCATCCCCTAAGGACAATATCCCCCAAATAGGATAGGGGCACTACAATTTAGGGTGTCATATTTTTGATGTTGTTGTTTAATCTCATTTTGACCTCTAATAGTCATATTTTCTTGAATCCTTATATTTTTCCCTGATGGCCTCATGCAAATTCATTTAACCCATGATCATTAGTTTCCCGATAAAATGATATTCAATATCTATTTAGAGGGGTAGGTACTCATTTACAGGAGATATGAAAGAATACAAGCAAGTACATTCAAGCACTCCTTCCCTTTCTTTGCATATAGCCTTCCAATATTATTCAAAACCTACTCAAGTCATTTTACCTATCCATAGTCAGCTGAAGCACATCTAATTTTGCATTCTAGTTAAATTGATCATACATAAATTACACTAAGCACTTTAATGAGAGAACTACATTAGCCTGTTCCCTCTTCAAATTATTGATATGTAGGCAATGTTCCCACACATAGGGTGTGAAGTGTGTCCAACATATCCTCTACACACTAACCCCTTCTCCTTCTTTTTCATATTTGCATCCAAGCTTAAGCACTAGGAGCTCTTAAGGGTTTTGATGGTTAAAATAGGAACACAATGAGCTCTATGAGGTCCTAGACCCTAAAATTTATTTGACAGGGTAACACAAGCATTCTAAATAGAACCCAGAAAGATTTCATCCTCAAGACAATAGCATTATAATAGGAATACAACATCTAACAATAGGGTATCTTATTTTTAGTGCTCTTATCCAAACCAGAAATGAAATCTAAGGATCTATTTCTAATGGTTTCTCAATCCTAATTCTCTAGTATCAGACATTGTCTCAATCCAGATCAGCCAAAATAAGCTAAGTCCTAATCTCTCTCATTTCCTACTATATTTAGAAAAGGCAAAAGTATAATCTATTTACACAAATTAATAGGTTAATTCTTGCATATATATTTATTGATTTAGATTACTTAGGACCTTTATTATTTAGGAATATAACTCCAATATTTATAAAATAATAAAATAGAGAATGATCATTTAGTTTGAAGGTTAATTATTATTTATACTAAAGATCAAGGTAAAGAATTAGCATATAGTCTAACAGAACAAAGAAACCCTATCTATACCCTATTTTAGGTTAACAGTCACATTGAAAAGGGAAGTAAGGTTGTTTCTAGATCTCTTCAAGTATGCCATTGAATATATATGGAATTTTAATATGGTTCCATCAATAAATGAGGTTTTTTATCTCTTATAAGATGCATGAGAGATTTGAAATTGAACTAATACTCTATGTTGTTGTCATAAGCTTGTAGGGTGCCTTTTTGTGCCCTATATGTGGAATTGAATGTTGAAGTGTGTTTGATCACTTTTAATAGTATAAAGAAGGTGTGATTTGACCATGTAATAATATATATTATATAATACTAAATCTTTGATACTTATATCAAGTTTTGGTAAGTTTAAAACCTAAGAGGATTGCCTAGTGAGAAGATAGTGAAAGAGTGAGAGGATGTTTGTGAATGGGATGTATGAAATGAGTTAGAAAATGAATGTGATAGGTTTTTAAGAGGTATAATGACACCAATAAATGTCTCTAAATTGTATAATAAGAAATTAAAAATACAAGAAGGCCATTAATCCTAAGTGATAAGAGTTTCATTAGTCATTTCCACTACACACAATGAAATAAAAAATTTAATTTAAAAAAATAGGAAAGGTCAAAGATTTATAGTATTAAAAAGAATAATTTTTTAATCCTCATTTACGCATGTACAACATTAAATATGATATTTGATAGATAATCATTTGGAAGATAAAAACAACACTATACAATAACACAATGAAATATAAATTGAATATTAATTAGATAGATTGTCGTGATAGGCACATACATGTCCAATATCAATAATACATAGATTACCATGATAGGAATACAAAATATTACATCTAAAAACATAGTATATAATGTTGGTTGACTATCATATGTGCATATACAATGCTAGAAATACATTAATTACCATATAGGTATACAAAAAAGTACATCTCATGTATAAGACATCCTATTCATCAAATAACCCCCCTCTCTTTATCTTCCTCAAAGAAGACTCTCCCTGAGATGTCATACTAGTAGATGGAGACCCTTATAATGCCTTGGATTACTATAAGGTCTGAATATGGGTCTTATGCTCATATATAGCTTGCAATTGAGCTTGTTCAAATATAATAATTATTTAAATATTAACATAAAATACATTCAAATAATTGTTAAGAAATTAATATTAAACTACAATAAAAAATCATTTAAACATGTGCACTTAATACAAGATTGTGATCCTGATCAATCTATTTTTCACACTCAATCAAGTCAAATATAGGCTCAACTATCTGAATAAGAATCTCAAATATGGGAGGAACATGAGAAGTTTCCACAATCACCATCTGACTGGGACTATCAGCTATCATACAATACAACTATATATATAATACTTTTTTGCAAGTTATATTTTCCCCAAGTACATGTAATAAAATTATTAAAACAAATCTATTTTTCCAATTGAAAATTATAATAACTAATATATACCTATATCATTTCCTGTGTAGATGACATTGTCGTAATAATGCCTATGTCTGTCCCAACTCATAGAGAGGGATGAATGTCTACTCTAGCCATCAACTATTCATGTAAACAAGGTTTCACTTAGTTTTATATAAAGTACATCAAATATTATATATGGAAACTAAAATGATCAATATAATCACTCATATATAAAATATCTATCTATATAAGTATATGAATGCAATGACACATTATAGGAAAGAAGAAGACAAGCATGCACATGAAATTACACTTAGATCTAAATTGATAAGCCATCTATTGAAGTGTTAGAGTAGTAGCCTTGTACCAAAACCAAAATTAGAGGATTAAAGTGAAAGGGAATATATAATATACTAGTTTATTTTTTCTTATTGATAAATATAAATATACTTGGGTCAAGATCATCAATTTATTCTATATTACATGTTGGACTATATTGGTTGTTGATTTACAACTTGTCTAAAAATAGGGGTTTGACTTAGGTAAGGCCCTCATAACTACTTCTTTTTGGATGAATTTTCAAGATTAGTAGAGTATTTAGGGATATTTTAAATTGTGTTTTAAAAGTGCCTACTTTTGATGGAGTAGAGTGATGAAGTATTATTGGCTTCTTAGGATTATATATAAATTAATGACTAATGATTTGGCCACACTATATATAATAGGGATAATTTGGATTGTGTAGGTGGGGATTGTTGTCCCATAGAGTAGATTCCTTTGTAACCTATTCATCAACTAGGATGTGTCATAAAATAGTTTAATTTTCCCACAATTCCATTAAGATTAGAATATCACTTTCAAGGTTATGAATATGATACTAGGCTTGTCAACTAAAGGTAGGGTTGTGGCCTTGGTAGAGGTGAGGTTATTAATTGGGTGTAATAATTTGGTGATGTTGATGCACATAACATAGGTTTTAATTATGAGGTAAGACTAGTAGGGGTAGTGGGTAATTGTCTTGACCCTCTGAAATGATATTATAGGGATCTTTTCCTCCAAATCTAGTGGGAGACAAAGGGACATATTTCCTCTTGTATAAATGGGCACCTATTGTTAGGATTATTGAGGAGAGAGGATGTAAATTTTAATGTGTCTAAGAGGTGTTATAATATGTTTACAAGGATATATATCATATCATGAGCCTTATAGCTTTGTTTATCAACCACGCTACACTCATCATGGGATCAGTGTATGATTACATGACCCTTTAACAGTGAGGGTTAGATATTGGGATAATGGGGGCCATCAAGGATTCTAGTTGGATAGGTATGGCACCATTGAGTTACTTTCCATGAGTGGTGGACACACTAAAAATGATATATTTGGTAACTATTATATATTAGGGTATTTTAGGATAGTTTGTGAATGAGGTGGACACTCTAATACCATCATGGTAAAAATTGGGAGAGTACTGATTGGAGGAGTACATTTATAAAAATATCTTGTGTAGGTTGTAATTATGGTAGGATGAAAACATTAAGTACAACCACCACCATAATATGTAGATAATTAAATGTATAAATAAGCATAGGATAGAGGGTGAGGAGATGAAGTTTAGGGGGAATCAAAGGAGAATATACACTTGTTAAAGAGGAACCAATAGGATAGGAGGATAATGATAAGATGAGGTCCAATTAGGAATTATACCTAGACTAACATGAAGTTACCCAAGTAAAGTAGTGAGTTGGTTTATTTTTCATTACTCTCTATGTTACTTTTTAATTATTACTCAATTATTTTTTATTTATGTGACTGGAGATCTAATGTCTTTTCTTTTTCTATGGTTTTAGAGTGAATAACTTATTGGTGGGGCATGATCAAAGAAAATTTGGTTAGTATTTTTTAGGTGAGTATTATTTGAGCCTCAATGATATTTTGGTGGATGTGGTTCTCCATGTGTGAATAAACAAGAACACATATGTTTTTCTCCCTAATTATCATAAATATGTGGAGTTGCCTCATAATAAGAGAGAGATAGTTGGCCTAAAGGAAATTGTGGATAGTTTAGAGTCTCAGGTGAAGACTCTCAATGAGATTGTTAGGGCTAAGGGAGGCTAGGCTCCATGTAGCCTTAAAATAGATGGAGGTACATCACCCACGCAAGTATAAGCAAAAGACATAAAAGTAGAGAAATTGTATCCCACATCACTCATAAACATTGGGACATTATCATAGGAGTAAGAGTAAGATCCATAGGCATGACCTTTAGATGGGGAAAACTACCTCCAATAGTACCTTAGGGGCACACCATTGTATCTATTTTATGGAATATGATAAAATCATTCCATGAGTGTGATTGTGAACATAATTTTTAGTAAGAGATATATACCAATATATTACATGGAATATTATCCACTAGGGTAGCTCATGACAATGGTTACAGATATCAAAGCTTGGATGGAATTACTTGCAAACTAAATAAAGTTAAAAGTGTCTTAAATTCAATGGATGAATCTTTGTTAAAGAAGATAGCTCTTGGATAATAGGTATGAAAAGGTGCTTTGGGATAAGATATTTTTCAATAAATAGTATGGACATGCTATTTATTTTATATATTTTAGATGAAGCAACCTTATGTTAGGACTATCAAAAAATAATTATGAATTTAGATATTCCCATAGTCACGTCGCTGACGTTCAAGGAAAGACAACACTATTTTTTGGATATCTACTTAAATGATAGAGTAAATGCATTCCATAACCTCTATAAAAATGCCAATACTGAAAAAGAATATAATCCATATTTTTTAACCTTGCTATAGTACATGGGATATATGTAAATAAATTATTTTTACATACAAGTTATGTTATTTTTGCATTAATTCTTAAAAAGAGAAGTTAAAAATTAGATGAAAAGAGCAAAACATATATATAAACAACTACAATCCTAAAAATGCAAAGAGAAAAACATATATGTAAAAAAAATTTACCTTTGTATAGGTAAATGGTGTCATCATAATAGAGGAAGATGTGGTTATGGATGGCCTAGCAGCTAGATTTGAATATGAAAATAATGGCTGCAACAAATCGAATGTTGTAAATGTCAGATGTGATGATGAAGGAATTGTTACCTCTTGTAACATAAAAAATGACATATATATTATATTAAATTTTTATGTAAATTAAATGTTATCTTAGAAATAAAATTTACAAATATAAATTAAATTTAACATGACATTTATATAAAATATACCTACATCTATGTGGTGACTAATGTCTTCACACCAAATATATGTGCCAAAAAATCATCACTCATAAGAATATGATCTAAGCCATCTGAACCACCAATAACATTATCATCAAAAGGTCATGTGCACATAAATCCACATAAATTGTAAGGGTGGGCTCAAGATTAGGTATCCTATGGAATATCTATAGAATCACTCTATGAAAGCCTACTTGTATACTAAATGAGTGTATCAATGAGTAAACTAAGAGCATGGGGAGTGTTTATTTCCATGACCTGATAAGTCATGGATGGAATCTCAGGATCAATAAGCCTTTGGATACATATCCACATAGGCTAATTAGGTACATGACGTGCACCTGATTGATCCTGCACAAAGCCTTTTCCTTGGCCCTGAAACTCACTAAAATCAAAATAATTGGGAATCTAGTTGAGGACAAAATCATAGTAAAGTTTCCTCAAAAAATATAATGGGACCTCATGTTTGTTACGTGGTGGATAGTGATCTCAAAAAATGGTCATGATTATGTTATATACATAATAATGGATAGGAAAATGTTTAGCAATTACAAAAAATGGGGCATTGGTGGCTAGGTAGATGAATAGGGTGTAAATGTCATCTTTTGAAATATCCAAATTCTTGACCTGAAGGGCTAACAACTGGTCAACATAATATGCCCTAAAAGTATCCTAATATGAAATCCATCAATCAATTTGACTTGTTATCGAGTCAATTTAACCTAATAAGTTCTGTAATGAATCAAATAGCTAGGTGTGGTTGGGGTTGGTCAAATTGGGATCCCTCATTCTATCAATTAACTATTCAATTTCATGTTTATTTCCTACAATGTTGTTAATCAAAACCTCTTGACTACCAGGGGGTTTTGGAGAACTGTAGGAGGGTTAGGTGTAGTGATAGGAGGAATAATAGTGTTTTGAGGAGATTTATGAGGAGGAGAAACTAGAGGGTTCTATGGAGGGTTGGGATGGTTAGTAGGATGGGCTATTAAAAAAAAATTACAATTTAAAACAAGGGTTATACAATGAAAATTATGAAAAATTAGGGTTAAATAGGGAATATTTTGATCGCTTACCTATCTTACATGGTGGCATCATCGATTATCATGTCTATGGGGTGAATCTGGTAGCTTCATGGTACTCTCTAGAGTCTTATAAGTAGAATACAATCATAGAAATAAAGACAAAACTAGGGAACTCAAATGAAAAATGAATAATTTTGCATTTGGGTTTCCCTTTTTAAATTTTTTTACACACAAGTAATGTGATCACATTATTAACATGATCACATTATTTTAAATGTCAATAATGTGATTGAATTATTTTTTAATATAACATAATAAAATTATATAATGACATGATCATGTTATGGCTCGATAATCCCAATCCTAGATTTAAATAATGCGATCACATTAATTAAATAATGTGACCATTTTATTAATTAATGTGATCACATTAAGGTAATGTCCATGGAATTATCCCCTAACTTTGTGCACTTACCCATCATAATTATATAAATATTCATTAAAATATTATAGAAAAATGTTATATCCAATATATATAGTACTTTATTTTGTTGCAATAAATAATATAGATTGTGTTCATAGGATTACATTTTTATATATAGTACAATATAGCTCACCAATTCATCCAATATAATATTATGATGTATATTATGGACCTATGTTAAAATAAATTACAATGATCTATATTAGTAGGCTTATGTGATAAATCAATCAGGCATATTAATAAATATAGATCAATCTAACTGTACTCATATCACCTACAATAAAATTCTCTCAATTACCTATTATTCTATTAGGCATGTTAGATCTAAATTTTCATATAATCAAGGAAAATAATTATACATGAGGATCATTATTAATTAAGAAAATTAGGCATACCAATGTTATTATTTGATCTAACATTATTCTCCTTTGATCTATATTAGTAGGCAATCTATTCATTTTAGAGAATTTTAACTTATGTTCCAAGAAAGGAAGAAGAAATAAACTAGATATAGGTATGGTATAAAAATCTATTTTGTTGTACATGCATTGATTAGATGATTGTAGATAGATCCTCCTTGGCTTGGGATGAATTAAATATAGATAAGACATCACTAAACTAAATGGTTGGTTAGATAGATAGTTGGGTGGATTGCATAGCACTATCTAGATCCAGGAAGCAAGATCTCCCTAAGAGGTTAACAATTCATGATTTTTAAATAATTAATTTCAAATATGGAAAGATAAAGTACTTTAATAAATCATAGAAGATATTAAAATTTAGTAAAAGAAGTTATTGATAAATAAATATATGAAATTGACTAATTATAGAAATAAGAAGGTCAATAGTAATTCTAAATAGGTGAAGTATGGTTCAAAAAATAGGTTGGGGCTCTGTGAATATGTAGAGACTAAGAAATTTGGATTTGGTTAAGGGTAAGTGGGTGAAAATAGCTTGTTATTTTATCACATAGTGACCATTGATGGTTTAGGTGACCATCGGTGGTTATGGTAACCATCAAAGGTTAGGACAAACCATCGGTTATCAAGGTGACTGTCAGTGGTTACTATGGGTTGGGTCTGGGTAATAAAATTTTAGATGTTCCAGAATGAGATTCTAGGAGATTAGAATGGGCTAGGTTGATTTTTAAAAACAAATTTATTAAATAATTAAAAATAGATACTTAGTTTGTTGATGGTTGATATGATCAATAGTTGATGCAAATTAATAATAAAATCATTGATGGAATCTAGCATAATATTGGTAGAGTGATAATACTTAGTTATTGGTTGATGGAAGGTAGCACTTCAGCTCTTTATCATGATATCTAGATTATTATATTTTTGGAAGAACACTTACAAGATAAAATGATAATACAAGAAGCTCTAGATCTAGATCATTGATTTATTCCCTCGATCCTTTTCACTTCCTGCTCCTCTCTTCTTATAGGCACAAGGAATAGGTGGAAGTGAAATTTAAAATAAAGGTGTTGAACTATTTTTTTAATCTTAACTATAACATGCACTAATTCACATGTAGATTTAGATGAACTAATTATAAAAAATAAATATGAAATGATGTGGGAGTTAAGTGGTCTAGATGGTGGAACCTGACCATCAGTGATCAGGGTGACCATCAAAAGTTAGGGTGACTATCAGTGATCGAGGGTTAAGGTCAAGTTGGATCAAAAGGTGGGTTTATCAAGTAGGTTAATCTAACCAGAGTTATGTGGGTTAAGTTTGGTTTGTATTTGAGAGGTTAAGGTTGGGCCCAAGGGGGTCCTATTGTGGTCTAGGGGAGTTGCAACATTCAAAACCATTATGTGTGAATTTTTGGTGTTTACATTTTCTCCTTTTAGTTATACAAATTGAATCAATAAGCTACAAAAAAAAATGGATTATGAGTCAAAGCTTTGGTTATCTTGAGCATGGGAGGAGGTGTTCCCCCTCAAACTAAGAAGTGATGAGGTAAAACAAAATTGGGTGTGAGTTTGATGAGTAGTGAAGGTGATGATAAAAGGTGTGTGATAGGTTGGGCATTGAAGTGTGAAAACACACATAAAGTGACAAAAAATCAAAATATTCAAGATCACACATGGATTAGGTTTCCATAGTTGGTAAAAATTAAGGTTGGTGTTATAAGGACAAGTGACAAGTAGACCACATGATTTCATTTAGGCATGGTGGTTAGGTACACTCGTAAACATAAGTCTCCTAGGTAAGGTCTATGTGTCATGGGTATCCAAGGTAGGAAGTGCTCTTGAGAAGACATAAATTGGTCTAGTGAAGTCATAGGTAGCATAAAAAAATATTTCAACATGATAATTATTATTTATGTGATCAAAAGGACTAAGGTGAGGTTATCACAAAATACATGCTAGTTTGGTCTAAAATGGCTAGTAGCAAGGTGATATGGTTAGGTGGTGGGTCCTAAGATTCCTCCTTGATGATGGTTGAGGAATGAGGTAGGGGTTAATTTTAATTGATATCATAGTTTTGATTTTGCAAATGCATTGTAAGTTGAATTTGGTTGTTATGTCATTGTTTGGTGGATATAGATTGGGTTTGACCTAGTTTTCAAGGTTTTTAGTTTCTTAGGTGAAATTTGTAGGTAAAATTAGAAATTAAAAGGGTAGGGTAGGATTAGGAGAGGTTAGAATAGGTGTTAGGTAAATTTGTGGTCTAGTTGTGGTGTTTGGATATGGTGTATGGTGGGTAAGGTTAGGTGTATTCCATTAGTGGCTAGTAATAGTAACCATCGGTGGTCATACCCAACTATCGATGATCAATGACCATCAATGATTATTCACCTAACCATCAGTGATCACCATGAACATCATTGGTTGACTAGGGTGGAAATGTGTTTAAAAGTTTTTGTATGTTTGAATGTTTTAAAGTTTGATGGTAATTTAGGTGTGTTGAATGTTTGAATTTTTTAAAGTTTGATCAATGGGATGTCAAGGGTAAAATTTTAGTAAGATTTTAAGGCTATAATGATGGATGAGGTCAAAGGTAGAATTGTAAGATAATAGGTAATGGTCAAATATGAAAAGTAGGGTAGGGTGATATATTTCATAGGCAAAGTGTGGTAATGAATTAGGTTTGTTTACTAATGGACCTTGTAGGCATGGGAACAAATCTAGATGTGGGATAGGGTGCCTTAGATATTTGATGAGATCCACTAAGGTATGACTATTACTAATTAGATTGACATGGAGGAGGTGGGCCTTAGTGCTATGATACATTACTAGTATGTGTTGTGAGATGCGGTGATGATATTGACCCTTATTGAGAAATGAGATACAAACATTAAAACTTTCTTTCTACCTACTGGTGAGATGATGATCTTATCAGAGGATGTTCATAGGATTATTCAATTACCCATACAAAGTGATCTAATTTATCACATTGAGAGGGAGAAGAGAGATGAATTCATAGAGCTACTATATGGAGACAACCATGACTTTTTGAGGTGGCACATGAGAGGTTTTAGCTATGCTCCACTATACTATAGGTCCAGAGGTGAGAGGAGGTAGTTCAGGATGATGATGATGGTGGTATCTATTTTTTCCATGATAGCTTTGAGTAGTAGGAGGTTTCCCTATTTGTTTCAAGGGGTATTAGTTGAGATACTATTGGGCCACATAATGTTTTATTGGGTGCCTATGTAAAGTAGAGCTATTCCTCCTTTTAATCCAACTCTAGTTATATCCTTCACCTACATGTACTTATCCTTGATTGCAAACTAGTCAGTCTCTCTTGGAAAACATTAAATATATTTTTCCAAATGGATATAAACACAAATACCTTGATTATAAAGTTATTAAAAACATCAAACATACAATATCCTTATCACAAACTTTATTAATCCCATCACTCAGTAATGACTAAAACACCCACACATATCTTGTTTCACTATTACTTCTTTATCAACATGTAATACTGGATATATATTTACTCATAATCAACCATGGTTTGTTTACCTTTTAATTTCTCCTCATTACCTTCCTAGACCTATCAAATAATTAAAAACCTTTTACAATGCATTAAATCAACTTTGTGCAACTCTACCTTACTCTTTAGACTAACCTTGTTCCCTTTCTCACTTGAGTTTCACTTTGTACTTTAAGGTATGGACATGTATAAAAAAAATTATGGTTTGACATACCATTTACCATTTACCCTCCACTCACCAATTTATACCCACTAATTCATTGGCTAAACCACTTTTTGTGGCTTCTTAGGTCATGAATTAGGTCTTTGGCCATTTTGGCACTGCCTATCCACTCAAACTTATATATCCATATGTAAATTAAATGGTATGACCTTAAATCACCTTGATCACTTGGATAACATCAACCCCTAGCTACACACCAATTTTCATAAGACTTTGATGGTTATAAATCAAGATATGGCCCAAACCCTAGATTAGGGTTTTTAAGACTCTATCATAGGCTGAGACCATATTAAAAGGAATTATTTTTTTCCTTGGATTTAAATACCCCAAATATCCTTAATTAGGTATTTACTAACCCTATTAAACTTAACCAATACCCATAATATGTTCTTAAATCTACTCTCTTTGATTTCAACTGCAAAAACTCTTTTGACTGGGACAAGAATTCAACTATTACAAGTTTGTATTTTAAGAAATGGAACAAATAGTCATCAAATGATAATTAAAAGGATCCATTTCAAGTTTGGGAGGTCTGTTTTAGTGTCTTCCACATTTCACAAACATTATAAACTTACTTCCCATTCACTATTCACCCTTTTCAAACCAAAATCCCCTTGATTGTGTAGGACTTAAGTAAACAATAGGTATGTTTATTTATGAGGGATTACCACAACATATATCAAAGAAATATAAATTTAAATAAAACCTTAGATACCTTCCAAACACTTATCTAAATTTATTTCACACACTAGATCCTCAGGTTTTGTAACATTCCCTTCAAAGACATATAATCACCACTTAATCAAACATGCATGTTACAACATTCAAGTTTTCTAACTAGTTTGTAAGCCTCGGTCACTTTTCTGTGTCTTTTCTTTAAACATATATTACTTAAGTAATGTCAAACCACTATATGGCTTGGAGATCATTAGCATAATGGATTTAACATTTATTCATTTAGGAAGTAGGCTCATAGTTCAATAGAATAGAATACAAGATAGGTTATTTGTTTATCCTTTTTAGAATAGGGTTTATTTTTGGCATTCACCCATTACATATTTCATACCTACATGAATTTAAATTAAGCCACACTCAATCAATTTTATTTTAAGATCATATGAAGAACCATCAAATGACCCTTTATACCTTAAAAATAATACCCAGTTTGCATGTTAACTAAATGCAAAAAATAGGGTTCATGGACTTTCCTTTCCAATAGTATACAGGGTCCATTGGATAAATTTGAAAACTCACCAAATCTTAAACACAATCTATAGATGATTTTTAAACTTCAAAGTATTAATAAAAACACTATATATCTTCATTACTTCCTCATCAATTTCTTCATAACATCTTATGCCCATTCATAGTTCATAAACACAAAATATCTAAACAAGTCAGAATAAAAAAATTCATAAACAAATACTCTTGTTCTGAGAGTAACCACTTATCATGAAAATATTAGAAATTAACCATTGGACACAACAAGTCCATTACTATTATATTTATTTGAAGGTTTAGTACCATACCAATTGAATTACACAGTCATGTATAAATGTTGTTGGCAGACCTTCTTCCATGTTCAAACCTATCTACCCCTATTTCTCCCTTCACACCTATCTATAGACTCTAAAACACTCTATCCTCATTCTATCATATAAAAAGGACTTATCAAAACATACCCTATAACTATTTCTTGAATCAAGAAAATATAACAACTTCTAAAACCCATGTAGGGTGGTGGATTTAACATGATTATCACTTCATGTTTTAAACTTGAAACATACCTAATGACTAAAAACCACTTCTTAAGACCTATTTTAAGATGATAAGGTCTATTACATTATTTTTTATCAAATACATAACTACATAATATGAATACTCATTAAAACATCCTTAATACCTTATTACATACTTTGAAATTTCAAATAAGAAAAAGGTGGGAAACTCATAGTGAACCCCAATTAAAATTTTCATGCACTAACAAAACTCCAAAACACTTTCTTGAGTTCTCCCAAGATGCCTGTACATCATACTCTCAAGGGGAGAAAATAACTTGCCTCCAATGTTCTCCTTCATTCAGATTATCATGCAAATGAGTGTGTTCTTTGTTACCACATCTATTCTTGTGCTTCTTCAAATTTCTCCTTTGATCTCTCTCCTACTATTGATCATGCTATTTCTTGTACTTGCAACCGCTCTTATTTTTTTTCTTGACAACTTATCTCATGTTTTCCACTATCATTCCTCTTTCTTCTAGGCTTTCTAAGGCATCAATGAATTCAATTTCATCTTTTATTTCTTCATGGAGTGACTGAACGAATCCCTTAGCATCATGTTCTCCTTTTAGAAAAGATAAAAACTATCACTTCTCACCTTCATATTCTTTTCGTTACATGGGTAATGATTTTGTCCCATCTCTTTTCCAATTCCACACTTGACTCTTGACTTGGCTACTCACCATCTTCACACCTGCATATAGAAACTCAAAGACAATGTTAGTTGTAAAACAAAGAGACCAAAATGTCCCTTTAAGTGCCTATTGAATGGACATCCTCTTATTTCCTTTGCCTTCTTATTTAAGTGATTGATTGGGAATTGTTTGTTATTCTTCCTTCACCTTCTCCTCTATGAGAACTCTTTTTTATACTTCTTCATCCTCATGTTGCTCTCTTGGCAACTCGTTGTCCTTCAAACCTCCATGGGCTGGTCTGTTCATCTTTTCCTTACTCATTTCATGTCTTCTCTTCTTCATCAATAGATATATGGTCCACTTTACTCTTTTATTCATCACCCATCCTTGTCATGGGCATTCTACCTCTTGTTTTTTAACCCATTCTTCAGAATATTTTAGAAATTCCATCAACTTAATCTCCAATCCATCATATCTTTCATCATTTAGTTTTCCATTTTTATCTCTTATTTTTATTTTGTTGACTTTTCTCTCTTATGGCTACACATTTGAACCCTGTCTCTTTCTTTTATCTCTAATTCTCTATTTTTTAGCCTCACTTGGACCACTTCCCTCTTTTGGTTCACACTTGGAACCTCCTATATCAAATGTCACTTGGGCCTTCAAAATATTTTCCTTTTATACTAAGACTATCTCTCATTCTCAATATTTCGTTATGAGATTCTCTCTCTCTCTCTCTCTCTCTCTCTCTCTCTCTCTCTCTCTCTCTCTCTCTCTCTCTCTCTCTCTCTCTCTCTCTCTCTCTCTCTCTCTCTCTCTCTCTCTCTCTCTCTCTCTCTAATAACTCTTCCTTGTTTATATCTGCTACTACTTTCTTTAAATATTTTATTTCACATGTCATTCATCATCAAAAATGAATTCAACCAAATAAATCAATCACAAAACATATCATACCTTCTCAATCAACTTTACCAACTTTGTCCTTACAAATACTCCTTGATCAAATCCTTTTCTAAAATTTCATTCACATTCATATTAAATAAATCAAAGCATCAACCCCTAGCTACACAAAAAATTTCATAAGACTTTTATGCTTACAAATCAAGATATGGCTCAAACCCTAGATTAGGGTTTATAGGATTCTATCACAGGCTGAGATCATATTAAGAGGAATAAGTTTTGTCTCCTTAGGTTTCAAGACCACAAATATAATTAATTAGGTCTTTAATAACCATATTCAACTTCCCCAATAACCATAAGATCTTCTTAAATCTACTATGTTTGTTTTCAACTCAAAACCTCTTTTGACTGGGACAAGAATTCAACTATTACAGGTTTGTATTCTAAGAAATAGAATAAATAGTCATAAAATGCCAATTACAAGAATAAATTTCAAGTTTTGGAGGTCTATCTTAGTTTCCTCCACCTTTCACAAACATTATAAACTTACTTCCCCTTCACTGTTCACCCTTTTCAAACCAAAATCCCCTTGACTGTGTAGTTTTTAAGAAAATAATAGGTATGTTTGTTTATGAGAGATTAACACAACATATATCAAAGCAAGATAAAGTTAAATAAAACTTGAGATACCTTCCAAAAACTTAACTCAATGTATTAGACACACTATATCCTTAGTTCTTTTAGCATTCCCTTTAAACACATATAATCACCATTTATTCAAACATGCCTATTATAACATTCAAGGTTTCTAAACATTTTGTAAGCCTCAGTCACTTTTCTATGTCTTTTCTTCAAACATACATTCCTTAAGCAATGTAAAACCACTATAGTTTCATGGATATTACTAAGATAAAGGATTAAACATTCATTCATTCAAGAAGTAGGCCTATAGTTTAATAGAATAGAATACAAGATAGGTTCTTTATTTATCCTTTTAAGAATAGGGTTTGTTTTTGGCATTCACTTGCTACATATTTCATACCTAAATGAATTAAAATTCAACCACACTCAATTATATGTTTCAATATCATATTAACAACTATAAAATGTCCCTTTATCCCTTAACAACAATACCCATACTACATGTTAACTAAATACAAAAAACAAGGTTCATGGACTTTCCTCTCCAATAGTATACAGGGTTCATTGATTAAATTTGCAAACTCACCAAACCTTAAAATCAATTAAAATATTATTATTAAACTTAAAATTATTAATCCAAACACTTTATTTCCTCATTAATTCCTTAGAAATTTCTTCATAACATCTTATTCCCATTCATAGTTCATAAACACATAATATCCAAAAAAGTCAAAATAAGCAAAGTCATAAAGAAATACTCTTATTCTGAGAATTACCACTTATCATGCAAAGATTAGAAAGTAAATATTGGAAAAAATAAGTCCATAAATTTTTATATTTATTTGAATATTTAATACCATACCAAATGACTTACACATTTATGCATAAATGTTGTTGGTAGATTTTCTTCCATGTTCAAACCTGTCTGCCCATATTTCTCCCTTCACACCTATCTACAAAATCTAAAACACTATATCCTCATTATACCATATAAAAATGAATTATAAAAACATACCATATAACTATTTCTTGAATCAATAAATATTTAACAACTCCTAAAACCCACATAGGGTGGTGGCTTCAACATGATTGCCACTTCATGTTTTAAACTTGCAACATAAATAATGACTAAAGACCACTTCATATGACCTATTTTATGATAATAAGGTCTATTAAATTATTTTTTATGAAATACATAACACCAAGACTCATCTAGACTCATTAAAACATCATCAATCCCTTATTACATACTTTGAATTTTGAATTTTTTTAATCATATTATTAATATTTTATTCTAAGTCTAATTGTAAAATTTTGAACATTTTTTCTCATCTACAAAAATTGCATATTACAAATCATGGTTTTATGGTCAAAATCCTGATATAGCTTAACCACTTGCAATTTTATATTAAACTATATGGTAACCACCACGGATAGTCATTTTATGAAAAAATTATTAGAAGTATAATTACTGAGAGGGGGGGGTGAATCAGTGAGCCTAGATATTTTAATCTTAGTTCTAATCCTTTCAAACTATTTAAACAATCAACATATGTCAACTTGATCAAACAACATTAACAAGAGATCTCATTCATTCAATTTATACACAAGATCAAACACATAACACATAGTTCCTGTGGGAAACCCTCATGGGAAGTAAAACCCATACTCAAGCCTATAACACATGGAATACATGTCCTATAAGAAATTACAAACAAGAGATTGGTCAACTCCTTTAGACTATCAAACCTTGATCATATCCTCCTAACCTAAGGTCTTTAGTGAAACACTTGGTTCACAAGGAGCAACTTCCCCAAGAAAGATCAACTCCTTTAAAGCCTCCTTTAAACACCTCAAACTTGGAACCAATATATTAAACACCTGGTGATGGATCTCTATTTATTTAACACTTGCACAAACTCCCTTTCTATCTCATATAGGCCTCTCACATAGGCATGCCATAATCTCTCTCCTTATTCCCTCAAACTATCCTCATATTCAAACTAAGAACTCTTCACATATCCTTAAACTACAAGAGCACATTTTAAACATAAAAAATATGACCTAAAAGTCATATACATAGTCATCAATCTACTCTGCTCATCAATTCATCAATTGGGCACTCTACCTCTCCTTTACTCCACAACTCTCACATACACCTTGCACAAGTCTTCTCAAAAGTATAGAAACTAACACATTTGGCTTCACTATATATAGATAATTCATGAATTATCAAGTCCACAATATTTCCTTATCAGTCACAATACATGCCTTTACCCTTAAGGCATCTCACATGGGTCACACTTAAGCCCAATCCACTTTCAAATAAGCCTAAGTCACTTTTAGGTCATATGGAGACCCATTCAACTCTTTGACACTTCTCTGAGAAAACTAAGAAATACATGAAAACTTTCCAAATGCATGGACCCATTCCACATGACCCCTTTGACATCCTCAAATGATCATAGTTGCCAAAACACTCTTTTGCTAAAGCACAATTCACTCAAACAACATTATATGTACATAGTCACCATGAATGAATACAAAGATGACTTCTTAAGAATTATTCATACTTAAGATAGATTGACCACACCTCAAAAATACACACATAGCATCCTTATGGATTCTACAACACTCTACAATACCTGAGACATCATGAAACATCGAAACAACATCAATACAAGTTCAATTACCCTTTTTAGGTTACTTATAGAGCATATAGAAGAATAAAATAAACTTTGAACCCCCATAAATTTTACTATACACACTTTAAAATATTTAAATTTATATTACCAGATGCACCTTAGAGTCCTCTTCAAATTATCTTTTTACTACATGGTTAAATTCTTCATAGATCAAATGTTATGGCTCAAAAACTAGACACTAGTCTTTCCTTTGTTAAATTCAAATATTTGAATTCAAATGGTCATAGTTAAACATCAAACACATTTCTTTCACCTTGTGTCCTTGCATCTTAATATTAAATGCATGCCATCAATATTCTTTGAATTTTAATGCATAATGAACCAATGCCCAAATGTTAATCTTCAAATAGTTGACCTCGTCTCGTGTAATATGGAAACTTTGACTCAACATACACCATCGATATTTTGTACATAGCTTGGTCTTTAAAAATTATAAACAAATATCCCTTTAACCTCTTGACTCTAATGTGCACTATTGATCACTATCTGTACAATCACTAACTCACTATTGATCCTTGGATGAATCTCAATATTTATCTTTGCTCAATGTTAAAAATTAAACACTTAGCACCATCTCACTACTTCCTAAAATCTTGCAGAAATGTACTCCAACAATGATGCTTGAACATTACCTTGTGAAAAATCTACTAAGTATGGGAACCATTGCAATCTATCTAAGAAGCCAACTTTGAACCTCAATAACTTTTACCTCACTCACTCGCATGTTCTCAAATTTGGACCATATGATTTTATCACATAGGAGATTCTAACCATGTGTCAAAATACTTCAAAAGCATTCAAATGTGTGAGATATAATTCCATTAATATACTCACTCATATTTTTTTGCCACAAATCCAACAATGTCAAGAATTTCTTGGAAGGTCAACTTTGCACATATATATATTTTGACGCACTTTGGTGCATGATCTAGAATTTAGAAAAAAATAATTAGGCTAAAAACTAAAAAAACCCATTTTATCATAGTATTCTAAAATTTCCACACATGTGAGATATGCCATCACCAAACTGATTACTCATATCTTTCTTACCTCATGCAAATTTGGCTATGGGAAAATAATGTCAAATTGCCTGGGAACCCAACTGTGTACTTGCATATATTTTATGATGCTTAGGCACATGACCTAATATTTAGTGCATAAAAACTAGGAATAATACTTAACAAACCCATGTGACCATTTCCTCCTAAAACCTCCATGCATGTGAATGCTGACATCATCAACATGCTTATTTGACTCTATTTGAACATAGAAAACATTGTCAAAATGCTTAAAAGCCCAAATTTTCACCCACATATCTTTTAAAGTGATTCATTACATGACTTGAGACTTAGTACATAGAAATTATGGACTAATTCAATTACAACCATATAACCAACTCCCCTTGACTCATCAACACATGGTAATGGTGACATCACCAAATTATTTACTTAGATTTTCTACCATTAGACCCAAAATGTCTAAAAGAAAATAATGATCAACCAAGTGAAAACCACTCATGCACATAAGAAATCAAAGCTTATAAAACATCTTAGGGACCTCTTGTAGATGCTCAATACTTCATACTCATCCTTGAACATCTCTAACCATGCCAAAGCTGAATATCAACCAAACCTCCTTCAAACATACTAGGATAAATGCATTGTACACTTTGTCATTATCACTTATAATATCAAAGAAATTTATCCACTCATAAATACACCTCCATGACATCACTAAAAACATTCCAACAATCTCCTCCTTTGTCATTAATGTCAATACCCATCAATATATACCTTACTTTTCTTCTCACTCTTCAAGCACTCTCAAAATAGGAAAATTTTCCTCCTTTGACACAATGACAAAGTGGGAACCAACTAATCCTTAGGACTTTAAAATACTACCAATAAGAGAGGAAAACCTTAGAAATATGATACAAACTCCCTCTAATCTTCCTCTTGCTCCATGCCAACACTGTCTTCAACTAAGTATTGCAACAAATGAAGAAAGAACACACAAAATAAATAAAATCTGATAGATCTCACCAATAAAAATCTGAGAGGGACTTCCCCCAATATTTTTGAACCATTGCACCTCTTTTATCATCTTTATATCTTCACACACCATGAGGAACCACCATATAGACTTACTAGCCACTTTTCTCAATCCACCTCAGAGACCACCAATATAAATTCATGCTAATCATCAATCAAAAAACATGCTCAAAATGAACATAAAAAATCTCCTTGAAACAAACATACCTTAATCTTTTGGAAAAACCAAACAAAAAATCATTCATCTTCTCACTAAGCCTCTCTAGTCTTCTTATAGCCCTACCTAGAACTTACAAAGTTCATAATTTTCACTAAACACACATTAAATTCCTAAAACACCATATATAGATCACTCTCATATGCCCACTCATGAACAATAATTTGCATCACCTAGCTCATTCTCTGTAACATACTTCCTTCACAAACCTTCTAGCCAATTAGGCCTCTGACTTGACAAAAACTTGAATACCTTGAGAACCATAAACATTCAAATCTATGTGAAGCTTTATTTGACAACACATTTGGCCCATTCAAACTATTTATAAGCCTTAGACCTCAACTCATAAAGCATACCACTTTTCTAGTAAAGCATAAAGCCCTAGAATATTAAAACAAACAGAGTCAACAAAAATCCTTCTGGTCAACGTCCACCTTTGAAACTTCTTGAACATCTGAAGACAACAACTACACACTTTTAGACCAAGTTTTAAGCTTCCAAATCTTTGGGAACCCATACATCCTATAAACCATTTAGGACTTGTATACTTTTAAGCACAAACTAAGAAACCTAAGAATAAAAAAAAATATCCAATTTAACTTCAACAACCCTTCATACAATAAAACCACCTAGAACATGATAGAATAATGTTAGCCAACCTTTCTAGGCAAAAAGATCATCTTGAAAAAACACAAATCTTCTTTTTTCAATTGAAAACCTTTAATCTAACCTTGTAGGCTAACCAAATAAAACTATGACATCACTCTGACATCACCACATCTCTTCCACTTGGACATACCTACTCTAATTGAAAACACTCATGTCTAGACATCTAGGATTATCTGAAGAACACCACAAAAACACTTGATTCTCCACTTGAAATGACTCTCTTAAAAATCATAGATAGAGACATCCTTTACACCATAATGCAAAAAAACAAAGTGAAGCTAGGAGTGGCCCACATCTCCTCAGTAGCCATTGGAATCTTACTATAGCTATAAGACTTCATACTCATGTTATTCTTCTTCTTAGTCTGAACTATGACAACTAGTTCTTTTTTTATATCACTCTCCTTTTCTTCTAAGATAGAATTGACAACACATGGAGTAACTATGGAATCTTGATATACCTTTTTATTTGAAGAATCAACCTTGTAGTTTTATACCTCATCACTAGGCATTGATAATTGATGTTATTTTCATGAAGGTTTCTCAACAACATTAAGATGTTCACTTGGATCCATACATAGCTCATAACTAGCTTCAACCAACACCTTGGTCTTCTGTTTGAGCTTGGTCTCTTTACTCATAACATGAGCAAAAAATGAGACCCCTTGACATTCTTCAAATTTTGAAGCATTATCCACCAAATCAAATAAATTACTTAGATCTAAAGACTCATCATGACTCACCTTTGGTTTACATGAGATAACTTGTCTTTTTCCTTGCACTCTTGGAGCGTGATTGAGCTTATTTTAACTTAATGGCCTTTAACTGCAAAATCTAGCAATGCGACCTCTTTGTTCATAATCATAGCAAACCATACTCATTGATGGAAACTTAGCTTGTATTACCTTGTTTAGACAATGTTTTACAAAGTGTCCCACATCATGACAATTGAATCACTCAACTTTTCTCACACCTTTTGATTGATTACCCCCATCATAGTTCTAAGTAAATTCATTTCTGACATGTCTCTTACATTCTCTAGCCCTATGACCAAATTGATTACATGTGTAATATTAACCATTTAAACTTACATAACTCATAGCATTTAGCTATATAATCTAATTTATCTTCATTTTGTCAATACCTTGATTCCTTGTCTAATTTTTTTCCTTGAAAGGCTGATCCACCTTTCTCTCATTGGCATTCATGTCAACTTGAGAAGCAACTTTGGGCTCTTAATTAAAACCCAATCTAGATCTATCACTACCTAAATTTTGACTCTTTAGGAGATCATCTAGATCATTAGAAACTTTATCAAACTTTATAAATTATTTCACCTTACTTGTAGACTTATCTAATTCATATTTTAAAGACATAATCTTAGAATCATACCTTAAATATTCATCTTCTTAACTTTCAGGCTTGTAGACATGATTTCTAATTGATAACTAAGATGTTTGACCATATCTTCATGCTCCTTGGTGTCTTCATTCATTCTTGCCTCAAATACACTAGATTTATCCTCATAGTATTTGAGTTAAGACTTCATCTTCTTATTAATCTTCTTCTCAATCTTTAATTCTTCAAAAGCATTTATCAATGTAGTCTCATAAACCACCTCATCTTCTTCATCATCTAAATCACTACAAGTAAACTACTTTTGATGTGAGATAATACCTTCCTTAGCCATGAGTAGAGCTTCATCTTCAATAGGACCATCATCTTAATGACCATACTCTAAGTCACTAACTTCACTCTCATCTAATGAGTTGCAATCTTCTTTAGTGTAGAGACTCTTCTTGTCCTTGAAGTACTTCTTATTGTCAAACCTTTTGAATCCATTTTTGATTTTATTAGGCTTGAATGATATCTTGTCATCATCATGAACTTGATCATGCTCTTCATCATTATCCATTTTATACTTATGAGGTCACTTATTAGCAAAATATCCCACCTCTTCATAATTGAAGCATTTGAGGGGTATTTTACCCTTATACTTGCCTGAACCTATTTTCAATTTTATTGAAATCAAAGCAATTAGTTCATCCTTATCTATATCATAAATGTCATCCTCCTTGGGTTTCTTACCTTGGAAATTCTTATTTGGCTTCATCTCTATCTTAAATGATGCTTCCTTCTTTGGTGGTATATCATCTTTCTTTCTCATCTCATAAGCAGTAAGGGTGCCATGCAATTGATCCATCTTCAACTAAGTAAGATCATGAATTTATTTTATAGTAGATATCTTTGGATAAAACTTAAGGGATAGAGACCTTAATAAATTTTGAACTATATTAGCCTCTTCAAGGTTCTCTCCAAGACCTTTGATGATGTTCACAATCTCATCAACTCTCTACATAAAGGATGCCATAAAATCTTCTTCCTTCATCTTGAGACTTTCAAATTTCCTTCTATAAGTCTAAAAATTAAAAAGCTTGACCTTTAAATCTCTGTCATAAATGATTTAAATTTTATCCCATATCTCTTTAGCAAATTTACAATGTATTACCTTGGTGTATTCAGTCTCTAAAAGACCGCAAGTGATAGCATTCAATGCCTTAGAATTGTTCTCAAACAACTTCTTATCTACAACACTAGATGGAGTAGTAGGGGTAACATAACCATCCACAATATATTTCCATACATTAAACCCTATGGGACATAATGTAAGTCCTCATCCTCACACTCCAAAAATCATAATTGGATCCACCAAACAATGATGCTTGATTAGTAGAGAAACCTCCTTGATGACTACCCATATTATACCTTGGATCATCTTCAAGCTATCAAGCCTTTACTAAAGGACCTGATCTGATAACAATTGGTAGAGGTATAATTATTGAGAGGGGGTGGGGTGAATAAATGAGCTCAGATATTTCAATCTTAATTCTAATCCTTTCAAACTATTTAAACAATCATCATATATCAACTTGATCAAGCAACATTAACAACAAAGCTCATTCATTCAATGCATACATAAGATCAAACACATAACACATAGTTCCTATGGGAAACCATCATGGGGAATAAAAACCACTCTCAATCATGCAACACATGGACTACTTGTCCTATAAGAAATTAAAAACAAGATACTGGTCAACTCCTTTAGACCAACAAACCTTGATCATATCTTCCTGACCAAAAGCCTTTAGTGGAACACCTGTTTGACAAGGAATAACTACCCCTAAGAAATATAAAATACTTTAGACCCTCCTTTGAACACCTCCAACTTATAAATTATGTCTTTAAAACTTGATGATGGATCTCTATTTTTATAACACCTACACAAACTCCCTCTCTATCTCATTCATGCCTCTCACATAGGCATGCCACAATCTCTCTCCTTCACTCAAACTGTCCTCATATGCCCACTCAGACCTCTTTTCATATCCTCAAACTATAAGATAACTTTTATGAAATCATAAATATAACATATATGTCATACACATAGTCATCAATTTTCTATGCTCATAATCAACTGGGCACTCTACTTTTCCTTCACTCCATAATTTTCACATACACCTTGCATAAGTCTTCTCAAAAGTATAGAAACCATCACAATTGGTTTCACTATATATAGAGAATTCATGAATTATCAATTCCAAAATATTTCCTTGTCTTTCATAATAAATGCCTTTACCCTTAAGGCATTTCACATGGTTCACACTTAAGCACAATCCACTTTCAAATAGGCCCAAGTTAGTTTTAGGTCCTGTGGAGTCCCATTCAACTCTTTGAAACTTCTCTAAGCAAACTAAAAAACATAGAAACACTATCCAAATACATTTACCCATTCTAAATGGCCCCTTTGACATCCTCAAATGATCACATTCACCAAAACACTCTTATGCTAAATCACAATTCACTCAAACAAAAATCTGTGCAAATAGTCACCATGAACAAATAAATAGATGACTTATTAATCATTGTTCATAATCAAGATAGATTAATCACACCTAAAAAATCCACACAAATCATATTTATGTGATTTAAAAAACTCTCTAATAGATAATACATCATGAAACATTAAAATAACATCAACACAAGCTAAATTACCCTTATCATTTTACTTGTAGAGCATATACAAATGCATATTAAACTTTGAATCTTCATAACTTTAATTGTATATAGTTTCAAATCTTGAAATTTATATTTATAAATGTGACTTGGAGTCCTCTACAAATTCTTTTTTTATTTCATGGTCAAATTCTTTATAGATCTAATGTTATGGCTCAAAAACTAGACACTAGTCTTTCCTTTATTAAATTCAAATATTTGAATTCAAACGATCATAGTTAAACATAAAACACATTGCTTGCATCTCATTTCCTCACATATTAAGAATAAATGTGCACCGCTGATCTTTTTCAAACTTTAATACATAGTGTGCCAATGCCCAAATGTTAATATTTGGACAATTAACCTCATCTCGTGTAATCTAGAAACTTTGACTTAACGTGCATTATCAATCTTTTATATGTAGTTCAGTCTTTAAAAATGCTAAACAACTATCACTTTCACCTCTTAACTTTAATGCTCATAATTTATCATTATCTATACAATCACTTGCTCATCGTTGATCCTTAGAAGAATCTTGATCTTTATCTCTACTTAGCATTAAATATTGAATACTTGGCACCATCTTGCTGCTTCTTGACATCTTGGAGAAATGAGCTGCATGGATGATGCTCAAAATATACCTTGTACATAATTGACTAAGTATGGGAAACATTTCAATATATTTGAGAAGCCAACTTTGAACCTCAATAACTTTTACCTCACTCAATTGCATGTTGTGAAATTTGGACCATATGATCTCTTCACATAGGATAATATAACTATGTGTCAAAATTCTCCTAAATCCTTCACATGTGCAAGATATAATACCATTAATCTACTCACTCAGATTTTTCTACCACATAGCTGATAATGTCAAGAATTACTTAGAAGGTTAACTTTGCACATGTATATCTTTTGACATGCTTTGATGCATGATATAAATTATAATAAAAATAAACTAGGCTCAAAATTTAATAAAACCATATGATTATCTTAGTTTAAAACATCCACACGTGTGAGATATGCCATCACCAAACTACTTACTCAACTATTTCTTGCCTCATGCAAATTTGGCTGTGTATGGGAAAATAATGTCAAACTACTTGGGAGCCAAACTTTGCACTTGTATATATTTTTTCATGTTTAGGTGCATGACTTGAGATTTAGTGTATAAGAGCTAGGCATAATACTAAACAAACCCATGTGACCATTTCCACCTAAAACCTCCATAAATGTGAATGATGACATCATCAACATGCTTACTCGATTCTATTTGAACATAAAAAACACTATCAAAATGTCTTAGAACCCAACTTTGCACCCACATATATTTGACTCTACTTCATCACATGACTTGAGACTTAGTACATATCAACTAGGGACTAATATGATCACAACCATATGAACAATTCCCCCTAACTCATCCACACATGGAAATGGTAACATCAATAAACTACCTACTCATATTTTCTACCACTAGACCCAAAAAGTCTAGAAGAAAATAATGATCAACCAAATAAAATCCACTCATGAACACAAGCAATCAAAATTTATAAAACATATTAGGTAACTCTTTCACATGATCAATACTCCAAACTCATCCCTAAACATCTCTAACCATGCCAAAATTGAAGATCAACCAAGCCTCCTTCAAACATACTAGGACAAGCACATTGCACACTTTGTCATTGTCACTTAGACTATCAAGGCACTTTATACACTAACCAAGACACCTATATGACATTTCCATGACATCATTGACAATAATCCAACAAAATTGAGACTCAATAATTGTAATATTGCATAAAATCTATGATTTTATAGTCTCTAGAAGTGATTTTGCACTGAAGTGACTATGTATTTGCAGTTTTGCTTTCTGTAGTTGCATTTTTACACTCATTTTTGTATTCAAATTATCCTTTCTTGAGTGCATTTTAAGTTCATTTTCAATTAATTTTGAAGAGTTCTACAAGTCCCAAATTACATTTGGCATTGGGGGCATTACCCCTCGACCCCACTCTATACTATGATAGGGAACACCTGGGGTGCTACCCCCAGACCCTACAAGGGGTGATTCTCCTTGACCCCATAAGGGTCACTACTCCTTAACCCCATAAGGGGAATTTCCCCTTGACCTTGTTAGGGGATACTACCCCTAGACCCTTACATTGTGGCCCCGTATCCAAAGAAGTTATAGAGCTAAATCATAACTTTTTTAGTAGTTTTTATTAAAGATTATTAGACTAACATTTTTTTCTCTCGTAGGGGTGAGCCTAGTGGATATTTTAGCTTACTAAAATCTTCTATTATAAGTCATATTTTTTTCTAACATCTTGCCTTGTAGGTTTCCTCTCCATAATTAAAAATTAAAACTACTAAACATTTGTCTTGTAGGTCACCTATAAAAGATATTTTGGCATTTTAAAAAATCATCCTGTAAGTTTATTATAAATGTCTTATATATATCACATCTAAATTAATTAGTTAATAAATATTTTTGTCTACTTGGGTGTCACCTAAGGGATATAATGGTGTATGCCCTCCTCTTTACATCCTTGAAATGATTCCTATAGGATGAAAAACCACTAACAAATCCTCTCATTTTTTAATTTTTAGGGGAAACATGATGTGTAATTGACACCCATGTACTTGAAATAGTCTGAAGAAGATAGTGATCATGGATTTCACCACCATGCACTAATCCACACTTCATGTTCTAGAAAATTATAAATATCAAGGATGATTATCATTAGGCTAAGCAATTTACCCCATATAGGTCATCCATGAAGAAGAAGACTTAATTATCTAAACTAAGCATTAGACAACACCCTACATGAACTTGGACCCAATTGTACCTAGCATATATCAAGGACTCCCTTATAAATCCCATTCAACCTATCATAGGACCTTTTAGCCATAATATATGACTTACTGTTAGAGCTAGTATCAGCTCCCAAGTGACCATCATGTGTAGATAGGGTTGAGAGGGTTTGGGAGATTCTGTAGTAGATCACCAACCTATATCCTAACCTATAAAACTATTAGATGGTATAGTCATCAAGATACACTCCCACTCAATTTACTAATCTTAATTTTGTGGTCTACTTGATTTGGTGAGTGTGGTACTAGACCAATTCCATTTGTGAGCCAAGTCAACCTTTACCTAAACCTATATATACCTATCTAGGTCTTCACATATATTCATCTTATATATCCTTATCTTATGAATATATTATTATGTACATCTTTATCACTATATTCTTGTATATATTTTTATTTATACATTTAAACTTGTCTCATCCTATCTCTCATCACTCTCTTGTCTTAAACCATCTTAATCTAGTTGTATCCACCAATTATTGGTCATACCCCATCACCTATGTATCCTAATTACATCTTATCATCCACATCTTATCCTAAGTTCATTTTATCCATAACCAATCATTTGTCTTGATCTTGTCTTTCCTAGTCACCTTGTCAACCTTGTTCTTATCATAGTCTAACCCAATTCATCCCCTTGTCTATATTAATCTTCCCATCAAGTTTGTAGTCATAATTTGGTCTTCATCCATGTTGGGAAATAACTCTCTTCATTAGGGTCCTCATCTTTAGCTTGATTGTATCTAATCAAGTTTAAATCATACACATAATCACATTCATATAAACTTATCAATCAAATAATATCATCCTCTTTGTGTCAATCATATTAGTCTTTAGCTAGCCTTAATCCAAACAATCCTAGTCAAAATTAGTCTCCTAGGATAGTATAGTCCCTCATCCAATCTTCAATCCTTTCATAGCTCACCCAATCAAATCCAATCAACATCATCAAGGTCTAGCTCACATCCTAAATTGGTCATCTTAAATATTACATCAAAAATCTAGTCAAACTTGAGATAAAACTAAAGTAAGCCTTTATCCAAGCTCATTTCATTCATCCCATCTTCATCCCTTAATCTTTACATTCAATCCCCCATACTTGCTAATTAGGGCTGATAAATCATATCATCCATACCTTTCTCCCATCCTTATTCATGGCATCTAAAAAGGATTTAGTCAATACCATGATTGAGAAATGCCTCATCACCAATAAGGATATGCTTCTTTCACACCTCTTTGAGCTGAGCACTCTACATCCTACATATTTCATCCTTATCTATCTAACCTTACCTCTAGTCTACACCCATACACATTAGTCAATCCTAGTCTTCACAACACCCAATCCCATTCGAACCCTCCATCCACTAGTCATATCCAGTCATCTACCCCTTCCTAAACTAGTAAAGGGTATCCTATCCTAGCCACCTCATCTCCTACTAGTTCATTTACCCAATCATGTTAACAACCATCTAATCTAAAGTCCAGTGTTTGTACATCTAAGTCATGAAGTGAAGAGAGCCCTGACACTCTTATTCTTATATCATTAGAATCCCTCTTTCACCAACTTATTACAACTGACATGATGGTCTATCCACTACCCATATTACATCTTAATCCCATCAAGCCTAAGCCCTCTTGGTATAAACCTAACCTATACTGTCTTAAATAACCTATGGGCATACTGTTAATCAATGTCATAATTTCAAAAATTATGTCCAAGTCCTCATCAACCATGGTGATATTGAAATCAAGAATGAATTATATGGATATACATCCAAGGGTGAACAAGAAGAGGAATGCCAATATTCCATTCCCAATCCTAATCAAGCTCTTCCCTTTCCAAAACAATATCAAGATACCACATCCATCTTCCATGGTCCCCCCATATTTGACAAATCATCCCTAAAAGACAAGCCTATTCTTCATGTACTTAGTACCCTATTTTATCATGAGTCTTTCCTCTATGGAACTATATTTGGTGAATCTATTATACCTCCCTCATCTCAAAAACAAATCTCATACTAGCAACAGCATGTCATGTACATAAAAGTTAGCATTAGAGACAACACTAGTCTTATCGACATTAGGATCATGTTCCACATTAGTATCTAAATCAGATTCCTCATCAAAAACATCATCCCTCATAGATAATGCAATAAATGATGACTATGCCTACCCTTTTGATGACACTTATAATTTGGGTGATAATCAATTACCATACATATCTTTTAATCCTAATTAGGATGACGAAGTCATAAAAAAGGTCTTACAAGATTTATCCATCAAATATCATCAAAGTGTATCTCATCCTACTTCATATGTATATCTTATAGCTAGTCTTATGGATCCTTTTGTTGATCTTGAGGAGGTCTTATCTGATGTCAAATTTAGTCTCCTAGGAACCCTTATGAGGACCATGCCACCCCACCACTACTCATTGAACTCATCATTACATCTCCACCACCTTCATACATCATAGACCCCTTTTTTCCTATAAATGATCACTTAATCACCTCATTTTATATGGATGAACATGGAAATCTATCATTGGACCCTTCCTTAAAAAACATAATAAGTTCCATAAATGTAGAAGTCCAAGATCATATTCAAAAGGTCATTCAAAATAATCAAATTATCTTTGATTGAACAATTCAAAATAAAAAAAAAGTCAAATCATTGGCCTAATAAAAATGTTTCTTCCCCTAATGAAGCCAAAAATTAGGCACTAGGCAACTATCAAAGTCAAAAAAAATTTCATTTATCAAATCAAATATCAATCTCCTCTAGTGAAGCCCAATGTTGGGAACTAGGGGGAAGTCAAGATATAATCAAGTCTAAAGATCAAAATAATGGCAACATCACTATCAATATGATCGATAATCCTTTAAATAATTAGATCAAAGATGAACTACAAAGTTAAAGCATCTTAAATCTCTTGTAGTCTTTTATCATATGGCACCACTCAAATACATAATGTCTAACATCTCTAATGATGTGTGCAACTGCTATTCCTAATCCTAAAAAACCCATCACACTATCCTCTCATGATCCTTTCATCCATTCAAGTCCAATACACCCCCATTAGCATCAATATCTAATCCAATCCATACCCCACATTACATTTTTGGTCAGTATTGTCTCTCATAAGGGTGATGAAGACACTTGGTCTAGATATTTGGAGATCTCTCAATCAAGTATAAATGAAATTCACTAGGACATTAATACATCTAGTGGTGATAACATGATCCTAGCATCACATATATCCATAATAGGTGTTGGATAAAGAGCATGAAAGTGATAAAATTACTTGAATCTTGCACCCATGACTAATAAATTGAGATGACATAGAAAATAAAAATAAAAAAATTATCCAATGGTGAAAACTAGACTTCTGGCACCTTGGACAAGTATCATGATGAAAACTAGTTTCTTGCTTCATGGTAAAACTTTATATTATCTGCATTTTAACTCAACACTTTGGAAAAAATCCATCCATTTCATATCCCTTGTCAATCCCCTCCATGTCATACATGTCTATCTTATCCCTCTGTCCATTGTACCTACCCATCATCTTCCATCATATCATGCATCCTATTATGTCTCTCCTTTATTTTAGTCTTTTATTTCATAAGGGAATGGAATATGTCTGGATAAATGTTCTAAAATGATATTGACATATCCTCTAATGAACACTCAGGTAACTAAATATATGGTTCCTTCATGATGTGGTCACTGTTAATCCCTAGTTCACTCTTATTTCTTATCCTCTTTTCTGCATTGCCATCACCATTTTGTCATCCCATCCATTATTACATCCATCCTTATCCTATTTTCTAGGCTTGGTATTCTTTTTTCTAGTAACCCCATTTGTATATCATACATACAGATCATAAAAAATTCCTAAAAATTATAAAAGCCACAAAATCCAAAAATACCTCAATCATCTTGTCATTTGTCATCTTGTCCTATGTCCTAAGTATACCTATTATCTTATCTGAGGTCTTAGTCAATATTATAATCTTGTCATCCTATCCTATCACCTTATCCTATGTCTTAAGCTATCCATGTCATTATGCCTTATCTTATGTCTTGGCCACTTTATCATCTTGTCTAAAATTTCTTACCATCTTGTCTTGTCCTATGACCTCTTATTTTCACCTAAGTCCTTATCAATAACCTTATCCTAACCCAACTCACTAGTCTATTCTAGGTTTATACCATTATCTTAACCCATATCCTTAATCCACTTTCACTTCACATAATGATTATATTAGTCTAACTCATCACCTAATCGATCCTCCCATCGACTTTGATCAGGATAATCAATAAGACATAATGCATCTTGACGTAAATACTTGTGTATGTTACTCATCAACTCTATGTTGTTTGACTTGTTTATATGTCTAATATGTATATATTTGATTGTCTTATATTTATCTAGGTTTATTTTTAGTCTTACATTGTATGTCTTTTTATCTATCAAGTAATGAATAAGAATGCTATGATGACATAAAAAAAGATATAATAATGCTTTTAGGTGCCCTCCATGATGCAATGTTCACTATTTCCCATGCACTTTGGCATACTTCCCCTTGATCATAATTATATCATGGGACATACTACCAAGTTCTATATTTAATGGATTACTTAGACTATGATTAGTCTTATTACAATAATGATGACTTGATAATCTACACACTTATAATTTATCCTATCCTCTATAACTTACCTAATCATCTAATAATCTTAATCCCATCATTAATTTGATCATCCAAGTCCATTCATCTAATATCCAATCATGTCACCTAATCCTTTTTACCTTTATCTAGGTCACATCCTCTATCTAACAACTAACATGTATAACAATAATTGTCATACTCCTCTAGTTTTAAATACATTGGACTGAGGTATTTTTAGACTATATAGGTAGCACTCAATCACATGGCATGCCTGAGGTTAGCTTGACCACTCTCTCCCCATTCCCCATCATTCATCATCACATCTCTCTTGTCATTCATCATCCCCACATCTCACATCAATAAAATACTTATGTTATAATATCACTCATTTATCAACCAATCTATTGATCAATCACCACCCTTACAATCATATCCCTAACCTTTTCATCAAGTGCCCACACCTATCGATTGGGCCTACCAAATCACAACATCCATATTTTTTTCCATTAGTCATCTATTATCCTTGATTGGTCAATTCATCATTTAAAATTTACTATTTCCTCTCTTGATTAGGGCATGACCATATCCATAAATTTTGTATCATCTTTTTCTCCCTTACATGTGTCCTTGATAGGGGCATCATCACTATTAATCACATTATGTCTCATTGATTTGATGCACCACACTAACTAATTCTTCACCTTTATCTTTTAGTCAATCAATCATATCATTTATTCTCTCACATCCCCTTAAACATATCACTTGAATTTATATTTAAGATACACCCACCATTAATCTTAGCAAATTATTATCTTATCTTTGGTTTGATGCTCTCCTAGTATGTGTCCTTACATGGGGATATGTCTACATCTTGTGGCCTTTATCATCTTGGTTTACATCTCTCCTTTGTAGGCATCATTTCTTGGGATATGTTAAAAGTTTATGACCTTTAATCTCATCATCATCATCATCATCATCATCATCATCATCTCTAATCCATATGCATATGTATTTAACAGTGGCATACTCCATTTGTCGCTCATTGCTCAGGTTGAGTTCTTTTTCTTCATCATATATCTCACATCTTGTATCCCATCCCCTTGTCTATTCATCAAATCACACCCATTGTTTCCTATTTCAAGTGGCCATACAAATCTTTCCTCCTCACATATCCCCTTAAGGGGAATCATATCCACTAACATCATCTATGATTATCTTCCTTCTTTGAAAGACCATTACTCACTCCACTTCATTCACTCGCAATGCCCTTTCAAATAGGGGCAAAATATATACATCTAAATTTTCTCATTTTTTATTGTTACTAATATTACTATTAGTTGACACTAATTTCACTTATTTTATCTAATCTTATTTTACATCACCCTTTCTATTCATTTATCTAACATCCCCCTTATTCATCCATCATCCATTAACCTTATTCCTACCCCATTTCTTCATTATTCAATTTAATTCCTTATTATATACTAACTAATCCCACTTGTCTAATATTTGAGAATTTAAAACTCCCATGACCCATCTACTCACCTACCCTGCCTTATTCTTAGGCTCTCTTAAATCCCTAATTCCTAATCACATATCTAATCATCTATCCTAACCCCCACCTAATCTTACTTATCCCCCTTAATAGATTATAGAATTTTGTAATTCTAGAATCCTCTCTAACTTAGCCCTTTTATCTATAGAAGCCTCTATTTTAGTGGTTTCTAAGGAATTTTTAACTCCTTAGATAATATTATACCCTTGATCTTGTGGAAACCAATTTTGAATGGTGACCATTGATCTTCCCTCCCCTAATCTATTCAAATAAGCCATTCCTCCATGGCTAGACTAGCCAATGAATCTATGCACTTCTATTCTATCATTCTAGTCTTAATACAAATATATTCATCAAGCTAACATCATGCTAAAAATCTAAGTCTACTTGTGAGCAATCTTCATCCTTAATCCTTTAGTCTTTTTTATAGTTTGAATCTTGGTTTGGAGAAATTAAATTTTAATATTTAATGCAGGTATGAAGGTTTCATTTTTCATAATAATTTTATTCCTAAATTGATCTAGATATTAATGGTATAATAATATTTTGTGTATTTTTATATAATTTCACAATCAAATCCAATAACTCAAAATTTAAATCATACATTTAATTATCAACTATTGGTTTGAATTTTAAAAAGGATCTATAATGACACCTTGCATGATAATCATTATTCTAACATCATACTTGTTGGGTTTTTATCCTTTAATAATGTTTTAGGTGCTAAAGTGTATCCCTAATGAGCTAGCATGTTAACCCTTCATACAAGATTGTGGTCTTGCAGGCTCACCTGAAGTGCACAATAAGAGACTAGTTCCCATGGGTTATGTTGTGCAGTAACATATTAGTCATATTTTTTGAGTTCAAACTTATATTTGATTAGAAGTTACATAGAAAAAGAGATACACTACTTTGGTCCTTGTATAATTTAGCTCAATAACCATAATTACACAGATAAATGCCATGGAGTTTAGAGACTGTTATTCAAAAAAGGAAAAAGTTTGCATAGATGTCATATTAAGTTATAAGTAATTAATGAAAACCTACCATAGATGAACAACTATTAATTAATTTGAACATGAACATCAGAATTGACTGTAATATCCATAACTCTATATTATACTTTAGCAAAATGATATCCAAAATTTATCACTTTACAATTCTTTCATAGAGGGGTATTTATACTTATTTTTCCCTAACCAATTAGTTATAAAATAAATTACATGAGTGATCGACCAATAAACTCTCTATAAACTATAAGTCATGGTAGTTTATTAACTCATTTCTCCTAAAGACTTGGGCCTTTGCACCCCTATATACTTATTCTATGCTATAACCTTACTACCATGTGTCTATCTCTTTGTGGCTTGGTGTAAAACTTATGATGGATAAGGTCTAAATGGCCCTTGAGAATCACTCCTTAACCATCTCCCACTTCCCATGCACTCCCTAAGTCTTTCATTACTATTTTGAGTCCTATACTCTTAATTCCCTCATAGTTATATCTCATCTTTGACTGGGTCTTCTCATGCTGGTGTTTCCATGTCCTTTTCATTTCATGACTCAATGGTTCTACCCCACAGTCCTTTTGTGTTAGCCTAGTTACACACCCTCATATCTTTGTGCCTATGCTCCTCTAGCACCATGTTGGTTCCATGCCATCTAGCACCATGTTGGTTCTGTGCCAAAATACCAAAACACTTAGCCAAAATTTGGGGTCCAACATCAACCCACACTACACTCTTAGTCTATCCTAGACTAAGTCTCAGTTATGTTCTCCACAAAAAATTCAAGCCCCATTTGTTCAATTTGCTTCTTGACATTGTCCCAATGTGATAATATGTTGAGTAACTTTGTAGTTATTTTTTCAATGGCCACTTTAGATTTATTCATATCCTTGGGTTGGCTAAAAATATTGTTGGCCTTTTTGACCAATTCATCTAGGGATGTGCTATCATCCTTATGAAATTATTCTAATGTCAAGACTTCATTGAAAACCTATCCTCGAAGGGATGTAAAACTAGCAATCAGTTACTGTTGATGCACATTTATTTTCTCTTTCATAGTTTTGACATCTTTGAATGCCTTCACATTCTCAACATGATATTTTATTAAGAGGGTAGCATTTGCCATCTACTACCTTTGGGATTCCTCTACATGGAGCCAAGCCTTCAATATTTTATTTGGTCATGCCAATCTTTCAAAATCCCCAACCAAGATGGGGATGACTTCCCCAACTCTTTCAAAGTCATGGTTACACACTTCTACCACCTTATTAAATTAATCTACTAATACCAATGCCTCATTCCTTAGTGTAGGCTATTATTTATAGTTATTTAAAATGAGATTCACCAAGGTCTCCAATTTATTTATGGCATCCTCATTTAGAGGAATTACATATTCTCATGTTGGTTCTTGGTCCAAAATTGACTTGCACAAATTTAAAGTTTTAACCTTGGCCTTAGTGGCCTCATTTATTTGCTATTTCAAAATGCCCACTTATTCCATGAGTGCCTTCCAAGAAACAACCTCTTTTTCATATATATACACCACCTATCAATGTTTCTTCTCTACATCATGCATATCACAATCTGAAATTATATTTTGGCACATGAATTCAAAAGCCATCTTTAAAAATATAGTGATAGATTGGAGAGGGGTGATATTTTAGGGATCAAACCATAGTGGGGTTGGTAGCCCTAGAGATTAAGTACTACAAGGAGGATATCTAGAGGGAGATCAAAATGGTTCTCCTCATTGTATATGTACAATAAGAAAGACATTTGCCACCTTGTGTCAATGGTTACATCTTGGGGGAGGAAGTGAAACCATAAGTATAACATCATATTAGGGGTGCCCATTTGATACTGAATGAATAGGTTGGTGTGTGAATCAATTAAAGGTAGTTCTCTATTAGACCCAACATGATCTTTTCCCTTGTTTAGGTCATGCTCTAAAATCTTGACCTCTATATTGATATCTAACCATCCCTCTTTTTTCTAAATGAACCCCCAATGTCCAATGGAGAGTCTTTGAAGGTGGTCTCCTCCTCTCACACTAGGTAGGGTGTCTTCTTAGAATTGGATTCCTTAGAATCTTATTTTTGAATTTCAAGTTCTTCCTTCTCTAGTTCTTTCTCTAGTGTTCCTTATGGTACAGTCCCTGATGGTGAAACCATTAGGGGTGATGCCTATGAAGTTATCTTAGGAGGTGAATATGTGGTTGGGTGAATATGTGGAGGTTAAGGTGGGGATGGAATAACATGTAGAGGTGAAAATTTGGGTAGAGAAGGTTTCAAATGAGAAGGTGTAGGTAGAGAAGGTCGAGGAAGAGAAGGTCTTGGTGGAGAAGGACTAGGTTACAATGCTTGGGTAGTCCTCTACTATTTTGAAGGATCCTAATGTGAACTTGTGTTGGTATTATGCCCATCTCACTTTTTCTTTACTGAGGGAGGTACTGGTGGGAGTTTCTCTCATGTTTTCTTAGTAACCTTTAAATTCTTATTCTTGGGATGTAACATGTAGAATATATTATGCACATATTTTCCCACCATTATCTATTTTACATTGATGTTAGTTTGGTCAGTCTCTTACTTTCCCTTTAGGCCTTCTTTCCATGATAAAGGGACATATTTTAGAGAGTGTGAATCTCTAAGTTGATTATATCTATCTCCAAGGTGATAGGTTATACATCATAAATGTGATTCACTAAGTTGATGAAGTACCATGCCAAAAAGGCATAATATAGCTTAAGACATGAAAAGGGTTTTGTAGAAGGGACCATTTTGATACATGCCAAAGAGAAATACTACTTCACATTGAACTAAGCTTGCTCACTAGCCTAGGTGGGTATGTCTTTTGGAATACACCATTCATTTCCAAATACTTCCTTTATTCAATCGAACCAAGACTTCATATTTATTTTGTAAGTGGGGATGATGTGCCCTAAGCATATGAACACCTTATAACACTTAGTAAGAGACTTTTTCTTGGGTGGGTATGACCATTTCAATATTCTCATGGTGTAATTAGGTACATCAATCTTGTTAAATGCCATCAATAACAAAAGTACTCCCCATAGGAACCTATGACTAGGTATACGATGGGTCTTCTCCACATCCTCAATGATTTTATGAGAAATGCACATAGCCCAATTATACTTCAAGCCCTCATTAACTTAGTGAGAGATGTAGAGGTGGGACATATCTACCTATTTTTAATTATCAGTGCCATTGATCTTGGTCATTATGATGCACGGTACCACCCAAAGTGTAGGATATTATAGGTTTTTGTTATGTATGGCATGGCATTGATTTTGGTACATTAGTACCATGGTGGTATTTTCAATCTCATAAGATTCCTCAAATTCAAATGCTACATTCATTCATATACACTATATCCTTGACATCTTATCCTCTTGGGCATAATTTTCATGTTACACCCAACAAAGTAAAGGTAGTCCTCATGGATGTGTGATTGTAAAAACTTGACTACCTCCATGGGTTTTCAAAAGTATGGAATGTTGAATAATTGGAACAACCTTATAGCATCCAAAGCATTTAAAATTTTTAGGTCATACACCAATTAGTTTTTGGTATTCTGATGCTCAACCCAATAGTCATTTTGTAGCTCAACCTCATTCTTACGTTGAAGGTGATTATAGTAAAAAATTATGTGGTAAGGTACCTTTAAGACCCAATTTTATATTTGAATCACCATCTATAGGTGCTGCATTTATTCAATCATCAATTTTGGTGGTGGAGATAATTGTGCCTTATTTTCTTAGTGCACCATACTAACCTCTTCTCCTTTCACATGTTATGCATGTTCTTCAAGTGTCTCTTCCCTAATTAGTACTGCTTCCCCCCAAGTACTTCCTCTAGCTTTGGTATCATTGGTAATGGATCAGTCCTTAAAGCCTTCTTATTAGGCTGCATCACCCTCTAAGGATCTCAAAGGTTTAGGCATGACTATATAATGTTCCTAAAAGAATATGCGATTACCATGTCGATGTATTCAGCTTTTGCTACTTTGCTACCCTCTAAAGGTAGATGTCTACCTCTAGAACCTACAACTACCAATTTTTCTTATTATGGTTGTGTTTTAGAGTTAGCCCTATGTTTTGATTATAGAGTTTAATACTCAACTAAATAATATTTAAATATTTGTGATTCTTGTTTAATCTCTTTGAAATCACTCTAGTTGATAGCTATTTTTTCATTTTTAATTTTCAAACTATTTGACAGGAATACCCTATCCTAGGGTTATGTCATTTGTGTGTCTTAAATAACTTGTGTGCCTTAAGTAACTTACACACACATATTTAATCATGAATACAAATACCTTCTACCCTACACTAAAACTATGTCGTGGTCCTCCATAAGAATACAAGTACAAAACTTAAGTTACTCTATATTAAATAAATATTGCACACAACAAAAGAAATGCTTTTATTGAAAATAATAAATCTTAGAATAATGGCATAATCCTTATTATTAAAAAATTTAAACTATTTAGAGGTGAAATATGGCTATATCCAACTTTTATTTTGATGTTTAGGAAGAAATTGGTCATCTAAAATTTGTAATAGACAAGCATCGATAGGTTTAATTCTATGAATTACCAAGGGACCATCTCAATGAATTCAAATTTTTACAAAATGGTACATGAAATTGGAGTTGTGAGCAAGAATTTCATCCCAAGGTTGAATTTTTTATGCTTGATGTGTCGATCATGCCATGCTTTTTATTTGTGACTCTACATCTTGACTCTAATAAGGAAATGGGCTTCGTCTAGATGTAACAATGTATTCAAGTGTGCCTTTAAGGATCTCATCATCTAATTTTCCAATGAATACAAAGAGATGGTATGAAGAATTCAACGAGTAGGATTGCCTCTTTGCTATATACTAAATTGAATGGTGTGTTCCTGTTCAAGCACTTATAGGTTATTTGCTAAGCCCAAAGCACCATAGATACTCTATCATCCCAATAAGTTCAACCAATATTATAAATTTTCATCAGTTTTATGCCTAAGATTTTATAGAATGCTTTGATAGTTCCATTGGCTTGGGGTGATATGGTGTTATTTTGTGATGAGCAATCATGAACTCATCAAGTAAGATGCAAATATTTTTATTTAGAAAATGGGTATTGTGATCACTAGTAAAATTTAATGGACATCCAAACTGAGTTATGACATGTTTAAAAATGAAGCATGTAATAATAGAAGTAGTACAATCCCTCATTGGCATAGGTTCAACCCAACATGTGAGGTAATTAGTTGTTGTGATGATATACTAGGAACTTGTTCATCATATAGCTAGATTGATGAGGCCAAAAAAATCAAAGGCCAACATTTAAAATGGTTCTTAAGACAGAACTAGATGTAAAGGAATGACATCCCAATGATTTAGGCTTCCTATGTAGTAATAAATGTCACACTTGCTAACATATATCTTAGCATATTAAAAAAGGGTAGGCCACCATAATCCATCCAATAGAACCTTGCATGTAGTAGCCTCTCTAATACAATTTCCACCAAAAATACCTTCATCAAATTCTTGGAATACCTAGGAATGCTCATGTTTCATGACACAATACCAAATAATTTTATCTCAGACAAGCTTGTAGAGGTCCCCTCCTATGAGTTAAAAGGTTGCAATGTGGACTGTGAGTTATTTCTTGGCCTAAGGAGTTAGATATTAAGTTACTGAGCTAGTAGTTAGAAAGGATATAATATATTCCAACTCCTCAGGTACACAAGAAACATGAAATAGTTTAACATCACACAATTTATCTTCAATAATGTATATTGGGTTCTGAAGAATCAATTCGAGAGAGGTTATCAAGGCCATAATTAGTTTTTCCTAGTTTGACCATGACATAAAATTGAAATTCTTGAAACAACACTATCCAATGATAGATTCATGCATATATCATAGGTTTTTTTACTAGATAATTTAAAGTTTCATGATCTATATAGAATATAAAAGGAGTTGCCAATAAGTATTGTGAAAATTTCTATAGAACATAAACCATTGACAATGCTTTGCACTCCTTGGTGGTCTAATTTCTCTCAACTAGAGTAAGTTTCCTACTATTAAAGTAGATCAAATGATCTAGGTGAACTTCACTTGGTTGTGTAAGGATTGCACTGACTATCATTCTATAAACATCAACATGGACATGGAATGGGATTTTCTAGTCAAGGAACTGGAGAATTGGAGTAGTAACTAGCTTGTCCTTTAAGGCCTCAAAATATTCTTGGTAGGAAAAAGTCTAGAAAAAGTGCTTGTTATGTTTAAGATTTCCTCTAGAGGAATGACAATATTTACATACCCATGAATGAATTTCATATAATAACCTATATATCCTAAAAAGGCATGAACTTTACATTGAGACTTCAATGCTAGGAGGTGAAGAATGACATATACTTTTGTAGGGTCTACCAAAAGTCCATCCTTGAAAATAATGTCTTAGAATAACACTGAAAGGTGTAGTAAAAATACACTTCTTTAGAGTTAATGATATCTGTAAGACTCGGTGATGCTCAAACATGAGCTTTAAATTAGAGTAATGGTCCTTGACCAAGACATAGACTATCTAGTCATCTAAGTAGACTTGAAGTAACTTATGGTTGAAATATTTAAAGGATTTAATGCCGATATGTGAGAACATAGATGGTGTGTTCTTCAACCCAAAAGGCATGACAATAGATGCAAATGATCCCTACTCAATGGAAAATATAGTCTTAGGTTGATCCTCCTCGGTTATTTAGACCTGATGGTGCCCAAAAAATCCATTTGTGAAAGTATATATTTCACATCTAATGATGCCTTCAAGTACTTCCTCTATGAATGGTGTTGGGAAGGAATTAGTGACACAAGATGTGTAAGTGTCTGATAATCAATACAAATTCTAATGCATCTATATTTATTTATACTTATCACCATGGGATTGACCCACTCAAATTCATCAATGGGGTTGATCACTCTAGAATGCAACATATTATCAATTGATTTCTTTACATTTGCTCATAGATTTGAATTAATCATATATGGCCTTTTCTTGACTAGTCAAGTGCTATCAACTAGTTTAATATGCATCTTACCTAGGGATGGATGAAATCCTTTCATCTCCCTATAAATTCCTAGAAAGACATATTATTATTATTATTTTAACAACTCAAATATCTTTTAGACTTCTGTGTCACTCCATTAATTACCTATAATATCTATTTTTGGTTCTTCCTCTATGCTAATGTTGTGCTAGATAGTTTGAATTGACTTGTAGTAATGGTGGTCTATGTTGGGACCAGTGTCATGAAAAGCTCATGTACCATAGTCCATAGGGACATACAAATGATTTTACAAAGGGTCAAGTGGGTTGGACCCTTCACCTTCTTCTTCCTAAAATACTAGATTTTATTTCCCTTAAAATATCTCTTCACATTGATCTTGATAAAAAAACTAGGTCTGGTATGAGAACAAGTTATTTAGATTGTCAATTGAAGATAATTAAACCTTTTTCTCAAAAATTATACATATATCTCAGGCAATCTTCAATAGGACTAGGGTCACCAATAACTACTTCGTACATGGTCTAGAGAGTGAGGCACAAATTCATGCTCAGAGAGGAATAAGATAGTGCCAAGTTCATGTTTTAATTCAATAGATGTCAAAATAAAGTACCCATATGTCACTTTTGATGAACATACCATGATCTGACCTAGCTTCATAAAGTTATAAAGAAAGAATGTACCCATAACTACTCTGGTAAGATAGACTCTTCAACTCTCTACATTGACTCACATGCCTCTATATGGGTTTAAGGTGCTTAAACTCCACTATAGATAATTATTCCCTTGACTCAATTGTCATAATTGAAGTGGTGATGAAAATTAGAGCATACTTGATTCCACTAGAGAAGTCACTCATTATGTGTTAGCCACCATCTTGCAGATGTACCATCAAAGAGGTGAACTAAGGATCATATACAATCATTATTAGAGTCATAAAAATTTTCAAGGCACTGGACAAAGTCATAGAATTCCATTTATCCATGAATCTAAGGGGATGCATCGAGTCTTTCTAAAGGTGCATCTATCATTAGTCCCCTCATGACTTGGTTTGTAAGAAGGCAAATGAACATGTGGAATTTATGATACTAGCATAGAACATTCTCCAAAATACTAAAGGCACTGCACACTCTTCTAGTAAGGTCATAATCACCATGGGCCCAACAATTACAAGAATTACTTGTATTATTAGAAAAGGACTAAGTGTTCATCTATCAAAGGATGCCATTAAGATTAGGATCACATTGCTTACCATATCTTGTAGTGACATTATATATGTGGTTAATCTCCTCTTCCACATGAATAGGTTGTACGTATGGGCGCCCATGTGTTTGATATAGGAGAATAACAATACATTGATCAACATTATCAAAACTAATGTAGTGCTTTTTGAAACTTAATTTTGCATTGTTTTCATAACCCTAGGGTTACCCCAATAGAACTAGGAAGTCATTGGACTCTGCTAGCTCTAAAAATTTGAAGTCAACTTTGAAAGGTACTCCAAGGATATCCAGTGTTGCATTCTTTGAGGATGCTAATTAGTAGAGCACAAGTTTTATTAGCCATAAATAATATGTGAAATAAAGGTTGTAATGTTAGACTAGCCATTTTATGCCATGCATCCTTGGTGAAGATGTTAAATTTAATTCTAATATCAACTAAGATGTCCTAAATTACCCAACCGTCGATGGCAACATTCACTAGTATTTCTTTGTCCTCTAGAGGGGTAGGAGGAATAGGGGTATCTTCCCATCGAGTGTGATTAAAATGATGATCCTTAGTCTACCAAGTCTTTGAGTATGAGTGTCCATTGGTTTTTGTACCTAATTCTTAATCCAAATGCTCAATTTTGGGACAATGTCTTCGTCTAACATATGCATGTAAAGATTTTGAAAATCATCTCATGCCACATTTTGAGGATCTATTAGCTTCTACATATCAGCATATTGCATTATTTTTTTGTCCTTAATAAATTTAATATATCATTTTAATTATCATACCAACATCATAATATCCTAGATCACATCCTTCTATTTCTAGGAATCAAGATACTTCCTTGCCCAAGGCTCTTTATGTTATACCTTCTCAATAGGAGTAGGTGTAGACTGAGATTGTCCTCTGCTACATGTAGTAATATTCACATGTTGAGATATTGGGGTGATTTAACATGTGTGCCAATGTGGTTTATTAATGCAAATCATACCTACACCTTTTTTCATTTTTCCCCTTAGTGATGGCCATGTACAAGTCAGGACATCCTTCCAACTGATGGTCCTTTTTATAAAAAGCACATATTAGGTAAACTAAAAAATCCCTTTTCAATAGTGATTTAAAGATCCACACTTATAACATGTTATTTATGGGAAATTACCACCTCTTCATCCTTTTCCTCTACCTTAACCATAAAATCCATCATTATATTGATTAGTAGACACAAAGATTTAGCATGTACTGCATGCATGTGATTCATGGATATCACTAGTTAGTCAACAATGATTTATGTCATGGGTGTATGCATCACATATTTTGAAATATTTAAACACCTTATAATGTGTAGCTTTCTGCAAGAGAGGATAAGAGTGCACATCATGATCTTCATGACATATTTCACATGACTACTTTAGTATAATGTTGATGTTTTTGAATGGGTAGTTTCTTCGATCATGTCCTTTAGTCTCAAAATCAATGCACCAAAGACCATTATGAGTATCATATGCATTGTTTGTAGTTATATTTTCAAGATATGATGCCATTGAAGCTATTTGGGCTTCTATGAAGGGACTAATCCTAGTGTCAATACTACCAATAACTTCAGCACATAGGGTGGATTCCAAAGCTTCACACAGGCTAGTAAAGGTCTTCTAAGATAGTGTTCATTAAAAAAGAATTAACAAATCTCCCATGAACTATCTTGCATGTTAAGCACCATTGATTTACAATGAAAACTTTGTCAAAAGTTTTTTGAACCATGCGTCATATTCTTATACACTTTTAGTGAGCTCCTAATTTATATCCTTCAACATGGTAATACTTTGCTACTTAAATTTTGGAATGTCAAATTCATAAAGGAATATTATTTTGAGATCATCACAATCAATTAATACTTGTTGAGGGTTGAAATTTTTATACCACTTGTGCACTCTCTCCAAAAGTGTAGTCACTAATTGTGTGGCCTTTCACTCAAAAGAAGTGATGCATCCTACCCTCCAACTGATTTTGAACTTATGGACATGTTCTACAACATTATCTACACCTCGATATTCACATAGGTGAACATTATTTCATAATATATTATTGGTATCTAAGGTGCTTGCCCTAGTGGTTATTGAGAATCCTTAGATCCTATCCCTTGAGGGGAAAGTCCACCACTTTCACCCGTGCCACCTCCTAGTATACCTATAACACCTCTAGTAGCAATGCTTGTTCTGTGAGGCATGATAGCTAGTTTATTACTAATATTTGAGCCTATAATGTATCCACTATGAATGCCAGGTCCTTTAGGGATCCCAAGTTGAGCCATGAAATTCCCTTTAAGAGGGAAAGGAAGTGTAAATTCTATATGAGTTATAATTGGGTTAGCTATAATATCCCTTATAAGATCAATTTTAGATTCCATGCTATTTGTATCCCAATTATGTATAAGTAATTCATCAAATTCAAAAGTATGATCATGCACTATGGTTAGGGAGCTTGGTTTTTCAAACTTGGTTCTTTAGTTTTTGTTATCAATCTAGTTTGTCTTTCATATGATAAAAATGGCATGGGGTATGGTTTAAAAGTGATGAATTCCTCTTTGTGTGTTCACACTTGCCTGTGGATCCTAATAACACTTCTTGAGTTCTCTTGATCCCTTCCTACACCACTCATTCCTATGATCTGTTATCGAGATTCATCATATTTTCACTTTTGGAATGCCCACTAACTAGTTACCATTTTGAGCCTAAAATATTTTACTAACTCTTCATTATTCCCTTTCTAATTGTGTGGTTCATGCCAAGATGGATTTATCTCTCCATTGGCATAGTTTCAAGCCCTTAGTCAATGAATAAATTCTTGATTTCTAATGGGAAATGTCTAATATATCAACCACACATTTTTTTGAGGAACTAGAACTTGGTTTCTTTATGAAAAGAATAAATGGTTACAACATACTCCAAAATGTAGCTATTAAACACTCATCTCTACCATAAGTTAATAAATAATGTCCATAGTGTTCCTAGTCTTGCTAAATCTTTTTATCATTCTAGCATCTAAGACTATCTTCTCCCAAAGTTTTGTGATTGACCTTAAGAATAAGTAGATAGCCAAGTATGCAAATGAATTAGTATTTCAACAAAGAAAGTTTTGTATAATGTACTATAGAGATTTTTTTCTTCCTAATAACATTTAGAAACCCTTGGTTCAAGGTAAGGAACTAAAAAATTATATTCAACCCTATTAATCCATTACTCAAAACTATTAAGGATGATAAATTGAAGCATCTTATATTACTATGCAAAAAGCACTATGGGTCCTAGTAATAGAACCAAAATGTTGTGTTTTTATCCTTAAATAATGTTTCAGGTGCTAAAATGTATCTCCATTAAGCTAGCATGTTGGTCCTTCATGTAAGAATATGGTCTTGCGTGCTCACCCAAAGCATGCAGTAAGAGATTGGTTCCTATGGGTTATGTTGTGTAGTAACATATTAGTCATATTCTTTGAGTTTAAACTTATATTTGATTATAAGTTACATATAAAAATAGATACACTACTTTGGTCCTTGTATCATTCAGCTCAACAACCATAATTACACAAATAAATGCCATGGAATTTAGAGATTGTTATTCAAAAAAGGAAAAAGTTTGCATAGATCTCATATTAAGTTATAATTACTCAATGCAAACCTACCACAGATGCATAACTATAAATTAATTAGAATATGAACATCATAATTGATTGTAATAACCATAACTTTATATTGTACTTCAGTAAAATGAAATCCAAAATCTATCACTTTACAATAATTTCATACAGGGGTATTTATACTTGTTTTTCCCTGACCAAGTAGTTATAAAATAAATGACATGATGATCAGCTAATGAACTCTCTATAAAATAAGAGTCATGGTAGTCTATTAACTCATTTATCCTAAGGACCCCAGCATTTGTACCGCCTATATACTTGTTCTATGCTAGATCTTTGCTTCCATGTGTCTATCTCTATGCGGGCCAGTTTAAAAATGATGATGGATAAGGTTTGGTTGGCCCTTGAGAATCCCTCCTTAACCATCTCTCCCTTCTTATGTGCTCCCCAAATATTTCACTTCTATTTTGAGTCCTATGCTCTCAGGTCCCTTATTGTTATATCTCATTTTTTATTGGGTCTTCTCGCACTAGTACTTCTTTTCCCTTATACTCTTATGCCTTACTAGTTTTATACCATGGTCCTTCTGCATCAGTCTAGTTCTTTGCCCTCATATCTCGTGTTTATGTTCCTCTAGTGCCATGCTAGTTTCATACCAAAATACAAAAAAACTTAGCCAAAATTTAGTGTCCAACAGTACTAAAACATCACACCCTAAAAATATAGAATTAAATATTCAACACTCTAAGCTAACTATGAGTGTAAATTTTAAGTGTTGACATGGAACCATTTATGTGCCATGTGGGTGCCAAGATAAATTTCACCACTTCTTATGCTACTACCTTGTGAAATTTCACCTTGTGTTTGATATAGTTTTACAAAATGATTTTATTTTGTATTTTACTTAAATAATTTTGAATTTTGACATTAAAAATGCTAATTAAATTTACTTGGACATGAATCCAAATATATATATGCTCAAATATATATTATTGTATTCTTATAAGTATTGTTGGGTATGTATCTTGTCAATGTAACAAAATAGGGTATAAAATATCATGTTGTATGTGGATCAAATTCATGTTACTCTTAATTCCTAATGTGTGTTTATTAAAATTAAAGAGGAAATAATCCACCCCTTTTCACTAGGAGTGGGGATCTCTCATGGTGAGTACTGAGTAATATCTTAGTTTGTTTTTATTATTTAATTTATAGTCTACCATTAAAAAGTAAAAACATGGTTTATGTGTCATTTTCAGACACAAAACGAATGTTTTAGAGTAAGGGAGAAAAACCAAAAGGTTAGCAGGGTTCAATACATGATATGGTATTTTGGTATATGAGTCCCAAATCTTGTACTTTTTTAATATCAAAATTGATATCTTTTGGGTGAATTGTAAGATCTAAAATTGATATATTATAGGTTAATTGTAAGAGTTAAATTTTATATCTTATATTTTGACAGCAATGGAAAAAGAGAGTAAACTCTAGATAAAACAAAATAGAACTTTGTTATAATTCAAACTTTTTATATGCAAAAAAATTTAGTAAAAGGATAACTTGAAAGAGATAAAATTGATATCTTATAGTTTTGAAAATAATGGAAAAGGAGAGTAAATTGTGTAAAAAACAATATATAACTTTGTTATAATTCAAACTACATTTTTATGCATAACATTTACTCTCCTTTTCCATTATTGTCAAACTCCAAGATATAAATTTTAGTTTGTTCAAGTTCCCCATGCCCATATATATATGTATATATGTATACACACACACAAACATACACACATATATGTATGTGTGTGTGTGTGTGTGTGTGTGTGTGTGTGTGTGTGTGTGTGGGTACTTGAAAGAGATAAAAGTGATATATTTTAGTTTGACAACAATGGAAAAGGAGAGTAAACCATGGAAAAAAAACAAAACATAACTTTATTATAATTTAAACAATGTTTATATGCATAACATTTGGTAAAAACCACATTTTATTATTAAGAAAGAGTATACACACACACACATATACAATAACTTATTTAAATTATAATGAAACATTGTATAAATTACCAAAAAATATAATAAAGCACTATATAAACTATAGAGCTCTTTTACTATTTTCTTAATAGATAAATGTGTTGTTTTCTTACTAGCACATGTAGATGGTAGCTGAAAAAGGTTGGTATATATACATAGATAAATGTGTTTTTTTCTTACCGCCAAATGTAGATGGTATATGAAAAATGTTGGTATGTTAAATGTGTTATATATATACCAATATTTTTTAGCTACCATCTACATGTGGTAGTAATAAATAACACATTTAATATACCAATTTTTTTCATAAACCATCTACATTTGGTGGTAAGAAAACAACACATTTATCTGGTATATACACAAAATTGGAATAAAATACTATATATATTACATATCTCTTCTACTATTTGCTTACCAAATAAATGTGTTATTTTCTTACTACAAAAAATAGATGGTAGCTGAAAAATGTTGGTGGGTGCACTTGATGAAATGCCCTAAAAATTAAATAAATATTCATTATAAAGAGGTTTATGGGAATAAGAACACATAATATGGATTATTTTTATAGTAAACATGAGATTCAAATTTCAAAACTCTTATGATTTGTGGACTTGCATCCTATTTATTCATTTAATATCATTTGGAATGGTTTTCACTGTACTTAGTTGGATTAAAAAGAAAAATTATTTTTATATTATAATTTACTATTATAACATTTTCAATATGCATTTAATATTTTGGTGAGATTTACATGTTTTTTCCAATTGTATTTGGACTTGATTGTTAATGAAAGGCTAAAGATAAACAAATGAACAATGTTTAGAGTTAATGTTTTTAAATAACATATATTTTTGTAGCTTTTGAAATAAAAAATTATGAAAAAGTGGATGTATACTTTTACATTAAATATTGTGAACATGACAAGATGTTTTAAAATTTCATACATGTTAGAAGTATAAATTTGATAAGGTGTTGACTTTTTATTGTATGTAAAATGATATAACTTATTTGACAAGCAATATGAAAATCTATATGAATGAAATCAATATTAGAATTAATTATTTTAAATTTTAAATTGATATATATGTGGTTGAGATGGAGTGTAATAACAATAATAAAATATTTTGTGTACAAGTGTAAGATTACATATGAATTAGGTTAGATTATAAATGCACTACAATTGGGTATATATATATCTTTGTAATTAAATAAAATATCACACAATTTTTATAGTAAAAATGTACAAGATGTGTGCCTCACATCCCCAAATACCCTCTCACATATTGGACCATAATCACCTATTGGTTTCTCTCCCTTAATAAGAGATAGGGTTTTAAGTAGTATCTAATTCACCAAAGATTTGGAGATAGATGTAAAAAGTAGACAATGCACAACAATGTTAAATAATGAATCAAAAAATTAGAAGAATAGGCAAGAATGGATATTTATCCCTACAACTATGAATTTACTTTCATGATAACAAAAAAATTCTCCCCTAGGATCATCTAATCCCATTTCTATAAATTATCACATTGGGAAAATCTGATTTGACAACTATGTTTATCTACTTGAGTGCTAAAAACACCTCACTCTTTTTTTAAAAATCATATGCATAGATTTTTGAATTCGATGTTTTATTCAAAACCTTAGTAGGATAACAACATATAGAGAAAATAAGGGAGATGTATTCTTAGGAAATTATTCTCATTTGTTAATTATTATCAAGCCATTATAATTCTTTTATAATTTTATAAACATCACACACTGTATAATGAATGTTTAAAAAATAATAAAGTGAATGCAGAGCCTAATATTATATGAATTTTCATGTTAGAATAAATCAATGATAGAGAAATAAATGATTTATATTTTATTTAATTATGATATAATTTTTTAAATTAATTTCTTTAGCACTTTCAAAATTGATATCTATTTAGAATCTTTTCAATTTATATATTTCCTATTAGAGACACATAAAACTAATTATTAAGTTCTTTACAATGTTTATTTTTGACATCCTTATCCTTACTTAGTCTATTCACCATTTCACTAATTCAAAATCTATAAGAGAGTCTTCACTATATTTTAATCACTAAAAATATCACACATACATCCCTATTTTAGATACATTCATCCCTATTCAACCCACAAGCTCTTGTCAAACCTACCCCAAAAGTCTTGGGTATTTGTTGGAAGCATAATCATTGAGAGGAGGGGGGGTGAATCAGTGATGAAAGAAACTCAAATTAAATTCTAATCCTTCAAACTCTTAACCATTTAAAAAAATCATTCATGAAGCATATAAACCATTCATTGCAATGAACAAAGAAAACACTGCAAGATCAAAGCACATAACACATTAATTATGTGGGAAAATCTCATGGGGAATAAAATACACTTGAAATAAGATTTATAATACTATCTTATAAATATATTTCTTCAATTTATATTAGAACCAAATGATCAAGGAACACCCACCCCTTAATTTAGTCAAGCACCCACTTGACCTTTAGCTAACATCAACTAGTATGGAAACTACAACCCCCTAGATGATCAAGTACCAACTCAATCACCTCCAAACTGATCTCCAAATTTGATTTGATGTCTTACACAATTGATGATGGTGTTATATCTTTGTAAGACTTTTAATCCTATGTTTCTACATCATACAAGTGATGGTAGTTCATACAAACACAAATCTACCTTTTACATAGGCATACAACAATTCTTTCTCTTCCTTACCCCTCATACACATGATCATGACCTTCAGGCCATTCATAATTCACTCTCTAATACTATTATATGTAAATATAGTCTTTAAAAACCATAAATATAAGTCATACACAACCTATACATTATTATTTCAACATATAATCAATGCACTTCTTCACTCTAGGTCATATAGACAAACTAGGCCTAATCATGACTTGAATCAATACAAAACTTACTAATTACCTTCAACACCACTATCTGATATTTACATTATGTTCAAAATTTTATTATTATAATTTTAATGCTGTTACACACTTATGCAAGGTCTCATAATATTCACTTCATTCCTTAGTTATCAAAACCCTTGCACTAGGTCACCAAAGCAAAATATGCCTAATAGCCTGAAACAAATTTTCTTACTTGCTCATGACCTTCAAAAAAAAAATGTTAGACCATTTTCACATCTTCAACATGATTTTTTTATATTTTTCATGGCCACTTACCCTTCTGAAAATTCATATATAAATCATTTCACTCTTCCATTATTTAACTAAAAACAATGAGGCGAAAATTGCCTTCTACATATGCATTATTCTTTCTTCAAGTAATATTAGTGGGCCAAAAAACTTTAATTAACCTTTAAGGAATATATCTCACATGGATAAACATAAATATATGTCTTATTACATGTTACATATAATTTATATCAACTTATTAGGTCAGCCATGCTTCAAATGGATCAAAACAACACACTAGGCTTAAACAAGACCTAAGCAATTAGCCCTCCATTAGGTCACACTTTACACTTAGATGAAAATAGCCCTTAAAAAAATATGTAACCATTTAAAAAACTTTAAAATAATTTATTAAATTCCATATTTATGATTGAAAATTCATACAAAGCTTTCAAGTCACTTACTCACGTTATGAAACCTCTTTTAGCCCTTAAGCCTTCAATAGGTCCCATGGAGACCTAATTCATCTTCATGCAACACTTTAAGCCACTATGTTCCATATGAAAATTAAAAATTATCCAAAATAATTCAATAAATTTACCTCAATTATATATTATCCTTATCCATTCTAAAAAAAGATCAAATCATTCACTCATGCTCTAAAACCTCCCTTAGGTCTTAAAGACCTATTAGGTTTAACTAGCCCAAAAACACTATTTTTAAAAATGAGGCTCAAACTAACTGAATATAAAATTTTCATGTACAATAAACCTATGGATGTAAATTTAAACACCTTATGAACATCATCCAATCCATAATACACCTTAATTTAGCTTCCAAAGGCTCATAAACACCACTGCAAGAAGCTTATTAAGCCCTGAAATAATTATAGTCAATAAAAGTCAACTTTTACCTACAATAAATTCACTTATATAGACATTCAAAACTCCAAATAACTTTGAGGATGATATATGTGGATTCTAATTCATTTTTTATTTTTATATCAACAATATTTGATCAATAATTTGTCTTCTACAATCATTTGTTTGCACCTTGGTTTATTCAAAAAAAATAGCCAACAATAGTCAACTCTCACATGAAAAATAAATGCAATTGTATGACCAATAAAACCTCTTAATAAATTTTCCTAGATATCCTTTGAAGTAATATAACACTTTTTGTTATATTACCATCAAATTCATCCATTATCAAAAGTTATAAACAAAATACTACTAACTGGTTTTCTTTTGTTCACTTAATATTGCAAATTCGGCGAAGTATGGAAAACAGTGAAATCTACTTAGGAGACCAACTTTGCATCACCATAAATTTTTATAGACACCATTTCAAGACCTGAAAATTTAAACAAATTATATAATAAAAATATTAAAAAACCCATGTGACCACTTTCTTCTTACACATTGACATGTGTGAATTATGACATCATCAAGCTGATTACTTAGGAAGATCTACCAAGTTGACTAGGAGATGACTAGGATCACCTAGACTTTCATAAGAATATTACAATGGATTCATTTCACTTACATAAGTACACAAAGAACTCCTTACATATAATTCTACCTCTCAAACATGGTTAATCACCTTAAAGCCCTGCACACATGATATGCACTCTCAAATCCACTTGGAGCCTATCACTTGTCATTAATGCATTATGTACTAAGATCACCTTGACAACAATGAAACTAAATTCATCTTAATAACATCATAAAAATCTCACCATTTTTTATTTATATGAAACACCTTTCATAATGATCTCTCCTAAAGTGAACAACTCTTTCATTCTGAACTTTCTCCCTCTTTGACATTAATGATAAAGGGTCTCTTCCTCAACATGCTAACTTGATCCTTAGACTTGTCAAACTATTCACAGAGCTTATAAATCTCCCCCTATCATAATTATCATATCATATAACCTATTATAAAACCATAATAAACCATATAATATCCTTAAAATTGAAACATCTCACATATGCTCCCCCTCACTCTATGCATACCTTGCATATTATCAATTGAAGAGAACATACCTCTATCTGAATTTCTCCTTGATTCTTGGCTTATAGAAAACGTGCCCAAACTTCACATACTCCTCAATAAACCTGAGTTATCTCCCAATAACTCCATATTCCATATAAAAAAAACTAAAATATTACAAATATACACAAGAAAACTCTTTCACAAGAATATACCTTGAATGGATCCATCTTCATCCACACATAGGTTACCACAACTATCTAACATCCTTTCATGAGTCAACCAAATTAAATTCTGATCTTATTGGTAAAAAATTACTTATTTAAATGGTATAAAAACCTTCTCATATGAATAAAATAATCACAACTGATCTAAGCAATAATAACATGCTCAACAAACCTTTTCATATGAAAAGCATTTAAATTTACCTGAATCCATGCTTATAAAATTTCTTCAAGATACCAATATGAACATGTTGCCTCATTAGGCCATGTATGAAATATGATTAAATTCATAAATTCCTTCTAATACATATTGAACTTAACTTCCAAATCTTGGCCCTTTAATAACCTCTATCTTGCACAAGAAAATATGCTTCTCTCCTAGGTCATTTTAAAGAGATATATTGCAAACAAAGATACATAACTTGAAAATGTCATACCTTTGAATTAATGGAATGAGTCTCAGCATACAATTACCTCATTTAATAATTTCATATCATCATTTTACACATGATCACTAATTTTGGTGACCTAACTCATTATACAACCCAAGATACACCATGTCAAGGGTTTCTAGTGTTAAAACCTTTATACCAACCAAGGACAATCAAAGTAAGATATTCTTCCACAAATAACTTCAGACCTTTAAATAACTTTTCAAAAATCTTAATGGGTGATATACATCTTTGAAAATTTTGAAATAAATTGAAATAATCCATACTTAATTATATGCATATCAAGACAAAGAACATACCTTGACCTAATGACTACTTTCTTACTTATCAACCTTATAACACCATTTCATGATGCTTCAAATGATTATATTAATCCTAATAGAGAAATATCACATTCAATGGCACTTATAAAACCTAAAACTTATGAGACTCCTAAGTCTCCATACTCCCACTAGTTTGCTTGTCTTTCCTAAGCCTCTTCATTGGCTTGATTGGCTTATCCATATTCTATTTGAATCCTTTGTCAACATGCCTTGATAAATAGTATTATTATATTAACTTCATATATATCACATCAAAAAAACCATATTTACTAATATTATCATCAACCAATTTATTCTTGATATCAATCTGATCTCTCTTAATAGTCTTAGGTCTCTATATCCATGTATGATCTCTTCCTTGCACACTAGGAGCTCCATACACCTTGTTTTTCCTTGAGAACTCATTCAACTTGTTCTTACAAATATTTTGAAATATGACCAAATCTATTAAATTTGAAAAAAAAAATATCAATCATACCTTTTGATTGATGATTTCTATTATCTCTTTTTGACAATTTACTTCTTTTGTAATCTCTTGTAATGTGACCAAACTGATTGCAAGCATACCATTATTTATGAGATGAATTTGACAAACCTCATGGAATTGGGCTACCTTGCTAGTATTCTCACCTTGTTTTTCATGCTTCATCCCTTTTTAATTTATTTAATTCCTCTTTCTCAACCTTTCCCATTTTGACCACTAGCTTCTCATGTTCAACCTTGCTCATTTTGGCCACTATATTTTCGTGCTCAAAATTCAAGGAGCCTAGATCAATTTTCAATTGATCACACTCGGCCTTATTTAACCTAAAAATTGAATCTGTAGCCTCTAAATGATTCTTAATATCTTGAATAGTAATATTATCTTATTTTATTATTTACATCATGATATCAAACTTTATTTGAAGATGACTCACCTTTCCTTCACATTTCATAGAGGACTTAACTTGCTCTCTAACTTTTTTGATAATCTTTTCATATTCAACTTCATTGGAGTTAGACTTACTCCATATTATCTCAAAAAAACTAATATTCCATTTAAGACCTTTTACCATCAATCTCAACTCATGATTCTCTTTCCTTATCTTCTTAGCCATTTTGTGCTTCAAGGACCACCTTTTAGCTATCAAGCCTTCCTAAAGGACCTGCTCTGATACCAATTATTGGAAGCACAATCACTAAGAGGGAGGGGATGAATCAATGATGCAAGAAAATAAAATTTAAATCCAATATTTCAAACTCTTAACCATTCAAAAAAATCATTCATGAATAATATAAACCATTCATTTCAATGAACAAATAAAATAATGTAAGATCAAAGCACATAACACATGAATTATGTGGGAAAACCTCATGGGGGAGAAAACTCACTTAAAACAAGATTTAGAATATTATTCTATAAATATATTTATTTAATTTATATTAGAACTAATTTATCAAGGAGCACCCACCCCTTAATTTATTCAAGCACCCACTTGACCTTTAGCTAGCATCAAATATCAAGTAGGCTACAACCCCCTAGATGATCAAGAACCAACTCAATCACCTCTAAACTAATCTCCACCTTTTATATGATATATTACACCCCTTATGATGGTATTATATATTTATAAAACTTTAAAACCTACCTTTATACCTCATACAAGTGATGGTAGTTCATAGAAACAGAAATCTACCTTTTACATAAGTATACAACCCTTTCTCTTCCTTACCCCTCATACTCATGCACATGACCTTGAGGCCATTCCTAATTCAAAATATAATATTATTATATTCAAATGAATTATTTCTAAATCATAAATATCAGTCATAGACAACCTATACATTACTATTTCAACATATAATAAATGCACTTCTTCACTCTAGGTCATCTAGGCAAACTAGGCCTAATCATGCCTTGAATCAATATAAAAATTATTGATTACCTTAGGAACCACTATATGATATTTATGAAATTTTAAAAATATTATTATGATGTTTTTCATTCCCTCACATAATTGTAAAAATTCTCATACCAATTGCTTCATTCCTTAATTATCAAAATCTTTGCACTAGGTTGCCAAAGCAAAATAGAATCTTCTTACTGGCTCATGACCTGAAACAAACAATGTTAGACCCTTGTAACATATTAAAAATGATTTTATGATGTTTTTCATGGCCTCTTACCCTTATTAAAATTCATATATAATTTTTTTCACTCTTCCATTGTCTAACTAAAAATAATGAGGCCAAAATTGCCTTCTACATATGCCATTCTATCAATCTTGGTCGGCCATAATAGTTTCCTTAACCCTTAAAGAATATATACCACTTTAATAAACATCAATATATGTCTTATGAAAAATTAAATACAATTTACATCGGCTCATTAGATTTTCCATGCTTCAAATGGCTCAAAACAACACACTAGGCTTAAGCAAGACCTAAGCAATTAGCCCTCCATTAGGCCACACTTTACACTTAAATGCCAATAGCCCTTAACCAAATATTTAACCATTTTAAACAATTTAAAACAATGTATTACACACCATATTTATGTTTAACAAGTCATAAAACACTTTCAAGTCACTTTCTCACCATATGAAACCTCTTTTAGCCTTCAAGCCTTTAATAGGTCCCATGGAGACCTAATTCACCTTCATATTACACTTTAAGCCACTATGTTACATATGGACCTTACCAATGACTCAAAATACTTCAATAAATTTACTTGAATTTTCTATGATCCTTCTCCATTCTGAATAAACATCAAATCATTCTCTCATACTCTAAAACCTCCATTAGGTCTTAAAGACCTATTAGGCTTAGCTAGCCTAAAAACACTATTTTCACAAATGAGGCTCAAATAACCGAATATAAACTTTCCATGTACAATCCACATATGTATGGAATAAAAATACCTAAGTAACAACATAATATCCATAAGACACCTTCATTCATCCTCCAAAGGCTCATAAACACCACTATAAGAAGCTTACTCAGACCTACAATAATTACAATCAATAAAAGTCAACTTTTACCTATAATAAATTCACCTATACAAAAATTCAAAACTCCAAATCACTTTTAAGATTATCTATATACATTATAATTAATTTTTTATTTTTTTACCAATAATATTTGATCAATACTTTATCTCCTATAATCATTTCTTTTCACCCTGGTTTATTAAAAAAAAAGTCAATAATAGTCAACTCTCACATGAAATAAATGAAAATATATGACCAATAAAACATCCTAATAAATTTTCTTGGATAGAAATTGAATTCATATACCACTTTTAGTTTTACACCACCATCAAATTCATCCATTATCAAAAGTTATAAACAAAATACTACTAACTCATTTTCCTTTGTTCACTTGATGTTGCAAATTTGGCTAAGTATCAAAAAGAGTGAAATCTGCCTGGGAGACTAACGCTTAACAACTGTAACTATTTATAGACACCATATCAAGACTTGAAATTTTAACCACGTGATATAGGAAAAAATATTAACAAACCCACATGATCATTTTCTTTTGACACCTTCACACACGTGAATGTTGATGCCATCAAGCTATTTACTTAGGAAGATCTACCAAGTTGACTAGGAGATGACTAAGATCACCTAGACCTTGACAAGAATATTCTAATGGATTCATTTCACTTCCATAAGTACATAAAGAACTCCTTACCTCTCATTTGACCCCTCAAACATGTTCAATCACCTCAAAATCTTGCACACATGTTATGCACTATCAAATCCACTTAGAACTTATCACTTTGTCATTAATACTTTATGTACTAAGATCACCTTGACATCAACGATAATAAATTAATATCAATAACATTCTCAAAAGTATTCTAGGATAAATATACATTATTTGGACATGATTTACTATAATTTTCCCCCCTAGTGTGGCCTTGTATCCCATGATCCAATGGTAACTTTTTGGAATTGATACATTTCAAAATAGCTCTCCCACATGTTTGGTAAAGTCGGTTATAAAAATTATTATAAATATTCTCCTATAAAATTACATCAAGTCGACTCAATATTCCTCCACTATATCTCTCTAACAATTATTTTACATACTTGGAAAAATAACACTACTTATTCCTATTTTATGGAACATTATAACATTATTAAACTAAGTTTAAATAATATTATTTATTGCATATTTAGGGCATACATTATCATGCATTTCAATCAATCTTCTAGCTATAGTCATTCAAGTCACACAATCACTCTAGTGTTAGAGTTCAAGTTATTTATTTTCCCATATGTATTTATTATGGGATTTTTTACCTCACTTGGAGTTTTCTTACTTTCATGGATAAGATTGTTTAGGTGTACTTAGAGTTACAATTTGATAGAAATAAGAGGAAGTAACTCCCTTGGCTGAATATTTTGGGTATGAGAGTTACTCTTATATTCTTGCCTCTTTATCAAATTTTCATCAATATTTCTAAGGAGTTACATATTCATTCCCTTATATGTACATCACACATTTATGAGCTTTTGAAATTAAATATTGGTATTTTGGTTCTTAGTTTGTCTTGTGCAATATTCTCGCATATCAATTTCATTTACTTTTAACTACAGTATGGTATGTACCCAATTGGTTCATGTGATCACTAAACTCATGCATTTGACTTACCTAGACCTTGGACTTAGCCCCAATATGGTATCAGAGCCACCCTAGTAATCATGTGTCTTTTTTTTATTAAGCTATTTTTAAAATCTTGAGTTTTATTATATTGGCTTTATCTTGGATTGGAAGACTTTCTATGAGGGTTCTAGTTTTAGGCTAGATACTCTTGTGTTTATACTGGTTTGGATAATTTTATCCATAGGTTATTCACTTGAAAAGCATAAGAATTAACTAAGGTTGCATGTAAATAGTCATATCTTCCAATAGTGCAACTTAGTTTTCCAAATGATCTTTGGAATGTGTATTGTTTCTACTAAGTATTATTCAAAACCATGTTATGGCAACTTGCATGGGATTATAAAACATGGTTTCACAACTAATATAAGTTATCTGGTTCTCAAACCTTCATTGGTATTCACAACTGATTGTTAAATCATACAACTTGGTCTTTGAGTCATATGACCTATGAAGGAAAGTTGACTCACTCACTCACTTTGTAATTTGACATAAAAATTCATCCTCTACCTTTGACCTTCCTCTAGTCCACATATTATATTGGCATGATTCCTATTTTTTTACTTCTTTGGTGGACTAATCAAGACTTGCATATGACTAGTTTCAAACATCATAGCTGGTTCAATGACCTTTTCAACCTTGTTCAAATCACCAATAATTTGTTCACCCTATAAACCACTCTCAGACTAAGTTTACAACCTTTATGTCACCATAAAAACACACTCAAATTTGGTTTAGATGATCTCAGACTCCAAAACCTTCCTCCAAATGCCTTCCAAATGGTATTTCTTTGAAACCACTCTTTTCTAGTTAAAAACCACTTTCCAATGCAATTCATGGTTTTTTGAACCCATGGCTCTTGAAAATTAGTGGTTTTGAGAAATTTATAGGTGGTTTCATATTTCATTTGATATGATATGTTCTTTTAAAAAGTTAAATCACTTTTTTTCAAACTATAATGCGCTATATTCATTTTAAAGTCCTTGACTTTGAATATTATTAGTGCTATTATTCTTGAGAGGGTGATAATTTTTTTTTTAAAGGTGAAATGTAACATTGTTTATAGTTTTTTTAAAACATGTTTATGGGAACTTTAACACTTAAGAGATACTTTTTTTACATTCTTTTAATAAAAACATTTTAATGAGGTAAGTTTTTGATTAATTTTTAATAAAAAAAAAAGATATTATGAGTGTCATTTTAAAAGATGTGAAGATATTGGTATTTTTTTAAAACTTTGCATATCCTCACTAGTCAAAGACTAGAAGGTGAGGTATGAATTAACAGGTAGACAAACCCCATCATGTTCAAAAAAATATTTTATTTTTCTCTTTTCTTACTTGTCCACATTTTATGTACTCTTCTTGGATGCATTATCAACTGAGCCTGATGTCTTCATTTTGTCTTGAAAAACATGTCTTTTTGACATTTACAGTGGTTTCTCTAGATGTATTTTTAGCTATGTGTGATGTATTTTGAGCGTGCATTATTTATAACATTCAAGTTGGGTTCACCATTTCATAGTTTAGAAGGGGTGTATCATGTTTACATCACTTTTTCACTCTAATTACACTTATTTTTTTTTACAACTACAATAACTTCATTTATGTATAATGGATACAAGTTAAATTAATCCTCTAACAACATTTAAATACTATGAATTGAAAACTAAAATGGAAATTATATTAAGGATTAAGGGTTTACATCATAATACAATGGGCAATGAGACTGAACCTATTATAGAAAAAAAACAAAACAAAACTTAAGTGGTACAAGAATTATGTGAATCCTATGAGTTGCTATGTCTATCAATTTCTCCTAATCTTCTCTTTCATGTAGAGTCTACTAAAACTCCTAATGAAGTATAGACCACCTTAAAAAATTTCTTTGGGAAGCTAAATGTAATGAGAGGGAATGAATTATAGAATGAACTCATTAGTTTGAGTCCTATAAGTTTTGACACACTTTAAGATTTATTTGGTAAGTTTAAGTCCTTAAGATTATAGTTGAAATAATGTAGGATATAGAATAAAGATGACAAACTTCTTCTTTCTATACTCTCAAAACTTGGTCTAGATTACTTTGTCTTTGTCTCTACCTTCCATTCCACTAAAAGTGATCTATGAACTACATGGAAGATGACTTCTTTAGATGAATTTATTGCTAACTTGACTCAGGATTAAGGTAAGTTAATATAGGTGGGAAAATTAAAATACTCAAAACCTCAAGTCCTAATTATTGAGAATGGTATACAAAATGCTTTAAAGAGAATAAGCAAAAGAACACAGATCAAGAGAGTAATAAATATTAACCTCTACTATAACAACCACTAAAACCTCCTCTTCCAATGAAAAACATAAGAAAAATAAGGTCAACTATGCCTATTTGGATAAAAAAGGGCATGATGACCACAAGTGCATGAAAAAATAAATTGACCACCTAACTCATATTATATAAAGAATAACATAAGTGTTCATAAGTATATCAAGCATAATTCATCAACTCAAGATTTTTCTAAGGAAAAAGGTAAAGGTAAAGAATAGGGATAATTTTAAGAATGGAACCCTAAAACTTACTATAAAATCTTGACAAATTATAGATTTCAAAGATAATTCCATTAGCTAATCTTTGGTAAAATCACCACGTAGTTATAAATTGACTAAGAATTCATATTAGCTCTTTTAAAAAAATATAAATATATGGTGAATTAAATGTCATATCCAAATCAATAAATAATGGCAAAAAATCTAGAGTTAAACCCCTTTTCCAAACACATTAATGGGGAATATATACTTGAAGAGGAATAATGATTATGATCAGTGGATACCCTAAGTTTTTTAAGATAGCTATTTTGCTTTGTCCTATGAAATTGGGGGTAGTCCATCCATTTCAAACACTTTAACAAATGAATAAATCCAAGTAATGAGGACATGAGAGACAAGAAAAATAATAATTACTATAGATCCATCCCAAACCTAAACTTAAAGCTAGTCTGTGTAACTCAAAAAAAAAGTCATCACCACATCAATGCCCATACACACGTTCATAATATTTTTGAGGTCTTACTAATCTTGTTACTAAATAAACAATCCCAAATAGATGCAAAGATATTTCTAATCTCACTACTAAATAAACAATCCTGTGTGATAACTAAATTGTGTCTAATATTAAGGGTTTTGATATAAGACAATAAAGAGTTTTCACATGGCAAGAAAATATCTAATGAAAAATAACATTGTTGTAGTTAAAATCCTTAAAAGATAGGAAGAATTCATTAAAAATATGAAAATAGTTATAGATATGTAGGGCTTTTATTTCTTACTTGGATTGTACTTCATTATTGGTTATTTAGACTCTTTCTTGGCCTCTTCTTATAAATTTCACTCACTTTGCGATTCCCATGACCACAAAGGAATAAAATATTAACAAAAATGAAGTTATATGAATTTAGGAGTTAGGGTTTAATGATTTTAGTGTTTTAAGATATTTGAAGTAGTTATGTAGATTTATTTTATAAGAGGAAATTTATGTCAATTAAAAAACCAATGGAGAAAGAGGTTAGAGGATGAGAAGCCTAAAGTCAAGATCTTATTTATAGTTCATTATTTTTAACAACTATATTTTTCCTCATTTTTAAGGACTAAATTTGATGACCATATGACTTAATATAAAATAAGTACATATATTTGTAAGTCTTTAAAAAGATCAACTAGTTAATATAGTAAAATGAGTATAGAAAAAATTGTGACAAAAAATCAAAGTATAGAGTATAAACTAACTATGGGGCCATAGGCCAAGACAACTATGAAAATTGAGGATGACATGAATGAAAAAAATATTCAAAACATTATTATAGTTTTAAAATTATAGCCTATATAATAAATTATACTAAAATATCTTAACCATATCTATATTGACCTTTCAAATATATATTTTATTTCAATTAGCAAACCATACCAATAAAAATATAATTATTACCTTAAACATTTAAAAACAAAATACAATATGATTATGAGGCTCTGTTGCATTTATTCATTTTCTTCTTTGTGTATTTTTTAAAATAAGTATCTTGTATACAATTATTTCTTATAAGAAATAATTTTCTTATTTAAAAAAAAAGAATTATGTGGTAAATAACAACCAAATAATATAATAAATTGAGTTTAGCAAAACTTATGATAAAAAATCGAGTTTATAGGCCATAGAGAAAGACAACTATGAAAATCGTAATGCAATCAAACCAACATGGTCATTAGATGATGTGATTTTTAAACTTTAAATATTTTTCATTTCTTGAATTCAATTACCATTAAAATAATGTAACTAATGGACATAGTTTTGACTCTTGAGACATCTTTATCATTTCTAAATTTTGAAAATTCATTATCTTCAACAAAAAAGAGCTAAGATTCTATTGTAGATACATAAGCCATGGATTAATTGAGATTATTTTTTGTATTGTGTAAATATGATATAATATGAGTATTTTAAAATCATAAAGTAATTCCAAAACACATGGATTAGGCATATCCAACTTCAGGTTGTAAGGAATTTTTAGGATTTTTAAAGATCATAGACTTTGACATGGAGATATAGTGTTCTAATGTGGAATTACTAATTTGATGTTGAATTTGTAATTAAGACACACTGATTCAAGAAATTACTCAATTGGCATGGTATAAATTGAGTATAGACCTTTGTAAGTCTCACAAAAGACCAATAAGATAATATAATAAATTGAGTATAGCAAAAATTATGACAAAAAATTAGAGTATAGAGTATAAACTGATGATGGGGCCATAGGGCCAGACAACTATGAAAAGTGAGGATGAAATAACTGAAAAATTACTAAAAACATTTTCATAGGTTTAAAATTATAAACTATATAATAAGGTCTACCAATTTTTTTTAGCCATATCCATATTAGCCTTTCAATTTTTTATTTATTTCAATTAACAAACCACGTCAACCAAAATATAATCATTACCTTAAACATTTAAAAATAAAATACAATATGAAAACCTCTCTATAGTTTTTATGGATGGTTTTGTTTTCAAAACATGAGCCTCATAGTTGATTCATATGTATCTTCTTTATTAGGGCTACATAAAACAACCGTGAAGGATGCTAGAGCAAGTCAACAAGTCTTCAACTAGTGGATCATATTTTAGCCTTTCTAAAATTAGTAAATAAATGTATGTAACATGAACAAGATTTAAGACGAGCTTGAGGGAGAGGTTGAAATCAATAACATTTTTTTGTTATCTTTTATGTCCCAAAAATATGGTTCTCTAAGACTCTTTTTATGTAGTGCATATGGTAAGATCATGTACAATACTTAGTATAAATTGAGTACAAACTTTATAAGTCTCTTAAAAAACTAACTAGATAATATAATAAATCAAAGTATAGAGTATAAATCAACTATGGGGCCATAGGGAAAGATAACTATGAAAAGTGAGGATGACATAAATGAAAAACATATTCAAAACATTTTTATAGTTTTAAAATTATATACTATATAGTGAGGTTTGCTAAAATGTCTTAACCATATCCATATTGGCCTTAAAAATATTTTTTATTTCAATTAACAAACCATGCCAACCAAAATATAATTATTACCTTAAACATTTAAAAATAAGAAACAATATAAAAACCTCTTTATAGTTTCTATGGCTAGCTATATTTTCAAAATGTGAGCCTCATAGTCGATTCATTTGTATCTTATTTATTAAGGTTGTATACAATAGTTCTAAAGACTAACAGATCAAGTCAACAAGTCTTACATTGAGTGGATCATGTTTTAGCCTGGAAAAAATTAGTAAATAAATGTATGCAACATGATCAAGATTCAAGATAAGCCTAAGGGAGAGGTTAACATCAATAATATTTTTTTCATTATCCTTTATGTCCCAAAAATATGGTTCTCTAGGACTATTTTTTTAGTATATATGGTAAGAGCATGTGGAATTCTTAGTATAAATTGACTGTATACTAATGTAAGTCTCTCAAAAGTCCAAACATATAATATAATAAATTGAGTATGGAAAAAATTATGACAAAAAGTCAGATTATAAAGTATAAACTAACTATGGGTCCATAGGGAAAGACAACTATGAAAAGCAAGGATGACATAACTAAAAATAATATTCAATTTTTTTTCATAGTTTTAAAATTGTAAACTATATAAGAAGGTCTACCAAAATGTCTTAACCATATCCATAATCAATAATGGTCTTTCAAATATATATTTTTATTTTAATTAACAAACCATGCCAAAAAATATATAATTATTACCTTAAATATTTAAAAATGAAATATAGTATGGAAACCTCTCTATAGTTTTTATGGTTGGCTATGTTTTCAAAACATGAGCCTCATAGTTGATTTATTTATATATTCTTTATTAGGGATGTATACAATAGTTGTGAAGGCTACCGAAACAAGTCAACAAGTCTTCCATTTAGTGGATCATGTTTCAACCTTGCCAAAATCAGTAAATAAATGTATGTAAGATGATCAATATTTTAGATGAGAATGAGGGGGATGTTTAAATCAATAATGTTTCTTTGTTATCCTTTATTTCCAAAAAATATGGTTCTCTAGGACTCTTTTTGTGTAGTGCATATAGTAGGATAAAGTGTAGTACTTAGTATAAATTGAGTATAAACCTCTATAAGTCTCTCAAAAGATCAACCAGATAATATAATAAACTGAGTATAAAAAAAATTGTGATAAAAAATCAGAGTATAGAGTATAAATCAACTATGGGGCCATAGGGCAAGACAACTATGAAAATCAAGGATGACACAATTGAAAAAAATATTTAAAATATTTTCATAGTTTTAAAATTATAAATTATATAATCAAGTAGGGTAAATTTTAGTGTCCCATATAGAAAGGAACTTGGATTTTTTTGTAAATATATGTTTTATGGATGATGTTTAGGCATGCATATGAATGGACATACAAAATGTAACTTGCCATAGAAGGTATGCTAACATGTGACTACATGTAAAACTCATAAAGGGATGGTAGTTATGTCAATATGTTTTGGAAATTTGGTCATTAAATGATTATATATTACATATAATGGTGAATAATCTTATATTGACATTTGACAGAGTGATGAATTATGTTTATATACATGAAATTTACTTTAAATAGTAGGTGATCTAACGTATAAACCTAACTTATACCCAGATAATTTAGACAAATCCACATTGTTCACAAACCAAAAAAATAACCAAATGGTAATTTATAAAACCAAAAGTATTCATGAATTAACGAAGAATAACCATTAAAATTTACCTTATAATAAGGTCTGCCAAAAATTCTTAACCATATCCATAATTAAAAAAATGGCCTTTCAAATATTTTTTTATTTCAATTAACAAATCATGCCAACTAAAATATAAACATTACCTTAATCTTATTTCATCCTAAGTCATAAGTGGTCCTTAACACATTTATAAAATCGAGTAAAAAAACATGCTCTTCATTTTATATGGTTTTAATGACTAAAAAACTTAGTATTAAATAACTAAAACTATAATTATAAACTTGTAAGTTGAAATTTATATGTCTTCAAGGCTTAACAAACTAGGTAGTGTTAAAAAATGTTAGTGGCATAAATGACTTCAAATCCTAAATTCTCAAATCTAATGTATGTTTTTTTTATAACATTGAATGCAGTGCAAGTAGAATTAAAGCTATGGGGATTGGGGTTAAGATATTGCCCTATTTTTTAGTGAATTAGTATCAACATATTGAGGGTCCAAGGCAAAATTTATGTTTGGTCCAACACATCACACATGAGATTAATAGAAGTTGATCGAATACATATGTGATGGTTTTCTCTATTTTTATAGTCATTTATGCAAGCTATTTACAAAAGTGAAGTTGTTGGTATAATATAGATACTTATAGTTCATTACACTATAGTTATCTCAAATAAGTTTGGTATAAAATAATAGGGTAATACCACAATATACTTATGCGTCTATATAAAAGAGTTTAAAACTATTATAGACGTGTTCTCTTAATCAAAAAAAACATGAAAATACATGTAATTGGTAAAAACATAACAAAGTAACACCATAATATACTTATGATTCTCTATAATAGAGTTTACAAATATTATATACATGTTCTCTTAATCAAATGAAAGACAAAAATACATTTTTTTATAATCAATTATTCACACTTTTCCATATAAATTAGACTCACCCAATATTAATTATCAAAATGAAATTTGGCAGCATGAATCCATGGAAAATTATTGGGGATCACAAAATCTACTATATTTTCTCGATCAACCTTGTGTTTTAGATTCCTAAATTTCAAGTTTTAACATGCCAATTTTCTTCATTTTGCTCTCGATAAGTTTTATTTACATAAAATTCAAAAGTTGGTGGACTTGGATCTAATACTAAAAAATTCTCTGAGTGTAGTGTGTTTGAAGAATTATTAGTCAATCATCTTCTTTTAGATGTAGACTACCAAATTTCTAGAGCTCTATCAAATGAAAAATTAAGGACATTGTAATCAAGTCTTAAAATTCTTCTCAAGTTTGATTATTAACTTTGACTTTAAAAATGATAATGCACTAAAAATTATCTCATCTTTTGCTAAGCCCAAAATCTTTGTTTGTAACATGATTAAAATATTCTAAGATATCATCACATAATATTTCACTCAAACCTAAGGTAATACATAGTATAATGATTGAGCCATCTTTGAAAACATTGTACAAAAATTTAACTTGTTCCAAAATTATTTTGGTAAATTAAATAGATTGCTCCCTTAGCTTTGGAAAATCTAAAACTCCTTAAATTTATTCACCATTAAATTCTACACTCGTGTAGAAGTGTTGGGCCAAGATTTGGATTTTATTATAAAAATATGATGATCTGGAATTTTTCCAATATTAAATGTACACCAAAACCATGGATTCTAGTATTTAATCTTGAGGAAAACAATCTCTAATATCTAAAGAGAGACATTTTACAATTTATTTCAAGGTGGACCTTAAAAATTATACAACCTCAAGGAATTGATCCCTTGTAATAGGAACTTTTTTGAGTCTATTAGATCAACCAAATGTGTCAAAAGTGTGTAGGAGTATTTTATATCCTTGCAATTCTACACATAAATATCCCTCTTCATTAAACTACAAATAGTTACTACTATGTTCAATATTTGTCATTAAGTTCCAACATGTGTACTTTTTCCTTGTAAATTATTTTCATGTTAACTATAAATTATCAAGCCTAAGACATATTCATTTTCTCAACTTAGAATAATCTTGAATGCACATTGTTCTTTCTTGATATTTCTTTATCATTAAGTTAATTTCAACTAACACATGTAAAAATCCACATAAGGTCAATAATGTCTCTATATCACTTAACCAAAGCAAAATATCTAGCTATTATGTCATAATGTTCCTCCATTATTACCATCAATGATTGATATTCTGCATATACTCTATGTGTTAGTCTATAAAAGAAAATCCATTGAGTATCAACATCATTAAGTATCTAGTTTCCTTATGTTAAACCTTCAATTAAATTTTTATCTTGTAATAATATTTTTAGACTTCTATAAAAGCAAGAATGGATTTCAAAAATTAGATCTTCAAATTTTGAGACTAATGTAAACTTGCTCATAATTTTTCATGTCAAATTCATTATATGTGTCGTGCAATGAATACCAATCATATATAGTGTACAATAAGTTTTTATCCTTACACAAATACCACTTATTTGACCTTGCATAGCTTGTACTCCATTTTTCCCTTCACAAATAATCTTTCTTTCAATTGACAAATCATCTATGCCCCCAACCTCTTTCAAATTATTCTTGACCAGTTCAAGAAGGTTTTGATAAGTTGAATTTTCTTTCATTTTATGAATGGCATGAAATTGAGGTTGATGAACATGGTTCACAATAGTTTAAACATGAATACACACCCAATAAGTATTATCAATGGATTTAACTTCATCAAGTGATAATTTTGTATAGCTTGAAATCCTTATTTTCTCTTGAAGATCCTCATTTTCTACTTGAAAAAGATAATTAACTCATTCCCAACCACTAGTAACTGACCAATAAGTACTTGAAAAGTTTGAGATGTCAATAAATTATAACATGTACTTATATCCTAGACAATCAATCATTGATTGACCTTTGTTTAAAATGTGAAAAATAATACAAAACTATATTGTCTTTGAAATTTGGTTAATTCCTATCATTTTTCCAAATAGAGTTGTAATAGTTCTTCCACTTGCATGAAGTTATTGTTGTTTTACTAGGTATTTTTCATATTCAATCACATACCTAACATGAAGATACTCTTATTTTATTATTCATCATATCATTGATTTATCCTCTCCATTTATAATTTTATTTTCATACACTTTCCCACATGCTTCTCTATGGTATCTAGTTTTAGTTGCAAGTGTTTATCCCTCCCTAGTTTCCAACTACACTCTTTTGATAGATCATTAGTATATTCATTCAAAATAGGTTCAATGAAAGGATATTTTGAAATCCATTCAGATTTAAAACTCATAGAAATTTCCTATTCAAATTACTTTTTTTTTTAGAATAGTTATGAAATTCATGAACTACTTGTGAGGTTGAATTATCAATACTTTCAGAACAATATTGTCTTAAATCAGCTATGTCATGATCATTGGCATTGTTACTTACATTTACTAACTGAAATTGATCAAAACCTTATTAAACATGATCTTGATCATGAGAAATAATGTTGGGTATTGTTTGATTTTATAAACCAATATTTCATGTTAAATCTTGTTCTTGTTGATGTTTATCAAAATATGATAGAAAGGTCTTTCCCTTTGATGAACCTCATGTTATTTTCCTAGAACTCAAACTAGGAGTAGACCTTTTATAGAGTAAAAATTTTCAATGCCAACTTTATGAATTACCAATGAATTTCATTTCCTTAGAGGATGAAATAACTATTCCACTTATTAAATTAACTTTTATATTCACATTTTTAAATTTGGTACCTAAAAAATCAATTATACTAACACATTTATTTATAAAAACTAAAAATTTAAATACAAAAATATCCATTTGAAAATGATATCATAGAAAAAATCTAAATCTACACAACATATAAATTTATAAATTATAAATTAAACCAAACCATAACTCACTTGCAAAACATGGAAATAGGGGCCAACATAAATTTATAAGGACATGCTATAATTTTTTAGTGACTATTTTGATGCACATTGGATATTTATTTTTATGGTTATAGAATAAAAATGATTGTAGGAAACAACAAATATTTCTAAGATGTGCATAAGGGATTTTATAAGTTATAGGAATAATTTGTAAGTCAAGTAATGAACGATGCACTAATTAAATATCTCAGTTATCAAATAATATAATCTAATATATCCAATAGAATAAAATATATAGAAGAGGTAATATCTCAAAATAAACATTTTTTATTATATCAAATTGTTTTTATCAATCTCTTGATATCTCTATTATATCTATATATCTCAAAAGAAGGAAAAATAAATGACATGAAAATAGAACAATGAAAAGGAAAATATAATCACTATTCTAACTAAGAGCAATTAAAACAACAAAATAACATATTCATAATTAAACTTCATACATCATAGTGTAATGTTTGATCTTAGATTAGTCTTTTGAGAGACTTACAGAGGTTTGTATTCAATTTATACTAAGTACTACATAAGTTATGTATTACACAAAAATAGTCCTAGAGAACAATATTTTTGGGATATGAAAGATAACAAAAAAAACATTATTGATTTCAACCTCTCCCTCAAGATCATCTTAAACATTGATCATGTTATATATATTTATTTATTGATTTTGGCAAGGCTGAAACATGATCCACTATGCAGAAACAACTTTTTAAAAATTATTATATTAAAATAAAATTAATTACTAAAACATTAAAATCCATGTGCATTTCCATAATTGTTTATTAAATCATTCAAAAATACTATTCTATAGGAAATAAAATATTACCATGTATATATCAAAACTATAAAAAATAATATCAACATACTTAAAAATATCATGACAATATTTCATAAGTACCAAGTATTAATAGAAATTTCAACATAAGAATTTAACTAGAGTCTACATCAAAAACTAAATTTATAAAAAGGGGCACAATTATCAGTTAAGTACTCAACATAGTCCATGGAAGTAGTGGGTATTGCAATCAATTAGGATAACCCCCTTCAAAATCATCTACGTCCAACTTAACCCTTTTAAACATTCTAACCTCCATAAGTTGTGTTGCAAGGCTAGTAACACATTTTCTACTAAAAGAAGTAGGTTTTTTAGGATCAAGGGATGGAATATTAGTGTTAAGTGGAAAAATTAAATTGGGATGCAATTTTTTAGCTAATTCAAAAATATTTTTAGGTAGTTTAGGAAATGGAACATTATGCTCATCAGGATGAATGGAAAAATGCATGTGTTGAGAGGGCTCACATAGAGTTCCTCATCTATGAGGATGATTACTCCAATGTGATCCCATATATCCTTTATTTACATGGAAATTAAAATATTTAGGAGGTTAATAGTTGATAACATTTAAAAATATAGGGTCAATGGCATCAAAGTTTAAGGAAAAATAGATTCCCTAATCAAATGGTATAGGAAATGTGTTAGTAGTCCTATGACCATGAAAGAATTAGCCACATTGAGAGATACTCTGTGCCTTTAATATGTTTATCATCATGATGAACCCAAACATATTTACCTAAATTATTTGAAATTGAATTCTAGCCTAACATCTAATAAGGTGTTCTAAAATAAGCATTGTATATAACTGAGTTTAAATACTTCTTAATTTTCATGATCTTAAAAATTTAATGCATAAAATTGTTCAATTCGAAATAAAATGTAAATAATACTTATATAACCATTATTTTTCATAAAAATTAATAATTCCATCTTCTTTACAACCATACTAAAATAACAAATACCAACATAATAAAACCATGCATTACTCTTTCACAGTCTTCATGCCACTTTCAAGAAAATGGTAAATACACCATAATCAAATACATGAAACTCAAATCCATACAAATTCCTGACCCTATGAGTTTCATATATATATATATATATATATATATATATATATATATATATATATATATATATATATATATATATATATATAATACATGTAACTATATTTTGAAAAATTTGAAACTAATATTTCCAATTTTGACAATGCCAAATAATAAAATACTCATTTTGAGCAAAAGTTTCACAAATATTTAAGCAAAATGAAGACAAACCACTATGTCAAAATTGATATTTTATATACTATACATTATTTTCAAGAAGATTTCTAAAAACCCCAATGTTCAATTTTCATATGTATGTATGTATGTATGTATGTTAAGGACCACTTATGACACAATAATCTTAAAAGGCAATAATTATATTTTGGTTGACATAGTTTATTAATTAAAATAAAATAAATATTTGAAAGACCAATATGGATATGGTTAAGATATTTTGGTACACGTTATTATATAGTTTATAATTTTAAAATGATAAAAATGTTTTGAATATTTGTTTTTAGTTATGTCATCCTTACTTTTCATAATTGTCTTGCCCCATGGTCCTATAGTTGGTTTATTATTTATACTCTATACTTTGATTTTTTGTCACAATTTTTACTATACTTAGTTTATTATATTAATTGGTTAGTATCTGAGAAATAATGACATGCAAGATACTTATTTTAAACAATGTATAAAGAATAAAATAAATAAATACACCAAATCCTCATGATCATTTCAACCATATCTCTGAGTAACCCAAAAATACCTATTTCACAAAATTTGAGAACATATAGACCTTATATCACATGTGCAAATGGAATAACTATGTGTAATCAAAATGAGTGAAATAAACAATTTTTGTAAGGAAAAGATTTATAGATATATAAAATATTTCAAAGAAAACCAATGTACATAATGTTTTGAGCAAATATATTTAAATAAATACTTTTCAAGGAACTTATCATTATATATATTCATTTTAAGATAGACGACTGTGCATGAAAATGCATGCTCTTAGTTTTTATAACAAAATAAACATAAATCCATACCTTGAAATCACAAGAAAACCAACTTAGAAATTATTTTCACCTTCATTTCTAACCTCTCAATGTAATCTTTCAACTACTAAAGCTTTGCTTCTACCAATAGCTTACATAAATGACTATAAAATTGAGAAACCATCACATATATAATTGATCAACTTATATTGATCTTATAGGTGATGTGTTTGAACAACATTAAATTTTTCTTTGGTTATCCCTTTAATATGCTAATTCACTAAAAAATTAGGTAATATCTCAACCTCAATCCCCATAGATTTAATTCTACCTGCATCAAATGCAATTCTAGAAATAAAATAAATATTACCATGTAGAAGGAAGAGCATGTTTATTTTATTCAATTTTATAAATGACACCAAAAAATATTAAAAATATGTTCATAATTTTTAAAATGATAAACTATAAATAAGGTTTACCAAAATGTCTTAACCACATCCATAATTTACCTTTCAAATATTTTTTATTTAAATTAACAAACCATGCTAAACAAAATATAATTATTACATTAAGGTTATTGTGTTCTAGGTGGTCCTTATCTCTCTCTCTCTCTCTCTCTCTCTCTCTCTCTCTCTCTCTCTCACACACACACACACACACACACACACACACACCCCTAAGGATTCCAAATAACCCATACATGTCTCATATAATTTCCTAATGAATCAGAACCATACATGCATAATAAGTATGGTGAATCTATGTCCCAAAATAAGACTATGTATAATTTATAAGGTGACCCAAAACACATGTATAAGAAATTTTATAAAATTTAAGATATTTAACCTATTTATATTTTCACAAAATTAGCCATTTTCAAAATAAAAAAACCCCACTTACAGCCTTTTGGCTATAAATAGCCTTTAAAATTTTCCCTAGTAAAGAGAAAGAAAAACACAAGGCTCTTGTAATAGTTGAAACTCCAATAGTTTCATGGGTTATTGACTTACGTGCTTCCCACCACATGGACTCTTCATAATTTGAGATTTCTTTCTTAGATCCATGTATCATGTCTTCTATCACTTTAGGTGATGACACTTTAGTAGAATTTTTAGGAAGAGGGTCTATTGAAATGGATGAAGGAACATTTAATAATGTTCTAAGTTTTCCATCTCTTTCAAGTAATCTCCTATCAATATACCTAATTATGCATATTAGTAAGGGCTTGAGGGTAGATTTTTTCACCATATTTAGTGATAATCATAGAGTTTCATAATAATTATATAGTAACAGTGGGAAGGGAAGATCAACAAGATAGGTTATATACCTTCTCACATTTTCCACCTAATTCTTCTTTGACTACATTGCTGACTCATTCAGATGGAGTTAGTAAATTATGGCATAAGAAATTTGGCCACATCAACTACCATTACCGTAAACAAATTAGAAAGAATGATATGGTCATAGGTTTACCTTGAGTCCATTTTTATAAGGGTCTTTGTGAGGGTTCCACCCTTAGGAAGCATCCCAAAGATAAATTTGATAAAGGCAAAACTTGTAGGGATTCATAGACATTGGAGTCAGTATACAATGATGTATCTGGGCCTTTTCCTAGTCCATTTCATAAGGGATAAGTATGTCCTTACCTTCATTAATGATTTCTCTAGGTACACATGGGTTTACTACCTTAGGCAAAAATTTGAAGTTTTTAACAATTTTTGAGACTTAAAGGTTCTTTTATAAAAATAATTAGAGAAATCTATCAAGATTATTTGAATAGAAAATGGAGGTGAGTATGTTAATAAAATGTATGATTAGTTTTAAACTATAAAGGGTATTTATTTTTTAGCAAATAGTTTATTTAGTCCTCAATAGAATGGAGTTTAATAATGCAAGAACATGTCATTAAAAGAGATGGTGAACTATATAATTCTCTCTAAGTCATTGGCACCTTAGTATTGGGTTGAAGCCATTAATTATGCCTACTACATTTAGAATAGGGTTCCTCACAAATATTTAAAATTTATAACTCCCTTTGATGCTTAGAACAATAGGAAATTTTTAGTTGATCACTTTAGGGTTTTTAGATCTCCAACTATGATACACATACCAAAGAAGAAATGCAAGGTTATAAAATATTAGATTAAACCTTACATATTCATTGGTTATGTAGATGATGTAAAGGGGTACCACCTTATTCATCTAAAAATACATGATATATTCATTAAAAGAAGTGTTAACTTTTATGAGAGTACCACATAATCAACACTTAACACTTTTCCCACTTTAGAACTCACTTGGATTTGATTCAGATGATTCAGATAAGCCTGAGCATATTTTAGAGGTTGAGGACACTTCTTCTAGTTCTGATAGTGAGATTAGTGATGGGAAATTATATCCATCCACATATAGAAACACTTTGGAGGATGATGTTTCTATATGTGACTCATTCACTTTTGTTCCTCTTTGGGTAAGGCATAAAATATTCTAGAGTGGTATTCTACCATGAATGATGAGTATAATTCCTTAATTAAGAACCATAATTGGGATTTGAAACTTCTTCTGAAGTGAAGATATTTTGGTATAGATGTATATATCAGAATAAGTATGTAATAAATGGGACCATTAAAAATTTCAAGGAATGATTTGTAAAAAAGGGTTTCTCATAAGTGTCTAGCATTGAATATATAGAGACATTTTCACCAATTACCAAAATAAAATATGTCAGACTCACACTTACTATTTACACAACAAATCATTGGGATGTTTATTAGATGGATGTGAAGAGGGCCTTCCTTCATGATGTTCTTGTGGAGGATAATTACATGGAACATCCTCTTGGATTTTGTTGAATATTTTCCCCTTGAATTTAGAATCCATAAATCCATCTATGGACTCAAATAGGTCCCTTGAGCTTGGTACACCAAGATGGATTTCTTCCTTCTTATAACATGATTCATTAGACACCATTCAGATCTGAATGTCTATCTCTTGTATCATGATTTATTTTGGTTCTTTATTTTGATATTTTAATCACTAGTATCTCTTTTTCATCCATTGTAGTAGTGAAAAGGGATATTCAGGACAAATTTTCCATGATATACTTAGGCTTGTTCCATTACTTCCTTGGGATTCATATTTCTTAGTCTGACCTAGTGATCACCCTTGCACAACCCAAGTATGCTCTCAAACTACTTTTTGAATTTACATGGTTGATTGTAAACCAAATTTGACTCTATTTCTATTTTGATTCAAGATTGAGGTAGATTATACTTCACCTTTGGTTAATGCTATGTTGTATTGAAAACTTGTAGGCAACCTTTTTTAGTTGACACATGCTAGACCTAACATATCATATGCAATTGGCCTAATCTCTAGATTCATGTAAGAAAACCATGAGATACGTTCAAAAGAAGCTAAGAGGATATTAGAATACATTTAAGACATACATATATTTAGGATTCACTATAGATATGACATTTACATTGACTTGATTGGTTATACTAACTTAGATTGGGTTGGCAATATTCAAAATCACAAGTCTTCTTCATGTTAAATTTTTTCCATTGGTTCATTTATTATTAGTTGGTAAATCAAGAAGCAAAATGATATTACTTAATTATATATTGAGGTAGATTATATGGGGGATTTCAATGCTACCATTGAGGCCATCTAGCTTTAAGATATTTTCACAGAGTTCAATATCTAATTCAAATGACCTACTATCATCTACTATGAGAACTAGAGTACTATTCAGATTTGCAAGAATCCAATCCAACATTAATAGACCAAAAATAGAGATTAACATACACTTAATTAGATATCTAATTCATGGGAACATCATTGATTTGAGATGTTTCTAAATGACATAGTAGATACTTTATATCTTTACTAAACCTTTCACAAAGGTCAAGTATCTTCACTTATAGGATCTTCTTGAGGTTTTGGATACTATAACATGATCTTTTAAGGGCACCTTATAGTCTATTATTTTATGTTTTTTTGGAGGGGGAATTTTTCCTTTGTATTTTCTCCTTTTCTCTAATTTATTAGAGATTTTTTATGCGTGGGTACCTCATCAGACCTAGATTTCAAGACCCATTTTTTTTAACATTTCCCACCTAAGCTATGTTATAGGGGGTGTTAAAGTATGGGTTATTATTTTCCCATATTTATTTATTATGGGTTTCCCCAACTCACTTGGAGTTTTCTTACTTTCATAGATAATATTTCTTAGGTGTATTTGGTGTTTAAATTTGATTGGAGGAATATGAAGTAACTCCCTTGATCGAAATTTTGGGTATAGTAGTTACTCTTCTATTCTTGCTTCTTTGTTTAATTTTCATGGAGCTTTATAGGTAAGAGTTACACATGAATTACCCTATATGTACATATCACATTTTTGAGCTTTTGGAATGAAGATTGGTATCTTATATCTTATTTTATCTTGTGAAATATTCTCATGTATTGGTTTCATTTACTTTTAGCTACATTATAGTGTGCACCTACTTAGTTTGTGTGATCACTCTACTCATGCATTCAAATTACTCATACCTTGGACTCAACCATGATATCTAGGAGGGATAAATACATTGGTTTTAGGACTAATTGGGATATGTAGGTAATACTCAGTTACAAAGGGTTTTGAGGCCAACTTGACCACCCTTACTAACCCATTGTTTATTCCCCTTTATTATCTTATTTCTATCTAGTGCATGTGCAGGATTTAGGATTTTATCCTTTTCATGTATTTTACATGACATCATATATCATAGAGATAAAAAATCAACCCTTAAAGGTGATTTTACAAACCTAGATCCAAAAATTAGGAATACAATCAACTAAGAAGCAATCACAATAGCTAGACAAGGTTATAGTACACCCATGTCTGAATCTAATAGACTTACCCCAATAAATTTAAAATTAATATTTTAAATATGAATCTATCTACATGTTAGTTTCAAATAATTTATAGTTATAGTAATCTTACATAACTAGATCTATTTTCTATTTGAGGTAGGTTTGCACATCCTTAGATTTTTTTACTATTTTAAGCAAGTTTCCATTTTCTATAAATTTGGTAGTATATTGTATTTTAATGCATTTTAATATCATATCAATATATATCAACATTTCAATTTCAATATTTTAATACCACTAGTTTAACAACACTTAAATTAAAATCATTAAATTATTTAGTGAAACCACTATTTTTAGAGTATTTCTTGTTATTTTCCTTGATTTTTTGGATAGAATTTCTTTATTTTTTTTTGTAAATTCTTGACACTAAAAGAAAAAACCTCTAACTTTGGATAATATCTGATATAAAATGATTCAAATTATTTAAAATTAGATTAAATATGACACTAAATATATTATATTTTCACCTTAGATCATTCCAATACATAAGCTCTTTCTTTCAACCTCGTGTTAAAATTTGCTTGATTTTTTAAAATAAAGATCTTTTGATTTTTTATCTTTATTTTTCATTCATTTATGACTTTTTTAAAAACAAATTTACAATATTTTTAAAACTACTTAATAACTATTATGAATGGATACATGGTGTTTTATTTAGATACATCATGGTGTGAGGAGTTTACCCCAATACTCATAGCCATAATACAACACTAAACACAAAGTTTAGTTTTCACATGCCTCACATTATATTAGAAATGATTAGGACCCCTTGTTTATACCATTGGAATTCTCTTTTATCCATCTAATTTTTGGTGCACCAAATAGGAGCATATCTCCTAGGGAAGTTACTCTCATTTTCCTCTCAAAATTGGGGATAGTGGGATACAATCATGGATCTACATTTATATTTAGGTATTTGAAATAATGGGCTTACATTGATAAATGAAATACCACATATAATTAAGAGCCTAAAAATCATTCACAACCTTGCCTATATCATTATCATACCTTGATTTTTTATTGTAGTGTATTCATAGTCATTATTATTTCTTGATTCACATTATACTGTATTTATAGTCATTAACACGATTGATTCATTTTGAATTATATTTATAATATGTTTCAATGAATTAAAGTCTCCCTTATGTGTTTCATAAAGTTAAGAGTTTTAATGTTACATCAAACATTCTATTTTAGCATGTTATTTTTTATGTTCAATCATGGTTACAAAATTACTCACATCAAAAAACACTTGAATATAAAGAGGAATTTGCCCATTGTTAGCAAAGCTAACTTATGCCATCTCCTAGTATTAATACTTATTATTATAATATCAAATATAAGTTTCTTCATATTACAAATAAATGCCAAAGATCATGTATAAAATATATTGTACTACCCATTCCTAACCCTCATCCTATTTCTATTTGTCAACCTATTCTAATTTTTCATCCAAAGCTCATACTAGATTCTCATGTTCATGTTGTTCAAACCAAAAGTAGATGACCACCTTTACCTCCCCAACCTAATCTTCCTACTTGTAATTATTGTCCTCCTCCACCTCTTTAAAGACAATTTTATAAACCTAAAGGATTTGATATCATTGATAAATTATGAAATACTCATGCCTAAATTTATATTCTATAACTATTACAAAAGGCACAAGCTTAAAAGGATATATTATATGAAATATTTCAGGATATAACTCTTTTTATGGATACACAACCAACTTCATTTGCTTCTATTATGAATAGTTTTAAGGATATTGATCATACACTTAACTATGATAAATAAGTTATGTCTACCAAGAATAATGTAGACACTCCATTTTCATCACCTTCATGTCAAAATCATAAATACAATGATGTATTGTAAAAATACACAAATCAAGCTAGGAATAACTAAAACATTTAAATTTCTTTGCATATTTTACATACACTTTATAAAACACATTGGTGCATACATGATTTTGGAAATACACCATATGAAATCATTAGTTTTGTCCAATACATCCTTAACTAAATTATTGATTTTGAAAGTGTCATTTTGGATCAATTAAATTTAACAATTATTCAATTTTAAACATTTTAATAATCAGAGCTGCGGTGCCCTGTTTAGGGAAAAAATGGAAAAAACCCTAAGCCGCGATGGCACCCTGCTCAGGGAAAATGGGTTCGAAGAGGGGGCTTGTGTCTGTGTGGCCCCCTTAAACCCTATATATTCTACATGGCCCACTATAATGCATGATATTTTATTGCATGGAACTTTATTTTTGCTTCAGATGTCCGTATTGTGGATGGAACCTGGGCTAGTTTTCTAGCCCGAGTTGGACTGCCATCCCGATCTGGTTTGCGAAGGAAATAGTGAACGAATGGGGGAAACCCTCATAGGGGAGTTGCATAGGGTGCTCATGGAGGCCACTGTGAGGAGTAGGGCCAGGATCTAGTTGAGTTCAGTGAGCATCTCATTATCGGATGCCGTGGGGAGCAGCATAAGGTGCTCATGGAGGCCACCACGGTTGTTGACAGCAATGTGAGCGACACGGATATGACCATCATTATTGCTAGATCTGATGGTGTCTTCATAAATCATAGTGATAGAGAAACCAAAGGTATTTTGGGGTTTTTTTATTGTCATATAAAATGCTTGTGTGTCATTATTGCAATGGCAACTTGCATTATTGGCTAGGGTAGAATGCTAAAGATATATATTTTTTAGCATTCTTTTCCCTATGCTGTAAGTTTTTTAAGGTTACAGGTCCTTGTAAAACCTGGGTACTTATTTCAGGTTGTAAAACCTGGTTTTGTTAAGTTTTTAGGTCCTTGTAAAACTTGGGTGCTTTTATTGGTCTATGTTTGTGGTTTCAGGTCCCTGTAAAATCTGATTTGATACTATTTTTTAGTAGGATTCAGGAATGCTTTTCCTAGTGGTTGTTAATGCTTTATCTTTCTTGATTCTATAAAAGGGTTTTGGGGTCCCTTCAAAACCTATGTTTACCTTAATCTAAAACATTGTAATAATCACATAAAATAAATCCAAGATTAATTAGCTAGTTAAATAAAATCAAATGGCTAATCTATCCTTAATATAAAAATCCATAGCTTTTTATATTCAAATACATTATTAAATCCAATTATGCTTCACATCATGAAATCACATGGAAATTGGTTAATTAAAGTTGATTTTAAATATCAAAAGGTCAAACCTTGAAAATATCAACATAAATACAACCCATGATCCATAAATTGAACCCATGCATCAATAAATGCAAACTCAACCCCAAATATTAATGGAAAAGACCCTCCATAATGGATTAATTCTCAACCACACATTTTGATCTAAAATTGAATGCTCAAAATTTAAAGGAAAAATATATAAATATAAGGTCATTCTCCATTATAAATAGTCTTTTTGTGCTATAATTAATCTACCAAAAATTTAAGAAAAGCTTCACCAAGTTCTTCAATTGCTCAAAAAATACACATAGTGAAAGGAAAAATGCTATCATCATGAATACATAACATTGAAAAAGACCTCAAGATTTATATCTAGGTCAATCTACACTTTTATTATTATAAGATAGAGAGATATATCCAAAGAGAAGGTAAAATTATGTTATTTGTCTTTTATTATGCTCTTTCTTGACTTTACACAATCTGAAGACATGTGCTTGGGTTTCAAGTTGTATGCATTTCATTTTTATTTCATACTAACAAGAAAATAACTCCTTCATAATCATGTGTTTACATATAGCACATTTTGTGGGACCAACAACCCATAACCTCCTTTGAAGTGTCACATTAGTCCTATAATTAATAAATTATCTCAGTTTTGATCTTAATTTCAATTCTTTTTCTTCTAATTTATCAAGATTTTGTTCCTAGATTAGTTTCAAAAATGTTGTGCTAATCAGTGGGATGAGTCCCTATAAATAGTAATATCAAATTGGTAATGGTGATATTGTTTGTAATATATTTTATAGTTTTTGTGTTTTTCAAGTAAACATTAAAATCAACTTGATAATGGTGGGATTGACCTAAAAATTAGTAAAAACACACTACAAAATGTTAGATTCACCCCTAACTTTCACTTAGACTATCATTTTATAGATATATCCTAATCACAATTTCAAATGTAGTATCAACCTATGAATCAATGAGAATGCCCTTTTAACTCTTATACTTTTTATTTACTACATTTTAATTATATCATAATTCCAAAAAATAAAATTCATAGTCTAATTAGTGAAATCATTTTATTTTATTTATACCTATATTTTTATGAAAATTGAAATGTCACCCTACTAATCAATAATATTTCCATGCAAATCAGTAATATTGCCTTCCTAATCAGTAATATCACCATACCAATCGAGAAAATCATTAAATTTATATGTTATTTTTTATTTGTCTATATATTGGTGGGATTACTCTATTGAATAGTGAGACCACCCTCATAAATGATGGTATCACTCTATGTCAATTTATTGATCCTAAATCAGACATAATTTCATCTTCACCTTGATAGTCAAAGACCACACCTCAAATACTAATCTATTTTTATAGGTTTCACTTGTTAAAGAAGAAGTTATTTCCAAAAAAAACACACTCTATAAACACATCTCATTTTGGTGCATAAAAAAAACTAATATTTAGATTTGATGTTATAAAACATATTTGTGTTTTCATTTACCTAAGTGTTTCTCTTGTTTGTTTTTTTTTTGTGGGTTAATTATCTTGCCTATGTTATCCCCTTGCCCACTTATGGGACTCTAAGTGATCAAAAGCACATAGGTTACTATCATTTTTTCCAAAATCAAAACTAGAAAATTCTATTTATATACACATATTATTTTTAATATTTATACCTTACTAACACTTTCTCTCTTATAGGAACCTATTGAGTTTAAATCGTTTTGAGTGCATGCCTTGAAGGGTGCACTGGGAAAGGGGTAGGGAAACCATTGGTGCTTAAAAATATTGTTATGTCTTTGTATCATTACTAAGATTAATCCAACTTATTTATTTAGAGTGTTTATCCATTTACCTACTATGATGCCTCCTAAAATAATAAAATCCTCAAATATGGATAAGGCTAAAATCTTAAAACCCTAAAATATGGTTGACTAAAATCTAGTAGGACCTTACAAAATCTTAAAGTTGCATTATAGCTTCTAGAGGTCTGAAAATACTCTCAAACAGCCTAAATGTATAAATACATAATATAAATTAAAGTATAATAAACTATATGTCCATGTCTAAATGTCAACTACTTAAATTTATACTATATATATATATATATATATATATATATATATATATATATATATATATATATATATATATATTACTAGTGTTAGCCTATCTTCCTACTATGTCAACCAAGATAATTCCATCATTATTACTATGCCATCTAGATAAATAAAACATGAAAGAATATATCAGGTTGAACTTGTTATAAAAAATGTTAGTTTTTAGATTATAGAACTAGGTTAGCCCAACCAACCTAGTTTGAGACCTAATAACTCTTTTTCCTACCAAAAAAGGTCAACCTAGATGACCTAGTGAGCTAAATTCCTAGGAGGGTTTAGGGTCAATCCTTATATATGAATTATAAATAGAGGATAATTCAATTATAAAGAGAGGTACACTTCATTTATAAAGAGAGGATCATTCAATTATGTATCATTATAGCTCACAAATCTGCTTATACTATCATTTTGAGGTTTTATTGCTTATGGTTTTGACATGGAGTAGTAGAATTCATATTTTGGAGGTCTTCGATGCATAGGATAAGTATTTTAGATTAGATAATTAATATATCATTTTGATATTTACAAAATAAAAAAATCTCTTACAAATCACTATTGGCCAAAGTAGAGTTTGAAGCATGATGGGTTCATTTCAATAAGGTAAGTGTACTCGTAGCCCTTCAATTTGATATGTAGATGTTGCATAACTAGTGGATTAAATTGTGTCTATCCTTGCTTAGATTAATTCCATATTGTCTTTAATATAATTATATTTTCTTGTTTATTACCTTCCCTATTTGTGTCATAAGATTTGGCGAGCACTCGATTAACTTGTATGCTTATTTAATAGATTAACTTGAATGTTTATTTATTAGATTAGCTTGTATGTTTATGTAAGATTAGTTAATTTTGATTTATAACATTATAAGACCTAGATAGGGTTATTACATGATGACATTTGACTAGATGCCTTGGAAGCCTCTCCTTTGCTATTATTTAGTAAGAGATCCCTTAGGTTTAGCTGATCCATAATTGGTCATGACCCTGATATAACAAAGTATTACTAAGTAGAATATTAGTTGATTAACTTCTTTGAGATTGGATATTATCAATTAAGATAAGTTTTAGATATATACTATTTATATTACATACATTTTGGTGATTTGTATGTGAATTTGGACCTTAAAATTTTTAATTTCCATTTACAGTCACTTGGATTGAGCCTATCAACCTAATTTTATATTCTATGCATAAGTTTTCAACTAATTCAAGCATGTCGACCTAGTTATATTTTATATACACAAGTTTTCAAATAGTTTGAGATTATTGACCTAATTCTATTTTTTGTGTGTATGTTTTCAACAAGGTTGAGCCTATCGACCTATATCTATTTTTGTTCATAGGTTTTAAATTAGGTTGAGCCTATCAATGTAATTCTATTTTTTGTGTGCAAGTTTTTAACCAGGCCAAGACTATCAACCTAGTTTTATATTCTATGAGTAGGATAAAAAAATCATCTAGATGACCTATTTAAACATCAATTCAACATTCTCAATAAAACTACTAAATCAACTTGGTTGATCTTGTTCTATCTTCTAGGTTCACTCTTACCAACTTAGTAATTCAATTTTGTCAATTATATAAAATTTTCATTTATGTTTCTTAGTAAAATAAATCAATAATTAAAATTTATATTCTATATTTGTTAGTTTTTAGTTTTGTTAAAATTATATACATAATCAACTAGGTCAAGCTGGTTGACTTAGTTTGTTTTGAATTTTTCTAGAATTCAACTAGATCGAGCTATTCGACCTAGTTTGTTATAGCCCTTTATTTCAAACTGATAATTTTCTTCCTAAAATTTAACTAGATCAACCTAGACAAATATGTAGGACTTGGCTAAAATAGTATAATTTCATCTTATTATTTTTCTTCTCAAAAAACAACTAGCTCAACTTGTTCAACTTTTTAGGTCCTAGCTGACTTAGTTCAGTAGGTGGCTAACTTAGTTTAGTTGGTAGACAACAAAGTTTATTTTGCCTCTATTTTTAGATAATTCATTAGGTGGCTGACTTAATTCATTAGGTGGTCGACCTAGTTTGTTTTGCCTATATTTTTAGACAGTTTAGTAGGTGGCTGACCTAGTTTGTTTTTATCTCTATTTTATGACATAGTCTAGTAGGTGGTGAACCTAATTCAATAAGTGGACGACATAATTTAATAACCTAATAAATTTATAATTATTTATTCTTTTTAACTTCTAATTAGTTAAAAACACTACACAATAATGGATTTAGATCATAACCTTACTTATACTATCACTTCAAATGAAATTATTGAGTTACTTCCTTCATATCTTCCTAATCCCAAACCAATTAATACATCATGTAATATATTTGAGGTTACACACCTTGGTACTCCTCCTAATACTAATGGTGAGAATAATATTCCATTAAAAAATCCTCTTCCACTCAAAAATCCTACACCTCTTATTGATACAACTCAATTTCTTGTTCAAATGATTCAACAAATGAATGTTATGAAAACAACTAATAATTTACAAATGATGCAAATTCAATATCATATATTAAAAATGACTAGTCAACCACCTCAAGTCATATGACTCAACCAAATAAGAATTTCTTCTCTCCTCATCTTAGAGATGTTAATGGGAACATCATCCCTCAACCTCCAATGCATAACAAAATGCTTCAACATCTTTAAAATAAACCTTTACCTCCATTAATTTAATCTATATGTATTAAAAACATTTAGATTAATATTATATATGATATAACTAAGGACCCCACTATCTTTATTAAATATTTTGATAATCTCTATAAGGATCTCTATAAGGAATGGGTCCAAACTAACAAATTTACTACCACCAAGATTATAACTAAAACCTTTGTTGGTGATGCACTTGAATGGTACAATCAAAATATTAGACATTAAATTACACAACTAGAGCATTTAGTCAATGTTATAGTAAAATAATTAGAACATAACGACCTTCATAAAAATTACCTTAGCCACTTCATCAGTACTAAACAACTTCCTAATGAATTTGTTAATACTTTCATTAAATAAAGGAAGTATATATCTCACAAAGTTGACCATAACATGAATGATGGTACTCTCTTAAAACTATTTATTATAGCACTTAAATCTCTTGTTCATAAAGTTTAGATGTCTTCCCATAAAAAACTAGAATAAGCCTTAAGTCAAGAAAAAAGGCAAGACTTTATTATGACTTGATTTGAATCACATCAAGTAACTACTAAGGAACCTTTCCAATAATTTTATCATAACATTGATTTATCTAAGCATCCCCAACCTCAAATGGGAGCATCCCATTCAACCAATTTTAACCCAACCCACCCTTACTTGAGTTTACAAGAACTTAAGAAGAAATTTCCACCCTCTAAACCCATGAGTTTTAATCCTTCCAAACCTCCTCCAAAATGGCACAATCCTACTAATTTTTGTTGGTGGCATGCTATGATAGGTCATTGTCATGATACTTGTCATGATATTAACTAATTTATTCTTAATTAATTTCTTGGTCCACATTTAAATATTGATATTATTACATAAAAATGTTAAAAAGATTATCTTTAATACTAAAAAAACTCAATCTAAATCATCATAATCACATCAACATCACCTACCTCATGATAAACAATAATTATCCCATACCTCCACCCCATCCACTAATGTTTTTCAAGCCATAGTTGATCCTTCATCATACACCAATATGTAAAGGATAGATAACATGAACAACTTCAAATAGGTGGTTTTATTCATCAAACCTCAACCTCTTATGTTATATGAACCTAAGGAGTACCTAGTTCACATGCCTACTCTAAAACACATCATACATGGTCCTGATTCACTTTATATACCTAGTCATAACTCTCCTACACATCCTATGCCAATTTTAACATCCTCAAAATATAATATATAAACACATTTTCCTATCTCCAACTTCATTTAAAATATAAATTTGGTTCATTATAGCCATTCAACTTCACCTCACTCCATATTACATGTTGGTAAATCTTGTGATTCCCATCCATGTGTCATTACATACTTTGGGGCATCTTGTGATGCCCATCATAACATCATATTACCCATTGTGGAATCCTATGATACACACTCTTCTTATAAATTATATAATAAATAAATTCAATTTAAAGAAACCTTCTAAAACACATAAGATGGTATTTCACATGTTCATCTTTGATATAGATGTTAGCATAGATATTGATAATTATTTGTATCTTATTTCATTATTTTTGTGTGTTTAATTTCATTTAGTTTCACTTTACTAGAACCATTATTTCCTTCTTAGATCTTTGGTTTTATATCACATTACATTCGACATTTGTTTCCTTTGTGGCTCCTAGGTAGCACCTTAGAATTTTTCATTGATTTTCACTTTATCAAATTGATATCATTTTTTACTTAGTATCTTTATGATTATTTGACCCTGAATTACCTTCCCCTATTTTTGGGATGACTAATACTTTCATTGATGCTTGCACTAGGTCCCTTGTAGGTTAGTATGGATTCTCTAGTGACATGACTCTCATAACATAGTCACATCCCTTTCAAATTAATATTTTACCTCCTTGTGATCATCTATGAGCATATTCATAATTTTATCACTTATTACATGGATGGATCTCTCTTGATCCTCATATTTCCCTTATTTCATTTCATTTAAGGCACACATAGGTTAGTTTAGATATTTCACACTTAATTTTGGGTAAGAATAGGAGTGTTTAGACACCATAGTATTTAGGTTCCTTTTTTAGTGACCAAGTCTAATATCTCTTTTATTTGTCACCTATTTCACTCATTGGTTCTCTGAATCTATATGGAGGAGGAATAAAAAATATAAAATAGTTAAAATCCAAACATAAAATAAACAAAAGGTAATGACCAAACGGCAAAAATAAAATAAAAATTAGATCACACAAAAAAATATGATTTTTATTTGGCACATTTATCTTATTCAAAGCTTCAAACCCATAGTTGGCCTCATGATAGTGATGAGGTTCATTGAGGTGCAGTTGGCTAGTAGACTAGGGTAAGAGGTCTCATTATATCATATACTATCTAGTGCCACCTAATTTATCACACAAGTAACCAATATTTGTTATATACTGATGACTCTATAAGGGATCTTGAAGAATATGGAACACATTATGGGAAAGTGGGTCCATTTTACTTAACTTGTTAGCCCAAATTTTGTGTTCATTAGTCAAAGTGTCCTAAGTCCTTGATGTATATAGTTATTAGCCTTACTCACTTTTATTGTGTATATCACTCTTACTAAGGATGTTCACGTCACCCATGTGGAACTTGACATTCCTTATTAACATCATATTTTCTTGATATTACCCATGTTGGATATTACTTTTAGCTGACCACATTTTACTTATTATGTCTCTTAGTTTATAGTTTGTGAGTTACATTATAATACCTCATATAGGATTAGGTTTTCCTCATAAACATCCCTTTAACATATAATTTCCACACCATATCATTATTATTCTAGTAATTTCATTAGTTAGTTATGATTTCTTACATTGTATCTTCGAACAAACACTAAGTTTGATTTGTCATCCTTTAGAGCTTTGGATTCATCTATTTATCATGTTCTTGTTTTATTTTTGTGGAATTTACTTATCTTACATAGGAAATTTTACATGATTACATATTTTTATTTATGTACATAGACACTATTTTATGGATTATATAACACCTCTATCTTATACACTTGGAAAACAAAGACCTTGGTTGCTCCTCTTAGATCTAGACTTTCCCCAATTTTTTAAGTCTTGCATCTACTCTACCTTGTAGCCCTTGGTCTATATATTGGTCCAAAAAGTTTGATGTTGATGAGGCATACCCTATATCTTGACCAAAATGATTAAAACCTACTTATCTTCCACCTTTACAAGTTTCAAGTCTATACCTACTTTCCTACTCCTTGGACACTAGCATCTAGGATAGACACCTACATTGATGCAAGTGTTAAGCTCCAACATAAGCGTCTAGTGCCTTAAATTCACGTAAATTTCAAATGAATGTATCCTAATAGTCATCCTAAGTTATTTAATTTGAGTTACTTATCCAAAAGGATTGATATAAATACAAGATCAATCCTCATTCATTCTTCACCCATAAAATTCTTACCTACTCATCAAATAACTTATAAAAGGTCTTCAATCAAGCACTCAAGTGAACAAATCTTACCTATTTTTTCCTATTTCCATGTTAGTCATAGGGAAAACACATACATAGGTATGAATTACTAAATGAATAACCCAAGAGATATATTTTCCAAGTTACAAAAAAAGTCAATGTTATACTTATTTTACACATTTTAGATGATTCACACACAATCCAACATTTACGAGATAACTACAATAGTTTTAGCACTTATTAAAAGTATTAGATATCTAGGAAACACTCATTGATATAGGAGTATTTGGGGTCAGCTTGCCACCATCTGCCCACTAACCCATTTTCCCCATGGTCACTATGAAGATGAATAACTAGGGTTTTACAATTTCATGAGGAGTGACAGACCATGACCCAAATCTAAATGCACCAGAGTGAAGGTGAAGATAAACCTAGAAAAATCTATGTGGTTACATAATTTTCTAGTAGGTATTTCATGTAATACACTTACATCACATTTAGATAATAGTATCGATGTAACCATCCAGGGTTGATGCTAGTGTCTATGGCTCCAAAGGCACTCAATCTATAATCTAATCACTATTCTAGAATATTCTTCTAGTATGATTTCTACCTATTCTAGATATAAAATTGTGTCAATATTATAACAAGCTATGTACATTACTTCTTTGTAATTTACATATCTATCATAGTTGTACTTACTATTTTTAGCTTATCTTAGTGTTATATCCTGATTCCTTGTTAAGGAAACTTATTTTATTATCCATAGATATTTATAGTTGGAAATTTGATTTGGTTGTTATTAGCTAAGATATGAGTTATATGTTGTTATGATGTAGTGAAATATTGATTTGATTACCTGATTTCATTACTACGAGCTAGCTGTAGTGTATATTGTTACATTATGATCATGTTGATTTGTTATTTTATCAATATTTTATGATGTATACATGTCACAATGTATGGAATAACTACCTACTTTTCATGAGTTGAAGATAGGAGAGACTCATCCTTCAAATCATGATAGAGGGAGAGCATCATCAGAGAGGGTGATGTAGATGGAGATGTTAGGGTATGATAGAGGAATATCTAGAACCCTGAACATACCATGTTAAATAGTACATATTAAATGCATAGTTTGAATGGTTGCATTAATAGATTCTTTATGTTATCTGTAACTAGATAATTGTATGTGTTTGTGTTAGTTTAGCTTAATATTTGTATGTGGACTGAACCCCATGTCTCTAAAATGTTAACCATTTATCTTTATGATATTCAAGAATATCATTATTTTTCTTAAATGCCTTAATAGGTATATATGACAAAAGATGTGGATAATCTATACAACTTAGTAATAACAAAAAAATACGTTGTTATAATTAATATTGGTGTATTAGTGTGTGACTTAACATTTCAATAAATGAACATAACTAACTTTATAATTGTCACATTATCATTAAGTCATAATGATTGTTTGCCTAAGATAAATAGGTAATAAATAAACCAATTTTGTTATTATTAGTAAATGTATTGTATTAAATTATAATAAAACAATAAATAAAACAAAAAAAATAATGGTGTTGAGTTAATTAAAGTGAGAAAAATATATAAATAAGGAAAAAAAAAACAAAAAAGGAAAGAAGGTAGCTTTAGATGAAACTCCATATTCATGCAAAGAAAGAAAAAAATAGGAAAATCATACAAAGAAAAGCATGGAGTATTAAAGGGGGTGCAACATAAGAGGAGGATAAGTGAAATGAATTAATTTTAATTTACAAATCTATATACTCCTAGTTAATATTATAGATTATGTAGATATATGTGAATATACCACATCCCACATATAGTATATTCCATTATAATTAGAAAACCTTTTATTGTTGTTAATCTACAATTTTTCAATAGTATTAATGATATATAGTCAGTTATATATATATATATATATATATATATATATATATATATATATATATATATATATATATATATATATATATATACATACATATATATACATACACACACACACACACACACACACACACACACACACACACACACACACACACACACACACATCCCAACTCTAGGATAATAACATCGATCTTGTAGAAATATACAGATAGGGTCCTATAGATGGTATCTACATCGACTTATAAAGATCTATTATATATAATAGATTTATTCATAAAATAGATCACCTACTAATACAGATCATAGGAGAATAATATTAGATTAAAAATAACATCAATATGCTTGATTTCCTCATTTAACATAATACTCACATATAATTATTTTCCTCAATCTATACAAATATTTAGATCTAATATGATTGATAGAATAACATATAATCAAGGATTTTTTTAGTATGTGATATGAGTATAGTTAGATCAATTTATATTTATCAATATGCATTATTTATTTATCACATAAGACTACTAATATAGATCGATGTATGTATTATAACATAGGTCCATAATATACAACATAAGATTATATTTGATGAATTGGTGAACTATATGGTGCTATATATAAAAACATAATCTAGTGAATAGAGTTTATATTCTTTATTCAAATGTAATACGGTACTATATATATTGGATGTAACATTTTTATATAATCTTTTAATGAATATTTTTATATTTATGATATAGATTAGATGCTTTATATATAATCTCTGTATAGTAAAATTATTCAATGTTATTATGAATTATATAACATAGGATTATATTGGATGAATTATAGATTGGATGAATTCTATACTACATGTGGGACAATCTACTTAAAACACCACATTTCCCTTCTGAATGACTAGTGATAGAGATATAAATAATTTTATCCATATAGAGCATATCATATAAAAGATATGTATTGTGTTATATTAAGCATTTAAGGAATATCATATAGAAAATAATGACCTTAAAAAGTGAATCTATACTGAATAAAATGATTGTATATGATATACAGTAAAAGAATTTACTATTCTATATTAAAAGTAGGTATATATGTGTAATATACTTCATTATTGGAAAAATATTATAATATCCTTGTGAATGGTGTATAATATGAATATACTTCATTATTGGTCAATATGTTTACACATATATCCCTTGAATGGTTAATATTATGTTTATGTTTAATATAACATTACAATTATGTTTAATAATCTATGTAATAATCAAAGATAATAGAAGGAAAAACATAATATGAATGATTATAAAACATGTATTACTCATTAAACCATCAACATGATGACATGAATAGTGATTAGGGTGTTTATTACATAAAATGATGAAGTCTATAAGAATGTTTATCCAAAAATAGATAAGCATACACTCCAATTTATAATCCAGTGTAATCCTTTATCACAAGTAATGAATATTTAATGCATATTTCATATTTTGTATGATTTAGGTATATTCCTTGATCATTAATATCTCCCAATCTATGTCAAAAAAATCTATGAGTTATGAATATAATCAATCAGTAGATTGAGATGTGATTACTTATCTTTGTGATCCTTAGTCATATAATGACCATGCTTATGAATGGATGTACATAGATATGGATGTATGTGGATATAATGAGATGAATAGTATTATTTATCTCATTAATAGGGATATCGATAATATTTATAATAATAATGGTTGCATTTTTGTACCAACCATGGCTGGACATCTATAATTAATTTATATATTTAGTTATGTTTTGATCGTATGATGGTAGTGATCAGTAACAAGTAGTTATTACATGCTCATTTTATAGTTAAGTTACTTAGTGTGTTTAGTTGGATCACTAATTGGAATCTCATGGCTATTTATAATATAAGAATACATTGATTAAATAAATAAAATTACATTTTTTCTAAGCATACCTAGTGGGGTTGTTACATTTGGTATTAGAGCTATGGATCAAAATCTAGGACCTAATGAGTCTACTAGTGTTTTCATCTCCTTTTATTTCCCAAAAAGAGAATGTTGAAAACTAGAGTATCGAGAGAGGGTTATTCAATTGTGAATGACATTAACCCTCCATTTGATTCTAACTAATTTTACACTGATAAAGAAACAAAGTTATATCATATTCCCTCAGCCATTAATAAAACTAGGGATCAAAATTTTATCCCTAGAATACAAAATTCATGGTCATGAAGAGGAAGAACACCAGTGTGAAACTAGTGACATGTAATATTGTATTGTTAAGTAAAGTGTATTTTGGACTGGTAGTGCCTCAATACCAAATAATGCTACACCATGATTGGATTTGTGAGGTTTATTAGATCCTAATGTATATCTTGATTATTTTTGTAGGTAATAGAAATCCATGATTCTTGGAATTATGTTTAACTATGTGGGTGAAATGTTGTGTGGTACATTGAGTAAGTACCATTAAGAACACTTGTACCCTCTTAGAGTTATTAAAGGGTTGGTTTATTGAGTGTCTCAATCCTAATGGGTGTATATGATGTTTAGGTTGGTGAGTGCATAGCTTATTTCATGAGTTATGAGAAAGATATTCATATAATATTTTTGATCACTTAGATTGAACACCTTGAGAATGATTACATACTTGGTAATCAAGTCACCTTTTCCAATTGTGTTTTGTAGTGTGAATTTTTGAAAATCATGGGATGCTTCTCACTTTAGAATATGTGCATTTTATATATAGTTTTGTGTCTTATATAGGAGAGGGAATCCTAAAATAGCGCTTATTGATTGGGACCACTTAGTGTAGTGGGAATTCTCCTTGTAGTGGAGTGTAGTTATCTTTATTGAGGATTCCTATGTGTTAGGAGTTTGTTTATGGATTGGGAAGAGGTGTCATCTCACATATCTACCATAGAGGTGAGTTGTTACTCTCTTACACTTATTGACATCATTATAAACCACTGAGTGGATTCATATTTTCATGATGTTGATTAAGTGTTCCCTTAATCAGAACTTGTTTATGAAATGTTGTTTTGACAATATTCCTTGGAGTTAATGGGATAGTGTCTTCTACTTATTGTTGATATAAAATGTTTTAGGAATGGAATGGATTAATACATATATGTGGTTAATATTTTTATTTATAGTTGTGGAAACATGATGTGGTACTACACTTATAAGTTTGGTAAATGTGTAGTGATTTTAGAAACGTGGGTTGTAGTGTTTTCTTCACACCATGTGAGGGTATTTAAGAGGTTATTTTGTTGAGATGTTAGTTCATTACTTTCCACTTAGACTCACACTTTTCATATCTACCTTCTCTATACTTGTAATCATGACCATGTGGAGTGGCAAACCTTAAATTTATATTGGTTTTTGATTAAGATTTATAAGTTGATTATAATTATTATGTTATGATTCACCATTGATTAGATTTATATTATTCTCATTTTGATTAAAAATTATTATTTTGATGATACATTTATGTACCTTTCTCTTAGAGCAATTATGGTATTGGATATGCATAATATCTTATTAGTCTAAAGGGTTGAGATAAGCTTATAACTTGTTGTGTAACTAGCCAAGAAAGTGGGGAGGAATTATCTCATTTTTTATTTTAATAATTTTGTAAGGATGGTTTGATTATTGGCCTTTGGGTTTTATGTTAACTTTAACATTTTTTCCTCCTAACTTTGAATATATCAGAGTTGGGTTAAGTTATGAAATTTGATACTAGTTATGTTTGGTTAATGATAACCTAATGTAATTATGGAATGATGTATTATTTTTATTGTGATATATATATATATATATATATATATATCATTGCAATCTAGGATTTGTTAGTATGGATTTATGATTTGCTTAACCATGTGTACATTTTGGAGAGAATTAGGTTGTGGAGACCTAAGGGACAAGTGGTTAATTAGGAACACAAGTACTAATAAATGGGAATGAATCTTAGTTAGTCTCACATTGACTTGGTAGATGCTAAGTAGGATCCAACAAGGGGAGATTTTTGAATCTAGGATTTGGCAAAAAAAACTTGTCAAATTTAGTCATATGGTTATACACATGTATAGTGAGGAATGTTTATTCATTAATTTTATATACATTAGAAATGTCTTATTTAAAGTTCATATTCATCATCATACTTGTCAGGAGCTATGTGGAGTAGTGTTAATATTGACATGTCATGCTTATTATAAGCTATGTAGTGTAGAGATGATATTGAATTATACACATCATTCTTGCTAGGTTCTCTAAACACTTTTCTTTAGATTGAGAAAAACATTCTCTAGGTTAAAGAGATGTGATATGAGGCTTTATGGAACTCCCCATGGCCATTTGTTTTGGATTTTATAATTATTTTATGTTCTTTTGGTTGAAGATTAAATTGAGGAAGTTAGTGAAATAATCATCGAGATATGTGGGACCCTTAGAAGTGTTAGAAGTGGTCAATCCTATAGCATTTAGGCTTAAATTATCACCAATCCTAGCTTTATTACATAATGCCTTCCATGTTTCTTATCTTAAAAAGTATATAACTGATCCTTCACATATGTTAGATTGGAATGCTTTGTAGGTTTCTAGACTATGGAGTGGTCATGGTAAAACTAATCAAAGTAATTGACACTCATAAACTTTATTTGTGTAATAGAGAGATGTCATAGTATAAGGTCTTGTGGGACTAATTATCTGAGGATAGTGATACTTGGAAGAATTATGATGCGTTATAAACATGATTTACACATTTATTGTCTTGATTTTTTGCTTTATACTATGCTATTGTTTTGCCAAATAGTATTGTTAATTCATAGCTTATATTTGAATAAGTGTCATCGGGATGATGAACAACTTTAGGGGAGAAGGATGTTACATCCCAATTTTTACTAAATAAAAATACTTGATTATCTATGGATATTTATAGTTAAAAATTTGATTTGGTTATTATTAGCTAAGCTATGAGTTATATATTGTTATGAGGTAGTGGAATATTGATTTGATTACATGATTTCATTAATATGAGTTAGCTATAGTGTATATTTTTACGTTCTGATCATGTTGATTTATTATTTTAGCAATATTTTATGATGTATATATGTCATGATGTATGGAATAAATACCTTCTTGTCATGATTTAGATGCATGAGAGACTCATCCCTCAGAACATGGCAGAGGGAAAGTGTCAATAAAAAGGGTGACATATGTTATATCTCAATTCGTCACTAAGAAAACTATTTGATTATCTATGGATATTTATAGTTGAAAATTTTGGGTTTGGATATTTTAACTAAGATTTAAGATATATGATATTATTTGACATTATGATATTGTTTAGGTTACATGATTATATTGATATGAGTTAGCTATAATGTATATGTTTACATTATAAATATGTTGATTTATTATTTTAGTTATATTTTATGATGTATGTATATAATGATATTATGGTCTAACTACCTATTTATTATAAGGTTTATCTAGGAGAACTCATCCCTTAGAGCATGATAGAGGGAGAGCATCATTGGAGAGGGTGATGTAGATCAAGATATTGGAGGATGATAGAGAAACTGGATAGAACCCTGCACACACCACATTAACTAGTACATGTTAAATGCATAACAAAGTGGTTAATATAATATGTTTTTAATGTTTATTGCATTATATATTTGTTTTATCATGATTTTATAGCATGGTTTAATGGTTATTTGATGTAGAAGCATCCTATGGGGATGACTCATTTTTGTGTTTGTTCAAGTAATTTTGCATTGGCCAATATTTTGTAATTAATTGGCATGTTTAGGATGATTATAAAGGCATTAGGAGCCATATCATGCACCTTAGAATGATTTTAAAGTGCTTATAAATTCTAGGATAGGTTAGGAATTAAAATTGGCACTTTCCCACCAATTTGTACAATTCAAATTTTTGAATTTACTAAGCATGTTCAGGGAGTTTTGTAAACATTTCAAGCATCATTTAAGTGTCAATGGTTAGGAAACATAAATAATGAAATTATGGACCTTTAACATGGGTAAAGAATCACCCTTGTATAGAAGAATCAACTTTGGTCTTATGTAAGGTGTAAACATTCATGTTAATGACTATTGGTAGGTAGTTAGGGAAGTTACTTTTAATATAAAGCTTATCAATTTTAGTTTTTTAGTAAGTTTTTGATAGGTAATATAAGGAGGGGATCTATTACCAAGAAGATATGAATGAATAAATATTTCCAAATATAAAAAATAGGTCTGCAACCTTGTAATTCTATATGTGTGAAAGATGATAACTATGTTAGAATTGCTCACAAGATGGAAGAAGTGACAAAACTATGTTTTGAGGATTTATTATGTGTTGGTGAGTTATTTACATGATTTTTAATTCATTTTTTTATCTTTCCTATTATTTAGTTTAAAAAGGAACATAATTCTATGGAAAAGTGCATGTACATGAAGTAAACACTTAAAGTGTGATCAAAGGGTATAGCAGATATTTGACTATGATTTATTATTGATTAAAAGAGGTGATTTGGGTTATTTTATACCTTTATCAACATATGATAATTTTATAAATCCATATGGGAAGTCTATATCCAAATAACTAGACCATGAACCTTATGATCATAACTGTGTGCATACAAAAAGACCAAAAACATGGTGAAAAAGAGGAGAAGAGGTCTTATGAATATAATATAATGTATAGAAAATGTGTGAAAAGGTGAAAAAATCTCTAAAAATGCTTCACAAATTAGTGAAACCAATTAAGGAACTTAAAATCCTAAGAAATGTACTCTCAGATAACTACAGGTTGTGACTGTGCATACAAGAAAGGATAAAATGATATCAAAATATATAACAAAGGTGTAAGTATGAAATTATAATGATTTGAGAAGGAATAATGAAGTAAAAAAACCTATAAAAACTTACCAAGATTTTTGAAACCCTATTTAAAGTGTGTATGAGCAATTTGTAGGCTCTCAGGTGTGCAAAGTAACTATAAACCCTAAAGTAGGGTTTTAAAATTGAAATTCATTTTATATAGTATTGAAATAATGAAAATTATTAAAAATTTGTCATTGGATAGGTTTTGATTATATTTAAAATATTTTTAGGTTATTTATGTGTTCCTATGTAGGTATGTACCATTAAAGTGTACTTTAGGGTAGAACATGCCTAATTGGGCCTAACAATGGGCAAAAAGGAGTTAGTAAAATGACTTACATATAGAGTTTGAGACTAAAATTTAATATAGAGATGAATAATAATATAGGGTATCTAAAATAATAGTTAGTTTCCCAATTTGTGTCTGTACATATCCATATAAAGGGAAATTCTCTAAAAAAGGTTACCAGGCCTGTGTACCAATCAGGCATAACTTGTGTAGGATAGGAAAGGAGTGTTGAGGAGTTATTATAAGGGGTTGATAGGTCTAAAGATAAAATAATAAGTATGAATAATATAATGAGATCAAAATTACAAGGAAAGTAATCAATGGACCATTGAATAACCTTAAGAATTAGTGGACTATTATAAAGAGGTGATTCTTAAAATAAGGTACATTGAGTGAGAATTATTATATCCTCTACATCATTTGGTATCAAAGATTAGGATATATTGGGAAGGTAGAGTATGGTGAGAAATAAAAAAAAACCCAAAGGAGGTTATAAGCAGTGGATACTTTGGTAGTTAAAATTAAGAACCTGTAGGCAAAATTGCAAGCCATGGAGTTGTCACAATAAAGAGAGATAAATATGGGTGATATAAGTGATGGTGAGGATGAGATTATTAATTAATAAGAATTATAGGAAGGATATTAAGGAAGAGTTGAAGAAATATTTATAAGAGCAATTCTTGGGGTGACTTCAAAGACTAAGATGGAGGTGCTTATGTATGAAGGTAGCCTTAATGTGGAGGAATTAGTGGATTGGATCATAGCCATAGACAAAAACTTAGATTAGAAAGAGGTGAAATATAATAAGAAGGTGAATCTTTTAGTAAAAATTATAAAGGGTCATGAATCTTTGTGGTGGGATGGCATCCAGGAAGAGAGAAGAAAAAGAGGCAAAGACAATATAAGGTCATGGGATAGAATGGTGGCCAAGATGAAAGGCAAGTTCATGACAAAGGATTATCAAACCCACTTGTTTAGGATGTTTAAAAAATTTAGGTAGAAAGATATGACAGTGAAAGAATAATGTGGGAGTTCTACAAGTTGACTATTCATGTAGTTGACATATAAGACGATGTTGATAAGGTTGTTAGGTACATAAATGGATTGAATTTTTTCATTCAATATGAGTTGAGTATTTTGGAACCTAGGATTGTTGAGGAGGCCTATCAAGAAAACTTTAGGGAAAAATATAAGTTTTCAATAAGGTAAATTCAATTGATTAGAGGTAGAGGTGGAGAAAGTTATAGAGGAAGAGGCCAACAAGAAGGAAAGGGGTAGCCAACTAATAGAGGTCAGTGGAAAGGTAAAAGAAGAGAAGTGGGAAAAATTTAGAGGGTTCAATATCATCAAATAAATATGGTTATGGAAATAGAGGTGGAAAATCATATACTAGAAGAAGATGCAATTTATGGTTTGTCGACAAGTGCTTCAATTGAAACAAAATTGTAAGGCATAGGTCTTGTGAGTGCCCAAAAGATGTGAAAAGTGGTATCTCTTTGAATGAGAGTAGAAACTAGGTGGTACATCAAGAAGAGGATAATGCAGATGAATTTCATAACTATGTGGATGAGCTTGAAATAGGTGAAAGCTTGATAATGAATAGAGTTCTCTTGAAGACTAGCCAAGAGGAGAGAGAACCACCACAAATAAAAACATTATTTTGAACCATGTGCAAGAGTAAAGGTATGTGATATAAATTTATAATAGATAATGGTAGTATGGATAACTTAGTGTATTTATTGATGGTGTCTAAACTAGGCATATAAATTAGAAAGCATCCAAGCCTATACAAGGTTTGTTAGATCTAAAATAGTCACCAAGTTTTAGTGAGTGAATAATGCTATGTATAATTTTAGATAGGTGGATATAAGGATATAATACTATGTGATTTCATTCTCATTTATGTTTGACATATAATTCTTGGGAGACCATGGAAATATGATAGGAGATATTTTCATGATGGGATAGCTAACACCTATACCATTGAGAAAGATGGTTCTAGGCATACATTAAAACCATTGAAGGACAATGCATGGAGAGAGACACCAGGTAGTGTTATGTTGTTTAAAGATGAGTACCTACCCAAGGAAGTTAGTTAGAGCAAGGAGGACAAGCATATGCTAGTTGAAAATAAGTGCCAAGAAGGAAACAAGCTAGTACAAGTTGCCAAGCCATTAGAAGAAGAGAATACAATAATTAAAGGGCATTCTAAGGAGTTAAAGGACAAAAATAAGGATCTGTTACACTTAGACCAACAAGGTAAGTTTTTTTTAGATGAAAATTTGAGGATTTGTTTACACACTTATCCTATCATTTGTCTTTCATACAAAATAAGGAGTTTCTAGGAAGTTTTTTAGAAAAAGTGGCTATGTTGAGAGAGTTGGTTGTGGTAGGAGAAGTTAATGATCAAGTGGAGAGTGAAATTAGAAAGAAGTGGATAGTGAGGTTGTAGATATTGATATAATAGTAGGAGAGAATAATGAAGCATCAACAATAGTTACAAAAGCAATAGACCCAAACATAGACAAGAGAAACATGCCAAAGCAAGCATTCAATTTTCAAGAAGATAACATAGAGTTTGTTTTCTTTGATTTGTGTGTTCCATGTATAGGATAGTTTTAGGAAAAGGACCATGTGCTGAACATGGTCAGGTTTAAGATCACTATGCAAGATATCAACCTTAAAGGAGTAAGCATAGTGAAATTGGTCAAAGCATAAAGAGGTCTATGTACTACTCATAGACCTTGGGATCCAAGAGATGAGCTATTACATAGGAGGAGATAACTAGAAAGACTAATACTAGGGAGATTAAGATAAGTTGACAAAATTTTAGGGAAATTTTATTTCACACCCCAGGAGTATGATGTAGGATCATCTTATGGGGATGACTCATTTTTGTGTTTATTCAAGTAATTTTGGATTGACCAATATTTTTTAATCAATTGGAATGTTTATGATGATTAAAAATATATTAGGAGTCATATCATTCACCTTGGAATTATTTCCAAGTATTTAGGATTGTTAGGATAGGTCAGGAATTCAAATTGGCACTTTCTTACCAATTTATACAATTCAAATTTTTGAATTTACTAAGCATGTTTAGGGAGTTTTATAAACATTTCAAGGATCATGTAAGTTTCAATAGTTAGTAAACATAAGTAATGACATCATGGACCTTTAACATGGGTCAATAACTACCCTTGTATGGAAGAATCAACTTTGGTCTTGTGTAAGGTATAAACATTCATGTTAATGACCATTGGTAGGTAGTTAGGGAAGTTAATTTTGATATAAATCTTATCAATTTTGGTTTTTAAATAAGTTTTTGATAGGTAATAAAAATATGGGCTCTATTCGCAAGAATATATGAATGAATAAATATTTATAAGTTTTAAAAATAGGTATACAACTTGTCATTTTGTATGTGTGCAAGATGATAACTATGTTAGAATTACTCACAAGATGGAAGATGTAACAAAACTATGTTTTGAGGCTTTAGTATGTGTTGGTGAATTATTTACATGATTTTAAATGTATTTTTAGTAATCCATTCATTATCTTTCATGTTATTTGGTTTAGAAAGGAACACAGTTCTATGGAAAAGTGCATGTATAGGCAGTAAACACTTAAAGTGTGATTAAAGGGTATACCAAAGAGTTGATCATGATTTCTTATTGATTTAAAGAGGTTATTTGGGTTATTTTATACCTTTATCAACCTATGCTAATTTTATAAATCCACATGGGAATTCTATAGCCAAAGAACTAGACCATGAACTTTACAATCATAACTGTATGCATACAAAGAGACCAAAAACTTGGTGAAAAAGAGGAGCAGAGGTCTTAAGAACACAAGATAACATATATAAAATGAGTGAAAAGGTGAAATAGTCTCTAAAAATGCTTCATAGATCAGTGAAACCCCTTAAGGAACTTAAAACCTTAAGAAAGGTACTCTCAATAACTACTAGTTGTGACTATGAATATAAGAAAGGCTAGAATGATATAAAAAATGGAATAAATGTGTAATTATGGCATTATAATGCTTTGAAAATGACTAGGGAGGTAAAAAAGACCTCTAGACACTTATCAAGATTTTTTAAACCCTATATAAAGTGGGTATGAGCAACTTGTATGCTCTTGGGTGTACACAGTAACTATAGGCCCTAAACTAGGGTTTTGAACTTGAAATTCATTTTGTAGAGGATTGAACCAATGAAAATGCATGAAAATTTGTTATTAGATAGGTGTTGATTCTATTTAAAATATTTTGAGGTTATTTATGTGTTCTTATATGGGTCTGTACCATTAGAGTGCACTATGTGTATATTGGGGTGGAATAGGCCTAATTAGGCCTAACAGTAGGCAAAAAGGAGTTAGTAAAAAGATTTCCATATAGAGTTAAAACTTGGAATTTTATGTAATTATGTAAAATAAGGTTGAGTATTTTTTAAAGATGAAGAAGCATAGAGGGTATCTGAAATGATATTTAGTTTCCCAATTTACATCTATTTAAACGGAAATTCTCCAAAAAAAGGTGACTAGCCTTGTGTACCAGTCCGAAAAAACTTGTGTAGGATAGGAAAGGAGTGTTGAGGAGTGTTACTAAGGGGTTGAGAGGTCTAAAGAGACCATAATAAGTAGGAATAATATAAAAATATCCAAAGTACAAGCAAAGTAATCAATGGACCATTAAATAACCTTAAGAACTAATGAACTATTGTAAAGAGGTGATTCTTAAAATAAGGTACATTGAGTGAGAATTGACATATCCTCTACACAATTATTTGGAATTTGTCTTGCATAATTAGTGAAAATTTGAGTTTAATGGTTAATATATTTATCATTAAACCATTTTGACATCTAAATTTCTAATTTAATTAGCAAATATATATTAATTATTATTTATCAAATATTCTCTAATAAATGTTGAAATAGAGAAAATTTGGAAAAATTAAATAAATAGAAAAAAACAATGAAAGAAGAAAAATAAAAAAAGAAACAATAATAAAGAAGAGAAAGTGGAAAGGGTTAAAAATAAATGATGATGATGATGATGATGATGATGATGATGATGATGATGATGATGATGATGATGATAATAATAATAATAATAATAATAATAATAATAATAATAATAATAATAATAATAATAATAATAATAATAATAATAATAATAAAAAGTTGTGCCCTTTTTTTCATGAAAGGAAAAAAGGTAAAGAGGAGAGAGGCATAGACCAAGAAATGGGATATATCCAGGTAAAAGGAGAGGAGACACAAGAGAGTGTGAAAGTGATTAGAAGAGAAGAAAATAAGGTGAGAGCTATGCAAATAAGAAGATATTTTCAATACTAGAAATTCTGGGTCAGAATTGAGAGGTAGGTGATGTATTCATGTTCTATGTGATTGTGTGAACTATATGAATGAAATATTATATGTTTTTTGAGATTATAAAAATACATAAATACCTAATTTATATATATATATATATGTATATATATCCTACAATGTGTATAAATCCTACTATGTGTTTATCATTATATATTTTATTCACTATATTTATCAGTAAACCAGTAAACTTTAATGAATTGGAAAGTTAATGATATTTCTATATATTATATAATGTAGAAAAAATTTGTGTCTATAAATAACTATGATCACTCAGATATAATCACTCGTATAACTATTTAGGCATAAGTAATAGATATACCAATTGGTTGAAGCACAAATGTATTACCGATTAAATTTTAAAAAAAAGAAATAAGGTGTAAAGTGACTTGATATAAATATTGAGTCTACCAAGACTAAAATTTAGGAACATGGTGATTTGAGGTGTTTAGGCGATTTGAGGTAGATTTTTATTAGCAGTAACAACACACTCAGTCTAAAAAGACAATTTACATTGAGGTATTGATATATGTAACTAGAGTAATTGTATATATAATTGACATATACTTTATAAGTTATGTTTATACAATTTTTAGTGAATTGAGTCACTATATTCAGTGAATTCCTTCATAATAAAAACTATTTCATTAATGTTGTCAATGAACATGCTAAATACATGATATAGGCAGTGAACCATTGGCATACAATGATTTAACACAGTACTAGTATATGTATTTATAACTATATTCCATATAATAGTATATTTATTGGCATAAAATTAACTTGGTATTAAAATAATTAAAATGAGCTAGATGAGTATTTAATCCTATGCAACAATTTGAAACAATGACTTATTTTATAGAATGTAATGACTTATTGTAAAAGCAGTGAATTATTTAGTCAAAACAGTGACTTATTATATTCATGTAGTGAATTAATGATATATGTGGAGTATGAATAAAATATTCAATAGGGTGATTAATTGAATTAAGATGGTTTTGAGGATGACATTCAGTTGTGTGGTGGTGTGGGTGAGCTAGGGTTTCATCACCCTAGCTTGGCCTTCTCTCTGAGTGTGGGTCATTTTTAGTGCATGTGGGGGTGGGAATTTGTAGTAATTTATGGGTAGTGGCCAAGGGTGGCCATTAATTTTCATTCAAAGATCATTTGCTTCCATTTTTTCCTATTTATTCTCTCCATTGATTTATATTTAAAGAAGGGATATGTTACTTTAAAATGGGTGGAATTTGTGTTTTAATAAGGGTGCTTCAGTATGGATGTGTGTGCTTTTAAAAGTGGAGTGTATTATATTTTATTGCTATTAACTATTTTCATTTATTTGGTTTTTCTTCTACCTCGATTATGGCCAAGGATATGATTAGAGGGCCCTTGGGTCTGGTCTTGAATGGCACAGCATGCATCCCTAGATAAGCCAAATCAGGCCTACCCTCCATCTGGTAGAGGTCTGAGTTTTTCAAACTCTACTTTTCCTAGTGTAGGTTGTTAATAAATGGTGCTTTTAGATTACAAAAGGTGAATGGGTGTTTAGTGAAATCCCAAGAACAACTAGTTTTAATGATCCAACCATAGTCTATGGATGAGGATGTGGAGTATTATAGAAACCATGTGCTAATCTATAAGTTCATGGGGATGAAGGTATCACTTCATTTTCTTGATTCTTGGGTTCACAGGACATTGAACTCGAAAGGGGATTTTGATATTATGCTAGTAGCTAATAACTTTTTTATGGTAGATTTTTCTTATGTGGCTAATAAACATAGGTCTTTCAAAGGGGGACCTTATTTTATAATTAAGTGGGTCTCTTCATAAAACCATGTCATGTTGGATTTAACTCGATAGAAGAACTCCCTTCTAGATTCCTAGTTTGGGTCTATCTCCCTCATCTGCCTCTAGAATGTTAGAGAAGTGATATACTATAGACAATTAAGTTATTAATTAAAAATCCTATTGGTCCATCTCATTAAAAATTGAATAAGAGGGTTATTTATTTTTCTTGTGTGTGTTTGGAAATTGATATGAATAATCTGCTACTAGATTCTATAGACATGACTATTGGTTCATCTTCTTAGACTCAGTAGTTAGAATACGAGGCATTATCTTTCAGGTGTCTAATATGTCATGAATATGGTCATCTTCAATGGAAGTATCCCCAGGCTATCCATGCTTCTGGTTTGATTAATGATCCTTCTCATTCTACCCTAAATATGGATAAGGGTAAGGCTCCTATGCAAGGGGTGGTGGCTGATAAAGAGGGATTTGTCCTAGTTAAGCCTCATAATAGAGGTAGAGGTCAAAATAAAACCCTCAAGGATAGGTAAGAGGAGGAGACCTTTAACAAGTTTTATGCTTTAGAAGATTTGGTTTAGGAAGAAGGGATACCTTTGGTCTTGTAGGTAATAGATGGCTCCTTAGTGGAGAAAAATATTGATAACCAACCTATTGTCTATTCTAAACTAGCTCAGTTCAAAGAGTAGGAGACTCAGATGGACACAGATCTTCCTCCCTCTACTTTTGTTTAGGGAGAGTTTAGTTTGGTGCTAGAGGATACTAGAGGTTTTATTGTCATTAGTTCTAGTCACACTAGTGAGAGGAGTGTTTCTGACCCAGGTAAAAATAAGTCTTGTTCTCCTACTTTAGGCTTATACCAAAAGCTCCCCAAAAAAGGGGCTTCTAAGAAATATTTTAAAGTTGGAAGAAAGAAGGACCAAGAAAAGGTTAAGTTAATTTGTGAGACATTAGTGGAGTCTAAATCAACAAGGACTATTGATACCTATTTCTCCCAACCTCAGTGATGATTGTGTTCTCTTGGAATTTGAGGGGTATGAATAACATCCCTAGATAAAAGGCTATTTGGGAATTGATTCATGTTTATATCCTATAAATTTGGGTTTCCTTCAAGAAACTAAATTATCTATTAAAATTATGTTGAATGTGGCCTCAAAGATTTAGGGTAGAGGTTAGTGTCAATGTGTGGGAGTGTATGGTAGCTCTAGTGGGGTAGCATATGTATGGGATCTACATAGAGTTAGTTTGATCTCATGGCTCTTTGAAAGGTATTCTATTTCTCTTGTTGCTTCCAATTTGGAGTTGGGTGAGAGAATTATTCTCTCCAACATTTATGCTCCTACTAATTTCCTTGGTAAGGCAAAACTATGGGCTCATGTAATTTATATGCAATCTTTAGATCCTTTTCTTCCTTGGATTTGGGAATGAGACTTCAATGATGTGTCCTCACTAGAGGATAAGAGGGGTGGCAATTCTCACCTAGATCCTTCTTTATATCTCCTACAGGATAATGTGGATCTTTTGAAATTAGTTGATATCAAGCCTACCAATGGTATAATTACTTGGAATAATAGAATTAGGGAAGCAACTATTTCTGAAAGGTTAGATAAATTCTTGGTGTCTGGATTTTGGGTTGGTGATAAATGGTTGACTAGCTTTGATATTTTGGATTGGAGAGGATATGATCATTAGTCGATCAAACTCTTAATGGACATCTACTGATATTCTAAAATTAGTCCATTAGATTTCAACTCATGTGGCTTAGAGATGTGTATTTTCATGATTTGGTTCCTAGATGGTAGCATCTGGGGAAGTCAGTTCACTATACTACAATGTAATCCTTCTCCAATAGGCTTCAATATGTTAAATATATGTTGAAACATAAGAATATGCACCATTTTGGTATGTATTTCAAGTAAATTAGACTGCCCAAGCTCACTTGGATTCTATTACTTGATAGATTCATGAATAGGGTCTCATTGAAGAGAATGGAAAGTTGAAAGCTATTATGGTGAATGAAGTTAATTAATGGGAATTGAGGGAGGAATTTTTTGGAAGTAAAAGTCTCAGATTGATTGGCTTTAGGTGGGTGATCAAAACACTTCCTTTTTTCATAATTTGGTTAAGGACAAAAGGCAAGGTAGTATTATCTCTTCCCTTTTGTCTTTGAAAGGGGATCTTCTCTCTTCCACTGCTATGATTTCAAAAGAATCTATCTACTTGTTTTATAATTTGTTGTCTGAAGACTCCCCTCTAGTGGATGATGCTAAAGCTATGATCTTAGCTAGTATACCACCCCTAGTTACCAATAAAATGAATGAATATTTGATTAAACCAATTTCCTTATAGGAGTTGGAGGATATAGTGTTTCAGATGAAAAAAGGAAAGGATCCTGATGAACTTAAAAAAAAAAAAAATAACTTCTTAACAGGGTTAACTGAGCATAGAATCTTTTTCCTTTTCTTTTTTTATTAAAAACATACACTGTAGAATGCCCAGAAATTTCTAATGACCCAATATTAAAATGTAATTCAGTGTTGAATGTTTTACCAGCTGGAAATCTATGGACCAGCGTTGAGTTTTGGACGCCCAGCAATAAATAATTAGAATTCAACTTCATGTGATGGGGTCGCTTCACATACACATGGCCCAGCCAACATAATATATATATATAAATGAATATAGACATTTCCAGTCAAAAAAAAATGATTAATCTTCAGGGAAACTCGTCCCAGCCACACACGCCCCAGCCAATATATTGGGGATTATCAAAGAGATGGTGTGGTGTGTCTTCAACGCATGGAGCGCCACACCATTCTCACAAAGCGCCAAAACAGAATGTGGCAGCTAATCAACATAAAGCACCTAGAACCATTTGTTTAAGACAGAAATAATTATTCCAGAATGGTAAAATGCCCAGCAGAAGTAAACGAACCAGTAGTTATATAAAAAAAATGACTAACAATGTCCAGAGGATATATGGAAAAACATACAAGAAGACATAGACTTACATTTCTTTTTCTCTGTCTGTTACATTTCTTGCCTCTTGCGTCCCCCTGTTTTCTTTCTTCTTTCAATGTTTTCCCCCTGTTTTCTTTTTTTCACAAAAATCTTCTACTCTTTTTTAACACAAAACACCTTCGAATGCAAACAAAAGCTCTTAATTTTAACATAACAAATTATTCCATCCTGGGCTGGGCGCAACAATCTGCCCAAACTGCACTAAAACAAACTCCCAAGATAAGGAGATTCTAACTAAACTACAGGCTTAAAAAAATATTAAGAATAAAATAAATTTTCAAAATGCAAAAGTAAAAAGGAGGGAAAACAAAGCAATTTAATTCTTCAAGTGATGCTCCTGCATCATTCTTCCAACCAGCAGAAGAGGTGTTCTTCACTTGTTGTTCTTCTGCATCACTTCGTCTATACTTGTGCCCATCTTAAGGATATCATCTGCAGTCAACCATGTTGCATCTTCAGCTAGTAGATTCTTCCACTTAGTGAGATACTGGAAGTATTCTTTGTTTCTTGTCTTTTTAACTATTTTCTTTTCTAAAATGCTCTCAATTTCTTTTGGCACTTCCTTTGGTAGTTGCTGTTCCCATTGGATAACTTTATCCACTTCTGTTTCTGTTTCTTGGTCTGGTTGTTCTTCATCCTTGTATGGATATAAATCTGCAATATTAAAAATTGGAGAGATTCCAATCCCCTTTGGCAGTTCTATTTCATATGCATTATTTGAAAATTTCCTTATTACCTTGCATGGTCCTATTTTCTTTACCTTCAGTTTGTTATATTCTTTCTTTGGAAACCTCTCTTTTCTGAGATGAGCAAGAACAAGGTCCCCTATATTGAAACTGACCTCTCTTCTTTTTTGATCTGCCCTTAGCTTGTATTTGATGGTATTTTCTTCAAGTTTCTTCTTTACCTGTTCATGCAAATTTTGCATAGCATTGGCAAATTCTTCCGCATCAGCACTTCTTGTCTCCATGTTGCTTAAATTTCTTAACTCATACACGCCTCTTGGATGCATTCCATACATAATTTGAAACGGGCTCAATCCTGTACTTCTGTTAGGAGAATCATTATAGGCAAATTCAGCTTAGAGAATCATTAAGTGCAAGATCCCATTGTTTCGAATGCATACTTACCAGGCTTCTCAAGATGTTGCCCAAGCTTCTATTGACAACCTCTATTTGGCCATCCGTTTGAGGATGATAGGCTGAACTGAAACTTAGCTGTGTTCCCAATTTCTTCCATAAGGTTCTCCAAAAATGTCCAACAAATTTGGTGTCCCTGTCAGAAATAATACTTCTAGGCAATCCATGCAATCTAACAATATCCTGGAAGAATAGATTAGCTATGTGAGTAGCATCACTTGTTTTGAAACATGGAATAAAGTGAGCCATCTTTGAAAACCTATCTACCACAACAAATATGGAATCATGGCCTTTTTGAGTTCTTGGCAAACCAAGTACAAAATCCATGCTTATTGAATCCCAAGGCCTATTTGGAATGGGTAGTGGCTGGTACAAACCTGTGTTTTGACTGCTTCCCTTGGCATATTGGCATATTTTACATCTTTCAACAAATTTCTTAACATCATTACTCATACCTGGCCAATAGTAGTGAGCACTCAATTGTGCTAATGTCTTGTTCTGCCCAAAATGTCCTGATAAGCTGCCACTATGTTTTTCCTTCAACAAATTTTCCCTCATAGAACTCTTGGGAATGCAAAGCTGGCTGCCTCTGAACAGCAGACCCTCTTGGACCATGAAATCTATCCAGGGACTTCTTTCAACTCTTACCGGATTCATGCAAGCTTCATATGGTTCCTTAAAGTCTGGATCTTCCTTATATAGTTTCTTCAAATCTTCAAATCCCATAATACTTACTTGAGACTCTTGTATGATCAGATTTCTCCTACTTAAGGCATCTGCAACCTTGTTAGATTGTCCTTTCTTATGCTTAATAGTGAATGTGAAACTTTGTAAAAATTCAATCCATTTGACATGCTTTTGATTCAACTTATCCTGATTGCTAATGAACTGTAAAGCATAATTGTCAGTGAACAAAACAAATTCTTTAGGCAAAAGATAGTGCCTCCACTTCTTCAAAGCTTGTACAAGAGCATAGAATTCTTGATCATAAGCTGAATATTTCTTCTTAACATCACTTAACTTCTCACTAAAGTATGTTATAGGCTTCCCATCTTGACTTAAAACAGCACCTATTGCAATTCCACTAGCATCACATTCTACTTGAAAAAGCTTATTAAAATCAGGCAAGGTCAAGATTGGCTCTTCATTTACCTTCTTTTTCAACAATCTGAAACTCTTATCAGCAGCCTCAGTCCAACAAAAACTTCTTTTATCACCCTTGATTGTATCTATCATTGGAGCAACAATTCCACTAAAATTTATTATGAATTTCCTATAGAAGCTAGCCAAACCGTGAAAGCTTCTTACCTCATATGTGCTCTTGGGTGTAGGCCACTCAAGTATGGCTTTAATATTTTCTTTATCCATCTTCAATCCTTCTTTGGAAATCACAAATCCCAAATATATCAATTCTGTTTTCAGAAACCTGCACTTTTTGACATTGATTAGCAACTTCTCCTCATGTAGTTTACTCAACACCATTCTCAAATGTTTCAAATGATCTTCTTTAGTTTGACTAAACACCAAAATATCATCCAAATATACTATCACAAACTTACCAGTGAACTCCTTCAGCACTTCATTCATCAGCCTCATGAAGGTGCTTGGTGCATTGGTTAGTCCAAATGGCATAACTAACCACTCATAGAGTCCATCATTAGTCTTGAAAGCTATTTTCCATTCATCCCCTTCTCTTATCCAAATCTGATGGTAACCACTTTTCAAATCTATCTTAGAGAAATATGTAGCTCCACTTAAACAATCAAGTAAATCATCAATTCGTGGCAATGGAAATCTATACCTGATAGTAATCTTGTTCATTGCTCTAGAGTCCGTACACATTCTCCAACTCCCATCTTTCTTAGGACTCAACACTGTAGGGACAACACAAGGACTTAAACTCTCTCTTACCAATCCTTTGTCTAATAATTCTTGAACTTGATGTTTGATTTCTTCATTCTCCTTTGGTGTCAACCTGTAGGCAGCCTTGTTTGGTAGATTTGCTCCTGGAATCAAGTCTATGTGGTGACTAATACTTCTCGATGGTGGTAACTCATCAGGTAAATTATCTACCACAATGTCAATGTATTCATTCAACATATCTTGAATCTCTAGTGGCAACTCAATCAACTTAGTACTAGTGACTACACTCCTTGGCTTACCAATTACAGCAAAGTTTACCTCTTCTTTCTTCATTTGATGTAGAAACTCTTTGCCACTTACTATCAAAACTTTAGAATTCTGTCCAACAATAGCAGCAGCCTCTTCTTTCAATGGTGTAAGTGTATGCTTGATCCCATCCTTTTCAAACATGTATGTATTCTGCCTTCCATCATGTATGGCCTTCCTCTCAAATTGCCAAGGTCTTCCAAGCAAGATATGACATACATCCATGGGCATGACATCACATAAAATCTGATCCTTATATGTTCCTATCTGAATATCTACTTTGCATTGTTCACTTACCAGAAGTTTGTGTCCTTTTTGTAGCCAAGAGACTTGATAAGGTGTAGGATGTACCTCCTTCTTCAAGCCTAGTTTCTCCACCATCTCAGTTGACACAAGATTGTCAGTACTTCCGCTGTCAATAATGACCTTACATCATTTTCCCTTGCTCTTACATGTGGTTCTAAATAAAGCTTTTCTTTGAGGTGGTTCTACAACTTCTTTATTTGGCTTTAATAAAATTCTTTTCATCAAAAGAGACTCACCTTCTTTTGGAGTATCTTCATAAGCTGCTGTAACTTCTGCATTTTGTTTTTCACCTTCAATCACATGTACACTTCTCTCATGGATGATAGAAGGGTTCTCTGTACACTCATATGCCCTATGCCCTGCATACTTGTTGCATTTAAAGCATTTGCCCATGAATCTTCCTCTTCCTCTCTGATATCCTTGGTATGGTCTTCTTCCTCTTGGTGTATAGCTGCCTCTTGAATTTTGTGAGTTGCTGGCCTCTTCATGAGATGTTTGCAGCTGTCTTCTACCTCCTTGAAATCCTCTACCTCTGTTGAACCTGCCCCTTCCTCTTGAGAAAGATGTTTGTTTCCTTGTAATCTTCTCCTCAGCTTTCAAGGCAAATTGATATGCCTCCTCAACTGTCTTAGGAATGAGAAGACTAATTTCATCTTGAATGGCAAATTTCAAGCCATTGGTGTATCTGGCTACCTTTTCTGTGTCATCCTCAATGTGACCTGATCTTATAGTCAACCTATAAAATTCTTCAGTGTATTCTTTCACAGACAATTCTTTTTGCTTCAAATTTTGTAATTGCTTAAAAATATTTGCTTGATAATCTTTAGGCATAAACTTACCTTTCATTTTTGCTACCATTCTATCCCAGCTTCTGATCTTTGACTTCCCTTTCTTTCTCCTTTCTTCTTGCACTCCATCCCACCACAGGGATGCATGTTTCTTTAGCCTTGTCATGGCATATTTGAATTTCTTTTCATCTTCTTCAATCCCTTCATACTCAAAATATTTATCTAATGCATTAATCCAATCAATTAATTCTTCAACATTCAAATTACCTTCATACATTGGAACCTCCATTTTTGGCTTGGTGTTCACCTTCATAATGGCTTTGATCAGCCTCTCCTCAGCTGTTTCTTCTTCCACCACCAATTCATCTTCTGGTGGCTCCTCTTCTCCGTCACTGACTTCACCCATGTCAGTGCCCCTTCTTTGAGCCATCTCCAGGTCTTGCAGCCTAGCTGTCAGGTTCCTAATCTCTTCTGCCAATGCAACCTGTCCTCCAGGCCTCCTTCCTCCAGCTCTACCTCTGTTTCTGATTCTCATGGCCATCTTTGTTTTCTGTCCACAAATCTGGTTCTGCTTCTCTTTTGCCTAGATCACAGGCTCTGATACCAAATGATGAACATTAAAAAAAAATAACTTCTTAACAGGGTTAACTGAGCATAGAATCTTTTTCCTTTTCTTTTTTTATTAAAAACATACACTGTAGAATGCCCAGAAATTTCTAATGACCCAATATTAAAATGTAATTCAGTGTTGAATGTTTTACCAGCTGGAAATCTATGGACCAGCGTTGAGTTTTGGATGCCCAGCAATAAATAATTAGAATTCAACTTCATGTGATGGGGTCGCTTCACATACACATGGCCCAGCCAACATAATATATATATAAATGAATATAGACATTGCCAGTCAAAAAAAAATGATTAATCTTCAGGGAAACTTGTCCCAGCCACACACGCCCCAGCCAATATATTGGGGATTATCAAAGAGATGGTGTGGTGTGTCTTCAATGCATGGAGCGCCACACCATTCTCACAAAGCGCCAGAACAGAATGTGGCGGCTAATCAACATAAAGCACCCAGAACCATTTGTTTAAGACAGAAATAATTATTCCAGAATGGTAAAATGCCCAGCAGAAGTAAACGAACCAGTAGTTATATAAAAAAAATGACTAACAATGTCCAGAGGATATATGGAAAAACATACAGGAAGACATAGACTTACATTTCTTTTTCTCTGTCTGTTACATTTCTTGCCTCTTGCGTCCCCCTGTTTTCTTTCTTCTTTCAATGTTTTCCCCCTATTTTTTTTTTCACAAAAATCTTCTACTCTTTTTTAACACAAAACACCTTCGAATGCAAACAAAAGCTCTTAATTTTAACATAACAAATTATTCCATCCTGGGCTAGGCGCAACAATCTGCCCAAACTGCACTAAAACAAACTCCCAAGATAAGGAGATTCTAACTAAACTACAGGCTTAAAACAATATTAAGAATAAAATAAATTTTCAAAATGCAAAAGTAAAAAGAAGGGAAAACAAAGCAATTTAATTCTTCAAGTGATGCTCCTGCATCAGATCCTAGGCCTAATTGGTTTTTGATGGAATTATTCTAGGAATTCTAGGAGGTGATCAAGATGGACCTTTTGGAGGTAGTCTAGGAATCTCACAAGAATAAGCAAATGTTGAAGGCCATGAAGGCAACATTTTTGGATCTCATCCCAAAAAGGGAGGGTGTTAATTCTTTGGATATTTTTAGGCTAATTTCCTTATGCAATAGGGTGTATAATATAATTACAAAGCTGATTATGGAGTGTCTAAAGCCTTGGTTAAGTTGGTTAATTTTAGAAGAGAAAGGTGGTTTTGTTCTTGGTAGGTAGATTCTTGACGGGGTTATTATTATGGCTAAAATTATACACTCTATGGCCTCCTCTATAGAAAAGGCTATGTTCATCAAATTAGACATGGAAAAAACTTATGAACATGTTAAATTAGACTTTTGGTTTTGATCATGTTTAGATTAAGTGGGTCAGGAGTTGTGTCATATCTTCTTCCTTCTCTATGTTGGTCAATGGTGAGCCAATTAATATTTTTGGAGCTTCTAGGAGACTTAAACAAGGTGATCCTTTATCCCCTTACCTGTTCATTTTAATGGCTAAGGGTTTAGGGAGATTTATTAGATCTTACATGTATTTGGGTCTCATCTAGGGTTAAACTGGGGAAATAATATTCTCTCACTCCCTTTTTCAATTTGTGGATGATACTACTCTGATGGGTAGGGCCATAGTTGATGAAGTTGTCACTTTGTAGAAGGTCTTAGATAGTTATTTTGCTGCATCAAGATAGAGTATAAATGAAGGTAAGTCCATTTATTTATTTAATACTCTAAAGCTTATTCAAAGGAGAATTGTAGGTATCCTTAGATTTTAGATCAGCTCACTTCCTTTTGTTTACCTTGGCATTCATCTTACTATTCTTTCGCTCCCCAAGTCATTTTTTTAGGAGGGTATTGATAAGTTCCACAAAAAATTTAGCCACTAGACTTTTAGGTGGCTCTCTTTTATAAAGGGAGTGACTCTTTTGAAGTTAATGGTTCAGGCTCTACCTCTATACATGTGTTTTGTGTTGTCTGCCCCTTCTTGCTTCATCAAAGATTTTGAGAGTTTTTCTTATTAGTTTATTTAGTTCAGTAACCTCATTTATAGGAAGTGAAGCTTGGTAAAGTGGGATGTTACTTACAAGCTAAATTAGGAAGGTGATTTAGATTTATGTTAGGCTATTTTGAATGGGTAGGCTTTGGCTATTAACTTGTACTAGAGATGGTGTTCTCAACAACATCATATGTGGGATAAAATCCTTACTTTGAAATATCTTAGGGATGTAGAAAGTATTGATGTGCCTCATTTTAGCCTAGTGGGAAAGGGTTCTATGATATGGGGTACCCTTAAAAGAGGTGCCAAGTTGGTCAAATAGGGGTTATTTTGGATATGCAACAATGTATTGGATTCTATTTTTTGGTTTGACTCTTAGGATGGCCATCCTCCTATTATGTCAAATCACCCTCATCTGCAAAATTTATGTAATCATTTCCTTAATGCTAGATGGAGTCAAGTTGTGGACTTCAAATCACCTCAAGTTATTGATCAAGTTAATGTGTATAGGTGGAAGGAACCACAAGAGTGGCCTCTTGGGAGATCAATGAAGGATCATTGAGAGCTAGCTATTATTCTAGCTAGTTAGATTTGTAACTCTCTTTTGGGGAGGGATGCTCTAGCTTGGGGATCTTATCTAAAAGGTAAACTCTCAATTGCCTCTAATTATCAAGTGTTATACAAATAGGTATTTGGGTCCTTGGGGGTCCCATGGTGGAAATGGTTTGGAACAAGTTTTCTTGGCTTGTGGTTAAAATAAGATGCCTCACCTAGGAGAATCTTTAGAAGCATGGTTTTCAGTTCCCTTCTATGTGTGTCATGTGCACTTGTCATGAAGAGTGTACTTCCCACCTCTTTTTTTAGTGCCCCTTTTCTAGAATGATTTGGCACTACTAGTGGAGTATCTAGAGCTATCCATGTAGACATGTTTGTTCTTTGGATGACTTTTGGAAGGGTAAGGGGAATTCTCTAGCTAAAACATCTTTTCTTCATATAGCCTAGATTATTGGTCCTAGCTTGATTATTTGGCATATCTAGTTGGAACATAACTACATGATTTTTTTGGATAAGAAGTTGTTGGTTAGTCAGTTATGGTTTAGAATCTTGGGGGTTATCTAGGAGACTTTATCTACTAAGTGTGATCTATCTATACCTATGGAGCCTAGTGATTTGGGTATGGTTAGAACTTTATGAATTTATGTTGGTAGTAGGAGGGGCCTATTGATTGGGAAAATAGGGTGTGGAAGGGAGAAGATTTAGTGAAGTGGTAATTGGTATCCCTCTCCTTTGGATGAGCTAAAACTTAAAACTGATGGATCATCTAGAGGTAATCCTAGACATGTTAGGGTTGGTGGTTTTTCTATTTTCAATATATAAAGGTCAACAAACTAATAACTTTATGGAGGCCTTAGCTATTCTTCTAGCACTAAAATGGGCTTCTGTCCTTGGTTGGAGGTTTATTATTTGTGAGTCAGATTCCCAAGTTGTTATTGATATGCTGAATAAGTGTCATCTTTATGATGTGAAATGGTAGCTAACTATTATGGACAAGTAAATCAATGATCTAGGTGGGGTTTTGGATTCTATCACCTTCTATCATATCCATTTGGAATGGAATAAGGTGGTGAATGGCTTGGCTAGATAGGCATCTGAGTAGATGGGTACTTGGAATGTCGATGACTGGGGAAGCCTTCCTGGGGATTTTCCCCAAGTTCTTGAAGATTGTGTTATGGAGGATATGAAATTTTTCTTGGGAGTGTCTTGATAACTTTGGTTCAATTTTTGAACCCTTGGTAGGTCTAGCATTCTCTTGGGTTTTTTATGGATTTTTTGGATAAATAAAGTTTGTACCCCCTTTTTTATTAAAATATACTCAATAGGAAAAACCATATATAGTGATCAAATTAATTGATTTTATAGTGAATGTGTTTTGAATCAAATTAAATTACTATGCAATGACTTGTAAAAATGCACAAGAATACTTGAATTTTTCATAGCAAAGAATATAGTATCAAGTATTAGTTATAGGCTTATTAGATATACAATGACTTAATTCCAATAGAGTTATTTGAGCTAACTATATAATTGAATATAGTATGTTAATTAGAAAACTAGTATAATTGAGCGATCTAGATTTGAATATAGCAGAGAATTTTTCATAACATGTTATAAACATAGGAACAATACCTTAGGACCCATTTATTATACACAAATGGAGTGTAGGATCATTCATATCTATATACATTGAATATGTATCCATGATTTATCTTTAACAACATAATTATACAGCAAACCTATGGGTAACATGGAAACTAAATTTATTTAGATACTACTATCCTAAATAATTTACTAGATAGTTCATAAGTAATATTGCATGATAGTATGCATACAATGTGAAGTATACAAAATTAATTTTACATAATCAATATTTGAGCATATGACAAATTGTTATCTATCACTTATGTGAGTGATATCCATGGATATAGATAAATTGATGAGAGCATTATAAACTTATCACATATATCTTTGATGTATAGATAAAATTGTAGATAAATATGATCTATCTAGGAAGAACATATGTAATAAATGGTTATCTCAGGTATAATTTATGTATTGAAAAATACTATTGTGAATATAGCTATGCTTTGCCATGTATATATCATAAAAAAACATAGAGACATGATATAATTCAAATTTATGTGATTAAGTTATAGCTATTATAACATGGTTTTTATATGTTATGTTCTTCTCTTTGTGTCAATGCTTCACTACTATGTTACACCATGTACTAAATATTTTAGAGATTATAAATATGATGAGTATGACATGTCATGAGGTTGTAATCCAGTAAGGGAAGTGTTGGCAGTTTACCCTACCAAGGCCAAATGCCAACCCCTACAACTAAAAAAAATTCATATCCTAGTTGTCTTGGGTCCTTAGTGATGTGATTGACCATCATAATGTTCATTGAATTCCAAGTGAAGGGAAAATGTCTTTGTGTCTTGTCATTGTCATGTATCATTTCAATTGGTATCAAGTGTCATTATGATGTTTAAGAATGTTAGGAGGTCTTTGACAAGAAATTGAAGTGATCTTATGATCTAAAAGTGCCTTAATGAAGATGGTAAAGAGGTAAGTTGAGGAATAATCATGATATTCTCTAGTATATTCAAGGTATGGGGATGTTTATAAGCTTTGAAAGTTAGTGAAGATACATAAAATCCTCACGGAGAACTTTTAGATGGTTATAACATACTCTCTATGACATCCAGTGGCAAATATCCTTTGTGAAGCTATGTGTACATTGTCTAAAACAAAGGTTTTGGTTTTAAAATGGAAAAATTACACATTAAAAGGCCACTAAAGTATCCATAATATCTCTAAACACCCTCATGATCATGACTTTGCTTTAATCAAATGGTTTCATGTTTTGAAAAGGTCTCCTCTACAAGTCTAAAGCATTGTTTGGCCTCCAAATAGCTCCCACATGTGAAATTTTCCCATTTTGATCTCAAAATGCTTATTATTTGTTTTAACATTACCTTTGACTCATACTCTTTCTCATGTTTCCCTGAATTTCTAGTTCAAAGCTTAAAGTGTTGAGAAAATGCATGAGAAAGGGTATTTTCATGTGTTTCATGTAGAAAGTATGGATTTGTATAGAATTTTTCATACAATGGAGGATATTAATTTTAAGGTTGATTCATGATTGGTATTATGGATAATATCCATGGAAAAATTATCTCAGATAGACTCAAAACTAGTTCTTTTCCTCCACCGAGCTTATTTGCAACTTGAGAGAGACCTTCAAGATTTTAGATGGGATGGTCATGAGAGAGAATATCAAGATCTAAAATTTTGGGTAGAGGAAGGGGCCTTATGTATATTACATATTTGGTAATTAGTTATAATTTTGGATCTCTCTACTTTATGAAGGATTTGAATACTCACAATGGCTTCATCATTCAGATAAGCAACCAAGTTTCTAAGTTTCCTCCTCTCCTGAGAAAGATGACAAAAAAATGGAAGTTTATGGAGCTTTTCAGGAGTATAATCCACCTTTATATATCATTATATAACCTCATATCACATGTTTGAAGTTTATATGGCTGTAGAAGACAAATGGATGCCAAATATGCAGTCTATAGGTAGTTTGGAGAGGTTTTATAATTCAGTTATTGATTAGTGGGTTTCGATACCCTTTATGATATTATTTTTAGGTCTCATTCATTTCCATTTTTCATCATTCATGTTTCTCACACTTCATAATTTCCCTCTTTAAACCCTTGAAATGAATGATACTCTCAGGAGTAAAAAACCCAATCGAGCCTTTTATGCTTAGAATCTCTAATTAGGTCTGTGTATTGCATGATTAGAAAAGAGTTGTTATGAACATGTAGGAATAATGGGAGACTTAATTTGACCTCTCTACATCATCCAAAGAGACTAAATGAGTGATAAATGGAGAATTATAGTCAACACTTTCATAGAAGCCTTGGAAGGTGAGATGATGATGAGTGTCTTAAGTGAAATCTCCACATACAATAGTCCTATGAAATAGAGATATTGAGAAGGTAGATGACTCTTTTGGGGGTCTAGCTCAAAGGTAAAGAATAATAGATGATACCACGCTGACCATTTTAAGAAACTAATGAAACTGTAGAGAGTTCAAGCATGAATGGTGAAGTATTTTAAAGAGTAAACAACATTGCATTTCCCATATTAGCAAAAGTTAAGGTAATTTTATATTGTTTAAGGTAATGGTCCTTTTCTTATTCTCATTACTATTCAAAGATCTTATGGATATTTGAGGCTTCTCCAAGAAAGGTGTGGACTATGGAGAGTCAATGAGAGTTTTGGAATAAAGTTTGCCTATTAAGGTCAACCTCCTACCTATCATGAGTTTGTACATAAAGTCTAATGACTATCTATAATAGTCATCATGAAGTCACTTAAAAGTATGATAGGAGAGTTTCTTGAAGGAAAAGTTGTGAGTGAATGAAAGATTATGATGTTATATAATCAAAGTCTAAATAATAAGTGAATATCATGAACTTATCTTAAGGCATCCACGTTATGTACTACACTTAGAATCATCTCAGTCCATACAATAGGTTTTGAAGCCTCATGATGATTAAGTTTCTTAAAGTGAGATCAAGGTCAAGAGTTTGGGTAGAGTCAAAGTTTCAAGGTTGAGTCTTTGAAAAATCACCTCATCAAATCATCAAGTTACTATCTCAATAAAATCTCAACAATCACCTACAACCATCTCCATGTCTCCTCAAGCACAATGGTTAAATTGAAATTGGATTCTATAAGAGTTCAAGGTTGAATGGGGTCAATGAAGTCTTATAAAGAACATTGAGTGTATAAGGACATAAGTGACATATAAAAAGGTTTTTTCACTACAAGGTTATGGTAGAAGAGTGCCTAGATAGATACCTATAATAATATTAAAAATAGATGACATTAAGTCAAGAGCAAGACAAGGGAAGTAATGGGATGACGATAATAACCTAGGAATTTTATAGATTCTACATGATACTATGAAGAGATAATGGACACTATTTAAGGGATAAATTCACATAAAATATCAATACACCTATTTTTGGAAATTTTACCTCAGTTTGACACCAAAATACCATCTACAACCATACCACCTTGGCTTAGGTAGTGGTATGAACTAAAGGTTGAATTCAAGGTAATTGATAGTGGAGGAGTATATGAAAGGTGAATACAAAAACTTCAAAACAATTATGATAGATACTTTCTCATTCAATCCTCTACTTCACATATTCCAACATGATGATAGTGACATGGTACTTATTCTGCATAATAAAGTTTCTAAAAACCCTTAATGACTGAGTTTTCAAGGTTGAAGATCAAGGTTTTGATCTTAGGTAGAATGAATGATAAAAATGTTTTAAGGTGAATGATCAAAGCTCAAAGTTGAATAATTTTTAAATTCACCTAATATCCTTTATAATCTTACTATCTTATATGAGGTAAGTAAGTGATCACCTACAACCATCATGGTGATGTGAAGTGATATGTGAGAAAGGTAGAGCTCAAAGTTGATAATAAAGGGAAGTTTATGAAGATAAAAATATGATTTTATGACATGTTAGGGTTAAATCACCCCATGTTATTAATGGCACATCAAGATACCTAAAGTGACTACTTACATCTATGAATGTAAGGACACCTACAACCAACTTGTCAATTTTCTCATTATGTGATTATGTTGTGTATTGGAGAAGGTCTCATGCATTGGGGGGTTTGTATTGAATATGAGTGTTATTTAATATGTTTTAAGTTAATTATATATGGTAAGAGTAGATTCAAAACCTCATTCACACCTAGTTTTTTTGTACATAGTCATATGGGAGTGAGCTATAGTTTGTTTCTCCTTAAGAGCTCTTGTCTGGATTGAAAGAGAATAGGACTGTGAACATGATTGAGAGGATGAGTTCCTTTTGAGATTGTTTTATGCATTAATTATCACTCTTAAACCATTCATACCTTGACAATGAAGATGAAATATTTAATACATAGCATGTATAGTTGAAGCTTAAGAGACATTGAATACATAGTCAACACGATAGCCAATTCTGATAGAATTTAGGATTTTGAGGCCTCTATATATGGAGTTAAGATATAAAATTTAGTAAAAATAATATTCATGACTATTTTTATCTTAATATCTATCCTAAATTTCATTATAGTGGTGGAAACATCCACTGATTTATCATAGATATACCCTAGTCTACTAGCAGTCATGGATGAAACTAGGTGCATAATTTTTAACCCTAGGTATGTTTCTAGGTTTTAAAATCAAGTTGTATGGGAGTTTATAACTCCATTAAATACATATTAGAATGTAAAATAATCTTAATTAGACCTGAAAACCTTAAACATAGTCTTGACAGTTGTAGACACCTAAAATTGGCCATAACCAGCTTTCAATCAGACTTTAGATTGATTCCTACCAACCATTTCAAACCAAGCCTAGGAATAACTAAATTTCCTAAATTTTCTTGAGAATCATTCATCAAATCTTAGAATAACATTGAGGAATCCTATCATATACAATAATAACCTTTCATGGATTCATACCTTAGCACTTTGCAACATCATAATAGTCAATTGTCCTATGAACCTATTAAGTGGGGAACTTGCACACATAAATCAAATCTTGGAAATTATAAATGGATAATCATAATTAATTAAAATGATAAAACAAATTAAATGCCTAGTTGAACTATCCATGTGTAATTAATGAATATCTAAAAAAGGAAATTTTAAAATATAAATTATCTTAGCCATTCATCATTGCCATTATAAGTTGTCAAGCTCTTTGAAAATATCCTAAAATATCTATTTTTGAGACCCATGAATATTCATTGAAAATCAAAATTACTTGACAACTATTAACTTTAGTAGGGTTATATTTGACTCACCTAGGTTAGGTTTGAGCCCATTCCATGTTTAAACTCTACCTTGACTCACCTTGGGTTGGAGTTAAATATTTAGGATACAAATAAAATGCCATGCCTCTTCAATTTTAATCTCTCATAAGCCAAATTTATAATTCAACTTTGGAGATAGACAGAATCTATTTTGGTGCAAAGTTATCATACACAAATGGATACAAAGCTCTTTTGATATAATGTTATAATGCCCTTTTTTTTATAAGCAAGGTTATAATGCCAAAATATTGAGCCAAGATACATCAATAAAACACAAGCCATGATGAAAAGGAGAGAAGGAACTACATAACCTCAATTTCCAAAGACTCTTTGATGCACAATCCAAGTAAGCCACTCAAAAATGCATTTGGAACTCCCAAAGAAGGTAAATGATTCATTATCCTTTTCATTTTAATTATTGTTTAATTTTTATTTTATTAACTAATTTCACTCCTTAGATATAAGCTTGGAGTGTAAGTGTTAGTATGTTTATTTAAGTTTTTTTTACTTGAACTAACATGTTACTAACCTCCATTCTTGGATTCCTATGATCACAATAGTAACCTTTAGGCAACCTCATGAGGTGATGGAAACATAGGGGGTTTTGAACATATAGAATAATTAAAAGAGTGAGGAAAAATGGGGAAAAATGTATTATGCTGAGTTTTAACCCCCATATCATCTTAAAAGTCACTTGGACCTTAAAACTAAATATTAGACCAATTAGGCCTAAAATTCTATTTTAGGACTAGAATGCTTATACCAACTTGAGACACTTCAGCCTCTCATAAGAGTTTTTTACACAATGAGAATGTTTAAGGGGATGATTAAAGTCTTTTTAAAGTTTTATAAAGTAGAGATAAATAAGGGAAAGGCCATTTCTAGTCTTAAGGACCTATTTGAGCGACACAGTTTACATAGTCATTTCAAATTACCTGTTTAGATGTTCATATCTTTATCCATAGGAGGACATGGACCAAATGATCTTATTAGCATTTGAGGATAATTATCTAATTAATATTTATGGAGGATTGAGCTTGTGAGGGGCATAGGTTTATGGACCATTGCTAAGACTATAACCAGGTCCACAATGTATGTAGAAGACCACATGCTTATTTATCTACGTATATATATTGACATACTCTTTTCATGGGAACGTAATATTATCAATAAATTTAAAGGGATGAAATAAATATCCATGGAAATAATTTATATTTTGTATGTCCACACTTTATGAACCATATTTAAGATGGTGGACCTCCAAAACCCTTCCTAAACCCTACTATAGACTAGTCTTGAGAAAAGTAAATATTCTTGCACCCAAACATCCATGAATCACCATAAACACTTGAATAATGAATTAAACTTATAGAGGATTCTGACCATGGTACCATTTTATAGAAACTATATGGACCTATCAAAAAATAGGGGTTTTTAAAGAAAATGTGCATAAATACAGGTACATGGTAGTTTAATAAGATGCCAATCATTAAAGAATGGATTTTTACACTTTTTATACCTCCTAAAAGAATTTTGTCTAAAATAATGAATTTAAATGTCTCTATAACTCTATTCTAATTATCCAGTCTATAGTAGCAAAGGACAAGGTGACCTAGTCACATAGTTTGACAAGTTTGTAGGTGTTTCTATCCTAAGAGGACCATTTTTATGATTTGAGGAATTTTTTTATGCCTAAAAATCACTTCTTCATAGGTTTTAAAAGTTTCATGCAGGTTTTCAAATCCATTAAATGCAAGCAGTTAGGCTACTAGGCCTAATTGGCCTACTATAGCTAGTTGGTCAATAAGGGAAGCTAAAAAATGTAATATAAGACTATTGATAGAGTTAATGTTGATTAATCACACCACATAACTAATCCTTAAGATTTAAGAGGAAATCACATGCATAATTGATCCTTATCTAGCATAATTAATCCTTATCTTGCATAACTGACCCTTGAGTAATCAATCATGCATAACTAATCCTTAATAGGAGTTATTCAAAAATTAAATGCATAAAATTCTTAAATATAAGGTTTAATCAATCAACTACATCTTCAACTACCTCATCTCAATGCATAATAGATAATGTAGGAGCATCAAACATGGGGAGCTTTCTTGAAGACTATTTGTAATTATTTACAGCTGAAGTAATACTTGAGTTGATGATAGATTGATGATATTTTATTATCTCCTCCATTTAATTATTATTATTCTCTCCTCATTTTTTATATATATATGCCTTATTGATCTAGGCAATAATTCAGTCGATAATTCGGGTGACGGTTTTACCCTAATTGATGATAAAACTTCTGAGAGCCATAACTTTTACACCATAGCTCCAATTGACTCCCCATTTGAACCATTAGAAAGATAATAATTATGAAAAAAAGGTGATATGGCGCAAATATTTTTAGTATGTTTTAACCCTTTAAAAACTAATAAAAGTTCCCCAAAATTCAATTTTAGTATTGTAGTCTAAAAATAATAAGTTTCTAAAAATAGTAATTCCTTGAATTCTATATTATTGTAAATCATGGAAGTCAAACCACTTAATATAAATTGATATTTGTGACCTTAACATCCTCATCCTACCTTTAAAATGTGTATAAATTAATATTTAACCCAAAATGGAAATCAGACGTCTCTTCCCAGAGATAAGCATATGGTTGTATTCGCAATATTGAGTAATAAAACATCTCTTCTCAGAGAAATAATTGTTATTATGTTATTTTAATTTTCTTGAAATATATATCAATAAAAACTTCTGAGTTTTAGTTCACTTATGTATTTATATTGGGATCCCTCAAGATGGTATACAAAAACTATGCAGAAATTATAACTTACTCCTTGAGTTAAAGAGAAAAGATTGTTATAGACTTCTTCATGGTTGTTAGTGTGTTTATTGATTGTTTATTTGTAGATAAGTATGATATTCATATTATTTTTTAGGTCATATCCTTCACCTAATTCTATGTTGTCATCCTTTATAGGTCACATGAAGTGTTAAGAGATAGAAACTGTGTTGAAGAGTGACTTAATTTGTAGTGTGTTTCATAGACCTCCATTACTTTACCTTCAAGTTGAAAATATTTTATATAAAATTAATATAAAATACTCATGTTTAGGATTGTATTAAGAAATTATATTTGATAATATATTCCATTTTAATTCACATGTGTGCTTAAGAAAAATTTTAAGAGAGGATCATTCAAGAATTGGTGCATCACCATCACTTGTATAGGTTTTCCATTTCAATTGTCTTTGTAACTTTTTTCACCACAAAATAAAAATAGGTTTAGGAAAAATATTTAAATTTTATATATCATAGGATATAACCTCATAATATAGAGGTTTGATCTAGCTATAGGTGACCCACAACCTATAGACTAATCCAATGTTAGTCTAGGTTTGAAGGAGAATTAAACAACCTATTTTAATGGGTACAACTTGGGTTGATAATAGTTATAGAAAACTCTATGGGATAATATTCAAGAATTGGAGCATTAAAATCAACATTTTGGTCTTAACAACTAGTGTCAAGCACTCATCTTGGTCATCATCTCAAAGGTATGAGCAGTTCTTATTCATAACTACATTTATTTTCATGTGTCTTATGATGAGCTATGACTACATATGGGGTAGATAATTTTCATTAACTTCGTTATTAGTGGATCTATGATCCATCCCCATTTCATTATGATCTTTATCCATCTCATTATGACTCCTATCAGTCCTATATTTAACATGATCATAAATATGAGAGACCTTATTAGGACTATGATCCTTTTCAATACCAATAGCTCTACTCTAGCCCTCCTTGTGAAATTCATTCACCTCCTTATTATATTGCTTATCAATATAATCAATCATGATAATCTCATGACATTCTTGGTTATCTCAACCAAGTTTCAAGACAATCCATATCAATATTTAAAATAACATTGTTTAGTTATGAAAACCACACGGTGAGCATTGACACATAAAAAAGTTATGGACATGAGATCCCTAGGCATGAGTTTAATAGCATGAGAGCTTCATTGAATCAAGCTAAATAAGATTGGGAATTTTCCATAAGATAAGTCCATTCAAAATTCAATGGTGATATGTTAGACATAGGTGGTTTCATTTAAATCATTAAAGAGAAGTTGGTGGTCCATGAGAAATAACAAGTCCAATCCTACCAACAACATGTTCCCTCCATAATTCCACATCATTCCTCCATTTAACTACCCTTCCCATCTCAAGAGTGTCAAAAACATATGTGTCACATCCCTCAAAATTCCTCACAAGACTTTCCAAATTTTCCTACTTGGAAGTATATCCAAAAGAGAACTCAAAAGGTGTAAGAAGTGTGTTTTGAGGGGACTGAGTTACATGTTTCATAGAATATCATACAAGGGCCTTCATATTTTGATAAGTAGGGAGATATATCCAATGAGATGGTGATTAACTTTGAGTCTCACCTTTATAAATAAGTTGAGATTGAAAACCAAAATCTACATCAGTCAATAGCATCTACAAAAGCAATACAATCTCAATAGGAAGTTATTCCAATCATGCCCATGGCTGAAATAAGTGCAAAAGAAGAAGTCCCTAAACCCACATTTATGATTTGGAAACAAATTCAATATTTGAGGGAGAGAGAAGAGTAGTCAATAAAAATCTTAAGTGTTGAATTCAAGGATAATCATGAAGTCATTCAATCCCCACCCCTACCTCCTCAGGAGACCAAGTCATTCCCCTCATTGAGGTATATTCAAAACAATATGCAATAGAGAGAGGATGTGATGGTTTTCAAAGTTCATCAACCCCCTGAGAAAAATGAAGCATCCATGGCAACACCATTTAAATTTACTCACTTTATTGATATTTTTTAAGGGTCCACCATGCCAATCCTTGAGAAATATCGTCTCCTTTTTTAGACAAGTGAAGAAGATCTAGATGTAGTGATATAAGATGAGAGTGACTTGAGTAAGAAAGAGGAGGAGATCACCATTGGGGCACCCCTTGGTAAGGATAGGTGTGAATCTATCTTTCATAATAAAAAAAAATATGAGTTTCAAGAGGTTTTTTAGATGCAAGATGAGACACAAGATAAATATATTTCTATTGAGCAAGAAGATGTTTCTTAAAAACTCCTTGGCCACATGGTAGTTTAGTTCTCAAGAACTTGTAGTAGTTACCATACACAAGTGTAGTCCGACCAATGAAGATGAGTGTTAAAGTAATAATGATGACCTTTGGTAGTAATACATGATCATTTATAATTAATATCAATACTTCAAGGACTCATACTTCCTATGGAACATGTTGAAGATAAATTGGATGCTAACCCTATCAAGTTTTGTCCACAAGAAGAGTAGGCATAAGATGATGAAATGTTTACTAAATTAGTAATTCAATTTGATACTCCTAAACTTAAACCAAGTGATGATTTATTATCATTTAACATGTATAAAATTTTTAAAGATATCCATCATGAAGGTCTTGACAAGTCATCATTCCATGTGTAGTAGAATGAAATCATAAACCAAGACATGGTAGACCTTTGGTAGCTCATGATTATGACATAATTAACATTTTTATTACAAAGTATATAGATATGGGAGGAGTATTAATGGGTGTTGGACTCATAGACATAATTCATGCACATAAAAGTGGAATTAGAAGGCCCATCTAATTCTCCAAGAGGCCATGAATGTGCTAATGCTCCTAGTTACAAGAAGGATATATCAAGATGTGTTAATAATAATTCATGGTGCCATAAAGGTCAATCAAGTATTCCATTTGACCCTAGAGGAAAGAGTTTGAACTTAGTTTAGTTGTTTTATTTTGTTGTATTATTTCATTAAGTGGTTATAATAAGCAATAGTCTTTCACCTTGTTGTTTCATTTTCTTTAGGTTAAGTGTGTTTAATTCTTAGTTTAGGTGTGTTTATTTGTTGTTTATATTGAGTCTTATTGTTTATTATAGTCATAAGAGGTGTCAAAAAGTATAAAATCAATTTGGTAGTCCAAGGTAGTCATTAAAACCATGTTATTATGCTTTAAAACTATCATTGTCATTAAAAATTAGTCAGTTCCTTTGAATAACAGGCTGGTTAACCCCTATGAGTCACCAAAATGTTGGAAATTTGGCCTTCCAAGGACAAATGCCAACCCCTAAAACTAAAAAAATTTCATATCCTAGTTATCTTGGGTCCTTATTGATGTTCTTGACCATCATAATGTTCATTAATTATCAATTAAAGGGAGAATTTATTAGTGACTTGTCATTGTCATGTCTCATTTCAATTAGTTTCAAGTGTCATTATGATGTTTAATAATGTTTGGAGGTCTTTGACAAGGAATAAAAGTGGTCTTATGATCTAAAGGTGCCTTAATGAAGATGATGAAGAGGGTAGTTGATGACTCATTATGAGAGTATATAATATATTTGGTATATTTAAGGTATGGTGATGTTTATAAGCTTTGAAAGTTGGTGAATATACATAAAATATTCATGGATAAATTTTAGATGATATAACATGCTCTCTATGACATTGAGTGGCGAATATCCTTTGTGAAGCTATGAAAATTATCTAAAAGGAAGGTTTTAGTTTTAAAATGGAAAAATTAAACCTCAAAAGGCCACTAAAGCAGTCATAATATCACTAAACACCCTCATGATCATGAATTTTCATTAATCAAATGGTTTAATTATTTGAAAAGGTCTCCTCTACAAGTATAAAGCATTATTTGGCCTCCAAATAGCTCCCACGTGTGAAAATTTCCCCATTTTTCTATCAAAATGCTTATTATTTATTTTAACATTCCCTTTGACTCATACTCTTCCTCATGATTCCCTAAATTAATGTTTCAAATCTTAAAGTGTGGATAAAATGCATGAGTAAGGGTATTTTCATGTCTTTCATGTAGAAAATATAGACTAATATAGACTTTAATGTATAATGGAGGACAATAATTTGAAGGTGGATTCATGATAGGTATTCCAGAGAATATTCATGGCAAAAGGATCTCAAATAGACTCAAAACTAGTTCTCTTCCTCCACCAATCTTTTTTTCAACTTGAGAGAGCCCTTCAGGTTTTTAGATGGTGGGACCATGAGAGAGAATATAAATATCTAGAATTTTGTGAATATGAAGGGGTATTATATATATTAAATATTTTGGAATTGGTTGATAATTTTTATCTCTCTCCTTTATGAATAATATTTTATAAGTTAAGGCACTCACAATGGCTTCTTCATTCAAGCAAGCAACCAATTTTTTGGGTTTTCTCCTCTCCTGAGCATGATGAAATAAGATGGAAGTTTATGGAGATTTTAAGGAGTATAATACACATTAAAATATCATTATATAACCTCATATCACATGTTTTAATTTTATATATCTATAGAATACAAATGAATTCCAAATATGTATTCTATAGGTTGTTTGGAGAGGTTATACGATTTAGTTGTTGATCCATGGGTTTGAAGACCCTTCATGACATTGTTTTTAGGTCTCATTCAAATAATTTTTTTATATTTAATGTTTTTAAAACTTAATAATTACCCTCTTTATATCCTTGAAATGGATTATGACACTCTCAGGAACAAAGGACCCAATAAAAACTTTTATGCTTAGAAGCTCTAATCAGGCCTATGTATGCCATGATCACAAAAGAGTTGTGATGAAAATTTAGGAATAATGGGACACTTAATTTAACCTATATAAATCATCCAAGGAGTAAAAATGATCAATATGTGGATAATTCTAGTTAACACCTTCATATAATCCTTAGAAGGTGGGATGATGATGAGTGTCTTGAGTGAAATCTCCACCTAGAATAGTCCTATGAAATAGAGATATTAAGAAATTAGATGACTCTTTTGGGGGTCTATCTCAGAGTTAAAGAATACTAGATGAGATCACCTTAACTAATGAAACTATGGAGAGTTTACGCATGAATGGTGAAGGATTGTAAAGAGAAAGTAACATTGCATTTCCCTAATTAGTAGAAGTTAAGGTAAATTTGTATTGTTTAAGGTAATGGAACTTTTCTTGTTATCATTACTATTCAAAGATATTATGGCTAGTTGAGGTTTCTACAATAAAGGTTTGGAATATGGAGATTCAATGAAATTCTTGGATAAAATTTTTCCTCTTGAGGTCAACCTCCTACCTGTCATTAGTCCATACACATAGTCTAATGACTATCTATAACAGTCATCATGAAGTCACTTCAAAGTATGACAAGAGAGTATATTGAAGGAAGAGTTATGAGTGGATGAAAGATTATGATGTGATCTAAGAAAATTATAGATACTAACTAAATATCATTAACTTGTCTTAAGGTATCCACCTTATGTACTACACTTGGAATTGTTTAAGTCTGTATAATAGGGTTTGTAGCCTCATGATGACTAAGTTTCTTGAAGTGAGATCAAGGTCTAGAGTTTGGGAAAAATAAATAGTGAAATGGTTTCAAATGAGTGATCAAAGATTCAAGGTTGTGTATTTTAAACTCATCTCATCACCTCATCAAACTAATATCTCATGCAAATATCAATAATCACCTAGAACCATCTCCATGTCTCCTCAAGCACAATGGTTAAATTGAAATTGGATTATACAGGAATTCAAGGTTGAAGAGTGTCAATGAATTATTCTAAAAAAGATAAATTTTATGAGGAAATAAGTGACATATAAAAGGGTTTTTTAAGTATAAGTTTGCGGTATATGAGTGCCTAGATAGACACCTATAATAGTATTCTAAATAGATGATAGTTAGTCAAGAGCAAGACAGTTTAAGTAATGGGATGAGGATAAGAACCTAGGACTCTTATATATTATAAATTATACTATAAAGATATAATGGAAACTATTTAAGGGATAAATTCACCTCAAATATCAATACCCTTACTTTTGGACATTTCACCTTAGTTTGACACCAAAAGACCACCTATAGCCATGCCACCTTGGCTGAGATAGTGGTATGAACTAAAGGTTGGATTCAAGGTAATTGATAGTTAAGGAGTATATAAAAGGTGAATACACAACATTAAAAATAATTATAATATATAATTTCTCATTTAATTCTCCATTTCACATATTCTAACATGATTATAGTGACATGATACTTATTATGCACAACAAAGTTTCCAAAAACCCTTAATGATTGAGTTTTCAAAGTTGAAGATCAAGGTTTTAATGTTAGGTGAGAATGAATGATGGAAATGTTTAAAGGTGAATTGTGAAATCTCAAATTTTAATAATTTTCAAACTCACCTTATATCCTTCATCATCCTACTGTCTCATACGAGGTAAGTAAAAGACCACCTAAAACCATCATGGTGATGTGAAGTGATATTTGAGAAAGGTAGAGATCAAAGTTGGTAATAAAGGGAAGTTTATGAAGATAAAACTAGGATTTCATGACATATTAGGGATTTATAACCCCATTTTAGGCATACCACATCAAGACAACTATAGTTATTACCTACATCTATGAATTCAAAGACACCTACAACCAACTTATCAATTTTCTCATTATGTGATTATGTTGTATATTAGAGAAGGTCTAATGCATTTGGGGGTTTGTATTGAATATGAGTGTTATTAAATATGTTTTTTATTCATTTTATATGGTAAGAGAAAAATAAAAACCTTATTGACACCCAGTCAGTCTATATACATAGTCAAATGCAATCAAAAGGGAATGAGTTACAATTTGCTTATCCTTAAGAGCTCTTGTCTGGATTTAAAGAGAATAGGAATGTGGCATGATCAAGAGGATGAGGTCCATTTTATAATGGTTTATAGATGAATTAACACTCATAAACTATTCATACCTTTCCAATGAAGATTAAATAGTCAAGACATAGCTTGGATAGTTGAAGCTTAAGAGACCTTGAATACACAATCAATGCCATAGCCAATTTTGGTAGAATTTTTGATTTTAAGGCCTCTATATATTTTGTTAAGCTCTCAAATTTATTATAAATGGTATTAATGACTATTTTTATCTTGATATGCTATCTTAAATGTCATATTAGTAGTGGAAACATCCACTATTTTGTCATAGAAATATTCTAGTTTGCTAGCAGTCATGGATGAGACTAAGTTCACAATTGAAGGTGTGAAGATAAGAAAAATAGATTAAAATTAATTAAAGGGTTTTGAGACATGAAATTTTTTTTATATTTCCTTAATATTCTTCATAGGATTGATGATATTTAATTTTTAAGATAAAATTACCTTAAGGGCTAGATAAAGAAGATAGAGAGAAGAGTAGGCATGTGTGCATAACCTTAATACCTTTTTTTTATTGTTTTAAGGTTTGTTTGAAGTTTCATATAATTTTTATATATTTTTAAATATATTTCAATGTTCCATAATGATTATAAAGTCATTTTATATGAGGTAATGATTAAACTTAGTCACTAAGGGCCACTCAAACCTAGTGGAGCTCAAACCTTAGGTTTGGTTGTATAAAGCATAAGGAACAAAATTGAGAAGGTTTTCACCTTAGGTATGTTTCTAGGTTTTTAAATAAAGTTTTATGGGAGTTTATAAATCCATTAAATCCACATTGGAATGGGAAATAATTGTACTCATACCTCAAAACCTAAAATATAGTCCTGACAGTTACCTACAAGCAACCTCTTGAGGTGATGGAGACATAAGGGATTTTGAATAGATAGAATAATTATGGGGATGATAAAAAATTATAAATAATTTATTATGATTTTTTTAACCCACATAACGTATTATAGGTCACTTAGACCTCAAAACTTATTATTAGACCAATTAGGCCTAAAAGGCCTATGCCACCTTGAGACACCATCAAACTCTCATAAGAATTTTTGACACAATAATAAGGTTTAAGGGATGATTTAGGTCATGTGAAATAATTTTAAAGTATAGATAAATATGGGAAAGGCCATTTATAGTCTTAAGGACCTATCTGAGCTACATAGTCATTTTAAACTACTTGTTTAAATGCTCATATGTTTTACCATAAGAGGGCATGGACCAAATGATCTTACCAATATTTAAGGAACCATATTTAATTAATATTCATGGAGGATTGAGTTTTTTTAAGGGTCATAATTTTATGAACCATTGCTAAGACTATAAGTAGGTCCAAAATATATGCAAAAGACCACATGCCTATTTTTCTATGTACATATCTTCACACACTCTTTGCATGTGAACCTAAGCTTCTTAGGAAAGTTGAAGGGGTATATGGAATAAATATCCATGAAAATAATTAATGGTTTGGAGGTCCATACTTTATGAACTATCGTTAAGATGGTGGAGCTCCAAAACCCTCCCTAAACCTTACTACATACCAGCCTTGAAAAAAGTGAAAATTATTTCACCTAAACACCCATGAATCACAATAGAAACACTTTAATCATGAAGTAAAATCATAGAGGTTCCTGACCATGGTACTGTGTTTTATAGAACTATATAGACCTATCAAAAAATAGTGTTTTTAAATAAATAGGTTATAAAGAGAGGTACAAGGTAGTTCAAGAATATGCAAATCATTAGAGAATGAATTTTTACACTTGTTATACCTCCTCAAAGCGTTAGATGTCAAAAAATTTGACTATAAATGTCTCTTAATCTCTCTTCTTGTTATCCATTCTGGAGGAGTGAAGGACAAGGTGATCTAATCACCTAGTTTGACAAGTTTATAGGTGTTTATTTCCTAATAGGACCAATGTTATGATTTGAGGCATTGTTTCAGGACTAAAAATCACTTCTTCATAGGTTTTCAAAGTTTCATGAAGGCTTTCAAATCCATCAAATCTAATAAATTAGGATACTAGGCATAATTGGCCTAGTAAACCTACTTAGTCAACAAGGGAAGCTAAATAATGGCATAAAATACTATTAAGATAATTAATGTGGAGTAATCATATCATGTAATTGATCCTTAAGAGTTAAGAGGCAATCACATGCATAGTTGATCCTATCTGGCATAATGGATTCTTATCATGCATAACTGACCCTTGAGTAATAAATCATGCATAACTTATCCTTTAGAGGACTTATTTGATAAATAAATGTGTATCATGATTAAATATAAGGTGGATCAGTTAAATACATATTCAACTACCTCATCTCAATGCATAAGAGAACATACAGGAACACCAAAGATGGGGAGATTTATTCAAGACTATTTTTAATTATTTGCAACTGAAGTAATGGTTGAGTTGATGATAATTTGATGAAATTTTATTATTTAATCAATTTAATTATTATTATTCTCTCCTAATTTTCTATATATAAATTCCTTATGGCTTTATTTTGGGATCCTCGGGCTAGTATAGAAACACTATAATGAAATTTTAACTTGCACATTGAGTTAATGAGAAAAGATTGTTGTAAACTTCTTCATGGTTGTTAGTGTGTTTATTGATTTATATATAATTATGATATTCATATTATTTTTTAGGTCTATCCTTCACCTAATGCTATTTTTTCATCCTATATAGGTCACATGAAGTGTTAAGAGATAGAAACTATGTTGAAGAGTGAGTTAGTTTATAGTGTCTTTCATAGACCTCCATTCCTTTACCTTCAAGTTCCAAACCTTTTATCTAACCTTCATATGAAATACTCAAGTTTAGTATTTTATTAAGAAAGTTTAGTTGATAGGTTCTTCCCTTTTGATTCACAAGTGTGCTTAAGAATAAGGTTAAGATATGATCATTTAAGAATTGGTGCATCACCATCACTAGTATAGGTTTTCCCTTTTAATTATATTTCTAATTATTTTCACCCCCAAAGAAAAATAGGTTTAGGAAAAGGATTAAAAGTTGATATATCAAAGGATATAACCTCATAAAGTAGAGGTTTGATCTAGATATAGGTTACCAACAACATGTAGACCAATCTAATGCTAGTCTAGGTTTGAAGGATAACTAAACAACCTATTTCAATAGGGTGCAACTTGGGTTGCGAAAAATAAGTTGGAAGTTTAGATGTTCTAAATGCTCGTATGGAAATGGTTTTCTATTTGTAAAAGTCAATCACCTTTATTTATGGTGTGTAATAGAAGTAAAATACTAAATATGTTTTGAACTCTATGTAAAGACTAAGTAATCTATCTAAAGCTCAGTAGTTTTATATAAAATGAATTACCAAAGTTGAACCTATAGTAGCACCTATAAAATACATAAACAATTGTAGAGTACAAACATATAATGGAACCTTGTGAATGCCTTATATGATGGATTTGAATTATAGGTTGTTTTCTTTTATCTTGAGAACTAACATTAAATTATGAGAATGGAATATTGATATAGAGAGTCTATTAGCCATAGTACTCAATCTATATCTTAATGATTCAAGTATGTAATGATTGTAGGAATATTATAAAAAACTTGACTTGTGTCATAAATGACCATTATTATATATACAGATAGTATTGAAAACTTGTGTGTAATACATGTTGTGAGTCTAATAATAAGTAGAAGTGTTTAGTCATATATAACATATAATAGTGTATCATGATGTGATCCTATAAGTTATGTTCTTCTGATTACTAGTATGCAATTTAAACATTGGATATACCTTGTTGGTATAATATGTACTTGTTTGCCTATAATGAAGATCAAGAGACATTTAATTCTTGAAATTATGAGATTGGTTGTTCTTGATTGAGTAGTATACTCATGTACAATGAACTATGAAATTATAGGGTGTCATAGAGTATTTTTATTTGAAAATTAAAATCTAAATGTATTTTATACTTGGGTGATATAGAATATAATTGATATACCTAGAACTCATTCATATGTTTGACGAACTAAATGTATGCGAGTTGGTTATTTATTTATATATCATGTTTTATGACAATGAGTAGGGCCTTTATTTATGCATGCATACAATCCCTCCTGAGAATATAATAGATGATAGAATGGAATATTATGTGGTTGTGAGAACTAAGGATTTAATATTATATCTCGTTGTTTCAACATAATCTTATGTTTCTATTGATTTATATTACTTTATTATGACTAGTTGTGGTACTTGGTATTTATGCTTAAAAACTCTAGACATTTATAATATGAGTTATCATAGGTTGTAATATTTTTAGAAACTAATTATGGTAATTAAAATATTTAGTTAGATTTATGCATACCCAGGTGATATAAACTATAGTGATTATTTATATTATAGGATAGATATAATGTGAGATTCATTCATATATTTGATGGAATAAGTGTATGCTATTAGATTATCTTATGCTTAGAATGTTATATGTTGTTAATAGTATGTAATCTATGTGAATATATTGGTTATATTATGTAAACAAAATCTCACTTTGTTAATACTGAGTAAATAGTGAGATGGCCTTCATTAGCTTACTAGCATCATAATGTTAGATGAAAGTAATCTGATCAAGTGGTGTGTATAAAATTGACTAATCCTTAGATCATTATTTATTATTATAAACTTGGGCCAAGTAATGTTTAGTAATACATTATCATTTCATGAGTATGATTCACATGTTTATGTGAATCTTTCAATAGAATGGGTTTCTATGATACGCCACATGTTGAGTTTTAAAAATTATAAAAACATAGGTACTAGCTTGTCTCTCTAAATTACCATGCCATCACTATCTACTCATCCATGAAGGGAGGTCCATAACCTGATGGGATTAGTGAGGGGATTTTTGGTCTGTGGTTGTTATGGAAAATCATTCAAATGATGTTCTCCCTCCCCAAAATAGTACTACTTTTAGGATGACACTTGAGATTGCCACAGATACTAGAGAGTTTGAGGAACTCATGTTCTAGGGAGCCATATATAATATATATGTACATTATATTATATTATATTTATTATTATAAACATTATCATGAAGATTTTTAATTACTTATTTATTATGGATTGACAATAATGGTTTTATATTATACTAGTCGTGACTAGTTATTTGTAATTACTTTATATATTTGTATTATGATGTGTTTCTTGTGATTTTATTGATTAGTGATGTATGATGCAGTATGATTAATTTAGATTTATCACACTTAAAGTATTTTATATGATCTCTGATTAGGTTCTCATGGTGTAATATTGTAAAAGTATATGTTTAATTTTAAAAAAATCATGTTTATCAATGTCACATCCAATAGGGTTATTACATGTGGTATCAAAGTTATGGATCAAATTTTATGACCTAATGATTCCATTAGAATTTTTGTATCTTTATGTTTATCATAAAAGAGAATACTAAAATCTATGTGGTATATTGAGTGTGTATCTTAGGAGTATTCATACCCTTTTAGAGTTATTAAAGGGTTGGTTTATTCAGTGTTTAATGGTGGTGGTTGTAATCGAGGTTTGGGTAGGTGAGTACATAGCATAGTTCATGAATTGTTAAAAAGAGATTCCTATTGTATTTTGATCATTTAGATTAAACATCTCAATAATGATTACATTCTTACTTGTTAAGCAAGTCATCTTCACCATTTGTGTTTTTTGTTGTGAGTGTTTAAAAAACATGGGATGTTTCTAATTAAGTATATGTGTATTATTTTTGTGTCTTATAAACTAATATTTAGAGGGGAAAATCTCATAAGATCATTTTTAGATTGGCACCACTTAGTGTTGTGGGAATTTTATTTTAGTAAAGTGTATATGTATTGGGTGAGAATTCCTATGTTTTTGGAGTTTTTTATGTATTGGTACCCCATATATCTATGTGGAATTAGGAATAAGTATCAGCTCTCATATCTAGCATAGAGGTGAGTTGTTACTTTCCCACCCCATCTTTGACACCATTATAAGCCACATAGTGGATTCATATTTTCATGATGTTGATTTAGTGTTTCCTTAAATGGAAACTTGTTTTCGAATTGTTGTTTTGATCTTAATCCCTTGAGTTCATGGGTTAGTGTCTTATACTTCTTGTTGAGAGAAGTTTTAGGGTTGGATGGATTGATGCATCTTTGTGGTTAATATTTTCCTTTTGATTATGGATGTAGGTTATGATACTCCTCTTACAAGTTTGGTAAGTGTGAAGTGATTGTGGAAACTTTAGTTGTGGTGTTTCTATTCATACCATATGAGGGTATTTAATTTTTTTATTGTTGAGATGTTAGTTTTCTACTTTCCACTTGTGACTTTTTAGAATCACTACTTTATCTAACTAGTGAACTTAGACCACGTGGAATGGTGAACCTTGAATTTACATTGATTCTAGATTAAGAATTATAAGTTGATTTTAGTCATTATATTATTATATACCCTTGATTAGATTGATATTATCCTTATCTTGATTTAAAACATGTTGTTTTACTGAGACATTTATGTAGCTTTCATTGGGAGCAAGTAGGGTATAGGATATGTGGAACGTCTTATTAGTATAAGAGGGTTGAGATAAATTTTTAATTTTTTGTGTGCTAGCTGAGAAAGCAAGGGGACATTATCTCACTTGTTTCATTTATAAGGTTATAAGGATGGTTTTATCTTTGACCTTTGTATGTTATGTTAATTTTAACATTATTCCCTCTTATCTATAAATATAATAGAATAGATTAAGCAGTGAAATATGATACTAGTTATGTTTGGCTAGTGGAAACTTAATACAATCATGGAATGATTGTATGATTTTTATTGTATGTATGTTGGTACATCTAGAATTATTTAGCATATATTATTACTTTCTATGACTTTTTAGTATAGATTTATGATTCATTGAATCTTGTGCACATTTTGGAGATCATTAAGATGTTGAAACTTAAGGGAAGAGTGGTGAATAAGGAACATGAGTACTAAGAGATGAGAGTGGTTACTATTTAGTCTCACATTGACTTGGTAGTTACTGAGTTTAAATATAATAAGGTATGTTTTTCATATCTAAGATTTGACAGATGGACTTATCAAATTCAATCATATGGCCATACACATGTATACTATGGAACATTTATTCCTTGATTTCATATACATTTGAAATGTATTTTTAGTTCCTATTCATCTTCATACTTGTCAGGAGATATGTGGAGTAGTGAAAATATTGACATGTTATACTTATCAAGAACTATGTGAAGTAGTGAGGGTATTAACATATACATATCATTCTTGCTAGGTTCCATAAACACTTTTATTTGGAATGAGAAAAATACTCTCAAGGGTAAAGAGATGTGCAGAATAACTGGGAAGCTTTTTATAACTCTTCATGGCCATTTATTTTTAGCTTTTATGATGATTTTATGTGCTTTTAGAAAGTTATTGAAACATTCACTGAGATATGTGGCACCCTTAGAGATAACTGAAGTGGTTAGTCATATGGTATATAGGCTTGTCTTATTAGTTTTAGACCTCAGGGTGGTCATGATAGAACCATTCTGAGTAAGTGACACTTGCAAACCTTGTTTACATAATAAGGAGATGTCATAGAGTAGGGTCTTATGGGACCAATACTCTATGAATAGTGATACATGGGAGGACTATGATGAGTTATATAGGTATTTTATATAATTATTGCTTGATTATATACTATTAAACTATGTTATCTGTCTACTGAATTATATTTTTAATTCAGAACTTATGTTTGAATAAGAGTCATTCAAGATGATGACTAGCTTTAGGGGGAAGGATGTTACATCCTAATTCCTTACTAATAAAATTATTTGATTATCCATATATATTTATAGTTGAAAAATTGGGATTTGGCTATTTTAACTAAGCTTTGATATATATGTTATGGGACAATAGGATATTACTTAGGTTACATGATTACATTACTATGAGTTAGAAATAGTGTATATATTTATATTAAAAACATGTTAATTTTTTATTTCAAATATATTTTATGATGTATGTATATCGTGCTACTATGGTCTAACTACCTACTTGTTGTGAGGTTGATGTAAGAGAGCCCATCCCTTAGAATGTGAGGGAGGGAGAGCATCATCAGAGAGGGTGATTTAGATTGAAATGTTAGAGGATGACATAAAGATAAATTAAACCTATGCACACACCATATTATCTATCATATGGTAAATACATAATAAAGTGGTTAGCATAATGTGTGTTTAATGTTTCTTGCATTAGATAGTTGTTTGATCATGATTTGATAGCATAGTTTAATGGTTATTTAGAATTTGTCTTATGTAATTAGTGTAAATATAATGCTAATGATGAATAAATTTATCATTAAACCATTTTGACATTTAAAGTGATAATTTAATTAACAAATATATATTAATTATTATTTAACAAATATTCTATAATAAATGTTGAAGTAGAGAAAAAGCAAAAAAAAAGAAATAAATGGAAAAAAATGAGGAAAAGAACAATAATAAATAAAAGAAAGTGGAAAGGGTTAATAATAATAATAATAATAATAATAATAATAATAATAATAATAATAATAAAGGAATACAAAAAAAAACAAAGCTACACCCACTTTTTCCATGAAAGGAAAAAATATAAAGTGGAGAGAGGTGTAGATTAGAAAAAGACATATATCCAAGAAAAAGGAGAGGAGATGTAAGAGGGTGTGAAGGTGATTGAAATATAATAAAATAAGGTGAGAGATGTGCAATGAAGAATATATTTTCAATACTAAATAATTTTGGGTCAAAATTGAGAGGTAGGTGATGTATTCATGTTCTATGTGATTGTTTGAACTATATGAATGAACTCTTATATGTTTGTTGAGATTATGTAAGCACATAAATACCTTATATATATATATATATATATATATATATATATATATATATATATATATATAAAAAGTGCGTGTGTGTGTGTGTGTTCTATTATGTGTATATATCCTACTGTGTATTTATTACTATATATTATATTCATTATATTTATCAACAAACTAGTAAAATTTAATGAATTAGATAGTTAATTCAATTATTGTGTATTATATAATGTATAATAAAGTTATGTGTCTATAAATAACTACAGTGACTTAGATATAATCACTGGTATAAATATTCAGGCATAAGTAACAGATATACCAATTGGTTGAAGCACAAATGTATTACCAATCAAATTTTAAACAAAAAAATAAATAAGGAGTAAAGTGACCTAATATAACTATTCAATTTTCCAACACTAATATTTAGGAGCATGGTGATCTTAGGTGTTTAGGCAATCTGAGGTAAATTTTTATTAGCAACAACACCTCACTCAATCTAAAATGGTGGTTTACATTAAGGTATTGATATATGTAATTAGAATAATTGTATATATAATTGACATATACTTTATAAGTTATGTTTATACAAATTTTAGTGAAATGAGTCTTTATATTCAGCAAATTCATCCACGTTAAATATCATCTCATTAATGTTGTTAATGTACATGATAAATACAATATATAGGAAGTTAACCATTGGCATACAATGATTTAACACAGTATTAGTATATGTATTTAACACTATGTCCCATATAATAGTATATTTATTGGAATATAGTGAACTTGGTATTAAAATACTTAAAATGAGATAGATGAGTATTTAATACTATGTAACAATTTGGAAAAATGACTTATTTTCTAAAATGTAGTGACTTATTGTAAAATAAATGACTTATTTAGTCAAAAAAGTGACTTATTATGTTCATGCAGTGAATTAATGATATATGTGGAGTATAATTAAATACATAATAGGGTGAACCATATATACATTGATCAAATTAATTGATTATATAGTGAATGTTTTTAAAAGCAAATTAAATTACTATGCAGTGACTTGTAAAAATACATAAGAATACCTAATTTTTTCATAGCAGAGAATATAGTATCAAGTATTAGTTATAGGTTAATTAGATATGCAGTGAATTAAATTCAATAGAGTGATTTGAGTTACCTTTATAGTTGAATATAGTATTTTAATTGGAAAACTAGTATAAATTGAGATATATATACTTTAATATAGCAGATACTTTTTCATAGTAGAGTATAAACATAGGTGAAATACCTTAGGACCTATGTATTCTACACAGATGGAGCGTAGGATTATTTACATCTATTTACATTGAATATATATCCACTATTTATCTTTAGTGACTTACTTATACATCAAACCTATGGGTAGCATGGAAACCAAAGTTGTTTTGTTCAACAATTTTATATATGTGTGATAGCTTATTTTTTTATATATATGTGATTATGATGTAATTATATTTATTGCCATTTGAGCTCAAATATTGATGAATATAATATAATAAAAGAAACATTAAATAATATATCATATAATTTAGTATGAATTTAAATACTACTATCCTAAATAATTATTGGATAGTTCATAAGCAATATTTAAAGATAGTATGCATACACATGAAGTATGCAGACTTAATTCTACATAATCAATATTTGAGCATATGAAAAATTGTTATCTATCACTTATGTGAGAGATATCCATGGATATAGATAAAATAATAAATAAAATGATGAGAGAATTATAAACTTATTGCATATATCTTCAATTTATAGATAAAAATGTAGATAAAAATGATCTATCTAGGAGGAACATATGTAATAAATGGTTATCTCAAGTATTATTTATGTATTTCAGAATACTATAGTGAATATATCTATGATTTTTTGTGTATATATCATAAAGAAACATAGTGACTTCAGATAATTCATATATTTATGATTAATTTATAGTTATTATAACATGGTATTTATACGTTATGTTCTTATCTTTGTGATAATGCTTCACTACTATGCTACACCATGTACCAAATATTCTAGAGAATATATATATATATATATATATATATATATATATATATATATATATATATATATATATATTGATGATGATGATGACATGTCATGAGGTTGGAATCCACTAAGGGATGATGGAAGTGTAGGTGTTCCAAATGCTTGTATGACAATGGGTTTTCCTTTGGCAAAGTCACAGATATTGATAGTGTGCAATAGTAAACTACTAAATATGTTTTAAAATCTATGTAAAGACTAAGTAATGTATCTAGGGCCTAATAATTTTATATAATATGAGTTGATGGAGTCAAACATGTACCAGTACCTATAAAATACATAGACTTTTGTAGAGTACAAACTCATAATGGAACCTTGTGAATGCCTCATATGATGAATTCAAATTAGACATTTTTTATTCTATATTTACGACTAGCAATAAATTATGAGAATGAAATATTGATATGGAAAGGTCTATTGGATTTAGTAATCAGTTTATAACTTGATGATTAATAGATGTAATGATTGTATAAATATTATAAAGATCTTGACTTATGTCATAAATGACTGTTATTATATATAAAGATAGTATTGAAAACTTGTGTGTAATACATGTTGTGAGTTTAATAATAAGTAAAAGTGTTTAGACATATATAACATATAATAGTTGCATTATGATGTGAGCCTATAAGTTATGTTCTTCTAATTGATAGTATATATTTTAAACATGGGATATATTTGGTTGGTATAATCTATACTTGCTTGCCTATAATTAACATTAAGGGACATTTGATTATTGAAATTGTGAGACCAGTTGTTTGTGATTGATTAGTATACTCATGTATAATAAACTATGATATTATGGTATGTCATAGAGTGTTTTCATTCTAAAATTATAGTATAAATGTATGTTATACCTGGGTGGTATATACTATAATTGATATACCTAGAACTCATTCATATGTTTGTTGGATTAAATGTATGCGAGTTGGATATTTATTTGAATAGCATATTTTATGATAGTTATTAGGGCCTTTATTTATGCATGCATACAACCCATACCAAGAATATAAAACATTATAGAATGGCATATAATGTGGTTGTGAGAAATGAGGCTTTCTTGTTAGATCTAGTTATTTGAATAGAAGTGTATGTCTCCATTAATGTATACTACTTTATTATGACTGGTTATGGTACTTAGTAGTTATGATTAAAAACATTGGACTATGATATTATAGGTTATAATAGGGTGTAGTATGTTTGGAAACAAATTATGGTAATTAGAATCTATAGTTAGATGTATGTCATACTCAGATGGTATAAATTTTAGTGATTATTTCTATTATGGGATATATATAATGTGAGATTCATTCATACATTTGATGGAATAAATGTATGCTATTAGATTATCCTATGACTATCATGTTATATGTTGTTATTAGTATGTAATATTTATGAATCTATTGGTTATATTATGTTAACCAAATCTCACTTTATTGATACTGAGAAAGTAGTGAGATGGCCTTCACTAGCTTACTAGCATCACAATGCTAGATAAAGGTAATCCAATCAAGTGGTATGTATTAAATTGACTGATCATTAGATTATTATTTATTATTTAAAACTTAGGCCAAGTAATGTTTAGTGAGTCATTATCATTTCATGAGTATGATTTACATGTTTGTGTGATATCTTACAATAGAATAGGTTTCCATGATACACCACATGTTTAATATTAAAAAGTATACAACACATGGGTACTATCTTGTATCTCTAGATTTTCATGCCACCACTATATACTAATGTATGAAGGGAGGTTTATACCCTGATGGGATTAGTGTGGGAAATCATTGGTCCATGGTTGGTGTAGAAAAGTGCTCAGTTGATGCTCTCTCTCCCTATAAGAGTACCACTTTTGAGATGACACTTGAGATTTCCCTAGATACTAGAGAGTCTAAGGAAATCATGATCTAGGGAGCCATGCATATTATATATGTACATTTTATTTATTATTAGAAACATTATCATGAATATCTTTAATTACTTTTTTATTATGGACAGACAATAATAAATTTATATTATACTATCTGTGACTAGCTATTTGTAATTACTTTTTATATTTGTATTATGATGTTTTTATTATTATGATAGTGATTATTCATTATGGTGCATAATGTTTCATTTATAGTTATCACACTTAAACATATTTTATATGATCTCTAATTATATTCTCATGGTGTAATCTATTAAAAGTATATATTTAATTTTAAAAACAAAATTCATGTTTACCTATGTCAAACTCAGTGGGGTTGTTACAATGTAGATAGAGACATTGGGGTATGATAGAGGAATAACTATAACCCTACACACACCACATTAATTATTGCATATTAAATGCATAGTTTGAATGGTTGCAATAGTATGTTCTTTATGTTATTTGCATTTAAATAATTATGTTTGTGTGTTAGTTTAGTTTAATATTCATATGTGAACTAACCCCCATGTTTCTTAAATGTTAACCAATTATCTTTATGATATTCGAAAGTATAATTATTTGGCTTAAAATCCTTAATAGGTATAGATGAAAAAGATGTGGATGATCTATACAATGTAATAATAACACAACAATACATTGTTATAATTAAGATTGGTGTATTAGTGTGTGACTTACCATTTTAATAAAAGAAAATAATTTACTTTATAATTATCAAATTATCATTAAGTCATAATGATTATTTCCCTAAACTAAGTTGGTAATAAATAAACCAATTTTGTTATAATTAGTAAATGCATTGTACTAAATATAATCAAAAAATAAAATAAATAAAACAAATTAAAAAACAAATAAAATATTGATATTGAGTTAATTAAGGTTATAAAAATATATAAATAAGGGGAAAAAATAAAACAAAAAAGGAAAAAATGCAACTTTAGATAAACTGGCATATTCATGCAAGGAAAGAAAAAAAGGAAGAAAATCAAACAAAGGAAATCATGGAGCTTTAAAGGAGGTGAAACATAAGAGGAGAAAAAGAGAATAATAAGAAAAAAATGAGCACAAATAGAAATAATAAAAGGTGTAGAGGATGGATTGGAGAAGAAATAGAACCAAAGTGGAGATGAACAAGAAGAGGAGAATTTCAGGAGTGAGTCAGGATTTTGACCAGGTAAGTGAAGTTATTAAATATTGTGTGAGACTACCAAAACTCTATGTATAAATTTTTGGCAAATTACATACTTATTTATAGATATGTGATGTAAAATGAACTAATTATAATTTATAAATCTATATACTCCTAGTTAATATTATAGATTCTATAGATCTATGTGAATATACCACATCCCACACATAGTATATTCCTTTATAATAAAAAACCTTCGATTGTTGTTAATCTACAAGTTTTCAATAGTAATGATATATAGTTAGTTATATATACACACACACAAATATATATATATATATATATAGTTATCCCAACTCTAGGATAATAACATCAATCTTATAAAAGTATATAGATAGGGTTTTGTAGCTAGTATTTCCATTGACTTCTATAGATCTATAATATATAATAGGTTTCTTTATAACATAGTGTAAACACCAAAAATCCACACATGATTGTTATAAATGTCATAACTACCCTAGACCATCTCAAGACCCCCTTGGGCCAAACCTTGACCTCTCAACCAAAAACCAAACCTAACCCACATAATTCTAGTCAACTTGACCTACTAGATAAACCCACATTTTGAACCAACTTGACCTTGACCCTCGACAACCGATGGTCACCCTAAACATCGATGATCACCCTGATCATCGATGGTTAGGTTCCACCATCTCAATGACTTAACTACCACATCATTCTACCTTGATTTTTTTATAATTAGCTCATCTTAATCTGCATGCAAATTAGTGCATGCCTAAGTTAAGAATAGAAAAGCTAATTCAACCCTTTATTTAAACTTACACTTCTACCTTCCTATAAGAAGAGAGGAGTAGAAGGTGAAAAGGATTGGGGGAATAAATCAATGATCCAAAGCTAGATATTCTTACATCAATGTTTTCTCTTATAGGCGTTCTTCAAAAATCTATCGATCCAACCATCATTATAGAGAGATGAAGTTATATCATCCATCAGCCAATGGCTAAGTATCATCACTCTAACGAGATTGCACTAGACTCCATCAACAAGTTTATCAACAATCCTCATCAACCATTCACTAGATCAATCATCATCAAGCTAAATATATATTTTTAATTATTTAATCACTTTTTTTGTATTTCATAATCAACCCAACCCAAGACAATCTCCCAAAATCTCAATTTGGAGCCTCTAACCTTCTATTTCCCAAACCCAACCCAAAAAAACCACTGATACTCATTGTTGGGCCCCCTTTTATGCCAACTACATGGACCATTCTAGCTAGACTTGTCTTGGCATGAGGTAATCTTGTGCAGTGGTTTCTCCCCTTTTGTATTTTTGAACCAACTAGAAGATCCCCAAGGATCTCAAGCTAGCTACCAAGAGGTTTCATAGCATCACCCTTCAAAGCACATCCCTATAAGAACTTGTACATGGTAGCTTAGGAATTTAAAGTGACAAAAGAGTGGAGTAGGTGGGATAAAAAAACCCCAATGATAGCTCAACCTATGGCATCCACTCATCCAACCTAGGTAGTGTAGTGAAGCTGATAGATGAATAACCTCTTATGACAACTCATCACTTTGGATGTGCCCATCTGACCTATAAAGGAGATTCCTAGTTGCCTATAAAATAAGGTTCACATTTGAAGATAGAGAGAGGAAACCAAGGTAGTGAATCTCTACAAAAATAGTGAGCCATTAGTAGTACTCTATAATATACATTAGATAGGTTAGGCATTTTAAATGTATTGCCCAAGCTCACTTGTGAGTCGATGGGCATGAGTAGTGTTAAGGAAGAGCATATACTCTAATTTTATTCCTCTAAATTTATATTTTAAGTTGTGAATCAATGATAATGTTGTTAAGGAAATGAAATGTTGTTGCTGGCATTATAGTTTTATAGTGTTATGTTTGTGACTTATTTTTATATATACACTGCTATAGTCTTACTTTGAATGTATTATTGTATAAAGGTTTATCCCTAGTTTCTAATGGCATTCTCATTCTATATAGTGACTCTAGCCTACCTAAAATAGACTAAGTATAAGAAACTTATTGCATCAAAGCTCTAAGACCTATGCTTCAAGTGCTACCTTGAAGAATGAACACTTAAATCCTAGCCATTCCTATAACTTGTACCTTTAGATCTCTATCTAGATGGATATGAAATTACTCCTTAAGAATTGTACCTTTGAAAAGGCTCATGCATATTGCATTTCCCCTATAATAGCCTAGCACCGATAGGCTACCTAAACCCATCTTACCACTGACTAAACCCCATTGAAACCCAAGTTGTACAATGTTACAACTAGCCCAATATGGGCCCAGTCCCTTCACTATTGCAATTTGGGTGAGTGCACAAGGATTGTGCCTTATGTAAAAATAATGAAAACATAATAGTGTGTTAAATATTATGCACCAAACCCTATTATTATTTTGCATTAATTCTATAACTAACTTGGTTTGACAACTAAATACATGGGTATGCACAAAATCTAATCTAGTGAAGTTTTATATAATATTTTGGTTCCATTGCCAAGACCCATGTTGAATTTTATTACTGCAATGGTGTAATAGAGTGATGATTTAAATATCACTCAAGAATATCAAGTTTTATCTAGAGAAAGTGGAAGATAGTTTTACGCATAAGCATCTAACATGTAAAGTGTAAGAGCTAATGAAATGGATACAAGCCAACCTATATGATGCTTTGTATGAGGTATTATTTTTTAAGCTACCTAAGAATGTGTATTGATGGTTGGTTTCCTATACCACCTTGAGAAGGAAAAGTTACAACCAAAACATCGAGTGGATAATAAAATACATAGAGAGGCTTGAGAGCCTAGATGAAGTCTAGATGTGCACTATGGATAAGTAGTGGAGCAATGTGTTGAAAAACCACATGTTGGTGTTCATAGTGTCGACCTTATTATGCCTAGAATAAGTAGAGTATTTAATTTATGAACCAAGGGGGACATTCATAAGAGGGATCAATACCAAACTGAAGAAGCTTATGGTGGATTATGATATATAAACCATAAAAATGGAAGGCTAAATTTCTTGTACATATGAGCAAGCACATAAGGTGAGAAAGAGAAGTGTAAGTGAGGCATGATGGTAGAAGATGAGCAAAATGACACTTGAAAGCTCTAGAGGTTGAACTATAATAAGAAATGACATAGACTGATGGAGGATATGGAACCTAGAAGTGCTGAGAAGACTTATAGTGAGTAAGGAGGGCATAGGGAAGGATCTCTTGAATTATAGCAATGTGAAGAGGGAGAAGAAGCAGTAAGAGACTAGACTCAGTAGTTAGGTGTTGGATTCAGTGGGTTCCTATAAGATGTGGTGATTAAAGATGTACTAGATGTACCTACCCCCTTTGAACATGAAGTGCAAGTTCATTATCTATATTCTCCATCAAAAGATAAAAGAATGGTAACTAACCCTATTATCGACATTAAATTTGTAAGGATTCAATAATTGGATCAAGAGTTTATGATTAAGTGATTACCTATGAGGAATTTCATGATGATACTATGGACCTAACAAGTGACAACCTAAGAACAATTAACATAGGCACAATCATTCCCATTCAGAGGATGTCAGTTGCATCAACTAGGAAATAACTTGTAGGAAGTGGTATGGTACCACAAGTGAGTAGTACTACATTGATAAGTTTGATAGTGAAATAAAAAATGATAGGTTCAATGCCCCAACCTAAGATTAGAGTTGCTAAAGGGCCACCTCTAATACAATCACAAAGAGGATAAGTGCCTTAGAACTAAGCACCGCCTACTTAATAAGTTTAATATGAGATGGAAATGCACTTGCCTAAATATCATCATGTAGAGAATGCCACAGATCAAGTGCTTAAATGTGAGCTATAATGGTGTGCTCATGGAATCACTTAGTCCAAGAGTAGGGTGACCCAATTCATGACCACCTTGTTGGATTACATGCATACTTGGTATCAAAAATTTGATCCAAACTAGGCTATGGTTGACTATAATATGCTGAAGGAAGCCTTCTTGAAAGATTTTGATATCCCTAAGTTGAAATAATAGACAATCAAAATTCTCAAGGAAATCAACCAAGGGTTATCTAAGAGCATATGTTTATATGATACATGGTTTAAAAATCTTCTCTTTAAGCTTTTGTATGACATTCACCCCTCCCAACATGTGTAATTATTTTTTGGAGGCATGTTAGTATACTTTAGACAAGTGTTATTCATGAAAACCTTCATTGACCGCCATGAAGCACTTGAAGCTATGCTTTGGGCCAAGCTAGTAAGTAGTGCTAATACTAGGATCAAACTATTCATGGAAGCATAGATTGTGTTAATGGCCTCCCAGCTACAAAATCTAACTACTAGTTTAGAACATGACACTTGTAATGGGTTATAGTCCATTGACTATGAGATGGAGGGGATTAATAAAAATAATTACCCATGAAGAAATGTTCATGACCTACTCCTTAACTATGAAGTTTGTCATGGGCTACATAACTCTCAGAACTACCCTCTACTATAATTCACCAGTCAAGAAAACAATACCATTTATTACAAAATGTGCAATGCCTCTATGCATTGAATGATAGACTATCAATTCATTGATGAAATGTGATAAAACATGGAGAGGTGCATGTTAGGTGACAAAATAAACTAATGGTAAGGTAGGTCAAACAAATGAGGGCTATGGCTATCACAATATGGGTTATGGAAACTATTGAGGTATGCATGGGTGAGGAGGAGGATGTGGTAGAAGAAGATTCTCACCATGATCATGTTTTAAGTATGGATTGATTGAGCATTGTTAGCATTAATACCATATGCACCCAATTTGTGGGTGTTGTTAAGGACCACATGTAATCAAATAATACCCAAACTTATACAAAAATTTGACTCAAGGTTGGCCAAAAAAAGGTGGTATAATGGTTAGGTATGAATCCAAAGAAGAAAGGTGGGATCCTAAGACACAAAAAACTTGTAAGGAGTTTTCTAAAGTGTATTCCATAACCTAGAGTAGGTCACTAATTAATAAACCATTGTACAAACCTAAAAACTATGCTTGGAGTATGGAGAATCAAGCTAAACTGAGCACATAACACAATCTAAGCCAAAATTTGCACCCTAGCCTGACCTTACATGATAGAAGGATGTCTTACAATAAGCCATGAGCATGATATATTATTTATAAGGTGAGCTCTAGTTGGCTAGATATTTAGAGGCCCATTATACCACTTCATGTAGAAGACAAGATAACTAGGAGGCTAAAGTACAAGAGTTGACAAGATCCTATGCCTCCTACAAACTGAAGGGATGCTACCCTTGCTATAAGATTTATTATTGAAGCATGCAAGGAAGAAACTAGAAGAAGAGGTTGTGCCCTAAATGATTGAAGTTTCTACACCACATATGAATTAGGTGCATGAAATAAGGTATATTTAGAATGTTGAGTATGACTAAGAATTATTTATTAATGCCACTATCAATGGATGGTTAGTTTGTGAAGTAATTATAGACATGGGTACCAAGGTTAATATTTTGACCAAAACCACATGGGAGAAGATGTGATGACCACCCTTAAGACCCTCACCTCATATTTTGTTCATGTATAATAAAACTTGAGCACAAACTATAAGGATATTGAAGGGTGCTATTATAGATATCATTGGCACTAAGTTCCAAGCCTATTTCGAGGTCATTGAGTTGGTAGAACTAGAAAAATATCCAATGCTCTTGAGTAGGCCATGATGATATGCAAATAATATAAGCATTCACTTTAAGAATCAATACATGAATTTTGAAAATGGTAAAGAGAGGGTGTTGATCCCTCTATCAAGTGACCAAGGGCCCTCTTTTTGCTGCTTGGTATGCATGGCTGAGCCAAGGCTAGCTAGAATGGGACTAGTTAAGATTGAACATAATAAGAAGAGATGGGTTCCTTGCACCAAAAAGAGAATAAAAAGGGTATTCCAACTAAGTAAAGGGAATCTTGTAGTGCTCCTAAAGTATGAAGGGAGATATCTAATATAAATGTATGTCCATGATATTAAAGTGTGCATCGCCAAGGAAATAGATCAAATAGGTGCACTAATGCTCACTAGTGGGTAGTGCAAAGACCTAACTTGCCAACACTAAAAGATGTAAAGGTAGAAATATTCACTAGATTTGAAAAGAGCAATGAGGACTTGGACATACCTTCTTACTATAATGATTATAACCCAATCATGCATGTAAATTTGTGTGAAGAAACTTGGATTTTTTATGGCAAGAACATGTCAAAAGGTCTATGGGTGTACACCTTTTAAAGTACCTTAAATACATGGGTGAAAACATGGTACATTGTAAATGAGATGTGATGCAAGTCAAGGAACTAGTAAATAGTCAAGGAGAGGTTCGTACACACCTTCTCCTTTTCTTCATAGAACTTAGAACTACTAGAGCCACTACAAGTCATTCACAGGACAATGTTTGATGACACCACCATCTTAGAAGAGTGCCTTAGTGAAAGTTTCAAAGAGAAAGGACTAACACTCTCAACATTCTTTAAAGATTAGGTGCTCAATATTGTCTCCAATGAGGAAGATGATAAGTCCTAGAAAGAGCACAATTGGAGGGCTCTAATAGAAAGGTAAAAACTTATGCACCTTATGGATGACAACACCCTAGATGAATATGATCTAACACATCTTTGAATTAAAACAACTATAGGGAATCAACAAGTTAAAGACTCTCATCAAGAGAATAATGAGCCCTACCGCATACCACTCAAGACCACTAAAGTAGACATTAGTGTAGAAGGTGAGTTGAAGATTGCCACTAAAGCTGCTTACTAGTTTGAGATAGACGTGGCATAAATCATAGACCTCTTGAAGGAATTTTAGGACTTGTTCCCACATAGCTATCAAGATATGAAGGGCACCCACCCTTTTCTTGGAAAAATGAGCATCAAGTTGGTAGATGGCACAAGGCTGGTCAAGAAGTACCTATATCACATGAATCCCAATCTTTGTGCTAAGGTAAAAATAGAGATTGATGAAATGATTAATGTTCACATTATCTACCTTGTACAAGAATATTATTGGGTAAGTCTGATGGTCATCAACATCATTAAGGATGGGTGTATTCAGATCTATGTCAAATATAGGATTTTGAATGCCACCTACATCAATGATCCATTCTTAAACCCATTCACTATTGAGGTCTTAGATGGATCCATAGGCTATGAAATCTATACCTTCACTAATGGTTTCTTAGGCTACCATCAAGAGTAGATCAAGGAGGAGGATAAGCCCAAAATAACCTTTATAACTAAATGAGGTTATTTTTCTTACAATGTGATACCCTTTGGACTCAAGAATGTACCAACCATATTCTCTAGGGTAGTGATCATTGCTTTTAATGAGTTTATCCATAAGTTCCTCTAAGTTTATCTTAATGATTGGACTATGTATGGTCTTGTAAAAGACCATTATGAAAATCTACACCTCATGTTTGAAAGGTGTAGGCAACTCTAGATATACTTAAATCTGAATGAATGTATCTTCGTAACCCTCTTTGGAACATTACTCAGGCACATCATCTGTAAGGATGGTTTGCTTGTTGATCCTATGAAGATAGCCATCATCATTCAACTCTAAACTCCTTTAGTGTAGAAATACATTCATGCCTTTCTAGCCCATTGTGTCTGCTACAAGAAGTTTATATAGATCTATGCAAAGATCATAGCACATCTATAGGAGATGTTACACAAATATGGCCCATTCTATTAGGGTAATGTGCAAAAGGAGGATTTTGAAACATTGAAGCTAAAGTTGGCTAGTGCACTAATTTTATAATTTCCAAACTAGACTAATCCTTTCCACATCCACATTGATGCTTTTGGCTCTGTTATTGGTTCCATATTAACACAACTAGGTGAGGGTAAGATGAACCACCCAATCTCCTTTACAAGTAGGAAATTGATGTAGGTCAAGCACAATGACACCACCACTGAGTATGAGGCACTGGTAATGGTTTATGCTTTACAAAAATTTAGGCAATATCTCCTGGCAACCCCATTCATATTTTTCACTGATCATGAGGTGCTTAAATACCTTGTGAATAAGCCTATTTTATATGAATGCATATAAAGATGGATTATTTTATTTTAGGAATTCTAGTTATCAGTTGTCATTAAACCTAGAAAATAAAACTTAGGGCTAGATCATTTATCCTAAATAAATTTTACTAATACGGTGGTGCCAATTGAGGATGACATGCTAGATGGATATCTAAATAAAGTATAATGCATCCTATAAGATATAGTGGAAATTTTTGATTTCCTAATGTCTAGGCTTGTACCCTATACCTTGTCAACTAAGGAGAATAAAAAGCTTGCATTTTGTACCACCCCCTTACATCTCATTGAAGGGAAACTATACAAACTAAGTAGAGATTAAGTCATATGATGGTTTGTGTTGGAACATGAACAAGACTCCATTCTAGAGGAAGCACATGAGGGGATCACAAGATGCCATTAAGTTGGAGATGCAATGATGCATAAGGTATTGTAGTTAGGCTAGTGGTGGCCAAGTCTATTCCAAGATATAAAGGAGTATGCCAAGGAATGTGACATATTCCAATGCATCAAAAATTCCTACCACTAAATTGAGATGCCTCTCATACTCCTTATTGCCTAGACACCATTCAAAAAGTGGGCTATTGAATTCATTGGGATAATTACTCTTGTATCATGGCACACAGGTTCATGATATATTTTAGTAACCACTGACTACTTAACCAAGTGGGCCAAATCCATGCTAAAAAATAATTACATAGATGCAATAACCATGCACTTCATTTGGGAGAACAACATAAGCTAGTATGGTTACCCATTAATTCTAACTAGTGACCAAGGCACTCATTTCATCAATTAAATGGTACACATCCTTTTGATTGAGTACATGGTGGCATATCACAAGACCACCCCATATCATCCCCAAGCTAATGGCATAGTTAAAGCATTGAACAAGATCCTAGGTACGTTCCTGACAAAGATATATGACATTGGTTATAAGGATTAGGATGATCTAGATTCAATGGTACTATGGGTGTACTATACAACATATAAGCACCTGAATAAGGCTACACCATTTTAACTAGTGTTTGGTGCTAAAGTAGTTTTACCCATGGAATTCATGGTGCCCTTTTTATGTATTGCACACATTGGTTGCTTAGATGACTAAGAATCATTAAGCATGAGGTTGGAAGACTTGGAGTGCTTGTATGAAAAGTACACCCAAGATAAGTGGAGTTAATAGATTGAGAAGGCATGATAGAAGTGTTGGTATGATAAGCATATCAAGCATAAATATCTAACTAAAGGAACATTGGTACTGTTATATGATTCCAAGTACTTCAAATACCTAGGTAAATTAAAAATATGGTAGATGGGTCCCTACATCATCCACCATTTATTAAAAATAGGTACATTCTAATTACACATTTTATTTGGTGAAATTCTCCCTAGGAATTTCAATGGCAATTTACTAAAGCCATATAGGTAATATATTAGATTTTATATCATAAAAAATTCAACTTCTTAATCATTAATAGGGTTGAAGTTGTACTGACCCAGATAAAGTTTAGTACAAGATATAGCATTATTTTCTTTTTTTTTGTTCTTTATATAGTGTATGTAAGTAGTAAATGACATGTGATAGCATAATAACTCATGTGTTAGTACTTCATGCATAATTTCATTCAGGTGAGTCAAGAACTTGCACCCATAAGTGCATGAGGCTAGACATCTAGGTAGTGGGTGTATGAAGTCAAATTAGTGCAAACAAATAAAGTAGAAAATACATGTATACAAGATGAACAATGTAGGGCACTTGGATTTCCAAGAATAGACCACTCTAGTGTTACCTTTGCAAGAAAGTTAAAACAAGGTGCATCCATTAATCCTATACCAAAGACCTTAAAAGGAAAGAAGTGAATATGCTCAACATGTTTGAGCACAAGGAAGAAGTAAAGATGTACAATCTAATATTGTGTAGATATTTAGAAGAGAAATAAATTTCTAGTGGGCCAACATGAGGGGTTTCTATGGGGTAGGATTGGCCAAGGCAAGACGACGTGCAAAAAATGACCAAAGTAGAGAAACATGCTTGAAATAAGAATACAAATAGAAGATAAAGTGGAACCAAGGAGGATAAATCATGCGCATGTGAGTTGTTTCACCTAGGTTTCCATAAGGAAGGTGAAAGTCATGACAAAGTATACAAGCACATAAGGAAATCATTTAAAGACAATTGGCATCCACCTATAATGAGTGAGAAGTGACCATTTGAACCATATGTCACTTTGCCATTTGATAATTTAATGAGGTGGTGGTGGAAACACAAATACACACATTTAATGTGTAAAGGACAAGATATTTTGTAAGATCTCATAGATTTTCATGTTTTACAAGAAATCAAGGTGCCTACACCATTAAGCCTACATTAACTATGATAGATGATAATGAAGGGTATAAAATATCTAGTGATAGACTTGCTTAGGTTACAATGTTTAAATTAATTCATACTTTAGATAAAACCTAAGCAAGAACCACAGATCCGAAGAGAAAGAACCTTGTTGTAGTAGAAACTTGAGCAATTCAAGCATGTAGAGTGAATAGTAGCACACTGAAAAAGATTACAGTCATATCAAGACTAAATTGAAGGGTTAGAGAGAGATTTTTGTACAAAATATATTTATAATGAGTATCTATCACTTAGGCTACCATTAATGTCCAAAAAAGCTCATAATCAAATATACAACCATAGATCCCATGACTGTAGAAGTGTAGACCACCATTTGAGGCTTCGAAAAACCATACTTACCAAGGTGCAACATAAATAGATTTAGGATGGTGAAGGAATGCAAGGAATCAAGCTTCATAGATTTGAAATAGGAACCCAACTAGGTTAGTATTATATAAGAGATGATGACTACCAAAACCAAGGTACAGTTGATCGAGGCAGTTAGCATCATGGATGTTGATACCAAGGAATTAACCAAGATGTCATACTAGTACATGCAGTTTCCCCTAGAAGTTATGGTAGGGGAATATTTTTACTCATTTTTGCACAACTAAAAATTAAAATAATATAACCATTATATGTCAAGTCACTTTTAAGACTTGATGCAAGATTAGGTAGTGAGCATGGTACACAAGGTAGAGCAAGGTAATACCCTCTTAAATGTCTGAATTTGAGACAAGATGATAACTTATATCACAACTCAACTCTATGAGTTATCCAACTTTATAAAACTAGAGGAACTCATATAGTTCTTACTCTTGCATGTCCATAAGGATCGCATGTATTTTGAAGGATGGTGCATGAAGATCTCATCATAGTCATGTGGCTAAGCTCCTCTATTAATTCAATGGGGGTTTCATATTCCCTATCAACAAGTGTGAGGACTCTGACACAAGGGTGGTGATGTGCCTCATAAGTTTAAAATTATGCCTAGGTGTTCGATGAATTGATGTGTAAAAGGCATACCTATGCATATCACACCACATGGTATAAGGTGAAAAATTTAAGATTACAAACTTCATCACTGAGGAGTTGGTGAAAAATGCACTAGAATGCCATAGTGTGAAGGGAATTTTCAAATGGGGGTTAATCCTTATTATGATTATCATGGAGAAAATTGGGATCCCAAATGGGAAGGAGGACAATCTCTAGGTTTTCTTATAAAATCATGAATCCTTGGCACAAAAGTATAGAGACTTCACCTTACCTACCTCCTTCAATGCCAAATATAAAATGTGCATGATGTGATGGTGAAAAAATTACATAGAGGCCTTCAAGATAGAATGGAACATCCCTCAAGGGCTTTTTGTAAAGTTTATTTAGAATGAAAACTTTTACCATGATGCAACACTTTTGTTTAGTATGCCTAGTACTAATATTTGGGAATAGGTCAGGATGGTTGAATCTCCTCAATGCATTCTCAGTAAAAAAATTTAGAGAGGAATTGTGATGGATCCCCCATGTGTAGTATTTAGACATCCTATTCAAATAAATAGACATAGAGAGGCACTGACTAAGCCACCAATTCATCTGTACCAATGGAAAGGCTACCAAAGATGAGGAAGATTATTTGGATTATACCAACATAAATCCCCTAGTAAATATTTCCATCGAGGGCTTCATCCATAAGATTTAATATGATATGAAGTTGAGGAAGAAGGAAACCAAAGAATAAAGAATGACACAAAGCACCAACCCTCCTATTTGGATCAGTGATGAAGGAACCTTGATGCCACTAGAGAAGAGAAAGAATCCCCAGAAGAAGAGAGTGGAAACTTTAGAATAAATAGAGGATAACATAAATCTCAAAATCACCTTAGAAGAAGGGGCATCCCCCTTAGGCTCTTCCAATAAATGCATAAAATTTGTGCCAAAGACTTACCCCAACATGAAGAATAAGAAGGGGAAAGATGAAATTTTGGTGCCCAATATGGTTCTCTCCAACTTAGAAGAAGAAGGGGGGGGAAGAGGAGTTAGAGGAAGAAAAGAGTGGTAAGGGTACATACATCTTGCCCAAGGACATAGATTCCTCATCAAGTGAAGGGACCCCCTTTCCATCACCTCAGACTAAGTCAAAAAAGAAAAGGTAGAGATTGAGGAAAGTTGGCTTTAGTGAAGCTAAAATCTAGAGGGTGTAGGAGTTAGAGGAACAAAAGGAAGATATGATAAAGGCTATGATGCTAAAAGAGGTCATCAATATGGTTGAGGATAAGGATCAAAGGAGAGGAGAGGAGGAGTGTAAAGCATAAAACATGAAGGTAAATAAGGAAGGAAGGAATGATGAACCCAAGAAGAGCCCAAAAAAGTGACACATTCAGGAGTGATAATAAAAGAGGATTTGAAGCACAAATGGGTAGACATGGGCATGGACCAAGAACACATCAACGTGGCACTAAAGTTTTACTATAAGAAAGAGGCCATGAGGCCAAAGGTATGTCCCAATCAGAGATCAGTCAAGTCAAGGCCAAGGAGATAGAGGCCAAAGAAAAAAAATGCACAATGTAATCTATGCAAATGAAGGTTGAGAAAGAGAAAGATAGAAAAGAGGAGGTAGAGAAAAAGGCCAAAGAGGAGAAGATCAGAAGAAAAGAGAATGAGGAGAAATTATCCTAGGAAGAAAGGGCAATGATGATAAAGGAAAGGGAGGAGAAGAAGGTTGCCATTAGTGCAGAACCTAAAAGGGAAGAAATACTAAAAAAGGCACCTAGTGCCTCCACTAAAATGACATAGGAAGATACACATTAGGCACACCCGAGTCTAAAAGGGGAACCTAAAGATAAATAAGGTGATATTAGTGTCTTGGAAAAATAAGTAGAGAAAGAAATGGACATAAGAGAGATGTCCACTAAAAAACCCCTATAAGAGAAGAAAATGATGGTGGGTCTAGCACCAAAGAAAGAGAAGAAGTAGATGAGGGGGATGAGTCTGATAAAGAATCCCAAGAAGAAGAAGGAGAAGAAGAAGAAGGCCTTGGCATAGGCACCAACACCAAAAAAGAAGATCTAAGTGAGGGAAAATAATATGATCAAGGCAATAGGAAAAGAGTGTAGTAGGAGTTCATAGAGGATGACGATTTATATATGATGGAGTGCATGCCACATAAGATTTACATGACATTGATGCACCACCAGGTTTCTTGGGTGCTAGATTGATACATGGATGAGCCTAAGTTTGAGATTTCAACAATTTTTTTTATAGAACTAAGAAGCTGAAGGAAGGGCATAACTACCATCTCCTCAATCCTTGAGATATGAACCCCATGCACTTTGCTAACACCCCAATCAAGATGGCCTCCTCAATAGTGCACAAGAACATCATCAATAATGTTCATATAAATAACTATAAGAAGATAGTGAAATAAATTAAGAAGGTTCTTGAAGTAATAAAGCTCAAGTTTAAGCAGGTAGTTGAGAGCACAGAAGAGGTAGAGCCATCCATCTTAGATGGTGTGGATACTTTGGGGTTGAATGAATTTGACTAAGTATACATGCTTATAGAGTAGATGTTCCCTAGGATAAGGTTGGTGCTTGAAGAGCATGAAGACTCCTATGAGGCCATAAGGAAAGAGTTGAACAAAAATATGGACATGGTCAATGACCTCTTTGCCAAGCTAGAAGAGGGTGTAGATGAAGTAGATGATATATTTTTTAACTTCACCACCCAAGAAATAGTCATTGATGTACACCTAAAAAAGGCAAAGGAGGATAAATAAACTTTTCTCCAACACTCCTTAATGAGTAGAGATAAGTGCATCCAAGTAATGACCAAGGTCAACAATATTAGTACCCAATTGAAGACCCAAGATCAAAACCTAGAGTCTCTCTTTTGTGCCTTCCAAATGAAGGCCAGTGAGCGGTAGGAGATCTTAGATGGTAGGGTAAGGTGAGTCAGAGAAAGGCTTGAGGCCTTTAAGAAAGAACTAGAAAGTATGGACATGCTCACCCTTGAGGCTACCTCAACTAAAGTAGACAGTGTCATTGAAGAAATCAAGGCCACTATTTAGGGTTTTGATAACTTTAAGGAAGAGATAGAGCAAGGTGTACTTGAGTTTTGTGCACCAAAGGCACTAAAAGACTAGTCCAAGGCAGACTAGTAATTTTATATGGGGTAATGTTGGGCCCCATTTTGTGTCAACTATGTGGACCATGCTAGCTAGACCTATCTCAGTTTAAGGCAATCTTATGAAGCAATTTCTCCCCTTTTATAATTTTGTGCCAGATGGAGGTATCCTCAAGGATCTTACACTAGTTGGTATGAGTTTATGTAACATCACCCTTCAAAGGACATCCCTGTAGGAACTTGTACGTGGCAATTTGGGAAGTGAAGTTGTTAAAAAAGTGGATTAGGTAGGATATTGACCCCCTAGTGATAGCTCAACATACAATGTGCACTCATCCAACCTGGGTATCATAATGGAGCTGATAAACTAACAACCTCGAGTGATAGCTCATCACTTGGCACACACCCATTTGACTTGGCAAGGAGATGCCTAGATGCTTATAAAAGAAGGTTCACATTTGAAGAAAGAAAGAGGAGATTGAGGTAGTGAAGCTTTCAAAAAATAGAGAGCCATTAGTAGCACTCTATAATCTACATAGGATAGGTTAGGGATTTTGATTGTATTTCCCAAGCTTGCTTGTGAGATTTTGGGCATGAGTAGTGTTGAGGAAGAGCATATGCTCTATTTTTATTCCTCAAACTTTATATGTTAAACTATGAATCAATGAGAATGTTTTTAAATAAATGAAATGTTGATGCTAACATTATAGTTGTGTAGTGTTATGTTTATGACTTAGTTTTATATATGTAATGTTATAGTCTTACTTTGAATGTATTATTGTATAAAGGTTTTTACCTAGTCACTAATGGAATTCTTGTGCCATATAACAACTTTAGCCTACCTAAAATAAACTAAGTATAGGAACCTTATTACACTAAGGCTCTAAGACCTGCACCTTGAGCACTACCTTGAAGAATGATCAGTTAAACCCTAGCTATTCTTATATCTTGTGCCTTTAGAGTTATAAATAACTGGATATGAACTTACTCCTTAAGACTTATGCTTTTGAAAAGGCTCACACCTTTTATATTTCCCCTAGAATAGCCTAGCAATGGCAGGCCACTTGAACCCATATTGCTAGTGAATAAACCCCATTAAAACCTAAGTTGTGCCATGTTACAAATAGCCCAACACAAGCCCAGTCCCTTCATTGTTTCACTTTAGGTGAGTGCACAAGGCTTGTGCCTTATGTGAATTTGATACCAACATAAGAGTATGTTAAATTTTGTGCACCATAACCTACTATGGTATTGCCTAGCTACATCAAGTCTAGAACTGATTTGGCCTGATAGCTAAGTACATGACTAAGAATAAAATCTAATATATTAAATGTTTCTACAATAGTCACCCTGACCACTGATGGTCTATTCCAACCATCAATGGTTACATCAACTGCCGATGGTTACCCGAGCTGTTGATGGTTGCCTCAATCACTGATGGTTACTATGTGACAAAATAATAAGATATTTTCACCCACTTATCCTCAACAAAATCCAATTTTTTTTGTATCTACCTATTCATAGAGACCCATCCTATTTTTTGAAGCATACATAACCTATTTAACATTAGTATTGACTAACTTATTTCTATAATTAGTCAATTTCATCTATTTATTTATCAAGCACTTCTTGTACTTAATTTTAGTATCTTCTATGATTTATGTAAGTACTTTATCTTTTGATTTCTAAACTTAATTGTATAAAAAGCATGGATTAAAAGCCTCCTAGGGAGCTCTTGCTTCCTATATCTAGCTAGCACTAGGCAATCCATCCAAATATCTATCTAACCAACCATTTACTTTAGTGCTGTCTTATCTACAAGTCATTCCTCCCAAGCCAACGATTATCTCTCTATAATCATCTTATCAATTCATGCATAACCAAATAGGTTTTTCTACCATACTCATATCTAGTTTCTTTCTTCTTCCTTTCTTGGAATATAAGCTAAAACTCTACGAAACATTTTGACATGCTTGGTGGGACCCTTGAGTCTCTAATTGGGTTTTATTTTTGTTTGACATCGACATGATCTTCTCCCTATTTTGTTTTCATAAATGAAATTAAAAACTTCTTTTGGGTTTAAAATCAACTACATACATTGGTTGATTTCAAGTTTATCTCACTTAGTTTAAATTAAAGCAAAGTAATTCAATCATAGCTTCACTATTTTTAGACACACAAGAATAAACCACTCACATCTAAACAAGCATAAAACATTGAAATAAGGCTCAACTAATATTTCATTACCTAGTGGTCACCTTTCTCAGCTATCTTACTTGGATTTCATCACCAAGGGGAGAACCAACTCAACTCTCTGGTTGAGTATAAACTATGGAAATCGGTATATTTTGGATAATCACCCAATAAAATTGTCACTATGGTGTGTAAAGTGAGGGGGTAGGCCCCAATATCAAGCCATGTAGTGATTTATATTATAGATCCCTTTGAGAGACTAAACACAACTTGAAACCAACCACAGACTTGTTTTATAGTACCCACTCTACAAGCCAATTTCAATCACATAGTTCTTAAAGCTTAAGGCATAAGATAAAAGAGAGATTAAAATAAATCTTAGGATTAACGTACCTTAATGTGTGTTTCTTTTTTTTGAATTTTTATTATCTTCTCTCTATTTGAGTTGTGAGATTGCTTGTATCTTCTTCTTTCCCCTCTCTACCTAGTTTTAACTAGGCAACAACTAAGGAAGCAAACAAACTAGGATCTGCCTCTTGACCATCCATCTATTCCTCTTCATCCATGGAATACATCTTAGATGTATATAGTTCCCCCACCCTTCTTTTACTCTTAGCATTTCTTAGAGGATTGCCTAAATAGATGAAAATTTCACCACCTTCTTGGAAAATAACCCTATAGCCCTTCATCATTACCATAACACCATATCTTACTATATACCTACCTTGATCCCACTTGTTAACCAGCCCTATGTCATATCATCCCACCTTATGGGTGACACTTCTATTTACACCATCTCCACCCAACTTCTAGTCAACCAAGCATCATCCTCCACCAATAACCCCATCGATACTACTATTCAAAACCAACCCATGCAACCAAACAACACCCAACCACCATATTCCCTAACTAATAACCCTTTTAATAAATAAAAAACCCAACCTTTGGGTACTGGTACCTTAGGATTACCCTTTTTTAGTGCCACCACTATTCCTCCCACTTCTAATCCACCTACCCCCACTCCATTTTAGAGTTTGGTAGCTCCGATACCTTCCACCCTTCCATCCATCAGTACCAAAGTGACCACCTACACTCTATCTGCTAACCCAAACATACCTCCTACTTAACCTACATTAATGTCTCAACAACTACCCATTACACTAAACCCAAGCTACATCCCTAACCCACAGGGGTATATACCTTTACCTTCCACTCAATCACCTATATCCACATATTCATATGTGTCATCATCTAAACCACCCATGACCACATACTAGTATGTGGTAGCCTCTTAACCACCCACCAACTACCCATATATTGTACCTACCTAGACCTAGTGCAAGCTAACTTACAACTATGAGAGTGCACAACCCCCAACTGACCTCATCAAAATGTTAATGGATAAAATGACTAATTTAGAGTCATCTATTTTTGTAATGAATAATATCTTGTCATATGATCAAATCTATACTGAACCAATCACCCATCCATCCCCATTCAACCATATCCTCCTCAATGAGAACTTCTGAAGGTTTCAAAGTTCTAGAGTAAGGAAGTCCCTCAGTAACACCTAAGAGAATTTAGGCATTCATGTTATATGATTGCCTATGATGATGCTCTCCTTATTTGAATCTTCCCCATATCTCTATCAGGTTTGGCACTAGATTGGTATAGTGCCCTTACAAAACACTCCCTCTTTTATTTTTCCCAAATAGCTTAGATTTTCTTAGGTCAATTTTCTATAAACATATCTAAGAAAGCTTTCATCACTGATCTCTACTCCATCTAATAACTTTATGATGCATTTATTTCTATCTTCATGGCATGTTGGAGAAGTCTAATCAACCAATTCTCTTTCTCTCTACCTTAACCCAAGTTTATCTAACTCTTTACCTAGGCTTGTGCCAAATATATTTCTTCTACTTTGCAAGTTCAGAGCTTCAAGACCTTTGAAAAGGATTTTATCATGGCCTATAAACTATAAAATAGAGCCATTGATGAAGAAAAACTAAAGTTGAAAAAAAAGAACTCCATCTTTAAATCAAGTGAAACTTCATCCTCTAAACCCAAGAATAAAAACAACACTTAACTCAAAAATAAGGGAACTGTAAATGCAGTTTTTCTTAAAACTACCCCTCTACCCACTATTAACCAATTTAATTCATTGAATTCCTCTAATCAAAATAATAGGACTCAAAACCTCAATAATCAAAGAAAATTCACTCTACTAGGGGAGTCATATGCTTTAGTCTTGGAGAAATTGTTAAAATCTAACATTATCCAACTTCCTCTAATCAAACCTCTATAACAATTTGAATCGTTTCATCCTACACCTACTTGGTATAAAGAGAACAAATTGTGTGTTTTACATCATGTCCTTAGAAATGATGTTAGTAGGTGAAAAAAATACAAGAGTGTTGTCAAAAATCTCATTGATAAGGGGGATTTTATGCTAGATAACCCCAACACACCCCCAAACCAATCACTTGACATTTTAAGGCAACCATTTCCTAGCCACACTCCATCTACCAATAATAAAAATAAAGTAGAATCCTACCATAAGGTACACACTATTAATGTGGTGCTAAGTGAACTCACTTATAAGGAGACCAATAACCAACCTACCCTACCATCCCATCTACTTATTTAGGTAGTGGAGTTACCAACCTCTCCTTTGAGAACTGAAACAAAGGAGATAACCTTTTACCTTCCTCCATTTGTTGGCACTATGGATCAATCAACCGATTTTGAAGACAAACTAGAGGAAACAATCATTCTCACCACACCTTTTTATTTTATCCTATAATAGTCTACTCTCCCTTTAGAAAGCACCCATAATAAAGAGATCATTCTATCTACTCCTCCCATCAAGGAACTACCTTTTCAAGCCTCAAAACCTTTGATCAAGATAAAGGATGAGTTATCCACTCTCATTTCTCCACCCATGGGCTTATATTTTGAGACCAATGCTAAGGGGATCATATCTATCTACAAACCTTTTTCTTGATTGGCCAAAAACTTGGGATAACTATCCCAACTTGACATGGGTTGTGCCACATTTTGTCATAGTCTCAAACTTTGTTACCTAACTAGGCAAAAACCCCTAATCACACCATTATCAAACTAACCTATCATCTCTATTAGAAAACTTACCACCATCACACCCAAACCATTAGACGTCTCTACCAACCAAACCATTTCTAAATCATCTCGATCTACCCTACTCACCCATTGATAAAGGTGGATTTAAACCTACCAATCCCATATAAAAAACCCCCAACCAAATCAACAAAGAAAGGAAAACCACCAAAGATCCCACAAACTAAAATTTTACCTCCCCTCTCCACCTTGCCTTCTATTTTTTGACCTCACCCCTCTACCTTAGCAAGGAAGCGAACCACCCTAATAAAATTTCAAACCTAACCACCACTCTTGGTTTAACCATCACTCCTAATTTCATCCTCACCCATTTTTGGCACACCTCCTATAAACAAAAATACATATCCCTCATACATCTACCCAAACACCTTATACCTCCAAATCATCCACAACATCCATTAAGAAACCTTCCTCACCTAAGACTCCCACCATCAAGCTTGCTCCTAAAAGGGACCCTTCCCCAACTACCAAACCTAAGACTTAGATACTAGAGTCTTACTCAACCATACTTTAGAGGTTATTTTAAGCATCTTGCTTAACCTTAACACCCATCAGACTATTCAACCCATAGATTCCTAAACCATCTTGGTATAATGATAAACTAGTATGTTCATACCATAAGACACTAGGGCATGATATATAGAATTATAAGGCTCTCCAAGTCTTAGTCTATAAGTTATATCAAAAGGATTATTTATTATCCAAACAACATCCTCTAATCCCACCACTAACCCAAGAACCATAAATCATTAACCAACACCTACCTACCCCTCCACTCTCACCCCAGAGTGAGTAGGAATTAGAGAAATCACCTAGCCTAACTCTTTCCTTGATCCACACCATCCATGTGGTCACATGATTATAGGATCAAATAAAATATAATGGAAAATCAAAGGTGTCCATTCCATGGACATATCCCTCCTTGAGCACCCAACCACCTATCCAACACCAAGAACCTTCACCTTTAACAAAATCTAAGGTATCTATCTTGGGACTCTCTCACCTTAATCCATCTGAATCAATCCAACTATTTTAAATAATTTTATCTTATGTTTCAAGAAAAGAATAAGAAAGAAACTAGATATGGGTATGGTAGAATAAACTATTTGGTTGTGCGTGTATTGAATTAGATGATTTTAGAGATCTCATCTTTAGCTTGGGAAGAATGACCTATATATAAGACAACACTAAATAATGGTTAGTTAGATAGATAGCTAGGTGGATTTCCTATTGATAGTTAGATCCCAGAAGCAAGATATTCCTCAAGGGATATCAATCCATGCCTTTTAAATAATTAAGTTCTGTAATAGAAACTCTAGATACAAAAGTTCTTGATCATTGTGGATCTCTTTTCAACTCCTGATCTTTTCTTCTTATAAGAAGGAATGAGAGGTAAAATAATACATTAATAAGAGGTCTAAATTTCTATATAATTTTAAAAAAACAAGGTGAAGTTGAAGTTAGTGTTAGTGGTTCAAATGATATAACTTAACCGTTAGTAGTCAATGTGACTGTCAATGATTAGGGTGAATATCGATGGTTAAGGTGACCATTAGTGGTTGAGGTACAAGGTCAAGTTAGGTTAAAAAATTGGGTTAAGCTAATAAGTCAAGTTAACTAGAGTTAGGTATGGTTGTTGATCAAAAGGTCAAATTTAGGCCCAAGGGGGTTCTGAGGTGGTATAACAGTGTTTTAACACTCAAAACCATAGTGTGTGGTTTTATAGTGTTTAAATTTTGCCCATTTTTATTCTAAATTTTTTATTATCAAATACAAAACAAAAAAAGAGTGTTGGTCAAAGGTTTGGTTACCCTGAGCATGGGAGGAGGTGTTCTCCCTCAAACCAAGAAGTGATGAAGTAAAATAAAACTAGGTGTGGGTTTTATTAGTGGTGAAAGTGGTGATAGAAGGTGGTTCATAGGTGGGTAAATAAAGAATGAACACATGCATAAAGTAAAAAAAATTATGATAACAAAGATCATATAGTGACTAGGTTGTCATAGCTGGTAAAAATTAAGGTTAGTGCTAAAAGGATAAGTGACAAGTAGACCACATGATTGCATTTAGGCATGGTGGTTAGGAACACTCATAAACACAAGTATCCTAGGTAAGGTATATGTTTTTTTGGGTATCCAAGGCAAGAAGTGCTCCTAGGAAAACACAAATTGGTTTAGTATGGTCATGGGTATCTGATTTAGGAAGTGCTCTCGAGAAGACACAATTTGGTCAGTAATGCACAAGGTAGTGTATGTTCAAAATAGTAGTTAAACATGGTAATTATTGTTGGCATATTAAAAAGGACCAATATAAGGTCATCATAAAGTATGCACTAATTTAGGCCAAAATGGCCAATAATGAGGTGACATGGTTGGTGGTACGGTTGGAAAAGAAGGTGATCTCCATATGTGGGCATATGGTGCCAAAAAGTAGTTTCTTAATGTAAAATCAAATATTATAACCTCCTAACTATTGATAGTTAGGGATTTTGAAGTTGATCATTGATGGCTATCATGATCATTAGTGGTCAATTTCAAACCCTAAAAGGGGCAAAGTCAAAAATGACTTTGCTTGTAATTTTCATTGATTTGAACAATTTGACTTTGGTGTCTAGCTACTTAGCATTTTGTGCAACGAGTTTGATAGTGTTTATTGAGTGGGTGAGTGGGTTAGAGTATTGGAGGGTTGATCGAGCCAAGATGTAGGGTGGATGAGGATGTGGTTAGGTAGTGGGTATTATGATTCCTCCTCAACAATGGTTGAGGCATGAGGTAGGGGTTGTTTTCAATTGATAGCATAGTTTTAAGTTTACAAATGTATTGTAAGTTGAATTTGGTTGTTTTGTCATTATTTATTAGGTGGGTTTTGGGTTTGACATAGTTTTAGGGTGTGCTTGGTTTTATGGTGAAATTTTTGGGTAAAATTCAAAACTAGAAGGGTAGGGTAGGATTAATGGAGGGTATAATAGGTGTTAGGTAAATTTATGTTCTAGTTGTGGTGTTTGGGTGTGTTTTAGGGTAGGTAAGGTTAGGTATATTCCACTAGCAGTCATGCATAGTGTACATCAGTGGTCATACCTAACTGTCAATGGTCGATGACCCTCAACTATTGGTAGCTTGACCATTGGTGGTCACCGTGAATGTTGATGGTCGATTAGGGTGGAAATGTGTTTTAAAAGTGTTTATATGTTTACATGTTTCAACATTTGATGGTCATTGAGATGTCAAATGTAAACTTTATGTAGTATTTTAAGGCTATAGTGATGGATGAGGTCAAAGGTAGAGTTATAAGCTAATAATTAATGTTCAAAATGGAAAAGTAGATTAGGGTGATATAGTTCACAAGAAAAGTGTGGTAGTGAAATAAGTTTGTTTTCTAATGAACCTTAAAAGCATGGAAGTGGATCTAGATGTGGGATTAGTTGCCTCAAATATTTGATGAGATTCACCAAGATATGATTGCTATTGACTAGTACACATGGAGGAGGTGGGGCTTGGTGTAATGCTGCATTATTAGCACATGCTATAGGATACAGTGATGATAGTGTCCCTCATCAAAAGATGGGATCTAGCCACTAACACCTTCTTAATACCTACTATGAGATGATGATCTTACCTAAGGATGTTCATAGGATAACATGGCTATCCATTCAGAGTGATCCAATTTACCACATTGAGAGGGAAGAGAGAGATGAATTAATGAAGTTATTATATGGAAATGATAATATTTTTTCTAGGTAGCACGTTGTGGATTTTAGTTATACTATGTTATGCCAGAGGATGAGAGATGATAGGAGGCTGATGACTATGATGATAATGGTGATCTCATGTTTTTCCATACTAAACTTAAGTAGTAAGAGGTTTTCCTATCTATTTTTGGGGGTTCTAGTTGAGATGTTACTAGGCTACATAGTTTTTGGCTAGGTTCCTATGTTGTTGGTTTAAATATATAGGGAACTATGGGGATTCAGATCTCATAAGAGGTATAATATTAGCATAGGATTTGTTCACATCTAAGTATTGAAGCTGATGGGGATGCTATGAGAGGGGTATGCACAAATGGAGTATAGAGTTAGATTTATGAAGTGGAGGGATGACTTTGTCCTTTCAAGACTAGGTGGGGGTTCACGACATTGATTTTTTTAAAGGTGCACTAGATGTGTTGGTTATTGGTGATGTGATTTGGAGGCCATACATCAGGTTTCTAGTGTGGGTTCACTATAGGAGGCATACATTATCCCTACAAAGCTATAGGTGGATCTTTGGTAGGAGAGAGGGTGAGATAGAGCTCATTCTTTTTGAAAGGGTTTAATGATAGTTTGGCCTGGTGTAGGGTATTCTAGGTCCATTCCTAAGGTATAAGAGGGAGGATGTATAGCTTCTAATCCTAGAACCATATCTAGTTTAGATTTTCATTGATCATGAGGAACTGCTAACTAGGGCCAAGATAGATGATGTAGATTTTGTAGATGGGTACTGTGTATGGTACTGGGCACTATATGTGACAACCAATTTTGGTGGTGATGATAGTGGGTGGTAGGTGATCGATGTAGATCTAGTTTGTAAAGGTGGTTGGTAGGCATTAGCATAGGGGGTTTCCCAAGATATATAAGTAGTGACTATAAAGAAAGATTAGGCTTGAGTAGCATGAGTCATGGCACATGCTACCATGGTAACACTACAAGGTTAGTTGGAAATGGCATAGGTCAGGTGGATGTAGTTACAAGTGAGAGAGACCAGTCTAGAGCTACACTAGCCTTGGTTACCCAGGAGAGAAGCTCCTTGAGATAATCTGAAGGAGGATCCACAACACCTATAAGACTATCAGGTACTATCCGCATGGTATAATATGTAGCCATAATGGATAAAATCCACTACTATGAGGAAATAGTATTGAGATATTATCTTGATGAGCCTTGATAGGGTGAGGATGGATCTAGTTTATTAGGTGGTACTAGCATGGTGACACTAGGATAGTGGGTTACATTCATGGGAGGATAGGTGGGGACCTTGGGAAGATAAGGACTAGGAGGTAGCGGTGTCCCAAGGGAATAATCTTGATTATGAGACATTACACATGTTGATGTATATGATTTTGATACTAAATTGTGAGTTGATATGGTGGGATGCATATTTTGAGAGAGATACATGTGTACTATTGTATACACAATGATTATGTGGTTATTTATGATTATAGACTCATTCTATTTGCATATTATTTCTTGTTTATAGTGTTGATTATCATGTTGATCATTGATGATGTTATGGATTATTGTTATGATATGGACTCACCGAGCCAGGCATGTGATAAGTTTTTATTTATGTTGATGATGATGTTTGGTTATGGATCTAAAGGATGTTGATATGATGGTCATAGCTGATATGTTTTGATATGATAATGGTTTGTGTGATGGATGGATAATGTGATGATGTTGATTACATAAATTTATTGTTTATGGTCTATTTGCTATTGATGATGCCTTTGATGGATGTGGTTATTCTAATTTAATGTTTTGAGATGACCATTGATATGTTGATGTTATGTTTTAATGAGTATATTCTTCCCCATTTAGATTTAGGCATGTGTTGAAAGTGGTTTATTGCCTTATTATTCATGAATGTTATGATGTTGATTACATTCATGGATATGGTTTATGATAACAATGTTTGATTTTGTTCATGATATGATGTGATGTTTTTATGGTTATGGTGATTTTTATTAAAATAAAACATATAAATTAAGTTGAATAAAAAAACTAGATGTGAGAAACAAAAGATAATCAAGAGACAAAACATCTAAATGAATATATCAACCAGTTATGAGAAGATAAGAAGAGGGCATGATGTTTCTTCTTTGGTAAGGACTAATATAGAAACTAAAGTTCGATTGGCTTAAGGAACATAATCCCTTTGAATGATTTGCATTCATTAGTTGCTTGAAAATATGTCTTGCTCACATGATCTTAATTGAGATCAAAATCCCTTACTTATAGTGTATAGAGGGGAGATGGATGAAAATGGAACATTTTCATGAGATTAGCAAGCCTATTTTAGAGGTTACTAAAGATTTAGTATAAATAATTCTATATCATGTAAGGTGTAGATTGAACAATGCAGAAAGTCTACTTATGAGAGCTAATTGCAGCTTTTAAAATTATATTGTATGAAAGCTGATTGTGGATTTCAAAACTATTTTGCTTTTGTTGATACTTGATAATGGGTCTTTTGATTATTATTTTGTTTCTTGGGAGGGTTGGGGAAGTCGATTGATGAAGGAATCTTCCAATAAATTATCATGCTTTGATAAATGCTTTACCCAACCATCCTTCAAGAGAGTGGTCTAAGTTTGTGTGATTTTCTTAATGCCTTTGATAGTTATCATTCAAGGGAGTAGTCTACCTTGTTTTGAGCAATTTTGATATCCTTCCACTAGTTATCATTCAAGGCAGTAGTCTATGAATTCTAAGAATGATCCATGATTGTTTTTGGTTATGACTTTGGTTTTTTTTTACTTGACATAAACTTGCTTATATAGGCTTAAAGGTTGAACTTTATGAAGGAAAAACTAAAAGAAAAATAAGATTGATTAGGCGTAAAGAGGTTTAGGTGGAAATAGTCATGGAAATCTATCCTATAAAAGGGGAAAAAAGTACCATGAGAATCATGTCATGGGTAGAGCTTTGTGTAGACACTTAAAAATTACACAATGATAGTTTTTGATGTCATCTTGACCTATGGACCCCAACTAACCTACTATTACATGTTTATGAATTCATTATGTCAAAACACCTTCTAAACATATCACTTAAGTTAGGCCCTTTTTACCCATTTGCTCATGTCCCTCGATTGTTGTTGATTAGGGTAACCATCGATGGGTTACCTTAACCATTGATGGTTGTGGTCATAAACATTACCTTAAGCTTTAAAAGAATTGCAAGCTTTGTTCAAGAAAAACATTCTCCAATATGGAAACTTGCTTTAAATATAGATTTTCAAAATGAAGGTAAATATGCATCTTTATCTTCCCAACTTATCAACTTTCCCTCAAAGCTTCCCTTCTCACTTAAATTTTTTTTGTTATAAATGTAGGGATATTGGAGGGGTTTTGGGATCCAAAAAAACTACATCCAAGCTCTCTTATTTTCTTTATGTAGGTACTTAACATCTTGAATCTATATCTGTGTAACTTTTGAAGGTTCAATCATTATTATGCTACATAATTATCTTTATGTCCTAAAATTATCGTTCACTTTAAATCACTCAAGTATCCTTTTTTTGGTTTTAGTGTTTTCCTTTCTTTATTAGGTTCTTCTATTTCATTATATTCACCTGCACACCATCCCTCACCGAACAATCCACACTCTAACTCTTTCCCATCAGCCGTTTCATTTTAATCTCCATCCCAAAGTTATAGGGAACCATCATTGGTTGGAAACAACTATCACCAATTACCCAAACCATTTCCAGTTACCTAACCATCACTAGTCATACCCAACCATCACTAATCACCCTGATCATCGATGGTCACTATCAAATAAAATAATAGATTGTTATTTTCTCCCCTTTCACCCAATAAAATCCCTATTTATATCCATAATCTACCTATATACCCCACTTAGACCCTCTAAACCTAACCTTAGTGTATTTGTGCATGATGATGACCTACCATTAAAACATTTTCTATAGAATAAGTATATCATTTATTTGTTTGTATATGCATTTATGATCATATTAGTTTATTATCTTCAAACCTTATTTTCAAAAAAATTATATCATTAGGGGAGTGGATTGATAGCCATCTAAGGGAGCTTTTACATCTTGGATCTAGCACTACTAGGTAGTTCACCCTTCATACCTATCTAATAAATGAGTTTGTTTAGTATGATCTTATTGTAGGTAGTCCTTCCTCACCAAAATGGAGTTCTCACTTTGTCTAGTCATCAATTCATGCATTTTATTAGGTACACACCCTAATACTCACTTTCTTTTAACTACTTCCAAAACTAAGAAATGAAGGAAATAAGTTGAAATATTTTGGCATGCCCAGTGGGACCCTAGTTCCCTTTCTTCCTTAAATGTTTGCTCATTGAATGAAGTCATTTATTTTTGGGTGTAAAAATCAACCATCTACATTCATTGATTATTTTCTGATTTTAGTTCACCTAGTAACTTAAGAGGCATAGTAATCATATCGTAGCATTCACACTTGTTATCACACACAAAACTAAACTAAAAATTAATTTATACATCAAAACAATAATTGAGACAAGGATTGATCAATAATTCATCACCTAACGACAATCTTACCCCCTCCCAGTTATCCCACTTAGATTTCACCACCAAGGGGAGAAACAACTCAACTCTCTAGTTGAGTATAAACTCTAGACTCAGTATATCTTGGCTAAGCACTTGACAACCTTATCACTACAAGATTGTGAAGTAAGGGAGTAGGCCCCAACACCAAGCCACATACTAAATTTCAACATAGATCTTTCTTCTAAGCACCTAAAAAACTTGAAACCATCCATAGACTTCCTCTTTAGTACCCATTTTACAAGCCAACCTCCCTTATCAAACTCTTCAAGGTATAATCCAAAAGTGATTTAAAAGTAATTCTAAGGTTAAAAATCATTTATTAGTGTATGTATTGATTTATTTGAAATTATTTTGGGTTTACTCTCTATTTAAGGTGTGAGTATCAAAATAGCATTCCCTATTTTCTCATTTAGTTTTAACCAAACAACAAGTGAGAAATTAAGATAACCAACCACCACCTTCTTCTTTATCCATGGATTATACCTTAGATGTTGATAAATCTCCTCACTCTTCACCTCACCATTCTCCTCCACCACCTTATCCTTCTATAATCCCAACCATATCTAAAGGAGATCTAGACTTTATGACCGTTCTTGACAATAATCTAGTTGATTTACAACATTACCTTAATACCTTGCCTCACTGTACCCCATAATTCAGTTCCTTCTTCTAATCATTATCTTGGCATGCCATCCCACCTCATGTTAGGTACCACTTCCACCAAACCATTGAATCAAACATCTTCCAACATCCCATCCACCCAAACTCAAACCAAACTTCCCCCTCCTAACCAAACACCTCCTATCACACCCCATATGGGCTCAACCTTACCATTAGTCACCTAAAACCCATATACTATGCCATTATCTTCCACTTTAGCTTTTATATTCCCTTTGGTTGCAACTAATCCCTCAATCAGAGTCCCACTTCAAAACCTAGTATTCTCCATATCTCAAAACCTTCCCCCAATCAGTACTAGGGTAAACACCCAACCTCAACCATCCCAAATTCCTCCTACCTCAACCATACCAAAAATGTCCTTTCCTCAATGAATACCTATGACAAATTACCAGTATGTCCCTAACCCACAATGATACATACCACCCTCCACCCAACCTTTCATAGCAAGCAATTCATATGTACCACCATCTCAACCACTTGGCACCGCTTATCAGTATGTGGCTTCTTTGGTACCATCGGTTGCCTATATATACACTACCATAAGCCAACCCCAACAAAATGTACCTCCTAATTATGTGGCTTTTTAACCCCAACTTGATCTAGTCAAAATTCTTATGGATAAAATTACTAGTTTGGAGTCATCCATTTCCACCTCAACCAATCTTTTATCTTATGTATAAATTTTTAATGAGCCTATCCACCCATCTGTGCCCATCCATACTTACCCTCATTAATGGGAATTACCCAAATTTTATAAATTCCAAGGTAAGGAGGATCCTCAATAACACCTAAGAGATTTCCATCATGTTTACTACTTGGTCACTTATGATGACACTCTCCTCCTCTGAACCTTTCCCATGTCATTATTTGGGGCCACCCTTGATTGGTATAGTTCCCTTCCCACTTATTCCATATTCTCTTTCTCTCAATTGGCATAAATCTTTTTAGAAAAATTTTTAGTAAACATATCTAAAAATGTTTCCATTACTGACCTATATTCCATCAAATAGTTTGAAGATTAATCCATTATTGATTTCATTACTAGATGGATGGGCCTCATTAATCAACTCACCTTCCCATTACCCCAACTTGAATTAATTGAATTATTCTCTTGAGGGTGTGCTAAACACATTTATCTAACTCTTCAAGTCCAAACCATTAAGACCTTTGATGAAGCATTTACTATGGCCCATAAATTAGAAAATTATGTTATCAATGAAGGGAATTTGAAGCTTCAAAATAAAAATTCTAGTTTCAAATCCACTAAGTCATCCTCCACTAAAACCATAAACCCAACTAGTTCTAAAGAAAAAGCATCAACACACTCAGTTATTCTTAAAACCACACCTCCTCCAACTATCAACCAAACACCTCAAACTAACAATCCTTCCAATCACCAAAACCATACCAAAAACTAGGCTCCTTCAAAAACATTTACACTAATTAGGGTATCCTATGCATCAGTGCTGGAAAAACTACTTAATTACAATATTATCCAACTTCCACCCATCAAAAATTTGATACTTCTCACCCCCTCCCAGGTGGTACAATGAAAATGATCATTGTGACTATCAACAGGTTGTTGGACATGATATCGATAGATGTAATACCTTTACGAGCATTATCCAAGATCTAATTGATAAAGGGGAGCTTATGTTTGATAATAAAAATGCTCCTTCCAACCAATCTCTTAATATTTTTTGAAAACCATTCCCAAATCATCCACCTTCAACCCAACACCATGAAATCCAACTTGAATCCTCCAACTCACATGAGGAACATGTAATTAATGTCACCAATAATGTGGCCACTACTAAAGAAGTCATCACTTCTATCACCCAAATAGAAGAAAACAACCTCAAATGAAGGAATTAGCTACTCATTAAACTTTATTAGATGAAACCACAGTTCCATATACCCCTCCTATGATCAAAATACCCAAGGATATAACCACTTCATCATCCATTCTATCCACTTCTCCAAACTAAATAAAATAACCACCTATTTCTTTAGACAACCAAACCAAAGAAGAAGTTATATCAACCATTCCACTTGAAACCATTACCCTTACTACACTAATTAAAAAATTATCTATACCTCCTTTGGAAACAAAATGAAACCTTCTTCTTCACTAGAGTCCACTCTTGAGGTTGTTGATACAATTCCACTCACTACCCCTCCTAAATTCACTATAGAACCATCTCAATTCCCCCCACCTAAAATTTTCAAATCACCTTATGCTTCTTTTATCAAGCCAATCAAGAACTTGGGGATCTTTCCCATGCCCAATCTTTTTCACCCTCATTTTAGATTGGATTTACCCACATCAACCCAACACAAGCTAAATCCATTCAAACCTATTAAGAAGGAAGGATTTCCTAGACCCCAACCATGAGAAAGGACCATACCAACTCCTTCACCTTTAAGTTCTATTTTAGGACCATATCCTTCACCCATCCCCATTACTTACTCTTCCTATAATGAACCATCTCCCCTCTTTCCACCTATAACAATCCCATCTCCTAGTCCATCATCATTCCTTACCAACCTTTCTCCATCTACTTTCCCATCCATTAAATCCTCATCATCTAGATCCCCAATACCTAAACCAATTATAACTAAGCCAATTATTTCTAAACTACCATCCAAGCTCAATTCACCAACCATACCTCCTATCAAGAAGTTTTTTCCCAATAAGGTTTGTACACCAGAAATCCAAAATCCAAAACCTCTTAAATATTTATTGGAATCTTATATAACTATTTTACAAAGGATCCTACAAGCTTTTACCATTAACCTACCACCAATCAAGAATTTTGACCCCACTCGACAAAAGCTAACCTGGTTTAATGACAATCTGATTTGTCTTTACCATAGGACTCCTAGACATGATATGGAGAACTATAAAGCTCTCCAAACTATCATTCATGGCCTTTTAGAGGAGGATGATCTATTGGATTTACCTTATTTAAGCCCCTTTCCTCTTTAGCACCCATCCAATCTACCTACCAATCATCTAATTCTCTACTCCTGTCAAGGAGTGAAATAGAGAACTAAAGTAAACAACTAGTCCCCTTATCCATACTATTCATATGGTGACTCAATCTCAAGTCCAACAAAAGGATAAGGGTAAAACAATTCAACAAAATGAAAAGGGCAAAGCCAAGGCCACTATTCCATGGTCTTACCCTTCAACTCCCCAACCAACCAACCAAACCCAAATAACTACACCCTCACCTTCATCCTCACAACTACCCAAGACCAAAGTCTCTATTTTGGGATCCCTTTCTTCTTCCAATGCATCTCCATTCATCCAATGCTTGGTGTTAAAATAAATTCACCAAATGCTAGCTAAAATGAGTCTTTATGACTTGGTTAGTACCTCACCTCAACATTATCAATTTTTAATCAAATCACTACATTGTATAAAGCTTCAACTAGATGATCCCCAACCTCTTGCACCTTTGATTGGATCCATCCAACATGCTACCATGGTCACCTTTCGAGAATCTAAAATTATACCTTATCATAGCAAAGACCTTGATCCCCCTCTTTTTATCATTGCATCCATCAATCATACACATGTCAAAAGAGTTATTATTTATGGGAGAGTGAGTATCAATATCATCTCCTACCATGCTTATGATCAAATCCAACTACCTAAAAACATCATCTCAGAAGTCTTGGTGGTCCTTTGATCATTCAATGATACCTTGGACACCACTCTTGGAATAGTTGTTCTCCACATTTTTTTGAGGCCTCAAACTATTCCTGAATCATTTTATGTTGTAGAAGGAAAATTTCAATATAATGTGTTACTTGATCACCCTTATATCCATGCCATGGGATGCATCCCTTCTACCCTTCACCGATGTGTAAAATTTTAACATGAGGGACAATTAATTATAATCAAAGCTGATCTAAGTCCCTTTTCTTCTTGTAATATGATATATCAGCCCAATGATTTTCTTATTCCACCTTCATCCTCTTCACAACCAACCTCTATCCAAGCCACCATGTCAAACCAACCTACCAACACTTATATCTTCAACAATGATGAATCATCCACTAGTTTAACTTTTCCTTCATCATAAATCTTGATTGAACACCCCTTGTAATCAAAGTTTTAGCATCTTACATTAGGAGAATATCAAATTTTAGCCTTAGATGCTTTCCCTTATCCACATGAATTTGGACACATTCAAAATGATCCATCTTATGATCCCAATATCAGTGCCCTTGTCCCCTTTGGTATTTCCAATAATAGAACATATTTTGTCAATAAGGGACTTGATAAACCACTTCTTTCTCCTTCCACCATGACTTATATCTAGCCATTCACTTCCAACTTTTCTTATCTTACCAACCTGACCTTTGCCCAAATATACCTTCATAAGTGCACTTGGAAAGGGTTTGGTTTTGGCCTCTATGAGCAAGGACCCCATGAACTTCCCATTTTCAAAACCCAAAAACCTCATGAGTTCTTTATCTTAGGGTATATTCCTTTGGAAGATCCCACATCACCAACATCAATCCCACCTCTTCCATTTGGAGAACCTCCAACCTCACCAATCCCACCTTTCTCATTTGGAAAACCTCCAACCTCACCTCTCCCATTTGAGGAGCTTCTATCCTTATCAACCTCACCTTCCCCATTTGAAGACATTGACATCATCCCACCTAATTTTTTTTACCAACAACATAAGTTTAGGTCACCTAACTTATCAACAGGAATGGTAAACCAATTTTTTTTCTCTTATCTACCTATAAATGATTACACATGACTCACCCACCATTAACACTATCTAACATCAAGATGATATTTTTTTTCTTACCTATCTAGGTGTAGGGGACTCTTCTCTTAAAAAATCCCTCCCTCCTAAGAACCAAACAATGCTAAATTAATTGACCACAAAAGTTAATTTGATAACTTAAGAGAACCATCATATTGTTAAGATTGTCCAATCCTTAACCCTCGAGGAAAAATGAGACTATCAATCTTTTCTGTGTGACCATAGCATATCATTTTCTTGGTCTTATCAAGATCTGCTTAGTATTGACCCCTCCATCACTCTTCATAATATCATTACCCATCCTAAAGTTAAGCTCATTCAAAAAAATCTTTATCATATGTACCCTCACATACCTCTTCTCATCAAATAAGAACTTCAATGCCTTATATCTTTTAATTTAATTTAACCCATTGACTATCCATAATGGGTCTCCAATATCATTCATGTCACCAAACCCACTAGGGGACTCTGCCTTTATGTGGATTTCTATGATCTTAACCTTGCATGCCCCAAAGATGACTTTCCCCTACCTAACATAAACCAACTTGTCAACCTCACTGTTGGACATGAAATGCTATCCCTTATAGATGGATTTTCAAGATATAACCAAATCCTGATCACCCCTCAAGATCAACATAAAACATCCTTTATCACACCATGGGGAAATTTTTGCTATCGTGTCATGCCCTTTGGCCTGAAGAATGTAGGAGCCACTTATTAGTAGGCCATGACTTACATTTTTCATAAACTCATCCAAAAAATAGTTGAGGATTATGTTGATGATCTACTTGGTAAATCCAAACATTGCTAAGATCACCTCACTATTTTCACTATCATCTTTGAAAGACTTATCCATTTCATGTTAGGCTCAATACAAAGAAGTGTATCTTTGGGGTCTTATCAGGAAAACTTTTAGGATTTATTGTTTCCCTCTATGGAATAGAAATAGACCTTGTAAAAGTTTGAGCCATTCTAGAAATGACTCTCCCTACTAACCTAAACTAACTTTGTAGCCTACAAGGAAAACTTCAGTCAATCTATCACTTTATCTCCCAGCTATTCAATCACTATCAACCTTTTCACCACCTCCTTAAAAAAGACACCTCATTTAAATGGACTAAATAATGTCAATAGTCCTTTAATGCAATCAAAGAGTATCTTCTCTCTCCACCAATCCTTAGTGCTCCAAAAGAGGATTAACCTTTTTATATATACATATCTACCATCGATCATTCTCTAGGGGCCATGCTTGATCATTATGATGACCAATGTAAAGAGAAATCCATTTATTATATCAACTATACCCTCATTAACTATGAAACCTAATACATGCATCCTAAAAAACAATTCCTTACCTTAGTTTTTGTTCCCTCTAAACTTTGTCACTACCTTCTCAACCATAAAACTTATGTCATTACTAACACTGATCCCATCAAGTATATGCACTCCAGGCCATATCACCACCGATGTATGTCCAAGTGGATCATTCTATTATCAGAGTTTGGTCTTATTTTTCTTCTATAAAAGTCTATTAAGGGGCAGGTGATTATGGACCAAATAGCTAAAGCTCTACTCCTTGATAATCAAACTCCCCCTCTTACCTTTCTAGATGAGTCTATAACTACCCTTTCTTTGGAAGAACCCACCTACCAAATGACTATGTATTGTGATGGGTCTAAATGTCAAAATGGTGGGGGTGTTAGCATAATCCTTATTCCTCGTAATGGGGAAACTCTTCCCATATCTTTCAAACTCAATTTTGAATGTAATAATAATATAGCTAAATATGAGGCCTTGGTTATATGACTCCAAACCACTCTAGCTTTAGGAATCAAAGAAATTAGAATCTTTTGAGACTCTCAAATTATTAACAACCAAGTCACAAGAGCCTAGTAATGCAAAAATGATGTTCTTATAAAGTATAAATAACTTATCAACAAACTATTAGCATCATTTGACCATTATATCATCTAATCAGCCCCTCATTCTACCAAGAAATTTGTAGACATAATAGCTTCCCTTCTATCCCAAATTACATCTCAACCTATTGAATCTAAACTATTTGTCACCATCCACTATTTTGTCACGCTATCTTACCTTAGTCATAATGTTCCTACCATTTACTAAATATAAACATCATCTTTTGACATTTGGTATAATCAAATATTTGATTATCTTAACATTGGTATCCTCCCTTCATATCTTTCTAGAAATGCTCTTAGAGATTTAATTCAAATCACCTATAATTACTTAATATTAGGGGGAATTCTTTATAAATGAGGCTTTGAAAATCTCCTTCTTCATTGCCTTCATAGCAATGAGGCTTCTCATGCCATTAAAGAAGTACATGATGACATCTATGGGGAACAGTTTAGTGGTCTAGACATTTCTAAACGTATCCTTCACCTAGGTTATTATTTTTCCACACTTAATCAATATTGTTGTGACTATGTCAAGAAATGTGTCAAATGTCAACAACATGCTAACCTTCATCATGCACCTCTTCATGGTCTTCAAGTATCAACTAAATATTGGATTTTTTCACAATGGGGTCTTGATCTTATCAGAGAAATGAATCTTCATTCCTCACAATGACATCAATATATCATCACCACTATAGAATATTGCACCAAATGGGTAGAAGCTATCCCCTGATCTCACTCAAAGCTAAAAAAATAATTGATTTTATCAACCACTACATCATTTACCACTTCAGTGTTCATAACAAAATCATCACTGATAATGGTAAATCCTTTAAAAAAGAAAAGTCCCAAGAAACTTATGACACTATTCATATCAACCTAAGATTCTCCTCACCTTATCATCCATAAGCCAATGGATAGGTTGAGGCTTCTAACAAAACCCTCATCAAAATTCTCACTAAGGTAGTTAGTGCTTTGGGTAAGGATTGCCACCTCCATATCCCATTTACTTTTTGGGCTTATCTCACTAGTATCTGAACTGTTACAGGTGCTACACCTTTTTCTCTTGTCTTTGAAGCTAAGGAGGTCTTACTTATTGAAGTCCAAATTCCATCTCTTTGCATATCCTTGCATGAGATTCTTTCTAAAAGTGACGATCATCAAGAACATTTAGCATGCTTAGAACTTCTTAATGAACATCACCTTGCTCCCATTAATCACCTTCACATTTACCAAGAGTGTATCAAATGAGCATTTTAAAAAAATTTGAAAACATGAGAATTCAATATCAAAGATCTCATCCTCAAGGAAAAACAACATGTAACTAACATGGAAAATACCAAAAAAAAACAAGTTTGCTTTTAACTAGTTAGGAACCTACATTATAACCCATAAGTATGGATCGGTTGCTTATCAATTATCCTCTCTTGAGGGTAGGCCAAAGCTTGAACCCAGTAATGCATCACATTTATGTCTATGTCATTATTAAAAAAAGGTTTAACCACACTTTCATGTCTCAATTAATCTCATCCCTTGGTTCATTAACCTTCTTTTCTATCTCTTTTGAGATCAATTGATTATATAAAATTGTGTGATTCATCCATCATAGTAGCAATCTAATCCTAAATATGGGTACCTCAGTTCTACCCATAACATAGTTCTCATGGATACTTTTCATCTTTTAATAAATGAAATCCCATGGTCAATTGTTTCTCAAAAGCCCTTCCTCTAATGAAACTTTTTTGTCTAGATCCTACTTCTACATGGGTAGACCTTCCAAACCTGAATAGACTTTTCCATGCATAATTTTAGTTTAAAATATATCCATACTTCAAAAATAAATAGTAGACTACTCCCTTGAAGGATAAATTCCACATCAAATCAAAAGTTTTTGAAAGTAAACTACTACCTCGAAGGGCAACTATGAAAAAATAAAACCTTAGACCACTCCCTTAAAGGATGGCTATAAAAAATATTCATTTGAAACTTCTCGCATTGATCAGTTTTAGTATCTTATAAATCAAGAAAGAAAAATCCAAAATTAGTAAGCCACAATTGGCTATTATATTTGCTAATTATAGACTTCCCACATTGATCAGTCTACCTATTATCCAATCAAGATGCAATCAACTTTTATAACACAAATACACTTCCCACATTGAGTAGTCTACACATTATTATATAACATACCAACAACATGGACTTATCTACTATGATTCTTTGTTTGCATAGGGAAAATCCAATCACTCCACTACCCATAGATTCTATTTTCCTCTACCCATTGATTCAAATCCATACTTATCACCTAACAATGAATCTAAGGGGTTATGAGCTTACATGGAATGAAGTGGTCAAGATACTAGTTTTCTTAATAAAACACTCTCTTAAAAAATATTTGATGGGTTTGTGTTCACTAAGTTGATCCATCTATGGATTCTTATTGTTTGGTTCTCACTATCAAAAGGCACCATGCTCCTTGTCTTATCCAAACATGTGGATGTAAATGTCACCCTTATCTATGCCACACCTATAACCTCATATCATTAACCAAACATCACATTTTATTTAACATTTTAAATCATTAACTAAACATCACATTTTATTTAATATTTTTCCAAAACATATGCAAAATTAACATCATGTGTTAATCATAGTATAAAAATGGTCCATAAACCATAACATCAAAATGAACATGCAAAATTGCATTATGATCAAATTATCAAAACATCATCATCATATATAAATGACATTATACCTAATACCATAAATGAAAGAGTGTCATAATCAAGACTTCCACATGAATAAACATTGAATCACAATTAAATCACAACATCATTCTATAAGCATCATACCTTAAATCAGAATCACATTCCTAAACTATGAAAAATAATTATCAACATCATAAATCTCCTACATAAATATTCATCTCATAAAGCACAAACAACATAAACTCATCTCAAAACACACACACACACACACACACACACACACACACACACACACACACACACACACACACACACACACACACACACACACACACACACACACACAACTCTCTCTCTCTCTCTCTCTCTCTCTCTCTCTCTCTCTCTCTCTCTCTCTCTCTCTCTCTCTCTCTCTCTCTCTCTCTCTCTCTCTCTCTCTCTCTCTCTCTCTCTCTCTCTCTCTCTCTCTCTCTCTCTCACACACACACACACACACACACACACATCTGTGTGTGTGTATCAACAAACTAACATATCTATCATTCACATATACATCTTGCATCACGACACATAGGTTGATGTCAAAATATCAAAATACATCACATAAGATCTCTGTTCATAACCCTGGAGCACCTAAAATAGAACCATTATCTCCTATACCTATCCTATGTGGAGGCCCTATTAGCTAACCTACTACCATAGCCCACTAACTTGGTGTTAGAAGTGTTTCTCCACTAGCTAATCTAACATGATACTCTCCCCATCATGGCTCATTAAGAAACTATGCTAACATAATGCCCTAATAATAGTGCAACTCTTGTATGGTTGATAGATACCTGGCTTATATCACAAAACTTGGTGGTGCTACCATTCCCCCACCTATCTCCATAAAGAGTCTCTCTCTTATGTCACCAAGCTAAGTGAGGTCCTCACCTAAACTTGATCTCCTATGATCAACATAATATTCCACTATAAACTAGCCACTTAACCCTATAAAGTGGCCACCTGACCTTATAAAATGGTGACATGTGCTTGCACTTGGTTACTTTGTACTATCACTCCTCTCAACAGACCTTGAAGAGTGGAAATTTATCCCTAAAGAGTGGAAATCTACCCCTATAACATAGTAATTTTGGCCTGTGTTGTTGTTGACATCATTTTTTCTTATGGATCTCCTTATGTTGGTACCTATGTTAGGTCAACATCCATCAGCCACTATTCCCCATCTCTAACACTGAAATCAATGGCTATGTACCTCCCCTAAAAATAGGTAGGATAGTCAACTATATAACCTACATCATCCCCATTTCTGAGAGGTAACTCCTCATGATCAAGCTCCTCCTATGCCTATGGCTCTAGTAAATAAAAATCTACATCCTCCATCTTATATCACATAGAATCCTGAGGGATACTTTACACCAACCCAAATTGATGCCACACCTACTCAAAGGGGATACACTCCATCTCACCATCTCACCTCCCATAGGCCCATCTCTATCTCTATAAAGATAAGTTGTGATCCCTATATCCAACCCATATTAGTGAAGTCTGATATGGCCTCCAAATAATGTCATCAAGAATTAAACTCTCTAAGGCTCCTCTAAACCAATCAATGTCTCTCAAACCACCACCAACACCTATCATAGCCCCATACCTCCTCCATTATTAAAATGCAACCACATAATTTGTCAATTGAAATCCCTCTATCAAAAGGTCCAAGGGTTTGGAAACCCATATGTGCTCATAGGTCCAACAATGAAGTACAAATCCCACATTGATTTCATAATGCCTGTGTACCCTAAACCCCCATATCTCTCTATATATCTACACCAATAAACCCTATGCCGACCCAAAAATAACTCCACCTAAAAATAACTCCACCAAACCCCCAAAAAACACACCAAGGTATCTCCCTCCAATAGAATCTAGAAATGTATAACAAGTAACCACTAACTGTAACATAGCCAACAAATGTCTCTCTCTTGGAGCTCTCTAGTATAATGGCCTAATACTGAAGCCTCTAACATCGAACTATGTCACAATTACATCATCCCCATATAGAATCTCCAAACACTCATCAATCTCATCCCCCTCTTTATGATAAATGGGATCTTCATAAATGGGTAGACATGTAATCTAATGTGCATCCTCTAATAGGATGGACATCTCTCCCATCAATAGCCATAAGGTATTAGTCACCAAGTCCCATCTCTTGATGAGGGTGACTATTATCCTAACATCCCTAAGAAGGTGCTATTAATGCCACATCCTTCCAAAACCCACCACCTCCATGTGATGTTAGTCCTCCACCAACATCACATCCCTCACCTCTACAAACATCTTAGGCACTAGATCTCATAGTTGGATCTGCTCCCATGCCTAAAAGAACATATGTATCATGAATCAAATCAAGAACCCACACTATTTAAATTACCTATACACATAACAACTATTTTTCCACTTGATTTCCTATATACCCCTATTTTCTAGTTGACCCCACCTTTTACTATCTTACCTAGACCCACATTTTCCTCAAAATTGATATATATCAACTTTAGCTCCTAAATCAACCCACTACTATTCTCCCACCTCAAATAGCACACACACCTAACCAAACTTTACCTATTTCCTACCTAGCTCAATTTTACCTATTTCCCTCCCCCAAAATCTACCTCCCATCCATCCCAACTCACCTCTTTTCCCATTCCTACCCTAACTCTCCTCACCTCAACTAAATGTAACTCTTTCTCCAACCCAACTCACCAACTAGTCCTCCCAGCTCCTCTCTCTGACCTAACCCATCGACTATTGATGGTTCTCCCCAATTTTGATGGTTCCCTTAAGGATTTTTACCCTAGGATTGATTGCCATCAATTGGGGACAACCATCGATGATCACTATTAGGTGACCATTGGTGGCATGGTTCAACCCTCTAACCTCCTAAAACCTTAACTCCTTCTATACCACCCACAACTTACCCTCTACACCCTTACACATTCCTACCTACCTCTCTCCAAATAATACACCCCTCTAAGAATATAATCTTGTAAACAAAAACTAGAAATAGAAAAATCCTAGTGCCAAACCTCAAAACCCATAGTTCCCTAATTTAACCTACTTAGTTATCTCTTTACCATTTAATTCACACATTACAATTCACTTTCAATTTAAGACATAACCTACCTCATTTCATGATTTGTGGCACCACCTCAGTCCATGTCCCATAACTTGTTCTAAAACACCTCTGGCATCCATCTTGACCCCACCATCTCCCTCCACCACTAATCTCCTCTTGCCAAATCATTAGTACACTACACTACATGACACTCTTTATACCACCACTCAAAGCATACAAATCATAAAGCTCCAATTTGTAAATGAGGACAAATTGGGCCATCATTGAATTTTTATCCATGGTTTAAAGGTTTTGTCCCAACTATTATTAGTTGGATAACCATTGATGGTTGACCCTAACCATTAATGGATCCAACACCCTCGACAATAGATCGTAATCATTTATGGTCATCCAAACATCACCAGTTAACCTTGACCATTGATGATTAGGGTTTAACTTTCTAAACTTTTTTTTCTTTCTTGTCACTCACCCAGACTCTTGACCTACCTCAACATGGGGTAACCCATTTTAAACCTCATCAAGATTCCCCTTCTCCCCAACACCAATAACTACATTAGGACTAAATTCCATGTTGGATTCATTATACACTAAACTATGTAGGCAATGTCCTCTTACCTCATGTATTAGGATTCATCTCAGTCAACCCTACCAAACTAATAACCTAACCCATTTACCTTCACCTAGCTCACCATTGGTACCATTGTCTTCACACACCTTGTGCCATGTTTGCTTTGGTCATAATGATTTCCTTAACCAAAGTTTCCATGATGGACCTTTTGCATACACATACTCCCTCATGTGTGACATAAACATTTTTGTTTTTTGAGAGAACTTCCTCCCTTGGATACCCAAGTAAATACAAACCCTTTTTAGGAAACCTAATGAGTGTGACCTAATCAACTATTCCCAATACTGGGGATTGGTTACCTTATCACTTATCTTAGGACCCAATTTTATTGATCCCAACATGGTAATATTAGTCTTTGCATGTTATTGGCTCTTGCACATAGTATCACTATGTGTATGGTAGTGTTAATAACCTTATGACCTCCATTTTACCTTTTGTCAAACCCTGACCCAATTTAACCATACCTCATTGACTCTTTATTTGAGGGGGAACACCTCTTCCCTCCCAAACTTAGGGAAACTAGACCTAGACCTTGACCAACTACCTATTTTTGTTCTTTAGCTTGCTTAAAACTACATAATAAAAAGGGGAATAATATAAACACTTAAAAATTGCACAATAATGGTTTTTGATTTCATCTTGACCTATGGACCCCACCTAACCTACTAGCACCTGTTTATGACTTCATTATGTCAAAACACCCTCTGAACATATCACTTAAGTCAGGCACTTTTCACCCATTTGCTTGTGGCCCTTGACCATCACTGATTAGGGTAATCATCAATGGTTATGGTCATAAACCTTGCCTTAACTTTAAAATCATTACTATCTTCGTTTGAGAATAACACCCTCCAAAATTGCAACTTGATTTAAAACTTATTTTTAAAAATGAACAAAAATAGGCATCTTTATCCTCCTAACTTAGCAAATTTCCCTCAAATATTCCCTCCTCACTTAACAATATTTTGATATAAACTCAAAGCTCTTGGAGGGGTTTTGGGATCCAAAAAAATGACATCCAGGCTATCTTGTTTTCTTTGTGTAGGTACTTAACATCTTGAAGCTCTGTTTGTGTAAATTTTAAAGGTTTAAGCAATGTTATGCTTCCTAATTCACTTCAAGTTATCAAATATCATTCACTTAGAATCACTTAGGTATCCTTCTTTTAATTTTAGTGGTTTCCTTTCTTTATTGGATTCTTCTATTTCATTTTATTCACCTACACACCACCCCTCACCCAAAAATCCACACTCTAACTCTTACCCATCAGCCATTCCATTTTAATTTCTATCCCAAAGTTTATAGGAAAATGTCTTCAATTGGAAACAACTATCATCAGTTGGCAACAACCATCATCAGTTACCTAAATTGTTGTTGGTTACCTAACCATCATCAATCATACCCAATCGTCACTGGTCACCCTGACCACCAATGATCACTATCAAGGATAATAACAAATTGTTATTTCCACCCCTTTCATCTAATAAATCCCTATTTATATCCATAATATACCTATATACCCTACCTAGACCCTCTAAACCTAACCTTGGGGTATTTGTGCATGATGTTGACCCACCATTGCAACATTTTTTATCAAACAAGTATATAATTTATTTCTTTGCATATGCATTTATGATCGTATCAATTTATTATCTTCCAAATTTATTTTTAGAACATTTATATCATTAGAGGAGTGGATTGATAGCCATTCAAGGGAGCTTTCACTTCCTAGTTATAACACTACTAGGTATTCCACCCTTCATACCTATCTAACAAATGAGTTTGGTTAGTGCAGTCTTATTGCAGGTAGTCTTTACTCTCTAAAAAGGAGTTCTCACTTTGTCTAGTCATCAATGTGTGCATTTTATTATGTAAACACCATAATAATCACTTTATTTTATCTAATTTCAAAACTAAGAAATGGAGGAAATAAATTGAAACACTATAGTACCCATTATTTAAGACTAGGTTATGATGGTGATGAATAATCACATGATTTAGTTTTAATCAGTTTCCCCCTAAAATAGGGAGATAAATTTTGTTTGAAAGTAAGGGATGAGCTTAAGTTAGATAAAAGGTGAGTTTTATCCTTTTTAACAAAAGAAAGGATGTAGATATGAGGTATTAAGGGGCTCAGGTTCTAGGTTGCCTTTGAGAGAGGACGAATGGTAAACTCATGATCCATACTTATGCATTATGATAGAAGGTCCAAGATAATTTAAAGAAAATTTACCTAACTTTATTTTTGTCATATTGGTGACATGTTGATTTTCTTTTAGGACAAGGTCTTCATTATTTAATTTTTGCACTTTAAGGTGTTTTTTGTAGGCACGTTTGATTCATTCTTGATAGAAATGGATATGGGTAAGGGTGACTAAGAGATGTTCATCAAGTACCTTAAGATAGGCTAAATGGTGTTGATAATAATCATATTTAGAAATGATATCCTATAGGGATATTCAAAGCAAAGAAATATGGACTTTGATAGGTAAGATGACCTTCGATCTGAACATAAGAGAGAATGGGGTAGCACCTGTAGGGGTTTGAATGATAGTAAGATATGCCTATAAGGTGAAAGGGATGTGAGAATTCCAATCTTGACTAGATGTATTGACCATTTTAGTTTGCATGTTGTTAATATTTTTCTTGGAGGCTTTTGCCTATACACTATCTTATGAATGATAAGGTGAATATAAAATTATCTTGATGCCAAATGTATCACAAAGACCTTGGACTTGTTTATTTTTAAAATATTTTCCATTTTCAGTGATGATTTTGTGAAGAACACCAAAATGGTAGATGATGTGATGATTGATGATGTTGATAATATTTTCAACTTTGGTTGAGATAAGAGGAATACCCTATACCCATTTGATAAAATATTTGATCGAAGTGATGATAAAATGGTGTCTCTATGAATAATGGGGGTTAATTTCACTAATAAGGTCCAGATGCCATTGTGAGAAGTGTCAAAAATCTATGGAAATGTGAAGACTATGGTTAGGTGCATAATGTAAATTGGCATGTTGTTGACACTTAACACACCTTTTAACATAATTAAAATAGTCTTGGTTAAGGGTAGGCCAGTAATAGCTAAGGTGAATGATGAATTTAGCCATGATGAGGCCATTAAAGTGTCCCCCATGTATCCTATCATGTGTTTCCTTGATAGCATGAGAGGCTTCATGACTGTGTAAGTAGTGGAATAATAGACCATCGAAGCTGATTTTATAAATAATTCCCCCATAATGGTATAACATGAGATACTCTAGATAAATGCTCTTTGATCATTACTCAAAAGACTATAAGGAATGATGGAAAGGTTAAGATAGTCAAAGGTATGTTGATACCAAAGATCAAGTTGGGTCTCCTTTACATTAAAGATGATGGGAGAATCTAGTTTCACATAAGAGGGATAGGTAAGTCTATGGATAATGAAATATATCTTAGAGTCAGAGGGTATATATAGGATTTGAGAGGTGAGGGAAGCCATGGTGTTGTCAAACTTATTTATATATTTTAGGGTAGTTTGGATATGGTAATATTCAAATGATGTGAAGAGTTTGTCAACTAGTTTTTTTTATTATTACAAAACATCATTATTACATTGGTAGAGCCATTGATTTGATTGACCACTAGTTAAGAGTCATCAAAGATATTGATCATTTTGACTCCCAAGGCTAACACAGTTTGAAAGCCTATGACTAGGTATTCATATTCAACCATATTGTTGTTACATTTGAAATATAGATTTAAGGATAAAGGAAGAGGTTCACCATGAAGGGGAATAAGGATAACGCTAAATCCCAGACTATGTTGACCCTTTGATTTGTCAAATAACATGGTCATTTGATAGGTGAAGTCTACCTGAGAGAGGGTCATGATGGACTCATTGAGAAATTCAAGAAAAAGAGGTTGACTGTCTACTAATTTTACATTAGCCAATTGGTTGGCAATGAATTGCCATTTGATTGACTTTTACTAAAGAAATTTAATGTCAAACTCATCTAAAAGCATGAGCCACTTGGCCATATGTTGGTTTTGGTATGGCTTAGAGTGCATATACTTGAGTTGGTTGGTATTTTTTATGACATAAGTTTTATGGTTAAGAAGGTAGTGGTAAAGTTTGATGGCCATAAAGACTAATTCTAGGCAAAGCTTCTTAGTATGAGTGTATCAAGTCTCATACTATACAATCATAAAATTGATGTAGTATATGACTTGCTCTTTATGTTGTTTATCCTGATGGGCAAGCATTACCCCTAAGGAGTGGTCAATGATAGAGATATAAAGGTAGAAAGGCTTATCATCTTTTGGAGGGGTGAGAATAGGTGGAGATAAAAGGTACTTTTTAAGTGAATCAAAGGCCTTTTAATAGTCATCATTCCATTTAAAGGACACATCCTTCTTTAGAAGGTGATGGAAGGATTGGCATCAGCTTAAGAGCTGGGAGATAAAGCGATGAATGGATTGGAACTTGGCCTATAAACCATGGAGTTGATTGCAATTGATTGGAGGAAACATGTCAAGGATTTATTTGATTTTGGTGAGATCAACTTTAATTCATTGAAGGGAAATGATAAATCTAAGGAGATTTCTTGATAAGATAATTAAAATGCATTTCTTAGGGTTAAGCTAGACATGGTAATGGACGAGTCACTCAAAGATAATCTTGAGAGCAACTAACTAATCTTTATAATATTTTCAATTCCCAAGAAGGTCATCCACATAGTCCTTGATGATTTTGTTGATAAGGTCATGGAAGTTGTAAGTCATAACACATTGGTAGGTTGCACTAGCATTCTTTAACCCAAAAGGCATGACCCTATAGTAGAAGGTCCCCCATGGGGTGATAAAATTGGTTTTGTGTTAAGGTTTGAGTGTGATTAGGATCTAATTTTAACCTGAGAATCCATCCATGAGAGATAACATCTCATGTCTAGATATAAGATCAACTAGTTGGTTAATGCTTGGTAGAGGAAAGTTGTCTTTTGGGAAATCAAGGTTGAGGTCATGAAATTTCACCCAAATGCATAGTCCTCCTATGGCTTTGGTGATAGGTAAGACGTTCAAGACCCATTGGGGATAGTCAATGGGTTGAATGAAATTAATGGATAGGAGATGTTGAAGTTCTTCTTTGATGAGAAGGGCTATTCAAGGTTGCATTTATCAAAGTTTCTACATAATGGGCTTGGCATCATGGTTGGTGACTATGTTGTGGATAGTGATGTAGGGATTGATTCCTAGTATATCATTGTAAAACTAATAAAATGTTATGATGTGGTCTTGTAGGAAGGAGGGAAAGTCATGAAGTTCCCCAAAACTTAGTGATTGGCTAATTTAGACAATGTGAGGGTTAGCCAGAGTGCCTGAATTCATATCTATGGTGGATTAGTTTAACATGGTCAAAGTCTTGGGAGGAATATATTTATGGATGGGAGAGTATGATGCATAAAGGTAGGTGAGAATGGAATCATCATCATAATACTAAATAGTATTAATAGTAAGAGAGTCATCTCTTATCATATTAGGATAGGTTATAAGGATGGTTATGGTCACCCCATCCTTATGATAAGTTAGGGGTTTGAGGATAATCATGTTGATGAGAAAAATGTTAGGGGAGATGATATTAGAATCTTTAGATATTGATGGTGGAGTAGACAGTGATGACGGGATGTCCTCATCGATGACAATAACAAGAGGTGGATTTGTTTATTATTGAAGTGGTGTGAAACTAAGGCCATGATTTTTTTTAGGTTTTTGGGTTTTGATTGGAATAAAATCATTTATATTTTTTTCATACTGACCTAGGCCAAATCCCTTCTAAGCACACCATTAGAGCTACATCTTGAAAAATTATAGTTTGTCTATATAGGAAAACTTAGAGGTGAATGGTTGTAGTGAAAAAAAGGTAGTGGAAGAACCAAGGGGTTTATCAAGTCCCCCATAGATGAAATGGGTTTGATATTTTTAAGCTTTAAGGAAAACAACTATTCCCATATCAGGGTCATACCTGGGTTGGTTGTTATGTTGCCCATACTCAAGGGGAGTAGGGAAGGCGTCAAGGGTCAAGAGGTGATATTACCTAAGTGAAAGACATTATAATGTTGATTATAAGTGGTCTATGGTGGTAATTTGATCCAAGGGGATTCATGAAGTAGTAGATCCCTCATTGGTAGAAGAAGATATCGCTTCATCTTTTATGGTTGAGGGTTTGCCTTTGGCTGATAAGGGTGTGCTAGATGGAGGTAAGAAGACATTATTGGGTTGATAAGTCATGTTTCATGATTAAAAATGATTTGGGTCAACTTTTATAGTGATAACCTAAATTTTATGCTCAAATTTGATAAGTTAATGAAGTGTAGAGGTTACGCAACCCATATAGTAGATTGAAGGTCATCCTATCAAAAAATTATACTATAATTTGCCTTCCAATACATAGAAGATCTCTAGGAGTGTGTGAGGTCCTAAACAAATATGAAAGACAATAGTTCCTAAAGCAATGGCCATGGTGTCATTAAAGTAGTGGAGGATGGCCAATGTTTTGGACATGACATTGTTTGGTAGTTTAAGTTGATCATAGGCATGGGAGGAGATCATATTGATACTGGCTCCCCCATCAATCATAACTCATTTGATGTGGATTTGGTTAATGTAGGTAGTGATGAAAAGAGGGGGATCTAGGTCATCAGGGTAGATAGAAGGTATTTACAAATCCTTGAAGGTGACAAGGTGATAAATTTGGAGAGTACCAATAAAGGATACCAGAGGTTGAGGGTCTTTAGGTAAGACCTCTATTGATTCTAATGCCTCTATCATTGTTTAGTGATGATGAGGTGAGGTATAAATTAATTTGTATAGGCTCATCTTTATTGGGGTTTGGTAAATTTATTTGAGAACCACAATTTTGATTGATTCAAAGGGGTTAGATTAAGAGGTACCCAAGATAAATACGTTGAGTTTGGATGAAGGTAAAGATGCTTGAATTTGACTTGGTTGGGAGATGGAAGATGGGTATGTCCATGGGATGGACACTTTCACCTTCCCCTTATCCTTTTGTTGAGCATTTGATCATGTGACCAAATGGATAGTATAGATAGAGGGAAGAGTTGGGGTAGGAGAGTGTTTAGTTCCCTATCACTCTAAGGTGAGACTGGGGGAGTAGGTAGGCATTGGGTATCAGTTGTTATTTTTTAGATTGGTAGCAGGCTCATGGGAGGTTCATTTGATAATAGATCATCCTCATCATAAATCTTATAGATTATGGTTTGGAGAGATTTGTAGTTCTTCATATCATGCCTAGGTGTCCTATGATAGGAACATACTTGGTAGTCATTATACCATACTAATTATTAACCAAGAGGGTTAAATGGTTTTATAAGAGGTAAGGTTAAGCAATAATCTTATAATAACCTTTAGAAAAAAGTTGAGTAAGAATAAATTAAAGGTGGTAAGGGTCTAGAGGTTTTGGACTTGGTTGGTGAGATGGAAGTCATTTTGGAAATAGGCTTGGTGTTAGAGGTCTTAGGTAAGGTGGTGTTCTTAATTGATGATTTTGGTTTAGGTAAGGAAGTTGATAAGTTGGAGGTAGAACATGTCAAGGTAGCTAGTTTGGCTATTGATGGATTAATGAAGATGGGTGTGTCAAAAAACAAGAGTGATGGTGTAAATAAAAATGGTGGTTGGGTTTTAGTTGAGATAGTTGGCTTCCCAATTAAAGTTGAGGTATGAGGACCCAAAATAGAGGACAAGGTTGATGGAGGTAGAAATCTGGTCTTTTAGCCTTTTTGTGGTTTTACATCCTTGGTTGATTTGGTTTAGTGTTTGGGTGATGGTTTTGGTGAGGTTAGCTCTAGTTTTAAGGATGGATGATTAAGGATCTACATAGGGAAGATGCCAAGGTTTTTGGTTGGTTTGGTTTAAATGATAGAAGATGATTTGGTTATTTAGGGTTTGGTTGTTCTGGATGGTTGGGTTGATATGATAGTGGGTTGGATGATGGAAGTGATGGGTTGGTCCATCAAAGATGTGGTTGAAGGTTCCTATTTGGTGATGTAAGGGATCCCCAATTGTCACTAAAAGGTGGCTTGATCTAAGTTGGGTTTAGAGACAAATTCTAATCTCTAAACTATTTTAGATAATGGTTTATAGGTTGCTCTTGTTCCCTAGGTAGTGGACTCAAAATAGAATCCCATCGATTGAGAAAAGGGAATAGTGACTTCATCCTTTTCCTCAATAAAATGATGTAAGGTTTGGATGGGTAGTTACTCTATGGTAGGTGTAGATATGGTGGTTTCTAACTTGGGATGATCTCTAAAGGGGAAGTGAATTATTTAAGTAGTTGAGGGAGGAGGTAAAGTGGTGATGGTTTCTTGCTCTAGCATGTCAGTCAAATGAGAGGTTGATTAATCCAATACCTCAATAAGTGGAGGAGGTGAAAAAGTTACTTCTATGGTTTATGTATCTAAAGGAAGAGAAGGTAATTCCACTATCTCAATAAGTGGAGAGGGTGAAGAATACATAGATTGGGTGGTAGGTTCTTCAGCAATGAGCATGTCAAAAACCATATTGATGGTATAGGCATCATGAAAAGATTCAATTTTGTTTCTCTCATTTTTGGTAGGTGCATGATTAGGAAAAGGTTGTTTGAAAATGTCAAGATATTGGTTCAAATGTGGGTTGGGGTTATCCACCACAAGTTACCCTTGTTGATGAGGGGTTGGATAATGTTTTTGAAGGTATTACACCTACTAACATCATGAAAAATTACTTCATGGAAAGAACATAAGTCATTCTTAATATACTAGCCAAGTGTAGGATGAGAAGAATCAAATTGTTGAAAAATTACTTCTCCAAGATTGAAGTGTAAGACTCCCCAAGTGGAGTAAATTACTTCTGATTATTTTGGTTTTGGTTCCTCATGTTTTGATTCGAGTTAGAATAATTTGGTTGATTGACAGATGGTAGAGGAGTGGTCTTAAGGATAACTGCATTTTTAGTTCCCTTACTTTTGGCATTGGTGTTGGTTTGATTGCCTAGTTTATAGGAAGAGGCCTCATTGGTTTTGTAAGTAAAGTTTTTGTTTTTCATCTTTATATTTCCTTCATCAGTGGCTATATTTTATAGCTTAGGTGCCATGGTAAAATCTTCATCAAAGGTTCTAAAGATATGAACATGAAATGTAGAAGAGATGTGCTTGGCACATGCCCCAAAAAAAATTAATATTATCTTGGGTTTTGGTAGGGATAAATAAAGTTTATTGATTAAACTCCTCCAATGGGCTACAAAATTAGCAATAGATTCATCATCAAATTTATAGATAGAGTAAAGGTCAGTGATGAAATTTTTTGTGGAGATGTTTATTAAAAAGTGATCCAAGAAAGTTTGGGCTAGCTAGGTGAAGGAGAAGAGAGTGTTTTGTTATGGAATTGTACCAATATAATACTGGATCGTACATGGATATGGGGAAGGTATAAGGAAGGAGATAAAAAGCATGGGTAATCAAATAACATGAACACCTAATTACCCTGAGGTGTCATTGGGAGTCCTCCTTACTTTGAAATTTAGAAAACTTGGGAAGTTATTATTGATGAGGATATGATCTGATAGGGATATATGGGTGAATGGAATCATTACATATCTGGTCATATGATAAAATGTTGTGACCCCCAAAAATGGATGACTCTAGAGTGGTCACTTTATCTATTAGAATTTTCATTAGATCCATTAGGGGTTGTATACCTAAAAATTTGTAAGAAACATATTATTTTTATAGTTGGGTGATATATTGATAATTGGTAGGAAGTTGAGGAGTTGCCATATATTGATATGTGGACATAGGTGATTGGGTGGATGTCTTGTAGGGGTAGGTAGATGTAGGTGATTGGGTAGTGGGTAGAGGTACATGCCCCTATGGGTTAGGGATGTAACCTAGGTTGGGTGCAATGGACACCTATTGAGAGGTTAAGATAGGTTGGGTAGGAGCTTTGGTTGGATTTGTAACCAAAATAAAGGTTGTGACCTTTCTACTAATTGATGGTAAGGTAAAAGGTATAGACACCACAATATTTTGAAGTGGAGTAATGATTAATGGATTGGGGGTAGCTAAAGAAAAGTTGGCAATGATAGTATTAGGTACTCCCATTGTGAGTGGAGTAGAGGTGGTTAATGGTTAGGTTGTTCTTAGGGTAAAGGAGTTTTTGATGGGTGTGGAGGGTGTAAAGGTGTTGGTAGGTTAATTTTCCATAGTAGTATCAAAGGTATTATTGGTAGATGAAGATGATTGGGTATTCAAGTTTGGGTGGTGAATATGGTAATACAAGTGGTTCCCCATAAGGTGGGAAGGAATGCCATAAGGTGGGTCCATAGGTGGAACAGAAGTAGGGGTATGATAAGGCATGTTTTTAAGATAATTCTAAAAGGACACAAGATTGATATCCAATAAAGTGGAAAAGTATGTATCTCCTTGGGGAAAATGACTAGGGAAATAAGGACTTCCCAAAGGATGAGGAGAGTTTTTTGGTTCAGAGACATATTGCATGGATGAGGAGGTATAAGACATTGATTGGTTTAGTGATGGGTTTTGTTCTAATAGGTTTTATCACTATTGGTAAGTTAGAACCATGAAATATAAGGGAAAGAGAATACAAAAACAATATCACCACTTAAATAGAAAGAAGACAAGAAATGAGAAATGAAATCAAACACACACAAAAAAGTATCCTAAAGTTATTTTTAGTCTCTCTTATGGCTTATGATTTAATATTTTTAAGAAATTATGTGAATCCACTTGGGTTGATAGAATAGGTACTAGAAAAAAAATATATGGATGGTTTCAAGTTGTTCAGGCTCTCAAAAAGGATCTATATTGGAAATCAATATGTGGCTTGGTATTAGGGCCAACCCCCTCACTTCAAACACCATAGAAATAAGGGTGTTAGGTGCTTAGCCATTATATACTAATTTCCAAAGTTTATAATCAACCATAGAGCTAAGTTGGTTCTCCCCTTGGTAATGACCTCCAAGTAGGATCATAGGGAAAGGGTAAGGTGATTTCTAGGTGATGAAATCCCAGTTGGGCCTTATGCCAAGTTATTTTAATGTTTGATTTATGTAGGTGGTTTGGTTTGTGTGTTTGATACAAGTGATGCTATGATCAAATTATTTTTCTTTAATTTAAGTAAGTGAGCTAAAATTGCAAGCAACCAATGTATGTAATTCATTTTAGACCCAAAAGAAATTTTAATTTCATTTATGAGCATAAAATAGGGAGAAGAGAATGTAGATGCAAACAAAATAAACCCAATTAGAGACTCAAGGGTCCCACTGAGCATGTTATAATGTTTTAAATAATTTTAGCTTATATTCCAAGAAAGGAAGAAGAAAGAAACTAGATACAGGTATGGTAGAAAAACTTGTTTGGTTGTGCACACATTGAATTAGATGATTATAGAGAGCTCATATTTGGCTTGGGAGGAATGACCTATATATAAGATAACACTAAAGCAATGATTATTTAGATAGGTAGATGGGTGGATTTCCTAGTGCTAGTTAGATCCTAGAAGCAAGATCTTCCGTAAAGGTTGTCAATCCATGCCTTTTAACCAATTAAGTTTATAAATTAAAAGATAAAGTAATTTCATAAATCATAGAAGATACTAAAATTAAGTACAATAAATTATTGATAACTAAATTTACAAATCTGACTAATTATAGCAATAAGTAGGTCAATATCAATACTAAATAGGTTAAGTGTGGTTCATAAAATAGGGTACGGTTCTATGATTAGGATGATAAAAAAATAGATTTAGTTGAGGATAAGTGGGTGAAAATAGTTGGTTATTATTTTATGCCATAGTGACTTTTGGAAGTTGAGATGACCATCAATGGTTGAGGTGACCATCGGTGGTTGGGATGATCAATGATAGTTGGGATAGACTATCAGTGGTCAGGATAACCATCAACAATTACTAAAATTTAGGTCTAGGTAATGAAAGGTTGATTGATGAGGTTATAGAATAAGATTATGAGAGGTTGGGTTGGGTTGGGATAATTATGAAGTACAAACAAAGTTACTAAATAATTAAAAATAGATACTTAGCTTGCTAATAATTGATCAAATGAATGGTTTAGGAGGAAAATTTGTTGACAAAGTATAGAATGATTTTGGTAGAGTAATATTACTCGGATATTATTCGATGGATGATAGTACTTTGGCTCTCTAACAAGATGGTTGGATTGTTGGATCACTAAAAGAATACCTATAAAAGAAACTCTAGTTACAAAATCTCTTGATCATTGTAGATCCATTTTCACCTCCTACTCCTCTCTTCTTATAGGAAGGAAGGAAAGTTACAATATTACATTAACAAGAGGTCCAACTTTCTATCTAATTTTAAATTTGACATGCATGGCCTTGCACATGATTTAGACAATCTAATTATAAAAAAGCAAGGCAAAGTTGAAGTTGGTGTTAGTGGTTTAGATGGTAGAACCTAACTGTAAACATTTAGGGTGGCCATTGATGGTTAGGGTGATCATTGGAGGTTGAGGGTCAAGGTGAATTTGGGTTAAAAAGGTGGGTTCAGTCAATAGGTCAAATTGACTAGAGTTAGGTCTAGTTGTTAGTTGAAAGGTCAAGGTTGAGCCCAAGGGGGTTCTAAGGTGGTCGAGAGATGTTTCAACACTCAGAATCATAGTGTGTGGTTTTCAAGTGTCTATACCAATGAGTAGATCTGAAATAGATTCACCAAACGTTAGTGAAGATGAGTTTGTGTGAACTAATCAATACCTCACCACACCATCACCAAACAATGATACAAATATTATAGTATATAGAGGTTAGGCTAGAAGACCCTCAACCTTTAATAAATTTTATTAGATCCCTTCAAATTTCTAACGTTTTTACCTTTAAGGATTCATAAATACCTTCTATCCATCTAGATGACCCAAAATTTCCTCTTTTGATTATCTCCTATATCAACCAGACCCACATCAAAAGGGTCATGATTGATGGGCAAACTAACATTAACATCATCTCCTCCCATACCTATGACCAACTAGACTTGCCAAAGAACATCATGTCTAGAACTTGGATAGTAATTTTATCATTAAATGATACCATTTCCTTGATTTTAGGAACTATCATCCTTCACATTTGTCTAGGACCCCATACCCTTCCTAAACTCTTCTATTTCATAGAAGGTGAATTCTAATATAACTTCTTGTTGGGATGCCCTTGGATATGTTCCATGGGTTGTGTGTCATCCACCCTACATCAGTATGTCAAATTTGAGAACAAAGGTCAAGTTGTTACTATACAAGATGACCTGAGTCCCTTCACATCATGTAATATGACATACTGACCCAATGATGTCCTCCTTCCCCCATCCAACTAACCCTCATCAGAAAAAGATGAAACCCCATCTTCTTTTACCAATGAATAATCCACCAATTATTCCATCCTTTCCACACAAATACCCATAAAAGACCCTTTGGAATCAACCATCCAACATATTTCATTGGGGGAGTATCGCCTTCTCACACTTGACACTTTCCTACTCCTCAAGAGTATGGGAAACTTGACCACCAACCTAGTTATGACCCTAATATTAGAACCATTATTCCTTTTGGACCCTCAACTTGTCAAACTAATTTCACCTATGGGGGCATTGATAAATCCCTTAGCACTTCCACCACATATTTTTCACCTTGACCATTCACCTCCAGCTTCTCCTATCTAGATAAACCAAATTTTCCAAAACATACCTCATGTGTGCTTAGAAGGGATTTGGCCTAGGTCAGTATGAACATGGGATGTACAAGTTGATTTTGATAAAAACCCAAAAATCTCATGAAAATCATGGCCTCAATTTAATTACATGAAAACAACAAACCAACCCACCTCCCATTAGCATTGTTGATGAGGAAATCACATCCTTATCATCCACTCCACCATCGATAGCTAAAGATTTTGAAATCATCCCCCTTAACTATTTTTTTCATTTTTTCATCAACATGATTAGCCTTGGACCCCTTAATTATCAAAAAGATAGGAAAATCATAGCCATCCCTATGACACATCTTGAGATGATAGGAGATGACTCTCCTACCATTAATACCATTTAGTGTCAAGATGATGATTCCATTTTCACCTATCTTGGTGCACGAGATTCTTTTATCCACAAATATCTACCTCTTGAGACTTAGACCATGTTAAAAAAGTCCACCATTGATGTTAAATTAGGCACTCTAAACAACTCCTAAATTATCAAAATTGACCAATCACTAAATTTTGAGGAACTTGGAGACTTCCCCTCCTTTCAAGACTGCAACATAACATTTGTTTGGTCTTACAGTGACATGCCAAGAATCGACCCCTCCATTGTTACCCATAACATAATCACCAATCATGATGCTAAGCTTGTTAAGCAAAAACTTTAGTGAATGTACCCTCATATATCACTTCTCATCAAATATGAGATCTATTATCTCATATCCATAAATTTCATTCAACCCATTGACTATCCCTAATGGGTCTCAAATGTTGTACCTATCACCAAAGCCACATGGGGACTATACATTTTTGTGAACTTTGATGACCTCAACCTTGCTTTCCCAAAAGATGACATCCCTCTACCAAGTATTAACTAGTTAGTTGATCTTATAGTTGACCATGAGATGTTATCTCTTATGGATGGGTTTTTAGGATACAATCCAATCCTAATTACCCCAAAAGATCAACAAAAAACCACTTTTATCATCCCATGGGGGACCTTCTATTATAAGGTCATGTATTTTGTATTGAATAATGTTGATGCAACCTACCATCATGCTATGACCTACATATTCCATGACCTTATCCATAAAATCATCGAAGACTATGTTGATGACCTTTTTAGAAAATCCAAATGTCTTAAGGATCATTTGGTCTTTCTCTCAAGGTTATCTTTGAGCGAGTCATCCATTACCATATCTACCTTAGCCCCAAGAAGTGAATTTTTGGAGTCTTGTTAAGAAAATGCCTTAGATTTATTATCTCCCTTTAGGTAATCAAAGTTGATCCTACCAAAATCAAATCCATCCTCGATATGATTCCTCTAATCAATATAAAACAACTCCATAGTTTGCAAGGGAAACTCCACTTCATTCATTACTTTATCTCTCAACTCTTAGACCAATGCCAAACCTTCCATCACATATTGAAGAAGGATGTCTCTTTCTAGTAGAATAATAACTATAAAAAAGTGTTTGATTCACTCAAAAGGTACCTTTTATCTCCACATGTCCTCACCCCTCCCAAAGATGATCAACCTTTTTTACCTTTATATCTCCACCAGTGACCACTTATTAAGGGCAATGCTTGATCATTGAGATGAACAACACAAAGAGAAAGCCATCTACTACATCAGATGCATGCTTTTCGAATAAAAAACTTAGTACACCCATACCTAGAAACTTTGCCTATCTTTAGTCTTTATGGCAACCAAACTCTGTCACTACCTTCTCAACCATAAGACATATGCCATAACCAATTCTGAACCACTCAAGTCTATGCACTCCAAGCCATACCAAAATCAATGTATGGCCAAGTGTTTCATTCTTTTAGCTTACTTTGACATTGATTTTCTTTAGCAAAAGTTAATTAAAATGGCAAGTAATTGACAATCAATTGGTTAAAGCACCATTAGCGGAAAACCAACCTCCTCCTTTTGAGTTTCCAAATGAGTCCATCACAACATTCTCACAAGTAGACTTCAACTATCAAGTAACCATGTTCTTTGATGGATCAAAGTGTCAACATGGTGAGGGAGCCAACATTATCCTTATTCTTATTCATGGTGAACCTCTTTCTTTATCTTTCAAGCTAGATTTCAAATGTACCAACAATATGGCTAAGTACAAAGACTTAGTGATAGGCCTTCAAACTATGTTAGCCTTGGAAGTCAAAATGATCAACATATTTGGTGACTCTCAACTAGTGGTCAATCAAATAAATGGCTCTTACCATTGTAAAAATGATGTTTTACAATAGTATAAATAACTAGTTGATGAACTCTTAACATCATTTTAACATTACCATATCCAAACCACCCCATGATCTATGAAATTTTTTTCTAACACCATGGCTTCCCTCACCTCTTAAATCCCATATACATCCTCTGACTCTAAGCTATCTATCATTATCCAAAAAATTACCTATCCATCTTATGATAAACCAAGTTATCCCACCATATTTATTGTGGAGGAGTCCAACCTGATCTTTGGTATTAACAAACCTTTAAATATCTCAACCTTTCCATCATTCCTTCTATTCTTTCTAGGAATTCTCTAAGAGCATTTATATAGAGTACCTCATATTATACCATTCTAGGGGGAATTATTTATAAGCGTATCTTTCATGGTTTCCTCTTCTACTACCTACTTAGTCATGAGGCCTCTCATGCTATCACCAAAACACATGATGGGATATGTGGGGGACATTTTAGTGGCCTAGCTATCACTAAACACATACTTCACCTTGGATATTACTAGCCTACCCTTAACCAATAATAATATGATTATGTGAAAAAGTGTGTTAAGTGTCAACAACATGCCAATTTCTATCATGCACCTAGCCATAGTCTTTATGTATCCACAAATTTCTAGACCTTCTCACAATGGGGTCTAGACCTTATTGGTGAAATTTACCCCCATTATTCACAGTGACATCATTATATCATCACTACAAATAAGTAATTTACCAAATGGGTAGAGGTTATTTCTCTTGTATCAACTAAAGCAAAAAATATTATTGACTTTAATAATCATCACATTATCTATCATTTCAGTGTTTCTCACAAAATTATCATCGATAATGGCAAATATTTAAAAAATAAACAAGTCCAAGGTATTTTTGATGAATTTAACATCAATTTAAGTTTCTCTTCACCCTATCATCCTCAAGTGAATGGAAAAGCATAAGTGTCTAAAAAAATTATCAACAATATGTTCACCAAAATGGTTAATGTATCTAGTCAAGATTGGCACATACACATCCCCTTTGCTTTATGGGCATATCATAATAGCATCTAAAACCCTATAGGTGCTACCCTATTCTCTCTTGTTTTTAGATTAGAGGTTGTCTTACCTCTCAAAGTCCAAATTCCTTCACTTCACATATCTCTATAAGATATCATTTTTGAAGATGATTGTCATATTTAGCCCAACTTGAGCTACTTTATGAGTGTCATTTAGATGCTCTTATTCACTTTCATGTATATCAATAACACATCAAATGAGATTATAGAAAAAACCTTAAAATGTAAAAATTCAGTATCATAGAGCTCATCCTAAAGGAAAACCAATATGTCACCAACATGGGGAAAAGAAAGCAGGTCAAATTTGCTTTCAATTAGCTTGAACCTTATATCATAATACACAGTTATGGATCAGAAGCTTATAATTTATCCTCTCTTGAGGATAACCTAGAGCCTAAGTCCCTCAATGCCTCATAATTGTATCCTTTCTTTTGTTAAAAATATCAAACTCACCCTTTTTCTAATTTAAGCTCATCCCTTACTTCCTAACCAAATTCATTTCCCTATTTAAGGGGACAATAAATTAAAATTATATCATGTTATCATCCATCACTATCATATCCTAGTATCAAATAATGGGTACCATATCTCTAACCATGGCATGATTCTCATAGTAATTTCTACCCCTTTCTTAGGACAGATTCCCATGGTCATTGTCATGTAAACCTATTCAATCTTCTTGTGCTTTTAGTTTTTACTTCATAAAAGGAGAACCTCTAAACCTATATAAGCAAGTCTATGTCAAGAAAATAAAATATAAAATTCATAATAAAAATAATCATGGGTCATTCTTAGCATTATAAAATACTCCCTTGAAAGACATATACTGAAAACATATCAAAAATTGCTCAAAATAAGGTAGACTGTTCCCTTGAAGGACAACTATCAAAATCATTAAAACTTACACCACTCCCTTGAAGGATGGTTGAGTAAATAATTTGTGAAAGTGTGTCTTCCTACATCAAAAAGCTTCCCCATCCTTCCCAAGAAACAAAAAAATAAGTAAAATACCCATTATCAAGTATCAACAAAATCAAAATAATTTTGAAAGCCATAATTGGTTATCATAGGTAGACTTCCTATATTGATTAATATACACCTTAAATGACATATAATTATTTATAATAACTCTTTTTTAACCTTTAGATGAGGCATGTTAGTCTCATAATAAGGCTCTATTTTCATCCATCTCCCTTATATGCACTATAAGTAAGGGATTTTGAGCCTACTCAACATTATGTGATCAAGACACCTTTTTAACCAAATAATGAATGCTAATCAAAAGAATTCAAAGGGATTATGTTCCTTAAGCCAATCCAACTTTAGTTTCTTAAAGTCCTTGCCAAAGAAGAAGAATTGTGCCCTCTTCTTAGCCTCTCATACTAGTTGATATATTCACTTAGGCATTTATTTCTTGATCATATTCTATTTCTCACATCTATTTTTTTTATTTTACTTACTTTATGTGCTTTAATTTAAACAAAATGACCATAACCATAACCACATCACATACTATCATCATCAAAATCCACAACCAAATCATAATGTTAATATCACAACATCATTGTTATATCATGAACAAAATAGACATCATTAGAATAAACCATATACATGAACATAATCATAACCATCAACATCATAACATCCATGAAAAAACATTAATAAACCATTTTTCACCACATGTCTAAATATAAATGAGGAAGCATATACTCATTAAAATTCATCAACACCACAATAGTCATATCAATATTGTAAACATGATCATCTTAAACATGAGATTAAATCATCACATACATACACAACATCATCAAGTACCATAATCAAAAATGTCATAAACATCATCCTAGTCATCAACAAGCATCAAATTTTCATCATAATAGCATGCGATAACATCAAATCCATAACTAAACATTATCATAAACATGAATATAGAGACATATCATCACATGCCTAGCTAGGTGAGTACACATTCAAATCATCATGAGCATAACCATAATAAAAAATACTCAACATAAACATCATATACAATAAACACAGACCATAAATGAGGATCATATCTATAAATCATAAGTATTTAACCATAAACATCATCATGTATATGAAAATATACATCTCTCTCTCAAAATTAATATATATCTCACCATATTGGCTTCTAGGCTAGTATCAAAATCATATACATCAACATATGAAATGTCTCTTAATAAAACTATGTCCCTAGGGCACCACTCCCTCTTGGTGCCTATCACCCCAAGGTACCTAATACTCCTCTCATAGATGTATCCCACTGACCTAGTGTCACCATGCCAGCACCCCCAATCATATAAACTTTGTACTGACCCCATCAAGGCTCATCAAGACAACATCTTAAGACTATCACCTCATAATAGTGGAGCTCCTCCATTGTATCTATGTACCTCTACATGGGAATAGTACCTAGTGGTCTTGTAGGTGTTTTATAATCTCCTCTAACCTATCTCAAGGAATATCTCTCCTAGGTAACCAAGGCTAATGTAGCTCTAGCCTAGTCCCTCTCACCTAACCCTATGCCACTACTAACTAACCCGTAATGCTATAATGGAATCCTACACCATGGATAATATTATTCATGCCTAATCCCTCTCTATAGTCACTACCTATACATCTAGGGCAACCCCCTGTACCTACATCTATTGAGGTCCACCTCTACTAGTTGGATTTACATCCATAGCTTGTTGACCACCATCATCACCCCTAAAATCAACTATAACATAGAGTGCCTGGTACCATACTAGGTACCCATTTAAAAAACATGCATCATATATCTTGGCCCTAGCTATCTACTCCTTATAATCAAGAAAAATTTGAACTGGCTATGGCTTAGGAAGTAGTATCTCTGAATCCTCCTACATATATATTAAAAATAGACTTGAGATATCCTGTACTAGGCCAAACTATCACTATACCCTATCAAAAGGAATAAGCTTTATTTCACCCTCTCATTGAAAATCTATTTGTATCTATGTAGTGATAGTGTATATCTTCTGTAGTGATCCCACTCTAAAATCCTCACATAGGGCCTCTAGATCATGTCTCTAATAACCAAATAATCTAGTGCACCACTAAACCAATCAATCTTACAAACCCCTCCACCTAGTCATATAAGGGTAAAATCATCTCTCCACTACATGAATCTAACTCTAAACTCCATTTATGCATATCCCTCCCATGATAGCCCCATCAATCTTAGCACTCGAATGTGTTTGTAAGCCCAATAGTGTAAAACAAATCTTATGGTAATGTTGTACCTAATGTGAGCTTTGGATCCCCACAACTCCCTATATATTTAAACTAGTATCACAATGATGTAAGGGCATCATGGGAGAACTCAATAAAGTGTTTTGGAGTCCTGTAGGTGCATGAAAATTTTAATTGAAGTCCATTGGGGTTTTTTTTGGATTTTTTTGTGTAAAAATTAAAAATATTTATATAAAATCAAAAAGTATTTTTAATATCTTAATACTAAGGTCTATATGATCAAAATTTTATTAGATTAATATCTCTTAAATGTATGCAAAACTATTGATATTATGAAAAATCACCTATTCATGATCTACAATTTTATACCATGTGGCAAAAAGGGGTTTCAGATTTTTGTTAATGGTCTAGCCAGCACCTTCCCCTTCCCTATAGGAAAATGACACTCAAACAGAGGTATAAAATTTATTAAAGGCCATATTTATAAATTTTAATCATTGGTTTTAATTCACAAAATCAAAATCATTAGTTAATATCGCAATTGTTAAGGCAAAACTACAACTATGTTTTTACATTTTTACTTAGCATAAAAAGGCCCTCCAATTTCAATATTTATAGTGTTAAACCTCATCCTTTAAAGACAAAAGGCTAGCATAGACACATGAAATACCAAAAATTCATGCAAAAACTAATTTTGTACCTTATGAACTACTTTTTGTAAAATTGCAACTTTAAAGATAAAATCATAGTTTTTGTGGTAATATCACTTTTTATGAGTTGTCATTTTGCAAAAGGATGATGACCTAATAGTAAGGTTAGCCTCTAGTGGTTAAGGTTGGGAAAAAAATGCAAAAATACCACTTTTATGATCAAACTATGACTATAAACATATGATTTTGTAGAGTAAAATTAGTGTTCACCTTGGTATGACAATTTGATGAAATCCAAACGTTGTTCTCCACCTAGTTAATCTTATATGCTATCAAAAATGCTTCTAAAATGAAATATTTTAAAATTGAAGGGATTCTCCCACCATGATCACCAATGTATGATTTAAATTTTGAACTATTGGATTTGATTATGCAATTATATCAAAATACCCAAAATATTATTATACCATTAAGATCTAGAGCCATTTAGGAATAGAATGCTAATGACAATTGAAACTTTCATACCTTCATTAAATCCTAAAAGCTAATTGTTTCAAACCAAGATTCAAACATTAAAAAATACTAAAAGATTGAGGATGAAGATTACTAACAAGTAGACTTAGATTTGTAGTATGATGTTGTCTTGATGAAGATACTTAGATTAAAATTAGAATGATAGCGTGGAAGTTCATAGATTCATTGGCTAGTCAATCCATGGAAGAGTGACTTGTTTAAATACATTGGGGGAAAGGAGATCAATGGTCACCATTCAAAGCTGGTGTCCACAAGATGAATGGTAGAGGATTATCTAATGAATTAAAAATTTCTTGGAAGCCTCTAGAATAGAGGCTTCTAGAGAGAAAGGGGCTAAGTTAGAGAGGATTATAGAATTGGAGAATTATAGAATACATTATGATGGATAACTAAGATTAGTAGGAGATTAAGATAGCTCATTAGATAAGTCATTAGGGACTAGGGACGTAGGAGAGCCTAAGAATAGAGTAGAGTAGGTGGGTAGGTGAGTCGTGGGAATTTTAAAATCCCAAATATTAGACAAATGGGATTAGTTAGTAGATAATAGGGGATTAGATGGATTAATGAAGAAGTGGGGTAGGAATAAGGTTAATGGATGAAAGATGAATAAGGGAGATGTTAGATATATGACAAGAAGGGGTGATACAAAATAATACTAGATGCAATAAGTGAAATTAGTGTTGACTAATAGTAATATTAGTAACAATAAATGAAGAAATAAAAATTAGATGTGTACATTAAAATACCAAAAATAATATTAATGAAATCTAAATTTGGGATATTAAAACTTTATTTAATAGAGATTAATTCACATTATGCATGCACCTTGATCGAGGTGGAAAAGCAATATCACCTCAATAACTTACATTTAACATCCGGTTTTAGACATTGAATGATCCCATTCCTATATTAAATCACACTTAATTAGTTTGGATTTATATGATACCATATCTACGTTTTATCTATTTAACCCTATTTGGATTTTGGGATCCTTCTTAGGTAGATAGGGTTAAGTTTATAGAAATGATAAGGCACAAGGGTGAATATTAAATCTATAGTAGGCCAATTATTATGCTAAACTTAGATGTACCATATGTTAAATTTATTAAATTGAAATAAGCTATTAATGGAAAGTATAACTATGCTAGATATAGAAATGATAAAAAAGAGAGTACTTAGTTGGCTCTTATGTTAATGTAGATATAGATAGGTTACAATTAGAAATTAGGTGGAAAGATACTTATAGAATAGTAGTTAGATTTTAGATCTAGTGTTTTTTACTCTCTAAATAGTTGCATCATCTTGGGATGTTGCATCAATGCTAGTATTTGAGTTAAATGCTAGTGTCTTATACAAAATATTAGCTAAAATAGGATGTAACCACTTGGAAGCTTTTAGATGAGGCTTTACCTTCACTCTAGTGCATTTAGATCTAGGTAATGGACTATCACTCTTGGTGAAATGACAAAACCCTAGCTTTCCATCTTTAATATGACCTTGGGGGAAAATGGATTAGTGGGCACATGGTGTCAAGGTGACCCAAAATGACCCAAAATGACCCCACTATCAAGGGGCACTGCCTACATATCCTATACTCTAAAATAGGGCCTCAGACTCATGTATTTTTTTCCTTATGTGTTGGCTTGTGTGTGAATCATGTAATGTGTGTAAATAAAGTATAACAATGACCTAGCTTATAACTTAGAAAATATGACCTTATAATTGCTCGTTTAGTACTTTAGACCTATAGTTGGGTTATTATTTTGACTTACATCAGAATGGGGTGGAATAATAAATCTTGTCATATCTTGAGTGCTTCTATAATGTTATTTATGATCTAATTTCTATGTAAAGAATGTATGTGGGTTGATATTATATTTATACCAATCTTATTGGTATAAATATCACATTACATAATTTAGATTGATCATTGTAATAGATTTTAATTACAAATTGGATGACTTTAGGGCATTAGACATTTGCATCAAGTTAGGACATAACATCGATGCTACTATCTATCCTAGACATTAATGTCTAAGGAGCAAGAGAGCATGCACAAGCTCAGAACTTATTTAAGTGTAAGATAAGTACATTTCAAGTAAGATGGGAAATATGGGATGTCTATGTCATCAATATAATGCTAGTTGGACTAAGAATTAGGCTAAGGGGCACATGATAGAGTAGATGTGAGGCTTTCAAAAGTAAGACATGTGTATAACTAAGAGGAACAGCCAAGGTTTGAGTTTTGTAAGTGTATAATATTGAGGTGATACATAATCACAAAATATCATCTACAGTTTCCCCCTACCCTTTAATATAGTAATGAAATTACTAGTTTAAAAGAAAGGAATAAGTACCTAGGTGTGTATTCACACCTTGTCTTTGCTTGAGTTTAATTTGAATGCTTTGTTAGAGCTGAATTTGAGTGATTTTTTGGTGACTGACCTATAACCAAGAGTGTGTTAAAGTGTAAAATTAGTGTATATAATATGGGTTAAAATTAATTGAAATAGATTGAAATTAAAAGATCATAGTTTAAGAGTACACCTTTGTGTTGATGTAACCACCTTGCCTATTATCAAGTTGTTTTGAAAAAGATATATCATTTTAATGTTCTAAACTAAGATTAATATAAATATAGATAAATCTTTAAAGTGTGTATATCCAAAGAGATAGAGAGAGAGAGAGTTTGAAAGGTACATGCCCCTAACTTTGGAGTAAAAATGAGTTACCACCTGGTAGTTGAGATTTAGCTCAATTGTGAAACTTAATTATACTTATAACCCAATGAGTTTAGATGAACAAATCCAAACTAAAAATTTAGAAATATTGTGATTTAATCACCTCAACCACACTAAAAGTTGAACCAACTACTGTAATAGATTAGCTTGCTAAAGTCCATAAAAGTTTGTGGGGTATCAATACATGCAATAGTATTAGAATCTAATATTGGTTTAGATATTGAAGTATTATGCACATGTTGCATAGAATATATACCTTAGATATGTCTCATGTTGATACTATGTATAAAAATGGTACCATATAAAGAATTTTGTCATGACTCTAAATCTAAATCATATAATTATGTGTTTTAGCTAATTTGGATAACTATGTAAGTATGGAGGACATGATTCCAAAGCATGCCCCTAATATATATGGAAAAATATGAAACTAAAATGAGTATCAATATGGAGGACATGTTTCCAAAACATGCCCCCACTATAAACTAGAGATGTTGAATACTAAGTAGGTATGGATAACATGCTTCCAGAGCATGTCCCCACTAAATCTATAAATTGATATATGTACCATAATGAATGAATGTGTATAACATGCTTCCAAATCATGCTCACACTAAATCTAAAAATTGTGAATGTATAGAGGCTATATCCATATTACATATCCCCCAATAAATGTGCAAGATGGTATAAGTATCAAAAATTGAATATATTTGGATAACATGCTTCCAAAGTATTCCTCCACTATAATCTAGAAACTATGAATGTGTGAAATCCATGTCCATATGACTTTCCCCCACTAAATTTTATAACTATGAAAATTTTGGAGAATATGCTTCCAAAACATGCCCCCATTAATATACCCCACCCTTTGAGGTGATGGAAAAATAGTACCTGGAAGTTACCTCACCTCAAAATGGTAAGACAACTATGAAAACTATGAATGTAACCATGTAAAATATATAATAAATATGTCTAGGTAAATGTACCATTGAAGAACATAGAACCAATGTGATCACATGTATGCCTAAGATGCATGATAAATATCATGGAAATGTCTAGATAGTAATAGTACAAGCTCAACTAAAAAACAAACACACACACAAGAACACTCAAGATCAAGTCAACAAATAATGGTCCAAGGAGACCGCAAATAAGGGGTGTATTCAAATGCCACAAAATCAAATGAACATGACTTAGTCAAATACCCACAAATCAAGGAATGACATATTAAAATGTCCATGTAACAAGAAATGACATATTCAATTGTCTAAAAAGACAAACATATGCACAAGGGCCACATACAATGGAGTATATTCAAATGCTTTAAAAATAAAGATAATAGAAAGGCAAAAACCTCAAGGAAGTGTGTAAAATAAAAATCATAAGAAAGTAGCATAAACATGTCATAGTGGCCCATGGATCAAATGTGTTAGGAAAAAAATTCAATTGTATATTATATCAAGTACCATGTTCAAGATATAATCATGGATAAACCATGTGTAATTACATATGTAAACTCAAACATGATAGTGTATAACGGTCATAAAATCATATAGAATGTATGTATCAAGATCAAAGAAGAGGATTCCCCCAATGTCCATATGACATGAGTAGAAGAAAAGGCCAACATTTTAAATAGGAATGTATCATGTATCTATGTATGCATGTATATGTGTATGTAAGAATAAATTATATTTCATCCCTCAATATGAAAATAACACATAGATGCAAAGGATCCAATAGAACATGTAGGTACTAAAAATGTTTTTATATTTTTGAATGTTTTGATTTTTTTGATTTTTTTGAAATTTTTGAAGAGGAAAGATCATCATATGATTCCATCTAGTAGATGCTCATAGATAGCTCCCCAATTGTGAACCTTACAACCTTAATTTGGATCTTTTACATTGTTTGCATCATGATTTAATAGGTTAAAAAGGTACATAGCATGTTCCTCCTCATATTTTGCATGTGTAGTATAAGATGTAATATTATAATTTTAAAAGTGTCTTAATTTTCCTTCATGAGAAAAGGAGATGCCTTGTTTATTTTGATCAATTATTTCTTCCATTTGGTATATCCAAAGAGTTTCAAGTATAAATGCATAACCCAAACCCATGTTTGAATCACTTTAGGACCACAAGCAATTGGTATTGTTATATTTTCTAAGGAGTCTTTCTAACCTCCTTTGTTTTGTAATTATTATAGATTAAATCACGTTTGTTGAAAATTTCTTACATTACAAGTATTTTTCTCTTATGTAGGATCAACATGGTTATGCCAAATCTAAGTGCAGCCCATGTATAATTTAATTGTTAGATCTTCTTGGCATGGATGCTTGTTGTTTGTTCATTTTGAGATTCATGTATGGGACTTGAACCTTAGATCATTCCCATGTTAAGTAGAATTTGTACACTATTCATATACATATTAGGAACTCCACATTTATATTCATAATATTCTTTAGGCAATTGATCTCTTTCCTTTATTTGAGGGATAAAACTTTGGTAATTGGAAGGATAAATGTTAAACTTTATTGGATGAGAAAGTATGAATGTGGTATATCTATGTACATCCACATGTAAATGAGTGAAGGAATCATATTGCTTATGAATTTATCTTTCATTTAAGGGGGAGATAATTCCTCTATTAAAGATAAATTTTAGTTCCAAATCTGAGAACCTAAATACTAACTCATATGATGTACTTTTGAATTGAATATTATAATCTTGAAGGGACTCATCATCACATTTCTTGAAATTGTGTAAATTCTCTAATGGTCAGTTATGGCACCTTGTGAATATTTAAATCCATGAATAAATCATCTTCTAAGTTTGAAAAATTAGTTAAGGAACCCTTTGGTAAGCTACAGAACCAATTATAAGCCTCATCATAAAAGCTCATATGCAATACCTTTAATAGTAGTTGATCATCATTTGCCTGGTGACTAAAATAATGTACATAATTTAGCATGTGTTCAAATAGATCTTTATTGTGCCAAAATATATGTATATGTGGTAATTCAAATCCATGTGGATAAGGATATTAGAGTATACATTGTGCTAGAGGTTGATTATTGAATGAGGTAACATGTGCATTTTCATTATGAAAAGACACTTGTGTTTGAAGTATATAAACCTATTTTTGAAGGTCCCCAATAGTGCTCATCATAGACATAAGATAATCCGTGGTAATGGTGGTATTTGACATAGGTGTTATCATTGATTTTAAACCACCATGTCTTTTGAATCTAGGCATATGAGTGTCATCATCCTCATGTATAATAAGTACAAGTTAGTAACTATTAAATTTTGGATACTTTGCTAATGGTAATGGATATTTGAATTTTGGTACCCTTGGTATATTATTTTAATATCTTAGAGTGTCTTTATAACTTAATTGGTCCACCTTTGGTATAGGTATAATAAGTGGATCTTGACAAAGCATTGGTAAAAGTACCTCTTTTGTTTGAGACACCTTGATTAACATTTGTACAGGTCTTTTATTTGGAACATTAATATTATTTTGCATTGTAGATGTAGGATGTTTCCTTTATCTTGATGGATTGATATGACTTGGTAAGGATGCCAAAAAAAATTGGCTAACCTTTCTAAAAAAATTACTATCAAATGTAGGCCAAGAAGGATCATCACCCTTAATAAGGGGAATATTTTTTGGAAATGTAGGAATAGGAGAGGTTTTGATCAATGAACTTGAAGGAATATCTCCTCTATTAATGATTTATAAATCCTCCATGATTTAATTATGGAGTTGACAAAAATTATTATGATTAAATAAAAGTACCTTATCTCCATTTGGAACCAATTTTGAAATAGAAGGAAAGGTAAACTAATTTTGATCCTACTTAGGATGGATCACATCATGTTTGGAAAGGATGAGAGCATGAACCTAATCAAAGAAATAGTATCTACAACCATTCAAATATTTTATATTTTTTTCCTTAGCAATTGGAGGAATGCAAGAGTAATGGGTTTTTATCCCTTTTTGGAGAGATTATTGAAGGGTTTCATATTCATAATCATCAAAGCAATAAATTTCATCCATGATAAAAGATAAAAATAACACAAATATTAGGACAAGGTAGGAGATAAACATATACAAGAAAATGTTTATATAACAATGATGTTCAAAGGTTGGGTTCACCAATATTTAACACTAATTTAGATTGTGGAATCTTTCTTGAGTAGATAGGGTTAAGGATATAGAAATGATAAGGTACAAGGGTGAATATCAAATCTATAATAGGCCGAATAATTTGATAAACTTAGATGTACCATATGCTAAATTTATTAAACTATGATATGCTATTAATGGAAATTACAACTATGCTAGATATAAAAATGATACAAAATAGAATAATTAGTGAGTTTTGATGCTAATGTAGTTCTAGATCTAGTATAGGAAGAAAATAAGTAGCAAGATATTTCTAAAACAATCATCAAATTCTAGATCCAGTGTCTAGCTCTTTAAATAATTTTCTCAGTCTGGGATGGTTTCATCGACACTAGTGTCTAAGTTAGAAACTAGTGTCCTATATGGAATATAATCTGAAACAAGATGTAACCACCTAGATTCTTCTAGGTATTTATATATGGGTCATGGATTTTTACTCTTGGTGAAATATTAAAACCCTAGATTTCCATCTTGAATGTGACTTTGGAGAAAAATTGGTTAATGGGCACACTATTATGAATTCAAAGAGCTGAACACAAATATGAATAGTGCACAGAGATAATTTTAATCACATAATAATATTATTCTATATGATTTAATACTATCTAAATGAATAATATTTCATGACATATTACAAATATATAGGAATATGATTCATATAATCTCTCCACTAATTTCTCTCACCCAAAATCCTATGATTATGAAAACCTATATAGGATATATTGTTATAAATATATATCTCAATAATCATATATTATATCTAATATCATAATATTGTTTATAAAAATATTTCTACCAAATACTAATTAACAAACCTATTACTATTTACCTCTCAGTAAATACTCAAATTTACACAATGTGAAAACTAACACAAACCTTAACATGAACAAGAACACCATCAACCTCTAAGAATTGGCACAAATAGAACTGTATGCCACTACATACTCTTAGGTCTACATACTATTGACACAATTTTACTACACATGACCACTATTATGTGAAGGAATTCATCTTTCATTTACTTCATGTGACCTCAATGAACTTGTCACTGAGGATCATCTCCATGAATAAGTAAGGTATTCATGGGATCTCTATAGTAGCTACTTTCCTAATTGTTGCCAAAACACTGGTTACCTCCTATGGTTTTTTGTATCTCTACCACAACCCCTTTCAAGATCCATGAACTGACCTACATTGGTGTTTTTTGTCATTTCACAATATTTTCACATCAGGAAATTATGTTTGAACTTTGTACAAAAATTACAAATCTTGAATAGGCATATTCTTTTGTTTTTATTTTACAAACACATAGTGGAAATAAAAAAACATGCCACACTATATATGTCATCAAATCTTCTTGGGTCCCATCATTGGTGACTACTAAGAGGCTATGGAAACCTCCTTCCTTTGTGTATACTTCAACCTTCAGTAGATGATTTGCTTCACTTAGTTGATGAATTTGTGAAGCTCAGGTGCATGTCACTTTGACTAAAATGGGATCCCCCCACAAGAATGACACATTTTACATATAGGACATCATGTACAAGCGATAATCCATTCTTATAATTTTGAATATTTTTTGAAAGTTTAACAATATTAACAAAATGACTACACACAAGTAATAATTCACTACAATGACTTTAACACTTTAAATTATTTGACTTGACTCTTTTGACAAAAACATTACTCTTAACATTTTTGAGTTTTAGAATTTTGATAAAGACACCACAACATCTTTTTAACTTTAGATAGACACATAAATCCCATACACCTAAAATTTACTATTGATACAAAAGATACTCTAACTATATTAATATTGACACTAAAAACATTAATCTAAAAAATTATATGAAAAAAGGAACTAAACTCAAATAATAAATAAATACTAAATATTTAGTAAACCCATGATTATTATTAGACACTACATCATATACTAAATATGACATAACTAAACAACAATTGACTATCTAATCCTATGATAATGAGCCTAATGACCATGATTGGAGTATGGTGACATAAGAGATGTCACAAATCAATGTACGAGGACTTGAAGACATGAGTATCTGAGAAGTGTATTGATTATGAAGGTCTGCATGAACTATCAACATTTACACCAAGCATATAGATAAAAAATAAACAAAAATGAACAGCTTTCAACAATGTGATCATGCACTATTATGATGCACATAAACTAGTAAATTAGCAGGTCACATGCCATAATTATTGGTAGAATAAGTGCATGATGAAGCCATAGGCATATATTCTCAATGGTTTAGTGTCTCCTTTAGAATGATTCTTAACACTGGTATTTGTCACCATGCAGATATAAATCTATGACAATAATATCCATGTGTATCAAGATCTGATCACTGCATAGATCATGTAGATATATGTGTGGGTTTGAGAAGCATTAAGAAATAAGCAAAATTTAGATATTAACTTATATTATAATTGTAATATTTTATGATATTAAGGTTGTGTAACCTTCATAATTATCTTTACCTCCAACGTACTAACACTTAGCATTTGAAGATTCACCAAATGACATATACTAATCAATTTTGTATATATGAGCTAAATGCTACGAAATAATATGTGGATAATATCTCATTCATTGAGATTATTTCTGAAAAACACATTTTGACTAAGTAAAATGTATTTTAAAACATGTACCCCAATATGTATTATGCATGGATCATGTGGGAAAAACATTAAGACCTAATCTATCAAGACTTTAAATGCTATTATCTTCAAAGCGTACATCATCCTTTCATGCAAATTGAGTGAGATAGATCCATTTTTAATTCACGTGTAATTCAAGATAATCACATAGGGAAAATAAGTGAAGCTTACACCCATGCTTCTACTATCTATACTATTTTCCAAACTAATACTCTTAAATAATAAGTTTACCATACACAGAGATAAAGCATTGTACTACTTCCCCTTCACATGCTCTCATAGTCCCATAGTCATAGCTACTTTGATACCACTGTTATGAATACATAAATATGAATAGTGTACAAACATAATTTTAATCACACAATAATATTTTGATATATTATGTCATACTATCTGAATGAATAATCATTTAGGACACATTAAAAATATATAGGAATATGATTCCTATAATCTCTCCACTAATTTATCTCACCCAGAATCTTATGATTTTGCAAACCTATATATGATATATTGTTATAACAATATATCTCAATAATAATATATTATATTTAATATTATAATATTATTTATAATAATATTACTATCAAATACTAATTAACAAACCTATTACTATTTACCTCTTGATAAATACCCAAATTTACACGATGTGAAAACTAATCCTAACACACACGGTGTTGAGCTAACCTAAAATAACCCCACTATCAAAGATCACTACATACATATCTAATAATCTATAAGAATGCTTCAGACTCATACAGTTATCCTAAATGTGTTAGCTTGTGTGTGAATCATGTAATATGTGTAAAACAAGTACAATTGTGACCTAATTTGTAACTTGGAAAATATGACCTTATGACTACTCATTTAGTACTTCAGACATGTATCTAGGCTTTTCCTTTGACTTATATCAAAATATGGTAGAATATAATATCTTTTGATAACTTGAGTTCTTCGTGAATGCTCTTTTTGGTATGATTGCAATGTGAGGAATGAATGAGGGTTGATATTGTATTTATATCAATCCTATCAATAGATAGCTCACATTAAAAAACTTAAGACAACCATTGTAATACATTTCATTTTTAAATTAGATGACTTTAGGTACTAGACACTTGCATCAGGTCTAAACAGTTACATCAACCCTATTGTTTGTTGTAAACATTAGTGTCTAGTGAATAAGAGAGAAACCTTAGGTTCAAAACTTATAGATGTGTAAGATAAGTACATTTTAAGCATTCTAATAAAGATGGGATTTTTGTGTCATCAATATAAGGCTAGTCAGACTAAGAGGTAGTCCAAGGGGCATAAGATAGAGTAGATGTCAGGCTTGTAGAAGCAAGGCATGTGTAAGACTAAGAGGAATAACTAGGTTTTGTGTTTTCTAAATGTACAAGATTGAGGTGTTACATAATCACAAAATATCATCTAAATTATCACACCATTTTTCATTCATGTTGTTATTGAATGGGAAAAGAAGATGTAGTGTATTAGAGGTAGCACTTGTAGTACGGGGGTGTGTTTATATATTACCTCACCCACTACCATTCAATAGGATATTTTTGTGTTCAAGGATTCCATATCTACACTCTATCATGCCCATATAAAAGTACCAACCCCAAATTCTATCATGCCCATTCCTTCACTCTATCATGCTAGTACAAAAGTTGAATTAAGATTTTATTCCTATATAACTATTGATAGTATGTATCTTATCATTTTAAAATCACAATTGACTATAGGTCATTTTAAATGGAGTTCCAAATTCATAGTAAATGATGCATGTTATTAACTTTTCCATATTTTATGATGAAAATAAAATGACAAATTCACGTTATGAAAATAATGTTTAGTACTCACATTATTATTTGTGTGAGAGCATAAATAAAATAATATGTGTCCATGAGTCATTGATGACTCATCATAAATAAAGATAAGTGATTTATTATAGGAGATAAATAGAATATATGGATTGAGGTAGACTACTTACTTATAGGAAATTTTTGTGTATAAGTATGATTGTCTTCTGATAAATAAAATACCAAAATTTTATCTATTTTATTTTGTTTAAATCTGATCCAAATATTTTATTTGGTATCATGTGGATTACTCTCTTGGTCCTATAATGAGAAATAATTTTATTTTCAAGGGAAACTTTATTTTTTCATTAAAATGTTGAAGGTTTTTTTTTGAAGTGACAAATAGTTCTTATCTTAAAAAACTATTACTTATAAAATAGGTGATTTTAGAATCAATCAATTTTTTTATGGGCAACATAGGCATTGGATGATTAATTTTTATGAATCTCAACCAATATGTGAAATATCTATAATATGTTTGAAGTAATCATAGATTTTAAGGGCTCAAATAGTTTTAATAAGAGTGTTTGGTCATAGGTTTTTCATGTCAGTGTGTCTGATGTCTAAAAACCTGACTATAGAGCTCATAACATCAAGGAAAAAATCAAGAAGGCTGTAATATCCATGATGGTTAGTGCTCAAAATAAATAGATCCTTCAAATTCAACTACTCAAGTAACTGAAAGCACAAATGCAATGTAGGTATCCATAGCACCAAACATTATTCATAATCCAACATAATCTTTAAACAAGAAAAAATTAGGTAGCAATCATGTTGTTATTGCTAATGGAATACCTCCAATAGTATTGACACCATCATTCTATCCACTTATTTTCAAGTTCTATGGTGGCACAAAATCTGGATTCCTCCCTCTCTAATCAGATCTCAATTTACACCCTACCACCAACAACTCACGGGGCATTAGATCCCACAACCCATAGTTTACAAAGAAAGTCAATAATGGTATTTAGTATTAGGTATTTTTTAATAACTTTTCAATTATTTGTATTTTTGAAGTTTGTTAAGTGTGTATAGAATTTTTAAGATAGGTTGATATATTTTGTAGAATTAATTTCTTATGTCATTTTAGACTTATAATGTTATATTGAGTTAATAGTCATTCAAGATTAAGTTTTTAGTTCAAGGTTAATAGTTTTTTATTATTAAAAAAATAATAGTGTTTATTTACTTATTTTTAATGAGTTAGATAATTATTTTATAACATTAATGTTAATTAGTATAGATGTTAATAGTGATAATTCATTAAGATATAGTCAAAATAGTCTTTATAATTTTAGTATCCAAAAATATATTATCATCATGTGTTGTTGATGTCAAAAATAAATAAATAAATTCTTTTAAATGGATGCACTATTAGGTGAACACGATGTTATTGTACAAAAATGCCAATCTTGTGAGTGCTTTTATAATTGAACATGCCACATGTCTGAGCTTCATGATCAAGTGCATTGAGTGAGTATCATCCCAATAGAGGTTAGATGCAACAAAATTAGGAGTCCTAATAGTGCCTCTCATTAGTTTTTAACAAAAGGGATACAAGTGGAATAGTGACAAACTAGTATGTGCCCAAATGATTAATGCCAAGGATGATTCTCAATGGCATTGATAGTCATTTATATTGTTTATAGTCAAGTGGAAACAATTGTATGTGGTGGCTACAAAACATGATAATGATTAATTAGTCTTAAAACATGTCATTTTAATTTTATGTGTGGTGTGTTATATACTATATCAGTGTAAATTACAATGGGTGAAATAGTTCCTAATTCCCTAGGTGTTGTACTCGATTATGAACTAATGTGTAAGTCTACATGAAATGGAAGATGTGTCCATGTTCATATTTAAATTATTAATCATGTTCAATGTTTGATGTTTTCCCGTATGAATGAGTGATAAGAGTTTTATGGGTTCCCTCTTTACATTCATTCAATGTGTAGCTATATGTTCCAATGTAATTAGAAAGGGAGTTCATGTTAGGAAAATAACATTTAGGACTCATATTATTATTTGTGTGAGAGTATAGGTAAAAAATAATATGTGTATGGGAGTTGTTGACAATTCATCATAGATAGAGTTGACTGAGTTACTATAGGAGACAAATATAATGTAGGGATTGGGGTATACTCACTTGTTTATAGGAGATTCTTTTATATAAATACAAATGTTGTCCTATTAATAAAATAATAAAAGTTTTATAGTATTTTTTGTTTAAATATGATACAAATATTTAAATTCAAAGAAAAATTGAATAGTTCATAAGAGAAGGATCAATATGAAAAGAGGAATAAGACTGGTTTACCATTGAGAAGCTATAGAAGTTAAAAATTCACACAGACATCCTTAAACTACTACACATGTGACAACATGACCTTCATTAACTAAAAAGTTATCCATCCAAACTCAATGGACTATAACTAAAATGAAAAATGTTATAAGGGATGTTGAAAACAATGGGTACTCCACTTGAATTGCTACAAAGAAGTGGGGAATCCTTGAAACTGCACTGAGCTATTGGTTGTTAGGTATTACAAATACCAAAAAAATGGCCCAACCACATTAGAAAATGAGGAAGAAATTGATGTTGTTTAATGGTGAAAAGATATGGTAGAACTTAGTCTTTGACTTTAAATTATAAAATTCAAGTCATATGTATCCAACATATGTTAAAATAGTCCCTACCCTTTTAAAGATGGAATGCATAGTAAGTCTTGGTGGGTTGGCTTTAAGAATAGGCACCTAGACTTGTCCATTAGATCATAAGAAGGCTTAGATATATATAGATCATTCCAACTATTGTATTCTATTATAGATTCATTCTACAATAACTTAAAAAAGGTATATAAATCAAAACACTATGGACCTTACAAAATTTGAAACTGTGATGAAACTAGAATGCAGGTTGGTCGAAATAAATGTGTGTAGGTCCTATAAAAAAGAGGAAATTAAAGTGTTCATAAAATAATGTGAAATATCAAATAATGGATAACCATTATTTATTTTCTTAATGTAGTGGTCCAAAATATACCTACATTCTATCTTTTCAAGGGGATAAGATAGCTAAAGAACTACATTGCATGTTGTGAACTAAGAGCATGTATATAATCCCAACCCCATGTTTGGATGACCAAATAATTATTTCTCAATTGGATACACCATGTCAAGAGATCAATTATAGGTGGAGTTTATCATACCAATAGGAACCTATTAATATTTGATGGCCATAATAATCATGTAGAAATGGAAAATATTAAAGAGGCTAGGAGTTAGGGAATTGATATTGTAACTTTTATAGAACACACTTGCCACAATCTACAACCATTAGATGTGAGTTTATTCTCACCCTTAAAAACTATTTTAGATATAAAAGCTCAACATGGATGGATCTAAATCATAAACATGATATCATTTAGATTGATTTGGTTGAGTTATGTAGAAAAACTTTCAAGAAGTTTCTTTCTATAGAAAATATAAAGTCAAGTTTTAAGAGAACAAATATATGGACACTTAATAGAGAGACAATTTTAGAAGACATTGCCACAATTCAAGAATTTTAATTTTGATATGAGATGATATAAGTGTAATTATATACATCATGAATTTGGTTAGATATGTAAAGGATGAGATAGATGCAATTATTCAACTTTAAAAGGAAGGAGAGGGATCAACTCAATATGAAAATATAGATCCAATTTTACCTAGTATCAGCGAAGACACACATGTAACCTAGATGTAAGAGTGTACTCAAGAATGTGAATAAATGGGTCAAGGTAAGCATGTGTCTAAAATTTAATAACATGTTATTAGAGATGGGTTTGAGCTTGCCTTCATAAATAAGCCAACAAAACTAGATCATGGAGGGGGAAACACAACTAGGTGTAAATTTGAACTTTTCCTATTCATATGTGTGCCTTTTAATGGAAACCCCTCATGCAGATCTACCTAATGAAAATTTGGTGCACTAATATGCTATTAAAGGGTAATTTTATGTTTGTGGTGATGCAATTAATTTTGGGAAAATAAAATATATTATAGCAAGTAATAACAAAGAACCAGAATGTAGTCATGGTAAAGAATATCTAGCAAGCTCAAGTTTAGATAATTCTTTAAACTTCAAATAGATATGTTTGTGTAAAAATTACCTCTTTTATAAAATTGTCTAGTGAGATTGAGTAGGCATGATTCATAAAAACATAAATTAATATTTATTTTTAAAATAATGCACTTGTGACCACTCTTTATACACACTTAGATCATTCTCAATTTCATGGTCCTTCCTATTGTTCATTCAATTTTTATTTGGACGATCCTTACCTCTTAAGTAAATTATGCTTCTAAATATCTCTATTTAACATCTTAATCATCTTAAACTCACTTTCAGGCTGATCTACACTTTTATTTTAACTACACTTACTCTTCAAACAAGGCCACTCCTTTTGGATTATCCCACTCCACAATACTATCCAATTCCATCATCCTCCCACCAAGTAATGGCTATTTTCTCAAATTCAAATTTTCTAAGTGGGTCGTCCCACACATTTCACAAGCCCTATTCAAAGGAATTCTATAAATTTCATTATAAATCTATATTTTCAAGCCATTATTCACTAGAGGCTCATAAGATTGAAAAATATCATAATATCTAACTACACATTGAGAGAAAAGAACATAATTTCCAAATTCATTTTCCACATGGCCCTAGTATCCCTAAGCTAAGTCTGAGTATGATAGGATCCTTCCTAAAATATATTAAACAAGACTATAAATAAACAAAATTGAAACAAAAATAATAGTATTATATTAATCTAAAAGAACATAATTACATTACAATAACAAAATTGCAAAATAATTGGCCTCTTCAAGGGGGAACCTCTTTTGAGAAAGATCAATTCAATACAATTCATGGATACCTTTATACTAGACTAAGCTCCTATTTAGTGTAATATGTCACTAGATAACTACTACTCCCCTTGAATGTGGGATTATTCTAATATTATAGTATTACATTATATTGTTTTATATATTATAATGCGATTCAAGGATGTATTACAAAGCATATTCATCCATATAATTTTATTAAATAAAAAAACTACAAAAGGATGGTTAGGACAAAGGGTCTTAACATGCCCTTATAGTGTAGGTTTTTATTTTTCCCTATTTATTAATTAGGAAAATTATATCTCGGATACCATATCGGAGTTGTTACCAAAATCTGAATAATGCGAGTGCAATGGAGACGTGATCACACAAGTTGAAGAAAGTGCACACCACATAGATGCAAAAGTAATTTAAAAATAACACAATAAGATAAATTGCACAAGACAAAATGGAGAAAACCAAAATCTGATTAACATGAGATGGCCAAAGTGAGGACTACAAATAGGAGAGTATGTAACTCCTCCATAAAATGTGGACAAGGCACCCTAAGAATAGACTGTAACTCCTCCATGAAAGGTGGTGATAGCATAACCATACACACGATATGGTATTAGAGTAAGAACAGTAATTGTGTGTATGGTTATGCTTTTAGTTCATTTTGAAATCAAGAGGAGTGGAGTTCTCTTTGTTTTTTTATTTTCTAGATTTGATCTAAAATATTATATATATATATATATATATATATATATATATATATATATATATATATATATATCATTTTTAGTATCATTCTCTTGGGAATCCTTGGCCTTTGGGTGTCTTGGCAGCATATTCTCACAAGAACAAGGGTGATCTGCTAGTTTGCAAATAAAAATTTGCAAGCTTGATGCACTCAAGCGCCATTATTGAGTAGAGAATGAGGAGGGAGGAGCAGACTGTGCCTAGCTTCAGTCCTTACTATGCCTAACTTCATCTGCCACACCAAGCAACAAACAGTCATTTCTACAGCCAGGTCATAAGCCGTACGGCGTCCAGGTTTGCACTTTTTTTGGAAGAAAATTCAGAACTGCGCCCTTTTTTTGGGATGCCACTCCATGTTTTGTTTGTTGTCCAGAAACAAGAAGTGCACCCTTTTTTTGGTGAAGGTATTCTACTAGTATCCTTCCAACAAGGCACCTCAGACAGTCCAGTAGGTTTGCACATTTGTTTTGTCTATTTTGCTAAAATTTAGATTGTGATTTCTTGAAATGGCACTCCTTTCATGCTTGGCGTCCCATGTGGACGCTTAGATGCTTGGCCAGCAGTTCAATTCTATTTTTGCTTAATATTTTCAATTAAAATTGACTTGTTAAAACAAAAATCAGTCAATTTGGTTGAATATTCAATTTTATAGATAGTTTTGTAATTTTGGGGTTTTAATTTTAACTTGTATCTTCGACCTACGAAGACGAAGGGTGAGGCCTAGGTTGGCGAGAGGCCAATTCCCCCTCACACAAACCTCCTTTGGATTCCTCATTCCCTGTTGAATCCAACGAGTGGTTGGAAGGCCACTTTCTCTCTCATAACAGGCATTTTTTTAATGTTTTAGTGCTTTTTTTGTAAAAACACTAGTTTACAGGAAAATTGAACCTTTAATATCTTGCAAATGATAGCTCAGATTTGGGTGCCATTTTTTGAAAAAGTGTTTGTAATTCAATTATCCATAGTTTAGGCTTTTTATTTGTCAAAAACTCACAAGTTTATAAAGTGCTAAAAATTTGGGTCTCTCGAGACACATTTTTGGTTGAGTCTGACGTTTTGTTTGCTTTAGTCTTGCACTGATTGCTCTAAGATGGATTCTCAGCTGAGTCTGACATATTTTGAGCATGCACTTGCATATTTGGGGGGCTCAATATTTCAGGGGAGTGTGATTGCTTTTCACAACTTGCAGATCTTTGCTTTCATTCTCTTTTTTGCATAATTTTACAACTTGCAATCAACACAACTTCACCTAAATTCAGACAAAAAAATGGATTTTTTTCAAATTAAACCCCTAACACCCTTCAACTATCATGAATGAAAGGTTAAAATGTCAATCATTCTTAGAATCAAAGGGTTGTATAGGATCACCATGGGTACTGAAGTAGAACCCAACACTGATGCTAAAAAGGTTAAGTGGTACAACCGTAGTGATGAAGCCTATGGATTACTAATCTTGTCTGTGTCTCTAGAACTTCTCTTCCATTTAGAATCCTTCCAGATTCCTAATGACATATGGGACACCTTAGAAAAGTTATTTGAGAAGCTCGATGAGATGAGAGGTCATGAGCTCGAAAATGAACTCATAAGTCTAAGTCCTAGCAAATTTGACACCCTACAGGACTTCTTCAATAAATTTAAGGCCCTTAAATTTCAATTGAAAGAATGCAAGATAGAGAAGAAATATGATCAACTTATTCTTTCTATTCTCGCAAAGTTAGGTCCAAACTATTCAGTATTTGTCTCCACTTTCCATGCCACAAAAAGTGCCCTTGGCACTACATGGAAAATACCTTCTTTGGATTCATTCATTGCCGACTTGACTAGGGAGCAAGATAAGCTAATTCAAATGGGCACAGTGAAGTCTACTCAACCCCAAGATTTGATAGCTGTAAATGGTAAGGACAAGACTTCAATAAAGGAGAAGAAGAAAAAGAACAAAGACCAGGAGAAGAAGAAAGAAAACACCAATCCTGCCAAAAACAACACTGAGTCTTCATCCTCCAATGCTAAACCTAAGAAGGATAAGGTTAAGTGTGCCTATTGTAAAAAGACAGGGCATGATGAACATAAATGCATGAAAAAACAAATAGATCACCTAACTCATCTTCTAGAGAAGAACAACATAGGTGTTCCTGAGTCCATCAAGCAGAATTCATCTACCCAAGATTCTACTAAGGCAAAAGGCAAGGGTAAGGAGAAAGAAAAAGGAAAGGCCCTTATAGCTATAGTAGCTTCCACATCTTCATGGGTCATCGACTCGGGTGCTTCTCACCACATGGGCTCTTCACTAGTTGAGCTTTCATCTTTAGAGCCTTGTAGCATGACTTCAATTAGTTTGGGTGATGACACACCAGTTTCCATTGTAGGGAGAGGGTCAGTTGAAATGGAAGGAGGAATATTCAATAATGTTCTAAGTGTTCCTTCTTTTTCAACCAATCTCCTATCAGTGTACCAAATCACTCACATTGTTTAGGGCATGAGAGTTGAGTTTTCACTAGATTCAGTGGCTATCAGGGAGTTGCATAGTGATACTACAGTGGCAGTGGGTAGGGTAGATCACCAAGCCAAGTTATACACCTTCTCACATTTTGCATCAGATTCTTCTCCAACAACATTGTTGACTCATTCAGATGGAGTTATAAAATTGTAGCATGAGCGTTTTGGCCACCTTACCTACCACTATCTTGAGCAACTTTGCAAAAATGACATGGTCATTGGCTAGCCTGGTGTCTAATTCTCAAAAATACTTTGCGAGGGGTGCTCCCTTGGGAAGTATCCTGAAGCAAAATTTCACAAAGGAAAAGCTTGGAGGGCTTCACAACCTTTGGAGTTAGTCCACAGTGATGTATCGGGACCCTTTCCCAAACCATCTTTCACAAGGGCCAAGTACATCCTCACTTTTATTGATGATTTCTCTAGGTACACTTGGATATATTTTCTCAAACAAAAGTTTGAAGTGTTTGAAAATTTTATAGACTTCAAGGCTCTTGTTGAGAAACAAAGTGAGAAATCCATCAAGGTTCTTCAAACTGATAATGGAAGGGAGTATGTCAACATCAGGTTTGAGTAGTTTTACACCACAGAGGGGATTGATTTGCAGCACACAGTCACCTACAGTCCTTCATAGAATGGGGTTGCAGAATGCAGGAATAGGTTCTTAAAAGAGATGGATAGCTGTATGATTCACTCCAAATCCTTAGCACCACAATATTGGGTCGAAGCTATCAATTGTGCTTGCTACATTCAAAACAGGGTTCCTCACAAAGCTTTGAAAGGGATGATACCCTTTGAAGCTTGGCATAAAAGGAAACCTGATGTTGAGCACCTTATAATTTTTAGATCCTAAGCCATGGCTCGCATTTCCAAGAAGAAATTCAAAGCTATGGAATGTCAGTCCAAGCCTTGCATCTTTGTAGGATATCCAAATGGTGTTAAGGGATATCACCTTCTAGATTCAGTCACTCATGAGTTGTTCATCGAGAGAAGTGTCCATTTTTTGGAGAGTCCTAGAGACTCAACACTTGACACTTCTTCTCCCTCATCGAATCTACTTCTTCATGATGATTTCTTATCAGATTCAGATCAGCCACAGCAAATACTTAAGCCAGAGACATCTTCTTCTTCTTCAAGTTCAGACAGTGAGAATAGTGATGCAGAGTCATCCACCTCTAGTTAGTTAGAGAATGAGGAGTTAGCACCTGACTCACCCACTTCTGGGCCACTTTGTGCCAGACAGACACTTGAGAGTGCTGGCACTTGGGCAGGAGATCCTGCAAATGACAGACATACTAGGGGGGATTTTCAGAGAGATCCACATGCCTTCTTTGCTTCAGTTTCAAATCCACAGACTTTTAAAGAGGCATCGGGGGTACCTGAGTGGGATAATGCTATGAAGGAAGAATATTCTTCCTTAATCAAAAATCACACTTGGGATTTGACTTCACTTCCTAAGGGAAGAAAGATGGTTCGATGCAGGTAGATATATCAGACCAAGTTTACAGCAAATGGGTTAGTTGATAAGTACAAGGCACGATTGGTCACCAAGGGTTTCTCACAGGTGGCAGGCATTGACTACTCAGAGACATTTACACCCATTGCAAAGATGATTTCTATCTGACTCACCTTGGCTATTGCCATAGCACATGGTTGGGATGTGCATCAGATGGATGTGAAGAGTGTTTTTCTTCATGGAGGCCTAGAGGAGGAGATCTACATGGAGTAGCCACCAGGATTTGTTCAAGATTCTTCCTTAGTATACAGACTTAAGAAATCTATCTATGGCCTCAAATAGGCCCCTCGGGCTTGGTATGCCAAGATGGATTCCTTCCTTCTCACAGTGGGTTTCACTAGGTGCCATTTAGATCTCAATGTCTACTTCTTGTGGCAAGAAGATTTGCTCTTGATTTTGGTTCTATATGTTGATGACCTTTTGATCACCAGGAGTCATTCATCGGCTATTGCAGTGTTAGAAGCATCTCTTCAGGATAAATTTGACATGACAAACTTGAGTTTGTTGCACTAATTCCTTGGCATCGACATCTCACAGTCAGATTCATGGATTTCTCTTGCACAGCCTAAGTATGCTCTTGATTTATTGGCTCAGTTTTACATGGCTGATTGTAAGCCATCTCTGACTCCCTTTCTATCAGGAGTCAAGTTTGAGGCTGATTGTTCTTCACCATTGGTTGATGCCACTTGATATCACCAACTTGTTGGTAGTCTCATCTACTTGACTCACACCAAGCCCAACATATCATATACAGTGGGACTTGTGTCTAGATTCATGTAAGAACCTCATGAGCTACATTGAAAAGTAGCTAAGAGGATCTTGCATTATATACAGGGTTCACATAGATATGAGATTCATTATAGATTTGGCATAAAAGGTTGACTTGGTTAGATATATAGATTTAGACTGGACTGTCAATTCACAGACTCACAAGTCCACTTCTGGTTACAGTTTCTCTCTAGATTTTGGTCTTATCAGTTGGTTTAGCAAGAAGCAGAATGTTATTGCTATATCATCCACAGAGGCAGAGTACAAGGGAGTTGTTAATGCGGCTACTGAGGCTATTTGGCTTCAGGGGATTATTTCTGAGTTTGGCATTCCTATCAGGCAGCCCACCATCATTTATTGTGATAACCAGAGTACCATTCAGATTTGCAAGAATCTAGTTCAACACCAGTGGACCAAGAACATAGAGATTCACATGCATTTCATTCAGGAGCTTATTCATAGTCAAGTCATTGACTTTATATTTTGATAGTCTTCAGAGCAGGTTGGAGACATTTTCACCAAACCTTTCACTGAGAGTAAGTTTATTCATCTACGAGCTCTTCTTGGGGTGCGATCCACATCTACAATAGCATCATCTCCAGGGAGGGCCTTCTAGCCTTTTTTATTTTATGTCTCTCTTTTGGGGGGGAGTTTTTTCCTATGAGTTTTCTCTTTTTCTCTATCTTATGGGAGATTGCATTTGTACATGGGTACCTCATCAGGCTTAGTTGCTAAGACCCATTTTTATATTTCCACACTGCCCACCTAAGCTGCGCTTATGGGGGGTATTAGTGTAGGTTTTTATTTTTCCCTATTTATTAATTAGGGAAATTGTATTTCTTGTGCATACATGGAGTTTTCCTACATTTATGGGATAGGCTAGCTTATGTGGAGGTGTGTGTCACAGATATGTCATAGGTGTCATAAGAATGTCATAAGTAACTCTCTTGATGGGAGTTACTTCTCTATTCTTAGCACCTTGTCACCACCTTTCATGGAGGAGTTATTGTCTATTCTTGGGGTGCCTTGTCCACCTTTTGTGGAGGAGTTACTTACGTACTCTCCTATTTGAAGTCCTCACTTTGGCCATCTCATGTTAATTAGATTTTGGTTTTCTCCATTTTTGTCTTGTGTAATTTCTCTTATTGTGTTATTTTCAAATTGCTTTTGCATCTATGTGGTGTGCACTTGTTCATCTTGTGTGATCATGTCTCCATTGCACTCGTGTTATCTAGATTCTGGAAATAACTCTGATATGTCATAAGCAAAAGGAGGAGCATCCTTTCCAATAGCTAAACTTCTGGTCTGCACCAACTTCAACTCTAGCACTCCATGCCAAACTTTTGGTTGTGCCAACTTCCTTTCTACAGCTTCCTCTAAGCAACAAGCAGTCAGTTCCAGCCAAGCCATAAGCCGTACGATGTCCAAGTCTGTTGTTACTTTTTTTTTCAAAAAAAATTTAGAACTGTGCCTTTCTTTTGGGATGCCACTTGTTATTTTGTTTGTTGTTTAGAAACAAGGACTGTGCCTCTTTTTTGGTGAAGATATTGTTGGAAATATTGTCATTGATGTCAAAGGTATAGTATTATTGGTGATAAAGGCCCCATTGCATTTAATATTGTTTGTAATAAATATATATTGGCTAATATGAGTTAATATTTATTTAATATTAATGAATATATTTTTGGTTGCATATGAGACAAAAGAAGGGCCCATGGAGAAGTCGAAGAGCCACAAGATAAAGACAAAAGAAGGATGGGATGCATTTTCTCATGAAGAGTCATCTTGGGGAATACCAAGAGTCACCAAGTGAAGACAAAAGAGTAAGGGCACAATTTCTCATGAAGGGACACCTTAAGGAATACAAAAAGTCACCAAGATGAGGACAAAAGTGGGAAGGACATTTTTGGTCATGAAGGGTCACCGCATGACTTTTCAAAGGCTTGATTATGAAGGGTCATCCAAGATTAGTACCATTTTCCATGAGGATTGAAGGGTCACAAAGGGGGAAGGACAAAGGTCATTTGGAAAGCTATAAATAAAGGCTTGAGAAGCCATTTGTAATATGGGAGATAGAGGTTGATTTGAATTGTAATATCTAGCTTAGAAGAGCAATTGTGAGAGATGAATATGATTTGTATTTGTTATATCTAGCTTAAAAGAGCAAAGGTGAGAGAGAGGAAAGAGATGTATTAAATAATCATTTGTTGAGATAGCAACATTGAGAGATAGGTGTGTGGTATACACAAAGGGGTTGGTGCTCTTATGGGTTGGTGCTCACGAATTGTTGTTGGGTTGATGCTCTTGTGGGTTGGTGCTCACGAATAGTAGCTAGGTTGGTGCTTGACAAAGGGGTTTGAAGCTCCTATGGGTTGGTGCTCATGAATTGTAGCTGGGTTGGTACTCGGCAAAGGGGTATGATGCTCTTGTGGGTTTGTTCTCATGAATATACTTGTGATTGTTCTCCGTGGTTTTTCCCATATTGGATTTCCACGTTATATCTGGTGTCTCTCCCTATCTTGTGTGATGTTTATTATTTGAGTTTTATTGCATATCTTGAATGTTTGATTAAGTATAATTTGATAAAGGGAAAGTTTTATAAGATATATAATATACTGATTCACCCCCTCTTAGTATATTATATGCTTAACAATTGGTATCAGAGTAGATTCCTTCAGAAAGGGTTTAACAGCTTGAAGGTAGATCAAGGAAAAGCATAAGATGGCCAAGTAGCTAAAGAAGGAGAATCAAGAGTTGAAATCTATGGTCGAGGCTCGTAAGGAAAAGGTGTGTATCTTAGATTCTAAGTTGGCTATAGAAGTAAAAGAAAATAAGATATTTATTCAAGATCTTAAAAATCAGTTAGAGGTTGCAAATTCAATTTTAACATCAAAAGAAGAAGAATGTAATCAGCTGAAGGTTGAGTTAGGCTCTTTAAAGGATAATCATGAGAAGCTTATACTCAAGGTTGAAAAAGATCGTGAAATATTAATCCAAGGAAAGAAGGATGCAAGTTTTGCAGGCAAATCAAAGAAGCCAATTAAGCAGCCCAATGCTTTCAAGTTTGTCATCATGTTGGTCATAGGGCAAGAGATTGTATGAGGAGAAGCAATGAGTCAAAGGAGATCTCAGTCACATTCAAGAAAAAAGTATGAGAAATATTGTTTGCTTTTATTGTCATGAGGTTGGCCATATTGTTAGATTATGTCAAAATAAAGTAAAGAGATATTCAAAGTATTTCAAAGGATATAGAGCCCCTAGAAAATATGAAAAAAGATAAATTAAGGTTTAGAGACCTAAAATAGTAAAGGTTGATTAGGTTGAGTTTAAGAGTGAAAAAGAATTACTTTCTATAATAGATAAAGAATTAGATAAGAAGGATTGTGTAGAATATATTGTTACATTTGAGCATGAGCTTTGTCAAGATAAGATAGTTGCAAAAGTTGAGAAGATGAAAAACATCATAAATGATAAGGTTAGTAGGGCAAAAAGGTTAGACATGCTTAAACGAATTCTAAAATAAAAACATTAGAAGATCAAAGAAGAAATAGAGGAGATGTGGGAATCTCCTGAGATTTATTTCTAGAACCCTATTATGTGGGGTGTCTCTTCTAGGCTTCAAGGAGACACTTTTAAAAATTGAAGCATGGTGGATGCTATTGGGTCTTGGTTATGTTGAATGACAAGAAGGTGAGTTGACAGATTAATTTGTATATCTTTTGAGAGAATAGATTTTTGAAGAAAATTTTGCATCAGTATTATGGTTTGAGGCTATTAGAATGATTCCTGCATATGCAGTGTTTTTGATGATTATGGTCATAAGAAATTAGAATGTTGAAAAAGAGCTAACAGTTTCAAAAAGAAGGAAAAGGATACTCATGTAGATTCAATGTAGAAGGATCAAAGTTTCAAAGCTCCAGTCATCAGGAAGAAGGTTCATACATGTTCATGGCAGAAGAAACAACCTGAAGATTCTATGTTAATAGCTTTGCATGTAAGAAATAAAGATCAGCCATGGTTTGTTGATGGCAAATATTCGAAGCATATGACAGGAGATAAGAGTAAAGAAGATCAATAGTATAATAGTGAAATTCGAAGATAAAACCACTGCCAAGATATTCAGAAAAGGTATTTTAAGTTTGGATATTAGTAGAACCAAAGCTATGAATGTTTTGTAAGCATAATCTATTGAGTGTAAGTCATATATATGATCAAGGATACACCTTAAAGTTTTATGCAAAAGGTTATGAGATTAGAAGAAAATATTCAAACGAGTTGATTATAGATTCTCAAAGGATAGGTAAATATTTATATGCATTATCAGATATTTTCTCAAAGGCACAATCAAAGGACACATTTAAAGACATGCAAGAGGAGTTGGGAGTAATTTCTATTACTTCTTGCCATTGATGTTCAGCATCAAGTTGAGGGGGAGCTAAGTGTTAGCTCTAGGTAGGCCCTTTGCCATTGATGTCAAGGGGGAGAATAATAGGTACAGGTACAGGTGCAAAAAATAGGTACAGGGAATAGGTACAGGTTACTACGATAAAGGGGAGTTACTGTATGTTTTCAGATGATAGGATGTGCAGGTGATAGGATGTGATAGTTTCAAGATTGAGGTTGCCATCAATGACAAAGGGGGAGATTGTTGAAAATATTTTCATTGATGTCAAAGATCTAGTATTATTGGTGATAAAGGCCCCATTGCATTTAATATTGTTTGTAATAAATATATATTGGCTAATATGAGTTAATATTTATTTAATATTAACGAATATATTTTTGGTTGCATATGAGACAAAAGAAGGGCCCATGGAGAAGTCGAAGAGCCACAAGATAAAGACAAAAGAAGGATGGGATGCATTTTCTCATGAAGAGTCATCTTGGGGAATACCAAGAGTCACCAAGTGAAGACAAAAGAGTAAGGGCACAATTTCTCATGAAGGGACACCTTAAGGAATACAAAAAGTCACCAAGATGAGGACAAAAGTGGGAAGGACATTTTTGGTCATGAAGGGTCACCGCATGACTTTTCAAAGGCTTGAATATGAAGGGTCATCCAAGATTGGCACCATTTTCCATGAGGATTGAAGGGTCACAAAGGGGAAAGGTCAAAGGTCATTTGAAAAGCTATAAATAAAGGCTTGAGAAGCCATTTGTAATATGGGAGATAGAGATTGATTTGATATTATAATATCTAGATTAAAAGAGAAATTATGAGAGATGAATATGATTTGTATTTGTTATATCTAGCTTAGAAGAGCAAAGGTGAGAGAGAGGAAAGAGATGTTGTATTGAACTATCATTTGTTGAGATAGCAACATTGAGAGATAGGTGTGTGGTATACACAAAGGGGTTGGTGCTCTTGTGGGTTGGGGCTCACAAATTGTTGATGGGTTTGTGCTCCTATGGGTTGGTGCTCATGAATAGTAGCTGGGTTGATGCTCAGTAAAAGGGTTTGAATCTCCTATGGGTTGGTGCTCACGAATTGTAGCTGGGTTGGTACTCGGCAAAGGGGTATGGTGCTCCCGTGGGTTTGTTCTCACGAATATACTTGAGAGTGTTCTCCATGGTTTTTCCTACATTGGGTTTCCACATTATATCTAGTGTCTCTCTCTATCTTGTGTGATGTTTATTGTTTGAGTTTTATTTCATATCTTGAATGTTTGATTAAATGGAATTTGATAAAGGGAAAGTTTTATAAGATATATACAATACTGATTCACCCCCCCTCTCAGTATATTCTATGCTTAATAGATATTCTACCACAATCCTCTTCTACAATGCCATAGTCCTCTCTGCCACTTTTGCTAGGCACCATCAGGCCGTACGACTAGCAGGTCTGCAATTTTTTTGTCTTTTCTGCTGTAAATTATGGACTGTGTTTTTTGGCACCCCTTTCTGCTTGGCATCCCATGTGGGCCCTTAGACACGTGGATTTCATCAATTCCATCTTTGCTTTAATTTTTTTAATTAAAAATTGACTTGTTAAAACAAAAATTAGTCAATTTGACTGAATATTCAATTTTATAGACAGTTTTATATTTTTGGGGTTTGAATTTTAACTTGTATCTTCGACCTACGAAGACGAAGGGTGAGGCCCTAGTTGGTAGGAGGCCAATTCCCCCTCACACAAACCTCCTTTGGATTCTTCATTTCGTGTCAAATCTAATGAGTGGTTGGAAGGCCACTTTCTCTCCCATAACAGGTATTTTTTAAATGTTTTAGTGTTTTTTTTGTAAAAACACTAGTTTATGGGAAAATTGTACCTTTAATATCTTGCAAACGGTAGCTCAGATTTGGGTGCCACTTTTTGTAAAAGTGTTTGTAATTCAATTTTCTACAGTGTAGACTTGTTATTTATCAAAAATACACTAGTTTATAAAGTGTCTTAAATTTGGGTCTCCCAAGACACATTTTTGGCTGAGTTCGATGTCATGTTTGTTTTAGTCTTGCACTAATTGCTCTAAGACACATTCTCGGCTAAGTCCAACGTATTTCGAGCATGCACTTGCATATTTGGGGGGGCTCAATATTTTGAGGGGGTGTAATTGCTTTTCACAACTTGCATATCTTTGCTTTCATCTCTTTTTTGCAAAATTTCACAACTTGCAATCAACACAACTTCACCTAAATTCATCTAAAAATGGATTATTTTCAACTTAAACCCCTAACACCCTTAAATTATCATGAATAGAATGTTAAAATGTCAATCATTCTTAGAATCAAAGGGTTGTATAGGATCACCATGGGTACTGAAGTAGAACCCAACACTGATGCTGAAAAGGTCAAGTGGTACAATCATAGTGATGAAGCCTATGGATTACTAAGCTTGTCTATGTCTTTAGAACTTCTCTTCCATTTAGAATCATCTCAGACTCCTAATGACATATGGGACACCTTAGATAAGTTATTTGGGAAGCTCGATGAGATGAGAGGTCATGAGCTCGAAAACGAACTCATAAGTCTAAGTCCTAGCAACTTTGACACCCTACAGGACTTCTTCACTAAGTTTAAGGCCCTTAGAGTGCAATTGAAAGAATGTGGGATAGAGAAGAAATATGATCAACTCATACTTTCTATTCTTGCAAAGTTAGGTCCAAGTTATTCAATCTTTGTCTCCACTTTCTATGCAACAAAAAGTGCCCTTAGCACTACATGGAAAATGACTTCTTTGGATTCATTCATTGTCGACTTGACTAGGGAGCAAAATAAGATAATTCAAATGGGCACAATGAAGTCTACTCAACCCCAAGCTTTGATAGCTGGAAATGGTAAGGATAAGACTTCAACAAAGGAGAAAAAGAAAAAGAACAAGGACCAAGAGAAGAAGAAAGAAAACACCAATCCTGCCAAAAACAACACTGAGACTTCCTCTTCAAATGCTAAACCTAAGAAGGAGAAGGTTAAGTGTGCCTATTGTAAAAAGATAGGGCATGATGAACATAAATGCATGAAGAAACAAATAGATCACCTAACTCATCTTCTAGAGAAGAACAACATAGGTGTTCTTGAGTCCATCAAACAAAATTCATCTACCCAAGATTCTACTAAGGCAAAAGGCAAGGGTAAGGAGAAATAAAAGGGCAAGGCCCTTGTAGCTACAACAGCTTCTACATCTTCATGGGTCATGAACTCGGGTGCTTCTCACCACATGGGCTCTTCACTAATTGAGTTTTCATTTTTAGAGCCTTATAGCATGACTTCAATTAGTTTGGGTGATGACACATTAGTTTCTGTTGCAGAGAGAGGGTCAGTTGAAATGGAAGAAGGAACATTCAATAATGTTCCAAGCATTCTTTCTCTTTCAACCAATCTCCTATCAGTGTACCAAATCACTCACATTGGTTGGGGCATAAGAGTTGAGTTTTCACCAGATTTAGTGGCTATCGGGGAGTTTCATAGTGATACTACAGTGGCAATGGGTAGGGCAGATCACCAAGCTAGGTTATACACCTTCTCACATTTTGCATCAGATTTTTCTCCAACAACATTGCTGACTCATTGAAATGGAGTTAGTAAATTATTCCATGAGCGGTTTGGCCACATTAACTACCACTACCTTGAGTAACTTTGCAAACATGACATGGTCATTGGCTTTCCTCGTGTCCAATTCTCAAAAGGACTTTGCAAGGGGTGTTCCCTTGGGAAGCATCTCGAAGCAAAATTTGACAAAGGCAAAGCTTAGAGGGCTTCACAACCTTTGGAATTAGTCCACAATGATGTATCGGGACCCTTTCCCAAACCATCTTTCACAAGGGCCAAGTACATCCTCACTTTCATTGATGATTTTTCTAGGTACACTTGGATATATTTTCTCAAACAAAAGTCTGAAGTGTTAAAAAAATTTCTAGACTTCAAGGCTCTTTTTGAGAAATAGAGTGAAAAATCCATCAAGGTTCTTCGAACTGATAATGGAAGGGAGTATGTCAGCATCAGGTTTGAGGAGTTTTGCACCACAGAGGGGATTGATTTTTAGTGCACAGTCACTTACAGTTCTTCACAGAATGGGGTTACAGAATGGAAAAATGAGTTCTTGAAAGAGATGGGTAGCTGTATGATTCACTCCAAATCCTTAGTACCATAGTACTGGGCCAAAGCCATCAATTGTGCTTGCTACATTCAAAATAGGGTTCTTCACAAAGATTTGAAAGGGATAACACCCTTTTAAGCTTGGCATAAAAGGAAACCTGATGTTGATCACCTTAGAGTTTTCAGATCCCCAGCTATGGCCCACATTCTGAAGAAGAAACACAAAGCTATGGAATGTTAGTCAAAGCCTTGCATCTTTGTAGGATATCCAGATGGTATTAAGGGATATCACCTTCTAGATTCAGTCACTCATGAGTTGTTCATCGAGAGAAGTGTCCATTTTCAAGAGAGTCTTAGAGACTCAACACTTGACACTTCTTCTCCCTCATTAGATCTACTTCTTCATGATGATTCCTCATCAAATTCAGATTAGCCACAACAGGTTCTTAAGCCAGAGACATCTTCTTCTTAAAATTTAGATAGCGATGATAGTGATGTAAGGTCATCCACCTCTAGTCAGTCAGAGGATGAGGAGTTAGCAGTGGACTCGCCCACTTTCGGGCCACTTTGGGCCAGACAGACACTTGAGAGTGTTGGCACTTGGGTAAGAGATGCCGCAAATGATAGACGTACTAGGGGGGATTTTTAGAGAGATCCACATGCCTTCTTTGCTACAGTTTTAGATCCATAGAATTTTCGATAGGCATCGGGGGTACTTGAGTGGGATAATGCTATGGAGGAAGAATATTCTTCTTTAATCAAAAATCACACTTGAGACTTGACATCACTTCCTAAGGGAAGAAATATGGTTCGATGTAGGTGGATATATCAGACCAAGTTTGTAGTAGATGGGTCGGTTGATAAGTACAAGGCACGATTTTTTGCCAAGGGTTTCTCACAGGTGGTAGGCATTGACTACTCAAAGACCTTTTCACCCATTGAAAAGATGACTTCTATCTAACTCACCTTGGCTATTGCCGTAGCACATAGTTAGGATGTGCATCAGATGGATGTGAAGAGTGCCTTTCTTCACAGAGACCTAGAGGAGGAGATCTACATGGAGCAACTGCCAAGATTTGTTCAATATTCTTCCTTAGTATGCAGACTTAGGAAATCTATTTATGGCCTCAAATGGACTCCTCAAGCTTGGTATGCTAAGATGGATTCCTTCCTTCTCATAGTGGGTTTCACTAGGTGCCATTCTAATCCCAATGTCTACTTCTTGTGGCAAGATGATTCGCTCTTGATTTTGGTTCTATATGTTGATGACCTTTTGATCTCTGAGAGTTCTTCATCAGCTATTGCAGTGGTGAAGGCATCTCTTCAGGACATATTTGACATGATAGACTTGGGTTTGTTGCACTACTTCCTTGGCATCGAGATCTCATAATCAGATTCATGGATTTCTCTTGCACAGCCTAAGTATGCTCTTGACTTATTGGCTCGATTTCACATGGCTGATTGCAAGCCATCTTCGACTCCCTTTCTATCAAGAGTCAAGATTGAGGCTGATTATTCTTCACCATTGGTTGATGCCACTCGGTATCGACAACTTATTGGTAGTATCATCTACTTGACTCACACTAGGCTTGACATTTTATATACAGTGGGACTTGTCTCCAGATTCATGCAGGAATCTCATGAGCTGCATTGGAAAGTAGCTAAGAGGATCTTGCATTATATATAGGGTTCACATAAATATGAGATTCATTACAAATTTGGCATAGAGGTTGACTTGGTTGGATATACAGATTCAGACTGGGCTAGTGATTCACAAACTCACAAGTCCACTTCTGGTTATAGTTTTTCTCTAGGTTATAGTCTTATCAGTTGGTCTAGTAAGAAGTAGAATGTTATTGCTATATCATCCATAGAGGCAGAGTACATGGGAGTTGTTAATTTAGCTACTGAGGCTATTTGGCTTTAGGGGATATTTTCTGTGTTTAGCATTCCTATCACGTAGCCCACCATCATTTATTGTGACAACCAGAGTACCATTCAGATTTGCAAGAATCTAGTTCAACACCAGTGGACCAAGCACATAGAGATTCACATGCATTTCATTCGGGAGCTTATTCATAGTCAGGCCATTGACTTGATATTTTCCCAGTCTTCAGAGCAGGTTGCAGACATCTTCACCAAACTTTCACTGAGAGCAAGTTTATTCATCTACAAGCTCTTCTTGGAGTGTGGTCCACATCTGCAGTAACATCATCTTCAGGGGGGGCCTTCTAGCCTCTTCTTTCTTTTATATCTCTCTTTTGGGGGGGGGGGGGGGGGGGGGGCGTGGGCGCGGGCGGGAGTTTTTTCCTACTGGTTTTCTCCTTTTCTCTATCTTATGAGAGATTGCATTTGTACATGGGTACCTCATCAGGCCTAGTTGCCGAGACCCATTTTCTATTTCCACACTGCCCACCTAAGTTGTGCTTATGAGGGGGTATTAGTGTAGGTTTTTAGTTTTCCCTATTTATTAATAAAGGAAATTGTATTTCTTGTGCATACATGGAGTTTTCCTACATTTGTGGGATAGGCTAGCTTATGTGGAGGTGTGTGTCATAGGTGTCATAAGAATTTCACAAGTAACTCCCTTGATGGGAGTTACTTCTCTATTCTTAGCACCTTGTCACCACCTTTCATGGAGGAGTTACAGTCTATTCTTTGGGTGCCTTGTCCACCTTTTGTGGAGGAATTACTTACGTACTCTCTTATGTGTAGTCCTCACTTTGGCCATCTCATGTTAATTAGATTTTGGTTTTCTCCATTTTATCTTTTGCAATTTCTCTTATTCTGTTATTTTCAAATTTCTTTAGCATCTATGACATGTGCATTTGCTTAAACTTGTATGATCACGTCTCCATTGCACTCGCATTATCTAGATTCTGGCAACAACTCTGATAGCCCTCCCCCTTAAAATATTTTCCCTCAAATCTTGAGGTGAGGCAACTGTTGTTGAATGGAAAAAAGAGGTTCCCAAGTCGCATATTTTGGTTGCATCCCATGCCACTATATGATAAATCTCATGATTACCTAATTGTGGAGGGAATGAGAGCACTTATTAATGATAGATTTAAGTTGTAAAATGAGAGACCCTTCTGCATCAAGTTTTTGAAGCATTATCTAAGTGTTGACACTGCATCTAAGGACCTTGTTCAAGTAAGAGACATAAAAAATAAGGTACACACATGATGAAGGTAGGATTTCCAACTTGTAGGTGATAGATCTAATTTGCTAGAGAATATTTTAAGGCCCATAAAATTTTGGACCTAATTTATGGTGGCCTTTAAATTTCAAATAGGATTTCTTGTAAGGTTATAGATGAATAAAAGCCATATCTCTACTTTGAAAGCATCATTCAGATTGGTGTTAGTCTTCATGTTGCTTCATGTGATTTTGTACCATGTGAAGATTATCCTTGAGAAGGTAAATGATATTATCATTTGTACTGATGGTAGAATCAACATCTTGGACTAGGGAGATTCCTAGTAAATATGAAAGAAGAGAAGCTAGATTTTGACCATATACGGCCTCATATGGGGTTAGCTTGGTAGTTGTATGGTAGGAGGTGTTGTACCACCATTATATAAGAGGTAACCATTTTACCCATTGATGTTGTTACTCCATGAAAAAATAATAATGATAGGTTTCCAAATATTTATTGGCATTTTTAGTTTAGCCATCAATCTATGAATGATATCCCAAACTCATTTGAAAATGTGTAACAAGATGCTTGAAGAATTCTGGCTAAAAATGGCTTATGAAGGTAGGATCACAATCAGAGATAATAGAGGTAAGAACACCATAGAGTCAAAATATTTGATCAAGAAATGTCTAAGCAATGGTGTAATTAGTGTATAGATGGGCTAGAGCATAAAAATGAGAATATTTGGAAAGGTGATCCACTACAATAAGAGTCATTAATTTTCCCCCATATTTAGGGATACCTTCAATAAAATCTATGGAAATGTCTATCCATATATGTTTTGGAATTGGATGTGGCTGGATTATACCAGGTGGGGTAACTATTTTACCTTTGTCATATTGGCAAGTATCACATTCAACAATAAAAAATTTAATATCTTACTTGATACCTGGACAAATGAAACTGTGGAAAACCTATTCATATGGTTTTAGAAACCCTTAATGACTAGATAAACTAGAAGCATGCATCTATTATAAAATGGAGTGTTTGAATTTGGATCATGTCATCAATAAAATGTGACCCTTATATCACAATGTGTGGCCATCCCAATTATAGTGAGGTTTAGAAGATGAATCAATAAATAGTTTAAGAATGAGTTATTGGTTTGGGCTATCACTATGCCATTTTTTTTTAATATCATGGATCCATTTGTAAATGGGAGTACAGACTACACATAGGTGTACTAGGTCTTCGAATAAGTGAGAGAGAGCATTAGCCACCACATTTTCCTTACCTTTTTTTTTAGTGATCTCATAGTCATATCCCATGAGTTTAGAAACCCATTTTTTCTGATCTAGGGAAGATACTAGTTTCTCTGAAAAATATTTAAGACTTTGGTGGTCATTTTTTATGCAAAAATGTCATCCAATCAAGTATGGACATCATTTGTGAATAGCATGGAGAATAGCCATCATCTCCTTGTCATAGGTGGAGTGTGCCAAGTTACACCTAATTGCCTTGATAGTGAAGGCAATGGGATGCCCTTGATGCATGAGTACTACGCCAATACCTATGCCACATAAAGAGCACTCAATAAAAAATGGCTATGATAAATTAGGCATGGCCAAGATGGGGGTGCTTCACATTGATTTTTTGAGGGTATTGAATGTTTTAGTAGATGTGGGTAAATATACAAATGAGTCTTTATTGAGCATAGTCATTAATGGTGCTATAATTTTTCCATATTCCTTGAAATTTTTCTTGTAGTACCCTATCAGGCTGAGAAATCCCCATAGAATTTTGAGTGTTGAAGGTGTGAGCTAGGTTATCATAGATTTAATTTTGGTAGGGTCAACATGAACACCATCAAATGAAATAATATGTCATAGGTACTCGACTTCTAATTTCCCAAAAGAAAATTTGAAATGTTGTCACATAAGTGGTTTTTAGCAAGAATTCCCAAAGTTGTATATAGGTTGTTGAGATGATCCTCCCATGTGTGGTTGTAGATGAGGATGTCATCAAATAAAACCAAGATAACTTCCACAAAAATGGCCAAAATACATGGTTCATTAAGATCTAGAAGTGGAGGGGAAATTGGTAAGCCCAAATGGCATGACCAAGAACTCATAATGACCATCATGTGTGTTAAATTTTGTTTTGGGAATGTTTGCCTCATGAACATGGATTTGATGATAGCTAAAGCACAAGTCCAATTTATAGAAAAAAATTGCTCCATATAGTTCATTGTGGAGCTCATCGATGACTAGAATGTAGAATTTATCTTTGATTGTGAGAATTTTTAAGTCCTAATAGTCAATACAGATTCACCAATAACCATATTTATTATGAACAAGAAAGATAGGTGAATAATAAGGATTAGTGTTGGGTTGAATTATGCCTGCCTATAGAAGGTCATGAACCATCTTTTCAATCTTATCCTTTTGATGAAATAGGTAGTGGTATGGCCAAATGTTAGGGGTGTATTACCATGAAAAATAAGGATACGATGGTCTTCAAGGTGGTGAGGTGGTAATCATGTTGGTTCCACAAAAATAGCTACATGCTTAACCAAAACATCTTGTAAGTTTGAAGGTTGGCTAAAATCTAGTGGAGAAGTAGTGTGCAAAGAGAATAATTGGGAAATAACTCCATGAGACCCATGTTTAAGAATTTTCTCCATGTGATGGGAGTTGATAACACTCATGGAGCCAAGAAGAAGGCCTTGCATAGTGTATTGATGACTATTATTAGTGAATTGCATCCATAGTTCATAAAATTTTGAAAGAATGGGTCCAAGATTGCATAACCATTGGGCATTTAATACAACATCACATCTACATAAAGATATAGCAAACATGTCAGTCTTGAGTTTATAATCACACATACAAATGTGAACATTATGAAACTTTATTTTGTATGGTAAGGTTCCCCCATTGGAAATCATTACTTCAAAGCTAGAACAAGGGTGTATAAAATGGTCTACTTGCTTAGCAACTCGAGGGTTAATGAAGTTGTGAGTGTTACCATAATTGATGAGAATGGCGAGGGGTTATTTCTTTAAAGAACCCTTTGACACACATTATTTGGGCAGTGTTGACTCTAGCCAAAGCATGCATGGAGATTTTAGGAGGGGAATCTGAATTTACATAATCATTAACTTCTTGTGCTATCTCCTCGATGGTATCCTTAGAATATTTTGTATCTATTGGAGAATTAACATCTATTAGGTACAATTTTTATTCTATGAATTTGTTTCCTATATCCCATTTATCATCACAATTGTAACAAATCCATTTTTCATGATGTGCATGCATTTTAGCTTCTATGAGATGTTTGATGGGGCTTCTCCTAGTCTTGAAACACTGTAAAGATGGTTTGGATGGTGCCTAATTATAATTTCAATGTTAGGAGGTGATTTTATCTTTAATTAACTTGGTGATACCCAAGGCTTTCATCATGGTGTGAGGTTAGAACATTTTAACCTCGGATCAAATCTCATCTTTAAGGACACTAATGAAGTAGGTTCAAAAAAAATCATCAAATAAACCCCCCATGTGATTGGCAAGTTTCTTGAGCTTTTTTTGATACTCCCACATGGTGTTAGCTTGATGCAGTTTAGTTAATGCTCTTGGAAAGTCGTCACAGACACTAGGCCCAAAAAGGGTAAGCAAAAGTTTGGTGAATTTGGTCCACTCAGGTTCAGTGTGTATCTTGCAGTACCATTGATACCACTAAACATCTTTTTTAGGTGAAAAAAAGCAATAGAGACTCTTTCCTCTATGGGATGTAAGATGAAATATTATTTGGCATGATAAATCTAGCTAGTCAGTTTAGTGCCATCAAATTCGGGAAAATTTAATCTAGGACCATAGAATGGTGCCTAAGAAGAATTACCATTAGAGTGATGATTCCCATGATTTTTGAGGGCATGATTTTCAGCATGGATGCTAAAAATTTGTTCATGGAGGTCTTGATGAAGAACATCAATTTCAAATCAAAACTCAACATGTTCTTTTCTAGAGTGCCTACATGGGTAATAGCCATAACCACTATTTTTTTTGCAATGGATACAAAAACAAGTTTTAAGACATGTTCAATAAGGTAATTTTTTAATTTGGACTAAATCAAAAGGGGTAAATGTATGTTTACTAATTTTTTTGCACCTTCTGGGTAGGATTGATGAAGGATGGGGTAATTTCATAATCATAATAAAAAATTGGAAAATTGATCCAAGAGGGAAAAATGAGTAGAAAATGGAAAGGAACACTATGGAAAATTTTTGAGGTAAGAAGACAAAAATTGATGTTATGATAAAACTCAAAAAAATCAAACTTTGAGATTTGGGGTGAATAAAAGTGGAATTGGGATATGGACCCTCAAGGAAGAAAATGTGTAGAATGGAATTTTAGGTGTTCCATCAAATTTTATGAATAAATGAAACTATAGATGGAGAGATATGGCTGAAAAACAAAAAAAAAAATGCTTGGTTACTCATGTCAAGTCTTCAACAAGTTTGTAGTTACCAATTGTCCACAACTATAATTACTCTATTGATAGTCTTTTAAAATTGTTATGATCGATATGGACCCTAGGTCTATTCAGATACATAAGGGTTTTAATAAATCTCTTTGGCCACCAATGTCTTAATGAGTACCGCTCTCTAAAACACATTAACCATAGATTTATCTCTAAATAATAACTCTTGGTTTACCTCATGGGTGGAAACTAGTCAATTAAGATGGGGTCATTACCCTTTTTACTAGGTGGAATCTATTTACCCTTATCTAAACTAGATGATAGGATCATGAGAATTAAAACCATCAATACAAGCTGAGAAAAAAAATTATAAATATAGGCATATAGTGTCAAATGAAACCCAGTGATGATGACCTTTTGTCAAAATAAAGTTACAAATTTTGATGAACATGTAGCTTGTAAAATATGTACTATGACATGGAAGTGTTGTAAAATGATCTGTTACCACTTTATAATTACCAAGCGCTTGTTAAGGTAAGTGAGAGCATACAGTGGGTAGGATAAACAAATTCAGCCCTTGAAAGTGATCTAAAACTAGTTGATAGGATCTTTCCTATAATATATTAGACTGGACTACAAATATATGAAATTGAAACATAAATAATAGTATTATATTAATTCAAAAGAAAAAAATCATATTACAATAACAAAATTATAGAATCTTTGGCCTCTTCAATGGGGAAACCTCATTTGAGCAAGCTCAATTCAATAAGAGTCATGGATTCCTTCATACTAGACTAAGCTCATTTTTATTGTAATTTTTCACTAGATAATTACTACTCCCCATGAATGTGGGATTATTCTCTATTACACTATTACATTCTACTATTTTATCTATTAAATGAGCTTGAGGGATGTTTTAAAAAGCATATGCAACCATATATTTTTATTAAATAAATAAACTATAAAAATATGGTTAGGATGAAGGGTCCTAACAGAATACACCTCAAAGGTCATAGGTCATTATTGAAGCATCTAATCACACTAGGATTGTACCAACATTTAATATTTTGCATCAATCTCTCACTGTTTAACCCTAATTTAGATATGGATCTTATTTAGTGGTTAGGGTTAATGATACATAAATGATAAGACACAAGGGTGAATATTAAATCTAAAATAGGCAAATTAATGTGTTAAACTCAGATGTATCATATGATGAATTTATAAATCTAAGATAGCCTATTAATGGAAAGTATAACTATTCTAGATATAAAATTTCCATAAGATAAAGTAATTAGTTGTTTATGATGATAATACAGTAATGGATTTGGGATAGGTGGGATGTAGATTTTGGATCAATTATTTGATTTTGGATCTGGTGCCTCTAGCTCTTTGGACACTTGCATCAACCTGAGATAATTACATCAATTCTAGTGTCTAGATTTGACACTAGTGTCTTGTATAGATTATGTGCTCAAATAGGATGAAACTACCTATATGATTCTAGGTTTGAATTCACTTTAACTATGGTACATTTAGATCTTATTCATGGATTTTCACTCCAAGTGAAATAGTGAAGCCCTATCTTTACATCTTTAATGTGACCTTGGAGAAAAATGGGTTGGTGTGCACATGGTATCGAACTGACCCATAATGACCCCATTGTCAAGGGTGATACTTACATAGCCAATACTCTAGAAAAGGGCCTCAAACTCATTTAGTTTTCTCTTATGTGTTGGCTTGTGTGTGATTCATGCAATGTGTAAAGTAAGTATAATAGTGACTTAGCTTGTAACTTAAAAAATATGACCTTATGATTACTCCTTTAGTAATTCAAACTTGTAGCTTGATTTTTCATTTCATTGATATCATAATCAGGTAGAATAAGAAAGCTTTTGGTAACTTGAGTGCTCTTTTAATCTAATTCTAGGTGAGGAATTATTGAGGGTATGTATTTATACCAATACTATTGGGAGATAAATCATATTAAATTACTTATGCCTATCATTGTAATATGTTTCATTTTAAAATTAGATGACTTTAAGGCACTAGACACTTATGTTGATCTAGGATAGTAACATCAGTGCTACTATCTAACCTGGACATTAGTTTCTAGGGAGAAGGAGAGTAGACATAGGCTTAAAACTTGTAGAGGTATAAGATAAGTACATTTTAAACATTATGAGCAATATGGGATGTCTATGTCATCAATATAAGATGGGTCAGACTAAGAGATAAGACAAAGGGCACAAGATAGAGTAGATGTGAGGCTTGTAGAAGCAAGACATGTATAGAACTATTGAAATAAATAGGGTCATGAGTTTTCCATGTGTACAAGACTGAGGTACTACATAATCATAAAATATCAGCTATATTTCTCCCCACTTTAATCTAGTAATGAAATTAATAATTTAAAGGAAAGGATTAAGTTCATAGGTGTGTATACACACCTTGTGTTTTCTTGAGTTTAATTTGAGTGCCTTATTTGAGTTGGGTTTGAGTGTTTTCTTAGTGACTAAACTACAACTAAGAGCATGTTACAATGTAAAATCAGTGCATATAATCTAAGTGAAAATTACTAGAAATATATTGAAATTGAAAGAGTAAGGTTTGGAAGTAGACATGTGTGTTGATGTAACTTCCTTGTATATTGTCAAGTTGTTTTTTCAAAATATGTGTTATTATAAGGTTCTAAAATTTATATTAGCATAAATATATATATAATTATTTTAAAGTGCATAAATCCAAGGGGATAGAGAGAGAGGTTAGAAGGCACATGCCCCCAACTTTAGAGCTAAAGTTAGTTGCCACCTAGTAGTTGAGATTAGCTCAATCATGTAACCCAATGATACTTGTAACCTGGTGAGTTTACAATATCAAGTCTAAAATAAAAAGTTTGAAAGATTGAGTGATTTAATCACCCGAACCATGCCTAAAGGTGAACCAACTATTGCACTAGATTGGCTCGCTAAAGTTTGTAAAAGTATGTTGGGTATCAATATGTGCAACAGTTTTGGAATTTGAATTTGAATTGGATTTTGAAATATTATGCACATGTTACATAACATATGCACCTTAGATCTGTCTCATGCTAAAACTATGTGTAACAATGGTACCATGTATAGAATTATACCATAAATGTGTATCAAAATCATATAATTATGTGTTTTAGCCAATTTCAAAAATTAAGTGTGGAGGTCATGCTTCTAAGACATGCCCCCACTTATATGGATAAATATAAAACTGATATAAGTATTAATGGGATGACATGTTTCTAAAGCATGCCCCCACTATAAACTAGAGATGTTAAAAATAGAGTAGGTGTGGAGAACATTCTTCCAAAATATGCCCCCACTGAATCTGTGAATTATAAGTACAATATTAAATAAATGTGGATAACCTGCTTCCAAAGCATACCTTCACTGAATCTTAAAATATGAATGTGTGGAATCCATGTCCATATGACATGCCGCCACTAAATATTCAAACTAGTGTAAGTACCATTTAATGTGTGAGTGTGGAGAACATGCTTCAAATGCATTCCCCCACTATAATCTAGAAACTATGAAAAAATGTGTAAGACATGTCACCATGACATGCCCCCAATAATATGCCCCCAATTTAAGGTGAGATAAAAATATAACCTTGTAGTTAACTTACCTCAAAAGGGCAAGATGGTTGTGAATCTATGAATGTAACCATGTATCATATAGAAATAAATATGTCTAAGTAAACGTAACATTGAAATGCATAGAACTAATTTGTTTACATGTAGGATTAATATGCATGATAAATATCATGGAAAATTATAGATAGTAACAACACAAGCTCAACAAGTAAACAAACACACACACAAGAGCACTCAAAATCAATTTAAAAGGTAATGGTCTAAGGAGACCATAAACAAGGGGCAAGTTCAAATGCCATAAAATTGAATGGACATGACTTAGTCCATTATCCACAAAATCAAGGAATGACATATTCAAATATCTAATAATGCAATTACATATTCAAATCTATAACAAAATAAATCATAGGCACATGGGCCACATACAAAGGATCATATTCAAATGCTTGAAAAATCAAGGAAATATTAAGGCAAAACATTGAAGGAAGTATGTAAAGGAAAAGCATAAGAAACTATCATAAAAATGTCATAGTGGCTCATGGATCGAATGTGTTAGAAAAAAAATTAAGTACATAGCATATCAAACACCTTGTGTAATTTATAATCATGGATAATAGGCATATGTAAGTACATATGTAAGCTCAAATATGATAACGTAGAGTGATCATCAAATTATATAACATGTGTATATCAAGATCATAGAAGATAGATGCTCCTAACATCCTGATGACATGAGTATATGGAAGGACCAACACCCATAATTATATCATGTATTTTTATATGTATATGTGTATGTAGAATTAAATTATATGTTAGTCCTAAATATAGAACTAATACATAGATGTCAAGGAGCCAATAGAACATGTAGGTACTAAAAATGTTTTTGGATTTTTGAATGTTTTTTTTATTTTTTTGGTAGAGATTTTGGTATATATCTCATGTAACATATTTACACAAATACGTGATGTTCATTGTAATTTTTAAAGGTTTTCCTTCAAGTGTAGCAAGGTGGTATACACTTTTTCCCAATTTTTTTGTAATGGTGAATGGTCCCAACCAATTTGGTTTGAACTTTCTTTTCTTTTATTTTTGGTATTGGTTTTATTTTGATTTTCTTTCAATACTAGGTCACCCACATAAAATTCATGTGGTTGAAAATTTTTTTATATGCTCACTTAATACGATCTTGGTAGACATGGAGGTGCTCGATAGCTTGTGTGCATTTGTCACTTAACTATTCTAATTGATGAAATCTATTTTCATGGTATTCATTATCTTTTACATTGTATTTGAGATAAACACATAAAAAAGGTATTTCAAACTCAATTGTTAAAACTACCTTTGTACCATATACCAAGTAATATAGTGTAGTCTAGGTGGGTGTGCAAACACTACTGCAATATGCCCATAAAACATACACCATCTGCTAGTGACAATCAATACTATAACATTCAACTATCTTGAAGTATCTTGATAATGGTTCTAATTATCACCTCTACCTTCCCATTACCTTGTGGGTAATAAGTGTAGACATCTAATTCCTAACACTATTTATGTTCAAATTGTCAATCTTACTTGAATTACACTCAAAAGCATAATTTAGGTCAAAATCATTAAAAATGGACTAAATGGTTCAAGCTTATCATAAATAAGTCCCAATTTCGGCCAATTTATTCCTAAATAGGGCAATGAATTTTATGTGATACCTAACATTGATCAATTCATTTTGAGTCAAAATGATGATTTCATATTTTTGTGTTTTGGATTAGTCTTTTCTTCTAATTTGGTATTACACATCATATACCTTTGTTATTTTGTGTTGGAACAATTGTATTGTAGATAGTGGAGCAAGCACTACTATTATGCCTAAAGTAGTGGCTGAGAAGTTGGGTTTGAACTATGAGCCACATAGTAAAGTTGTGTTATATGTAGATGGAACTCCAACCAAGATGATAGGATTGGTCAAAGGTCTAAAAGTGTTTTTTCATGGCTTCCCAAACTTCCCTATCATGCAAGATATTGTGGTGGTGGACCTTCTAACGCACTTTTTAATATGCTTGTTTAGGGACTTTACAGCCAAGATATGAGGATACCTTTCTATTTATTAGTCCTTTCTAGATTTCAAGATAAGGTATGGAACCAAGGTAACCATAAGGACTCAGCCCTTAGTAAGGTTCCACATTGAGCCATAATTGGAGACAATGACAAATCAAAATTGTCTAATCAACAAAGAGGAAGAGGCAGTCCTGAACAGTGAAACATCTTCTCCTATTGAAGGTATTTTTGACCTCTATCTTGAGGAAACTGATTTGGGAGTTTACTGAATGCATGAGGAAAATGTCCCAATTCCTTCATTCACCAATGAAGATCATGAACTTGATGGCGTGTGGGAAATTTTCTTTGATGGTTCAAGGAGAAAAGTAGGTGTAGGAGTTGGTGTCATGTTGGTTTCCCCATCAAAGAATCATTACTACTCTTCTTATAGGTTTCACTTCAGCTACACTTGCAATGTGGTAGAATATGAAGGCTTAGTTCATGGTCTCTAATAGGCAAAGAAGAGAGGAATAAAGCTTTTGAAAGTCTATGGAGATAGTGATTTGGTTATTCATCAAGTGAAAAGTTAAGTTATATCCAATAACCCCTTGCTTAAGTCCTATAAGCATAGGGTATGGGATCTACTTGAGGATTTTGATGCCTTCAACATTTAGCCCATACTAAGAGACTTAAACAAGCACCCTGATAGATTGGCTGCAATTAGAGTATGTTTTCACTCTACTACTGATGTTTAACAAGAGAGATATCAATCCCATATCAAGATAATTATGAGACCTTCCATTTTGGATAATGAAGTGTCATGGAAAGTGTTTGAAAGTGATGAACACATTGCACACTTCTTGTAAAATGAGGTAGGGTTTTTTTCAACAAATTAAAAGAAGTTGCATGTTCATTATGAAGAGCAAATTATACATTTGAAGACAAATAAAATGCCCAAGGGGCTAATTACCTTGGAGAGTTTCTTCATTGAGGATGATAAAAAAACACCAAAGAATGAGCATGTCAACAAAATAAGAGAACTATGAGAGAGTTCTAATTTTCAAGGATAAACTTTTAGAGATTGGCAGGCTTGTTCTCAGTTGGAAAGGAAGATTTTATTTCATTATGCAAAGAGTTTCATGACATCTTTGCCTAGGAATATAAGGACTTGAAGGACTTCAACCCAAGTTTATCTCATCACATCATAGAGTTGGAGCATGGAGCTAAATTGGTAAGACAAAAGCAAAGGCCTATCAACCCTAAGGTAAAAGAACTCATGAAGAAAGAGTTGATCAAATTTATTGAGTCTAAGATTATCTTTCCTATCAATAACTCAATTTGGGTAGCCAACCTTGTGCTGGTTTGAAAAAAATGGAGAAATTAGACTTTTTGTAGATTTTTGTGATCTAAACAAAGTGTCTCTCAAGGATCATTACCCACTCCCTTCCATGGAACAAATTATGCAAGTTGTTTCAGGTTATCAACATTTCTCACTTCTTGATGGTTATTTAGGTTATAATCAAATATTGATAAATGAATGGGATAAATTTAAGATAACCTTAACCACCAAGTGGGGGATCTTTGCCTACAAGAAGATGCCATTTGGTTTATCCAATGTTGGAGCTACATTTTAAAGGGCAATGGACATGGCTTTCAAGGGTTTGATCAATAAATTTTTGCTTGTTTACCTTGATGATATAAAAAAAAAATCAAAGGATGTTGATGATCATATGGGACATCAAAGGCAATTGTTTGAGAAGTGTAGAGAGTATGGCATATCCCTCAATCCAAAGAAGTGCATCTTCATTATCTATGAAAGCAAGTTTTTAGGTCATGTTGTTTTAAAATAAGGCTTATTTATTGATCCCAAAAGGATTGAAGCTATTTTAGGCTTGTCTTTACCTCAACACAAGAAAGGGATACAAAGCTTTTTGGGAAAAATAAACTTTGTAAGGAGGTTTATCCTAAACTTTGTAACTGTGGTAAAGCCTATCACAGCCATGCTAGAAAAGAACCAAGCTTTTACTTGGACAAAAGAAGGTAAAGGTAGCTTTGAGGTAATTAAGCAAGCAATTACAACCTCTCCCACTCTCTTAAATATGAATTTTTCTAAAGATTTTATTATTTATACTTTTCCTAACTTTGACACTATTTCATCTTTGCTTATGCAAAAGAATGATGAAGATGTTGAACAACCAATTGCTTTCTTTAGCCAAGGCTTAGAAGACTATGAAGTGAGGTATTCTTTTGTTGAGAAGCAAGATTTAAACATCATTAGAGGTTTAAAAAAGTTTAGGCATATGGTTTCCAATAAAAATATCCATGTCATGGTCTCCCACCCTAGCACCAAAGAGTTTCTCCTAAGAAAGGATCTCAATGAGAAGAAAGTTGGATGGATCACGAAGGTGATGGAATATGACATTGACATCAAGGTAACTAGCCTAGTAAGAGGAAGAGGTTTATGTGAGCACTTAGCATCCGACTTTCAAGAGCTAAAATAATAAGCCTTGGTAAATCAAGTTCAAGACCAGCTGACTAATCAAATGCAAAATCAAAGTTAGACATAATACATCATTAGTTTTCTTCAAAATGGTGAGTGTCCCAATGGCTTGAACAAATCTCAAACAAGGTATTTTAGGTTGTAATATATTCCTTATTATCTTGTATATGGCATTCTCTTTAATAAGGATGTGAGCAATGTGTTGTTAAGATGCATTAACAATGACTAATTTGATATGTTTCTAGAAAAGTTCCATAATGGTGCAGATGGTGGTCACTTCTCTCCTAGAAAAACTACAAAAATAATGAGAGATGGTTACTATTGGCCAAGTATTTTTAAGGACTATTATCATTGGGCTAAAGTTTATCCTAAATGTGCTTTCTTTGTTGGCAAACAAAAGCTTATTTCCCTTCCATTGAATCCTATCCAAGTAGACTCGCCTTTCATACAATGGGGCCTTAACTTCATTGGCATGATCAACCCTCCATCAAGTGCTAGACATAAATGGATATTAACTACTATAGACTACCTCACAAGATGGATAGAGGTCATTTCTTTGAAATAAGCAAATGAAAATGCCATATTGGAGTTCTATTATAGCATTATAACAAGGTTTGGAGCTCTTCATGTCATCATTTTAGATAATGCACTTGTTTTCATAAGTACTAAGACTTTTGATTGGCAATTAAAGAGTGGAGTTCATTTGAGTACCTAATCCAACTACTACCCTTAAAGTAATAGATTGGCTGAGTGTACCAACAAGAACATCATCAAAATCATCAAGAAGACGCTGGAAACCAATCAAGGAGCATGGCATAACAAGCTAAAGATAGCCTTATGGTACATAAAATCACTCCTAATAAGTCAATTGATAATTATCCCTTTATACTTTTCTATGGGATAGAAGCTAGGTTGTCCATATCATAAGAGCTCCCTACCTTAGAACTTGCAAAATAGTTATAATGACTTGAAAACACTCCCATGGAGGTCAGATTGATAGAATTAATGTAGCTACAAGAGGCAAGAGATGATGCACACAAAGCTTTAGAGCACTGTCAGGTTCTCATGAAGAAATCCTTTGACAAAAGGTCAAGGGTAAGAGTGTTCAAATAAGGTGACTTGGTCTTGAAATGGGATGAAGATAGAGAAAAACTAGGAAAACCTACAAAGTTTGATACCTTGTGGAGTGGTTGTTACATCATCACCAAATACAAGTAAAGAAACTCCTTTCAGCTATCCAAAATGGATGGAGAAGAGCTTCCTATTCTAGTGAATGGAATCCATTTGAATCCTTGATTTTGACCCTTACTGGCCATGTCTTTTATATACTTTGTTTTGGTGTGTTTGCCTTGTTGTGTTTATTTTCCCTAAGTGTTTTTTAGCACAAGTTTGTTTTCTTTTCCTTTATTTGGTTTGTGTCTCTGCCTTGTGTGTGTAATCAACTTAGCTAGTGTATTTCACCTAAATCTTGTTCAATTTTCTTTGAAGTGCCTATATGTTTGACTCCATTTCCAATGGAAGGATTTAGATGACTAGTCTTTGACATAGTAGGCATGCCTCTCCTCAGAATCATCAAAAATGTTGACCAAATTTCACCTTAGTATAATTTTTTCAACCATTTTCATGGAGAGCCAAATAGCAGTTATAAGAACAGGTCATTTCAGAGGTCCAAAATTGTAAGTTAAGGAAGCTAAAGTGTTTTGGCTCCATTATAGTGTATGTCAAGTTCTCCACAAGTCAAGTCTTGGCCCCTCATAAACTTGAATTACATTATCAAAAACAAGTCAGGTTCTCTGAATGACTCAACTTATAAAAATTTCATGAGTAAAAGTAATCTGAGTTTAAGAACCCAAATTACTCTTTCCAATGCTTTGTGAGTTTTCAACTATGCATTACTTTGGGTTTTCAAACAAGTTTTGCTTATGAGAGGTCTAAGGTGAATAATTAATAGGGCTTAGAAAAATCAAAATGGTCTTTATAATGCCTCTTAGAAGTGGCACTTAGAAACTTTTTGAAGGGTCTTTCTTACCATGTTCCCCCCCCCCCTCAAGTGTCCCTTCGAAAAGTTTTGAAGGGCACTTTTCTTTCCAAGTGTCCCTTCAAACTTTTCCAAAGGGCACTTTTTTTCTAAGTGACCCTTTGTAAAATTTCTAAATGGCACTTTTCTTCCCAATTGTCCCTTTGAAATTTTTTTAAGGGCACTTTATTGTCCAAGTGACCCTTCAAAAAAGTTTTGAAGGGCACTTTTCTTCCCAAGTGTCCCTTTGAACTTTTTTGAAGGGATAGACAAAGTGCCCTTCAAAAAAGTCTAAAGGGACACTTGGGAAGAAAAGTACTCTTCAGACTTTTTTGAAGGGCACTTTGTCATCCAAGTGACCCTTCAAAAAAGTTTTGTAGGGCACTTTTCTTCCCAACTGTCCCTTCAGACTTGTTTGAAGGGCACTTTGTTGTCGAAAATGCCCTTCAAAAAAGTTTCAAAGGGCCACTTCCTTTAGAAATGCCCTTCAAAAAAATTTGAAGGGACCCTATGCCTTCTCCAAGTGTCCTTTGGAACTTTTCTTAAGGACACTTTCCCAAGTGTCCTTCAAGAAAAGTTCTCAAAGGAACTAGTCATTGCCTTTCAAGCAAAATCCCTGAAAGAATTCCTTCGAAAAAAAATTCTAAAGAAATTACTTTAAAAAAATTACTCAAAACATAAACCCAACCCAATGGATCCCTATGACATGTCACAGGATGTCAAGTTTAATACAACCAACTAGCCATTGAGATTCAAAGACATGACGTGTCATAGGACATCAAATTTATGCCTAAAGTCTTCAAGAAAGGAGTAAAGCCATTCAAAGAACCCAACAGAGTTTTAAGCAAATCAAAATCAATTTCTCAAAAGAGCTTAACTTATGACTTTTATAAGCAAAAGCAATCAAAAAACCTGAAAGGGTAGAGCTATTGAAAATTGGGTTTTCAAACAAGCTCTACTTATGACTTTTATATCAATTAAAGAACCCAAAGAAGCAAGTAAGAAGTAAAGTCACTTAAAAACCTGAATGGGTCTACAGTGAAAAATGTGGGAGCTTTTAGGAAGAATCTAAGGTTCATAGCAGTGATTCAAGCCATTTCTTATGGAGGGTCATCTCACCTTTGATTTTGTAGTGATCCTAGTCATTTCAAGTGGGCAAATCAAAGAGAAGGACAAACTCCAACTGAATGAGAGAACAGTTAAAATCAGTTCACCATGATGGTGACTACAAACTATTTAGAGGCTTATATTTTTGTGCCTAAGATCTCTCTCTTCTCTCTCTCTTTTGTTATAAATAGGACCCTTGGGCTCTTGTTTTATCATCCACAAACAGTACGGTGAAGCCCTTCTGGAATGTTTTGCCATTTTCTTGTCTTTGAGAAAAGAATCATAAGTCTATTTTCTTTCTAAATTCATTACATTTGCCTAGGTATGTAAGAGACACAGAGTGACAAAAAGTGATGTTTTATCCTTTTGTTCTCTATCCTTCATAATTTTGAGCAAAGAGTTGATCTAACAAGTCATGTAGAGTGTATTCTAATTTTATAAGATTTTACACATGTGTAACCCTTTTTCTAAACTATACAAGTTGTCTTTTCTAGATAGTTACCTTGTGTGATCTCATTCATTTTGTCTTTACATTAAAATACTTATGTTAGAATCTTCTAGATCTTGAGTTATATATTATATTTTGTTGTATTGTGCATAAGTATAGGGCATATATGTGGATACTAATTCTTGGTGTATCACCATTTTAGACTAGGATTTTCATTTATGCAAACTTGACTCTTTTCACTCATACAAACTAGTTCAGTAGTTTTACTTCATAAAAAGCTAATGCAGGGAGCTAGCCTTTTCAACCTAGAGGTTCATTTCCACTTATAAGCACACCCACAAGTCTAAAAATGTCCCAACATTGCCCAAATATGGAGGAGGCCTAAAAATCCCTCTTCTAGGGTGCAAGATTTGGAGACAATAATTATGTTTTGTAAAAAAACACAAACCCAAGAGCACTTAAACCAAAGATGCTAATCTCATTTGCAAAAGTAATTCAAAGCTAAACAAGACTCTCATAATTTCTATGCAAGACCCATGAGAAAAGTGAACATTTGAGTTTAATTAAGTCTTTTTAACCTCCTTTTGGTGCTTAAAAATAATTAGGAATATTTTCATTTGGTGCTTTAAAGGAAAAATTATTTGTTTATGTTGAATGTTTTATAGTTGTTCTTTAAAAAAAATTGTAATTTAAGGTTGAGGGGCCAAAGAACATCACCAAACACTTCAATTCAATTCTTTAAAACCAAACACACTTCAAAGTTTTATTTTAAATAAGTCATTTATCATTCCTTATTTTATTACAATTGTTTGAGCAAGTTTTGTTTTAAATAAGTCATTTATCATTGCTTATTTTATTAGAATTGTTTGAGAGAAAAAAAATTGTGTGTGTATGTTCTCCCCCTATCCCCTATAGGTAACTTGTGGGATCAAAAGCACCATTTTCATTACAAATTTTGATTTGGTCCGAAGGCATAAAAAGGATGTTTTCATCACTCTCCCCAAGACCTATGGCTTGGGTGATCTAGAAACAATCATAAAGCTTTTTTACTTAGTTTTTTATTTTGTGCATTTTGACTTATGAGGGGGATTTCATCACCTCCCATAATTTATGTAAGGAAGCTTTGACTTGAGGCTTCATCTCTTAGCATCATCTTCAACCCCTCTCTATGAGAGGGTATACAAATTAAGATCATCCCACTGGAATGGTGGTTTGATAAGTTAAACCATCTCTATTAGTAGGAGGCTAAGCTTAGGACATATGATCATTTTAGACATCGCACTACATCAAGCAAGTGATGGATGTACTAGTTATGAAAAAAATTGAACTTTTTCACAATAAGTTATTTGATGCAGACCCAATTGATGTGTACCTTCTCTTGTGTGCTAATGTGAAATTTTGTTCATATGGGATCCATTTAGATGGTCAAAAACTTATAAGTTTTAGACAAACCCCACTTTCTATAGCAATATTACTAATGTGAGGTGCACCCCAGGGTCCATGTCATAATATTGTCACTTGAGAGAAGGGGGTGTAAAAATCCTACTATATAATTCACTTTTATTTTGGATAAATACTTGATTTCCTTTTAAGTTCACATATAAAGATGAAATTTAACAATATCATACAACTTTGTCAGTTTAGGGCTTATAATGATTACTTAGTTGTATTTTTATTTTTAGTCTTAGATTATTTGGTCTTGATTTGAGTCAAAACTTGCTTATTAACAAAGGTCATAACCAAACACATTGTCCATAATTTCTTGAACAAGGAGGCATTATGTTGTCCAAGTGAAAATCAATCTTTTTCTTTTTCAATTTTTTCATCTAAAACATTGTGTCATATCATCTCTCTTGGTGCATTTATGCTTCCCATTTGAGTATAGACCATTTTCCATATTATCTTTAAGTACATTAATAGTCTAAATTTGAAATTACATTTTTCTAAGTTCATAAGGTTGATGTGTTAAATTGGGTTTGCCATTTGCACTTGACTTGAGGGAACCTGGGTTCAATTTCCAATTTGGATTAAACATTGTTTATAGACTCATTATCATATTTTCATCATTGGTGGACTCAAGTCATCTTGTGTATCACTTACACTTTGAGTCCTAGATCATATTTTATACTACCATTCATATTACCATGTGGCAATGTTATGCCACCCATTTAGTTCTAGTTTTATACTTAGGAATTCTTGCATGTTTCCACATCATGAGTTTATTTGTTTGCATTGTCTCCTTCCTAATTCAAAGGGATTTATTTTATTTCTCTAGTATAAACTCATCGAAGTTGAACTAGCTTTTATAGTATTGATGTATCACAAAAATCTAGGCTTTGGTGTACTAGTTTTCACTTTGGATTTTTGAGTTATCATACCCTCTTCCAATTCATATAATTTTAACCGTACCCAATGTTGAGTAATTTTTTGAACACATTCTTCTAAATTGTGTGTGGTTCCAAGCCACCCTCCTTTTATAGTCTCTTTGCTGCCTTAGTTATTTGTTTGGAAGAAAGAGAAAAATCCATACCTTATTTAAAATATTTACAAAACATTGATCAAAATCTAGTTAAACATATAGATCAACCCTTTCTATACATGACTCAAAGTTTCACTCATATTGTGGTCCCTTATAGCCCTCGATATGAGGATGAGAATTTTCATGATGGTCAAGACAATTCTATTTCCTTTAAGGGCAATCCTACAACTATAATATATGAGGAAGAATACATTGAATACTAAGAGAACCAAGACAAAGCACTCCATAGGTTGATAGAATCTAGTGCAAGACTCCCCTCAGATTTTCCTATTGATTAATTGCACACCTTAGTTAGGGAAGGAGAACAATAGTGAGAGTAAGTTTTTGAAAACATTAAAAACATGAACATACCTTCTTCCTCTAATAAAGGAAAAGAAATACTTATAGAGTCAAAACCAACTGATCAAGATCTTGTCAACAAGATTAACAAAGTAATTCAATGGTATGTCAATCGGCTTATCACATACTTAACTAACTCTCTAGTTGTTACTTCAATTCACAATGATGCTTTCAAAGAATAAGGAAATGAGATTGAACCCATGCAATAGACATTGATTAAGAACTCAACAATTGATCAAGGAGTCTCAAAAGAATAGAACAAGACACAAGAGGTTGTGCAAAATGGTTTTCTAGACATGGAACACATATTCATTAATTATCAAGAGCCTCTTGTCACTTTGCAAACATAGAGACCCAAACATATAGTTTGAATTGAGGAGATTCCTCAAGAAAAATTTGATAGTTCATCTAAACCAACACATACAATGGTAAATAGATAAAGAACTCCCCAAAACTAGAAGAATATAGTTGATTCAAGGTAATAGATTCCTAGAATTGACCGCTTACCTACTTGACTCAAGGAGTGAACCAAAACCAAGTCAAGGATCATAGGGTTTACATCCCTACCAAATCCATGCAAAAATAATGGAACATACCATCCTAATATAAACAACACCAGCGGCACATACCATCCCAATAATAATAATAATAATAATAATAGGGTCACATACCACCACAAAAACATTACGTTCTACCCACAAATGCATCAAACATGCAAGGTTAGAACTTCATGAAGGAGATTGTGACACGATTGAAGATGAATAATAGAGTCAAGAAATACAAGTTTGATGAGATATGCCCATATACATTTAATCTATCCATTCTCAAAGTTCCCTTTTCATCTCATTTTGAGGCACCAAAATTTGATAAATACAAAGGAAAGGGGGACCCACATGAACACATTCAGGCATTTTTTGTATTATGCTAAGAGGTTGCTTATAGTAATGTGTACTTACTTCAATTGTTCTCATAAATTTTAGTGGGGAAAGATTTATATTAGCTACTTAAGTTACCCAAGGGATCAGTTACATATTGGAATGACTTGTCAAAAAAATTCATCAACTATTTCTCATACAACATAGAATATGAATTGACCGTTGTTGACTTATGCAAATCCAAATAACATGATGGAGAAAGTTTTGCCACATATCTACTGAGATGGAGAGTATTGGTGGGTAATTTTCAACCTTATTTTCCAAACAAATAGTTGGTGGACATATTTTCATAGAACTTACATCTTGGGGTCATGCATAATCTATGGTTAGCTTATGCTAACTCATTTGATTAAATTACCACCAAAGGTGTATAGATTGAGAAGGCTCTTATTTTGCAAAAGGCCTTGTCAATATTTTTGTGTAGGGTAAAATGTCAAATTAGACCCCCTCTTCTATCTATATATTTGTGTAAGAGAAACCTAAGGGTTTCAATAACAACAAAAACATGGTTATAAATGGTGTGATAAAAATAAGACACATACAAATGGTGAAGACCTCACTGGCCCCAAATGTATAATTAACTCCTCCTAATCCATCACCTAATATGTAACAACCTCCATGAATAATAAACCATGGTGGTTTAAGAGTCTTTATCAAATTGGGTGAACCAATTAAAAGAGTGTTCCAAAAGCTCATAGTAGCTAACCTAATTATATGGCTAGTACCAAGACCATTTCCTCAAGATTAACCAAAACCAAATTGGTACAAAGAAAATTAATGATGAAACTTTCATCATGTTGTTGGTCATGGTGCCTATCATTACATCTAATTGTGACATATTATTGAAGATCTCATTGAAAGTGGTGAGGTTGAGATTAAACTATCTCTTAATTAGGACACAAATCAGGATATGGGAATCTACAAGGACCCCTTTCCTTTACATAATTAACTGCCACCAAGGACAAAACCAAGGATAGAGGTAGAATCAAAACAAAAATCAAGGTTAAAATAATAATTAGCATGAGCATAATCATGATCATAATACCCATACTAATAATTTAGGTTACAACAACATGCCTTACAACTATAACAACATCATGGGATGTATTTTTGCAACAAACATTGCCATTGTTACTGTTAAACCGCATGAACCATCTCATTCTCCTCGTAGTATGGGACCCATAATTATAGGGTCAAAACCCTCTCTCTCTAGTAATACCACATCAAGTTTGCATAATTCTATTGTAACTCCATTCACCAAGGTTACTATTTCTATACAACACCCTTATTCTAATTATAATGGCTCCTTCTTGACTCAAAATTGTAGTAATACAACTAGATACCCATGAGCCACCCTCTAAGGCCCTTTTCGTTTGAATTTTAATTATATTGGCTCCCCACCACCTCTAGGTTGTGTAGTCATAACTAGATGCTCATGAGTTACTCTTCAAGGCCCTTTGCCTATTTCTTCCACAAAACCTAATTTGAACATTACACTAACAGATCCAAATCTGACTACTATTATAGCCAAAGCTAAGTCATCTCATCCCAATGTTGAAAAACCATATAGTCTATTAGACCAATTGAGCAAAACTCTTGCACATATTTCTATTTTGGATCTCTTACAAACATCAGAAGTTTATAGAACTATCTTAAATAATCTTTTGCAATAATCCATTGTTCTCAATGATATAAATCTTGAATAGTTCCAGAACCTTATGGTACATTTGTCTTCATTTTTTCAAGTAATGTTTGATCAAAAAGACAGTCTACACTTGGACTGAGCTATAATAACCCATTGTATATTGAAGTAATCATTAAAAACCATAAGATCAAGTGGGTTTTTATAGATAATGGTTCAAGACTAAACATCATATCTCTTAAGATGATGCAAATATTGGGATATACTACAAAATACATTTAGTTAGAGACAATCACTATCAAGGCTTATGACAATGCCAAAAGGGAGTCTGCTAATACTATTTGGTTACCAATCATTATTGGGTCCATTTTGCACCATTAATTGCTTCACATTATGGATATTTAATTACCTTATAACATACTTCTTGTTCATCCTTGGATTTATGAAGTGTAGGTCATTCCCTCTACCCTACATCAAATCCTTAAGTTTCCCCATGATGGGATTGAGGTTACTATTCTCATCGATACACAACCTTATGAGTATTACAAACATCTTGAGGCCCAGATTTACAATTATAACTATTGTCCACATTCTAAATTCATTATAAAGAATAACAAGGATATGGTTTCACATCCACCTCCATCCAATTATATCAACCCTAGTGATCTCTCTTCCACTTTGGCTAACCCATTTCCTGTAGCTCTTACAAAGCAGGTTGTTTTTAAAGATGTGGGCATTTCCACATATAGTCTTAAAGATGATTTTCATATTAAAAAGTTGCCTAAAACTCTAAAAATATTTGGTAAGCCTAAACCTTCAAATAATCCTAATGGACCTAACATTATTTGGCAACTAAAGAAGAAATAGAAAAATCCACCTATGGTTTTTGTACCTATTATTGTGCCAAAGAAAGATCAAGAGCATTTTACTGAGGGAGATTGGTTATATTTTGAAGGCCTTGATTATTGCTTTCAGAATCCAAAGTATCCAATCCCTAATTAGATTATGAATCATCTTGATTATAAATTAAAAGGCCTTGTCCTATGAGCATAAGGAATCTTAGATCCCTTATGAGTTTGAGTACCTAATTTGAATCATGGTCTCAGATTTATACCACCTGTGGGTGACCTCATAGCTTTTGATAGTGATTCTTCTGAATTGACAAGTGATAAAACTCCTAGTAGTGACATAACATCCCTTTATATACTTTTTAATGAGTTTGTTGACATGGACCTATTTGATTTTAATGCCATTTTAACCTTAACTATTAGATATTCTCATCCTAAAGCAAGAACCTATTCCACCATTTAGGCTTCTCGTCCTAAAGTAGAACACCATATTTTTACTATTGGAGCATCCCATCCTAAAGCAAACCTTCATTGTACTCTATGACTTTGTCATCCCAAACTCATTGATTGGGACCAACAAAATATGGTCATATGGCTTGATGAGTTTTAAAATGAAGAATCAATTACAAAATACATGGGCCTACGAGATGGATTGCTCATTGGTGATCACAAATAAGGCTTTGATTTTTCATTAAATACATCTACCTACTTTAGAGAAAAAGTAAACTTTTTTGGTCACAATAAAAATAAAACATTGAGATCTTCAGGTGAAAACCTCTTTGAGACATTCATTGATCAGGGAAAAAGTAAAGAAAAAGAAAAGACTTTGAGTGAAAACTTATTTTAGGCACTTTTAGGTGGGAAAGTTTGCTCATCCCCTTAGGATGCAGAAGGTCCCTCTAGCCCAAGTTCTATAGCCAGTACAAGCATATCTTCAAAACAAAAGCAAATGTTTGATAATTTTGCTCTTGAATTTCTAGAATTTTTTAGTACTTGAGATGGTGGATTCTGATTCGTCTACTATCTAGAGCTTTAGGAGGAACAACAAGAAAATGTAGCAGAAGATGATGATCATGATCATACCTTTCCTACAATTCTAGAATATGGATCCACACTCCTTGTGAAAAACACAACAAAAGTGAACCTTGGAACTTATGAAAATCTTAAAATTGTTTATCCTGGAACTTCCCTTACTGAAGTAGAATGTGAATAAATTATATCCCTCCTAAGGAATTACATTGACATCTTTACATGGGAATACTCTAACATGCCAGGTTTAGACCTAGATTTGCTTGTGCATCGCTTTGTTGTCCATCCCATTGCCAAACAAGTCAAGCAAAAATTGAGGAAGATGCATCCATACATCGCCCTATTGGTTAAAGTAGAAATGAAAAAGTTTTTAGGAGTAGGTTTCATTAAACCATTGGATTATTTTGAATGGATTTCCAACATAGTCCCAATGAGTAAAAATACATTAGGTATACATATTTATACTGATTTTAGAGATATCAACAAAGCATGCCTTAAAGATGATTTTCCTCTGCCCAACATCAACATGATCATCAACTCAACTACTAGGTATGACATGTTATCCTTAATGGATAGATTTTATGGATACAACCAAATCAAGATAAACCAAAAATATCAATAAAAGACTATGTTCACCACTCTGTGGGGAACATTTTGTTACCAAGTCATGTCATTTGGTTTAAAGAATGCTAGAGCCAAATATCATAATGCCATGACTGTCATCTTATATGACATGATGAATGATACTTTTGAGAACTATCTTGATGATATACTATCAAAATCAAGAACAAGAGCTAGACACCTCCATGTTTTATGAAGAATCTTTGAGAGGTTTCATGAATATAAAGTCCATCTAAATCTTAAGAAGTGTGTCTTTAGTGTCACTTCAGGTAAATTTTTAGGTTTCATTGTATCACAAAGAGGGATCAAATTTTACCCTACCAAGGTCAAGGCCATTATGGAAATGCCTCTACCAAATAATCTTAAATAGCTACAAATCCTACAAGGAAAGATCCAATCTATACATAGGTTCATTTCTCAATTGTCAAATAAGTGCCATCCATTTACCCATATCTTGAAGAAATGGATCACATTTCAATGGGTTAAAATTTGCTAGATAGCATTTTCAAAACTCCAAATATACTTGGCCAATCTACCAGTCTTGAGACCGCCAACACCTGGATGACACCTCCTTCTCTAGATATCAACAACAAAGTATGCACTAGGGGTATTTTTGGCCAAACATGATGATCAAGGTAAATAACATGTAAAATATTATTCAATCCACACTTTGGTGACTTATGAACATAATTATATGCCTATTGATAATGAATGTTTAGCTATGGTTTTTTATACTCAAAAATCGAAACATTATATATTAAACAACAAAACTATTATCATCGCCAAGGTGGATCCTCTCAAATTCCTATTGTCCAAAGCATCTCTTCAAGGATGCATGGCTAAGTGGGTTATGATCCTAAGTGAATTTGACATTAAGTATCAGAATCAAAAATCAATCAAGGAGCAAGCTATTAGTAATCAACATGTAGAAGCTCCTATTGAAAACACTCAACCACTCAAATTCAAGTTTTCAGATGATTCTATTATGTAAATAGAAAAAGCATCACAGGAACCTAAATAATGAAAGTTATATTTTGATGGATCCTTTACATCCTATGGATCTAGAGCTAGCATATTGTTGATTATACCCTAGGGGGATCTAATTCCCAAAGCATTTCATATACAATTTCATTGTACAAACAATATGGCTAAGCATAAGGCATTGATTTTAGGGTTTCACCTTACCATACAGTGGGATATTTAGAGCTTAAAAGTTTATGGTGATTCCCAATTAATCATCAATCAAACCACTAATCAATATCAAACTAGAGATAACAATCTTAGTCCTTACAAGCAAATTGTTGATAATCTCAAAGGTTATTTTAAATCTCTATAGTTTAAACAAGTACCAAGAGAAAAAAATAGATTTGCCGATGTAATAGAAATGATTGGTTCCATGATATAGATTGATGGAGTGCTAAAGAGTATCAGTTTTTAATTCAAAATCTTCTTCAGCTTGCATATATTTTGTTAGATTTAGAAAGGGTATGCACCATTATTGGTCCCAATTCCTCCCCTGAATTACCATGGTTCTAAGATTTTTATTACTTACATGATCATGTTTTCCTAGCTAACCTATCCAATAATCAACATAAATTATTACAACATTGTTTATCATGTTATACCCTCCTTGGTAACATGTTTTATCATAAAGGCTATATTGGAACACTTCTTCATTATTTATCTTCAGGATAATCCAACCAAGCGCTGAGGGAGGCTCATGAGGGAATGTGTGGGGCCAACACTAATAGTGTAGTCTTAGCAAAGAATCTCCTCAAAATAGGCTATTATTGGCCAAAAATGGAGATTGATGCTTGTAATTATGTAAAGAAGTGTGTTCCTTATCATCAACATAAAAATTTAATACATGCACCTTCCTTACCACTATAACCAATCACAACACAATGGCCATTCTCTACATGGGGCCTCAATCTCATCAAAAAAATAAACCCAACATCTTCAGATGGACATTAGCATATCCTAACTGTTATTGACTATTTTACTAAGTGGATTGAGGCCATTCCTCTCACTTATGTTATCAGGAAGAAAATTTCCAAATATATCCATTACCATATCATCTATCGATATGGCATCCTAGCTCACCTTATATCCAATAATGGTGGACCTTTTGTAAATCAAGATGTAAAAGCTCTTTGTGTAAAATTCAAAAGCAAGCACAAAAAATCAACTCCATATGGCTCGTAAGGCAACATACAAGTCGAGGCATCAAACAAGACCATTGTAGCCATTTTAAATAAGACTTTCAATTACACTAGCCATAATTTACAAATCTTTCTTACCCTCTGGGCTTATAGAACAAGTCATCAAACCCCAATAGGAACCACTCCATACTCCCTTGTCTATGGCATAGAATCTATTATCCTGATCAAGATTGAGTTGCCATCATTATGAATATTACTAGAGAATATTAAAGATGATGAGGAATATAGAGTCTCAAGGCTACAATAACTATAACTTCTTAATGGCAAGCATTTGGCTGCCCTAAAAAATTTGTAGGCCTATCAGAATAGATTGTGGAGAAGCTACAACAAGTGCATTCTCCTTTGGTACTTTGAGATTGGTGATTTGGTCTTGAAAGAGAACCAAAAGAACACAAATGTTGAACATAAGAAAAAAAGTAAGTTTCAACCTAATTGGTTGGGACCATTTGTTATCATAGCAAACTATGGATTAGGGGCATATTTAGTGGCTAAACTAAATAGTGAAGAACTTCTAGAGCCCATGAACATTGTGCACCTTAAGAGGTTCTACGTTTGAATAGATTTGAACCATTATCTACAATACCCCTTACTTAGGGGCAACTTGTACCAAAGTAATTTCATCTTACCATTTTATACTACCTTGGACTACTCTCACATGATTCGTATTACTTTCATAACTCTGGATAGTGAAAGCTTTTGAACCATTGGTACTTTGAAACACATTCTATCCTACCCTATGTAGTTCTCTCTGAGAACCATATTCTTTGGACCACTCTCCTCAAGAACCTCATTATTTATCCCAACTTGGACCATCCATCTATTGGACCCTATTCTTTGGACTGTTCTCTTTGAGAACCATATTCTTTGTTATGTCTTGGGCTTAGTGTAACCTAAAAACTTGGATCCCTTAACCAGTTATGATCCTGATTATGTCTCTTTAATATTATGAACACCTTAAATTCTAGTTCTACAAAGTAGTTCATCCAAAATAGTATTTCATAGCTTCTTTTATAGATAAGTGAACAATGACATATTTTTAGCTCAGGATCTTTGCATGTTTCATGGTTCTTTAGATTGATTTCATGATGCACACTATTCTATCATTATTTGTTTTTCTTTGGTGAACATTGTTGTATTTTTAATATCCTCTCTCTAATCTATTTTTGAGCATGTGTCATTACATCTAGATTTAGCTGTTATTAGAACTCTTAGTTCCATGTTCCATTATTTGTATTTCACATAGGTTGTTATAGCTAGATTAGTTTTTTATTGGAACTTATACTCTCACATGATCATTTCCTTTAATATTTGGTCCCCCTTTGTACATATTTTATCCCAAAAACACCAAAAACATTAGAAAATGATCTAAAAAAGAACAAAAACATCATCTCGCTCTTATAAATTTCTTTCCTCATGCTCTTGCCATTTTGCAAGCATTTTATCCTACTAAATTTCAAGATCATTCTACCTCATCCCACCATGCTTTCGTCATTTTGCAAGTAAATTAAGTTCCACTAGCTTGCCATTTTGCAAGTCATCTCATCTCACCAACTTGTTGATTTGCAAGACCAATCACATTTGTCAAGTCTTCCCTTTTCTACTACAATATTAATCATATGTTTTTTATCATCATCATGTCTTCTATCTCACTTCTTGTATGAATTACATTTAGCCTAAAGTTCATATTGGAACATGTGTCCATATAACTATGTAGGCAACATCCACTTGTTTTGTACATCTGGAGTCAACTGAGTCAACCCCTTCCTTTTCTTCTCTTCCCCTATTTCTTCTATCGATGTTCCTCTTTTAATAGAGAATAAATTTTTTGTACTTGTTATTTGTTACATTGTAGTGGAAAGTAACTCCTCTACCACAACTGCATGAACAACTATTTTTAAACCACACTAACTTGGTTTTTGTTTGTATGTGTTTATTATAGTTTTATTAGTGTTTTATTATTTTTTCTTGGTGTTTTGTTGTGTTTTATTGTTGTTGTATTTTGCTTTCATGCCTCTTCATTTATTTCTTCTCATTTTCTCTTTTTATGACTTCATATCTCACCTTGGTCTTGTGTTTCCCTATATGTTATTGATTTTCTCTTTTGTTTTCAAAAACATCTTGATGATTCACATGGATCTTGATTATTTATTTCTTGATCTTATGTTATTAAGTTGTTTTTGAACCTTGTTATTTATTTAATTTTTGTTGGTATTATTTGGTCTTTTATTTTCATGTTTGGTTTTGCTTCTTTGTTTTCTTTTTCTAAGAACGTCTTGATGATTCACATAAATCTTGATTATTTATATCTTGATCTCATGTTGTTAAGTTGTTCTTGCTTTTCATTTTTAAACATTTTATTTTTACCTAAATCTTGATTATTCATATCTTGATTTTAAGTTGGGTTACTTTATGTTTATATTTTTTTATCTTTGCTTTTTTGTTTAAATGTAAATATCTATAACTCTAATTTTGGTCATTATTTTACCATTAACCTTAGTTATAGGTATTCACATTTGAACTGGCTCTGCACAATTAAAGTGACATGTTATTATGAGTTCTTCATACTTATGATGCCTAATTTTTTTACTATAGAAATCATTTTGTGCTCTAGACTCAAGTCTAAACATCAACACAGCTCTAATGAATAGATCTTAAGATCACTATGCATAAACTATGATCAATACATTTAGCACCTAAATTAATGCTTAGGCATACATCTCTTCACATACATCATGAGTCTAGTCAATCTTTGGTCAGTTTTTCATCATCCCTCATTCCATTATCTCCCAATTTTAGGTGAACTACATTGGCTTGAGGTCCATTTAGACTATGTAAGTAGTGCTTGGATACATGATGTATCTTAGATTAGCTCAGCTATCTTAATTCTTCTTTTCATCTCTTTCATCACTTTGTGCATTCTTGTATGCTTGGTTTTTTTTAGCCTTTTCTAAGCCACTATACCATCACATCTATGTTTTCACCCTCTCATATTTAATTTATATTTTAGGTTATATCCTTGAGCTAATTAATTGTCATTTTTCCCATGTTGGGGCACAACATTTGAACCAAGTCATAAATCTAAATCAGCCCAATGAGGGTAAGACCATTATTTATTCTTTATCAATGATAAAAATTAGCCTAGCTATGGCACAACTATTTTATCATGATCAAATCTTCTCTACTGGGGCACTTCTTATTATCATCTCTTTGGAGACCACATTTTCCTTTTCCTCTAATTCCAAGCTCTCCACACATTTTCCCATGATGGAAATGTTTTAATGTGCAACTTGTCTCAAGATTGATCAATGATGTAAGTGCATAGCTTGCACTCTCAAATTGGGTGCATACAAAGTGTGTTGCTTATATGTTTGGATTGACTCTTTCCTATCACCCCCATCTTTGGGACCCATTATACTTTTAATTATATTTTTATTTTTTATGGAATCAATGTATACAATCATTAACTCATCTGGATGTGATATATTCTATGGGTTAAAATCTCACTTTCTCTCTCTTTTTGAGAGTCCATCCTTCTCTTTCATCCTTGTATGTCCTCTCAAGGAGGCATCATGCATCATTTCTAATTTCTTCTTGTAAACTCTTTTCTTTGAAAATATGTTACCTCATCTGAATGTCTCTCTATTCCTTCTCAAACAAGGGCAAAATTTAGACATCTAATTCCTAACACTATTTGTGTTGAAATTATCAATCTTACTCAAATTGCACTCAAATTCATAATTTAGGTCAAAATCACTAAAAATACACTAAATGTTTTGAGCTTGTCATAAATAAGTTCTGATTTAGGCCAATTTAACTTGAGGAAATGCATTTTATGTGATACCTAACTTTGATCAATTCATTGCGAGTCAAAATAATGGTTTTGCCTTTTTGTACTCTGGATCACTTTTTTCTTCTAATTTGTTAGTACACATCATGTACCTTTTTTATTTTGTGTTGGAAACATCCTAAATGAGAATATGGTTCCAACACATCTAACATCATTTTCCAATTCTTCTAGAGTCAAATTATGACCTAGTAATATGACTTTCTAACCATTTTGATTAATGGAAGGCCAATCTCCAAAGAATTTCATAAATATTGATTAATCTTATTTAAGGCTAATTAATTTAAAACAAGATATTAAGTGGATTTTCTTTGGATGTTATTCATTATTTCAATATTGGAAAATGATTATCAATATTTGCATCACCTAGTGATATCATCTATGGTGTGGTATCCATAAGCCATAAATGCATAAAATATCTGAATGATGGGCACCCATGCCTAATTAATGACCCTTCATCCCAAATCATTATGAGGCTATTTATAGATTTAATTTCAAATATTAGATTAATCCATGGCCACACATCTCAATCTTGAGGTGAATGATCTTGATTGATCTTTGACCATTTTCAAAATATTAAATAGAAGGGCATAGAACACCATATCTTAAGCTAAAAAATATAGATTTATAATTAAAAATTATCTCCACGTCTTTTTGTGTTGATCAATTGTGTCTTATTTGCAAGTTTTATTTGATAAGCTAGATTAGAGATTTATTCTATTAATATTAAGCTATGCATAGTGATCTTGAGGCAATGGAGGAGCAAAGAAGCTATTATTGACAAAGACAAGAACATTAGATCAAGGGGAGAACATGCTTGGAACCGCTCTTGGGTGGTGGAATCGATTTGGGAAGGTAACTAGTATTTCTTTCTTTTAATTTATTCTTAAATATCATTAGCAAACCTTACATGAATAGGTTGGCTTTGTTTGTTTGGTTCTTTATGCATTTTCATGGATTTATTTACTAATTCTTGACTCAAAACCTTTGTAATACATTCTACAATAAGGTGTAGAAGAAGTGTGTTTAATTTTGTATTTATTATAAAATCATCTGACAGTTTTATTTTTAAAATATGATCTATTATAAAAAATGATAGCTGAAGGAATGCTAAAATAGGAAATAATATTAGTCATCAAAAACTTACATATATCATTCCCTTTGGTAAACTCTAAGGGAATGGCTTCTACACATTTTGTAAAATATTATGTGGTTGTAATGATGAATTTATGTCCAACAATGGATACCAGATTGATTTTTCCAATCAAATCAAATCCCCATAAGGAAAAGGGCCAAGGTGAGACAATCGCTTGTAGCTCATTTGATGGTGCATGATTCAAATTACTATACTTTTGGTATTATAAGCATAATTTTGCATGTTTAATACGTTCTTGTTCTATTTTAGGCCTATAATGACCTTCATGTAATAGTTTTTAGGACATGGCCTATCCGTTAAAGTGAACCCCACATTTGTTGTCATGCATTTATAAGAGTGCCATGCATATTTCATCTTTGTTTTATCATTGGATCAGTTGTCCATCAAAAATTTGATTAAATCATTTCCAATAATAACATAATGGAGCACTTTGCATTGTAATTTATGTTTACCATTTCATTTAAAATTGTTTTCTCTATAAGCTTGATAAAGAATTTTATAAATATCAGTATACCATTTTGTGTTTATAGTAATATGGGTAATAGAAAGAATGGCCAAGTCATTCATTTGATCAGATGAAATGGGAGGATTTCATAGCTAGTGTATTATAAATTTGATGTGATCATCATCAAAAGTCATCAAGGATGTTGCACTTTCCATAGCATCTGCATGGCAGTTATATTTATGTGGAATATTTTTGATAGAAAAAGTGTCAAATGTTTGGTGAAGCATTCTCATCAATAAGATAAGGGTTAACCACTGGTAGATCAGTTGTATAAATATTCAAACATTATATTTTGGCTTTGAAAAATAAGTTATGCAATATGGGATATATTTATGACATGTAATTTTTTTTGAAAAACCTAAACCTTGATGACTTGTATTGGTTTGAATAAAAATAGGTTGAGTGATACCTTGATCATGTTTACCTAATCCCTATCCTTTGTATCCAAATTTTTTTAAATAGTGAGAAGTAAAATCAGGATTATAAGATTGTAGTGCAGTATTATCCATTTTGTTTACAATCGCACAATATTTAAAGGGATTAGTATCCATAGGATAAGTGTAAATGAACCCCTGGTGATTGAATTTTAATCATGTGTGCAAAGTGGATGGAACTAAATACATCATATGTATCCAAGGTCGACCTAAAATAATGTTATAATTTAAGTCATTTGGAATAACTTGGCACATATTAGGTATGGTACGGGGACTTGCAGTAATATTCAATGTTATTTATCCCAACACTTGTCACAAATTTTTATCAAATCCATTTATTCTCATATTATATGGCTCCAAGTTTTAAGATCCAATGCCAATTGAGGAGAGAAAATATATGTTACAAATGTTGAGTCTACAACCATTGTCCACAAGAACTTATTTTACCCTTTTATTGCAAACACACACTTGGATGTATAATGTAAAACAACTATTTATAATATGTTGTGGTGTTAATTCCTCTTTTTCAAAGGATATATTATTCTCAATCCATTTGATGGATTTTAAAATAGAAGATGCATATGATGGTTCCACATTACAAGGTAGCATAGTCATACGCAATGCATTTAAAAGGACATATTTATAATGGGATGGTCAGTGTAACAAATATAAGAGGTAAGTTTGGTTAATTATATCCTTGGATAGGTTGGGAATATGACATGGGTTGAAATATTATTTCATACATTCCCTTTGGTACTTTGTAGTAATAGGTAAAATCTCATTATAAACATTAGAACAAGGAGTATGATAGAATACAGATTTTATATACCATATAGATTAGATGGATTTAACCAAGTAAATAATGTGTAAAAATATAGTAAATATAAGGTATTAGACAAGGAAATAATTTAAATATATGTCCACAACATGCATGATTTCAATATTTATCAATCAGGGATCAACACTAGGAAAAGAAATCAAAAAATTCTACCTGGCCTAGGGTTTTATGTTTAAAGGTTGGGTTCACCAAATGTTTAACCCTAATTTGTATATAAGGTATTAGAAAAGGAAATAATTTAAATATATGTCCACAACAAGCATGATTTCAATATTTATCAACCAGGGATCAACACTAGGAAAAGAAATCAAAAAATTATATCTAGCCTAGGGTTTTATGTTTAAAGGTTGGGTTCACAAAATGTTTAACCCTAATTTGTATATGGATCATATTTATTGGTTAGGATTAAGTATTTAAAAAAATAGGTCACAATGGTGAATATCAAATCTAAATCATTCCAATTAATGTGTTGAACTCAAATGTGCCATATGTTGAATCTATATAACTGAGATAGGTTATTAATGGAAAGTACAACTATGGTAGATATATAAATGAAATAAGATAAAATAATTAGTTGTCTCTAATGATAATACAATGTTAGATCTAGTATAGGAAAGAAGTATATTCTGGATCAATTATCAAATTTTATATTTAGTGTCTTTGGATCTATGGACACTTGCATCAGCCTGGGATAGTTATGTCAATGATATTTTATGGGTTTGATGCTAATGTCATGTATGTAATATGTACTTAAATAAGATGCGACCACTTAGATGCTTCTAGTTTTATCTTTCTTTCATTTAGGTGTATTTATATTTGGGTCATGAAGTGTCACTCTAGGTGAAATGGCAAAGCCCTAGCTTTGCATCTTTAATGTGACCTTGGAGTAAAATGGGTTAATGAGAACACAGTTTCTAGTTGACCTGAAATAACCCCATTTTCAAAGGGTGTTGCCTACATAGCCCATAATTTATAATAAATCCTCATACTCATGTATTTTTATCCTACATGTTGGCTTGTGTGTGAGTCATGCAATGTGTAAAGCAAGTACAATAGTGACCTAGCTTGTAACTTGGAAAAAATGACCTTATGATTGTTCCTTTATTACTCAAACCTATAGCTAGGTTGTTCCTTAGACTGATATCATAGTAAGGTAGAATAGAAAATCTTTTGGTAATTTGAGTGATTTTTTAGTGCTCTTTTGGTCTGATTCTAAGTGAAGAATGAATGGGGGTTGATATTGATTTATACCAATCTTATCATGAGATAACTCACATTAAAGCACTTAGGTTGACCATTATAATATGTTTTATTTATGAATTGGTTGAATTTAGGGCACTAGATACTTGCATTAAGCTAAGATAGTAATGGCAATGCTATTGTCTAACCTAGATGTTAGTTTCCAAGGAGGAGAGTATGCATAGGCTCAAAACTTGTAAAGGTATAATATAATTATATTTTAAGTATTTTGGGAAAGATGAGATGTCTATGTCATCAATATAAGGCTATTCAGAATAAGAGATAGGCCAAGGGGCATAAGATAGAGTAAATGTGAGGCTTTTAGAAATAAGGTATGTGTAGAACTAAGAGGAATAGCCAGGGTCATGAGTTTTCCATGTGTAAAAGATTAAGGTGATACATAATCACAAAATATTATCTACACTTACACACACCACCATAGTATGGGATAACTACATGGATTTTAATCCCTCTTTGTATTATTGGTATGTAGGAAGTGTTGAACATAGGGGTATTGGTTCCAATAACAAATGCAACTATTAACCCCTTTTTACCACGTGATTGAATTCATCCTCTTGTTTCATTGAGCACTAAGTTTTACTAAGTTGAAACATCAAAATTTGGAATATGCATCCAATGATAGGGTTTTAACTAAGCTATTTCCCATAATCTTAAAAGAATATGCACTAAGATAGTTTTATGATTTACCACATTAATCTGTTCATCCATTCAATCTTTTTATAGATTTGTTCTTTGCACATTTATCAATGAAGGGATTCCATATGTTTAGATTTCTTAGCTCAAACAAGAATCCAATGAGCCTATCATATAATATGTCTAAAGGTATAAGACCAACTATCCAAGATGATGAATCCTATGGAAGATAAAGAATTACAATAATTTTTTAAACAAAGTTTGCTTCCACCTTTATATGAATCTATTATGTTTAAAACTTTATATCATTCATGTATTTGTGTCATACATTTAAGTAAAGAGAGGTCAAGTTGTTGGAAATGAACAAGCTTAAGTATGTAATGAATAATTTTTCTACTTCTCATGATAATAATATGAGTAATCCATCATACAAGGTGAGACCAACTGAGAATAATAATGATAAAAAAGATACCTTCAATGAAGTTTCATAACCTATTCCACATATTATATTATCATCTCCTCCACAAAGATAGTTTACCAACTTACCAGAATCTCGCTATAAGGTATTGAAAAAGTTATTAGAATGTAATATCATCTCATTCCCTCCTATTATAAAGGTTGATATGATTAAGCCTCTTCCAAAAATATTTGATTAGAATGTTTTTTGTGAATATCATACACACATATGCATCAGTTTAGGACATAATATTTAAGATTTGATAGATGATAACATCATTGATGTGAGTATACCTAATGAAAGTACACAACAACAACTAAGTGAAACTAGGATAAGGAATATATTTAGAGATCCTTTCCCTAATCATACAAGTCAAAAAACAATAGATAAATAATTAATGCATTACACATATAATGCACATCCTCCAAAAGTTGCTTATCATCCTGATATCAAGGCACAACATCCTTTAAATGGAATTATCGATACAACAATCATGGCCCAATGTATAACATGACACAATCACAAAAAAAACACAAGATAAGGCATAAGAGCCACATACAAGGGACATGTTCAAATGTCACTCACACACATAGAAGCACACAATAGAGGATTAGAACCACAATCAAGGACATGTTCAAATATCTACAATCTAAACAAGATGTATACACACAATACATGAAGCAAGGAAGTAAAAAACAAAAAACATGAATGACTAAGTGAATTAGAATAACTTAGGGAGGATTCATCCTTTGAAATTCATATGATGATAAAAAGACGTATATAAGTTATCTATACCATATGATCACTTATATGCGTGCCTAAATTGCTAATAACTATCTTGACATTTTCACTGTGTATGTTTTTGTCCACATGCATCTTATATCACTATTTTTATTAGTTTATATATGATGATGCCATGATCTTCATGTTATCATTATTACTCATATTTACATATTTTCATAATATATTTCACAAACTTTTTCTTTTGAGTTAAGTTATTGCACATGATTTACAATTCACATCAATATATGGGGCATACATAATGGATTGTCTTAGAAACTATGTTGCAACAATATATAACACAATCAAAAATTAATAGGCTTTACACAATTGATCATGATCCATACTCAATTTACCTAGAAATCATTTTTAAACAACAACACTCCATTTGGACAAGGGCATAGGCTAGCCATGTCTAAAACAATATGGTGTTGTCCTAAGAGGTATAAAATAATGATTTATATAATTTCTCAAAATCACATGGAGTTACAGGACAATTTATAGTAGATAAATAGAATTATTTTAAAAAAATAACTAGGTTTGTCTAAAATTTTCCTTATAATGGGGGCATCATGTGTGGCATGTGTTCTATAGCTTTGTATAGATATTTTGCTTAGAAAATTATATGATATCACTTAGTTTTAGAATCTATATACACTCATATATTAGATTGAGGGCATGTTCACTGCACATGACCACCTCCTTTCCTAGTTTTACACCCAATTTGTAGACTTAATAACAAATCATGTCATTCTCTATGTTGTATACATCAAATTTAGATTATGCTATTTTTACACCAATTTTGCATCAAAAATGAATCATATTCCATCTATAGTAGTTGATTCACTTTTTTGAACCATGTTTGCACTAGAATGATCTATTAGAATTTATACAAGGATTTCAAGTTATTATACTACTTTACATATGTAATGATGGAGTCATGCACACCTTGATTTATTAAACACACTCTCCTATCAATGAAGATTGGGGTATGCATAGTTCAATCCAATTTTTTCAACAAAGAAGTAAATCTCTAAGGATCCAACCCTCTATAATCACCAATTTTGCTCCATAAAAAACAACGGTTCATATACCCAATCAGATGTATTTGTTTCTTGTTATTTGATTTATAAGTTTTATTATCTTTAATTTATTATTATAATATTAAATAAGGACCAATTTATACATGTTTCATTATAGGTTTTCATGAAGCATAGTTTAGCCTGTGGCCTACATTAAATATTGTTCTTTGTAGGTAAGTTCAGGTATAACTCTTTTGCTTTTACTCTAGTACTTTCATTTTATTTCATTATTAGAATAAAATGAGAGAAAATATAGACACATAAATTAACATTTATTTCTAAAATAATGTACTTGTGACTACTCTTTATACACACTTAGCTCATGCCCAATTTCATGGTCCTCAACCACCCTTCATTCAATTTTTATGCAGATGACCCTTACCTCTTAAGAAAATTCTAATTCTAAATATCCCAATTCAACATCCTAAGTAACATAAACTCAATTTTAGATTAATCCATACTTCTAGTTTAGTTTCTTATGCTCTTTATCCAAGGCCACTCTTTTTAGATTATTTCGCTCCCCTATACTGTCCAATTCCATTAGCCACAACCCCCAGCCAAATAATGTCTATTTTATCAAATTCAAATCCACCAAATGGGTCATCCCACACATTTTGCAAGATTAATTTGAAATAATTCTAGAATGATCACTATAAATCCATAATTTCAATCAATTATTCACTAGCGTCTCATATGATTGAAAATCACCATAATATCTAATTTCAAATCAATAGAAAATAACCTATTTTCCCTAATTTAGAGTCCACATAGCCATAGTAGCCATGAACTAAGTTTAAATAATCCTCCAATGTCACAGGTCATTATTTAAGAATATAATAATAGTGATTAGGATTGCACCAACATTTAGCATTTTGTATCACCCTTTCACACACACACACCACCCTAGCATGGGAGAACTACATGTAGTTTGATCCCTCTTTGGAGTATTGGTATGTAGGTATCACTCAATATAATGATGTTAAGGTCAATCAAAACTTTAATTGCTAACCTTTTTTTGCCCTGTGATTGCATTCATCCTTTTATGTCATTAAGATTAGATTTTAGTAAAGAAGAAGATATAGAGTGGTTTTTATGATAGATTCAAAGCTCTAGCAAGTCACCACTCCTTATACACACTTATTTAATGCTTATTTCCATATCCCTTAACCACCTTTCCTTCACTTCTTATGTATATGATCCTTACCTATAAATCAAATTTTGATTCCAAATATCTATATTCAACATCCTAAGCAACCTAGCTCACTTTTAGATTGATCCACACTTTCAATTTAGTTGTCTATACTCTCTAGATAAGGCTAACCTATTTGGACTATCCCACTTCTCATTAATATCTAATGTTTCTGTCCACATCTTCCTACCAAATAATGACTATTTTTTCAAATTCAAATTTTCTATACAGGTTATCTTGCACATTTCACAAGCCTTATCTGAAGGAATTCTACATTTTTCACTAAAAACCACATTTTCAAGCCATTATCCATTAGAGCCTCGTATGATTAAAAATCACCACAATATAAAACTACACATTGAGATAAAACCACATATTTACCCAAATCAAAGTCCACACATCCCTAGTAGCCATAAGTTAAGTCTATATACACCTCCAAGATCACAAGTCATTGTTAAAGCATTTAATCACACCAGGATTGCACCAATATTTACAATTTTTTAACTAGTCTTTCACACACAATACCATATCATGAGAGAAATACATGGAGTTTGATCCATATTTGTATTATTGGTATGTAGACATCACTCAATATAAGGGGAGTTGAGGTCATGCAAACTTAAAGTATTAATATATTTTTACTATGTGATTGCATTCATTCTCTTGTGTCATTGAGCTATAGTTTTTAGAGAAAAATAAGGTACATAATGGCTTATACAATAGATCAAGAGATCATATACAGTCAAATAAGACATACAGGTGCAAGTGAACATGTAATATTAGTCATAAAGATCAAACCCTCATAGGATGTCAGTGTGCCCTAAGGACACCAACACAAGTTTCCCCTAACTAACTATAGTGGCCTTATACCAAATCCAAGCAAACCCTATTCTTGATTCATAGCATCATCATGTAGTCATATAACCATTTTTAAAGTTGTACTTATAGTCTTGCACATTTTATTTCTAGCTAAGTTATATTTATTTAGTACTTTTCTTTATTATTATTTTTTTCTAAATAGCAAGTTTTAAATCAATTTTTGTCATTTGTTACATATATGTAGCAATTTGATTTTACGTATCCTTTTTCTAATTAGGACTAAAACTATGTTAATTACCAAATTTGATAAAACATATTCACATTGGCATAACCTTGACTTTATTGAATTGAAACAAGTATTTAATGCCCCCATCAATAAGTTTTAGGTGATGAAGTGTAGGTATGGGCTCAAGGCCCAAAATGTCATCCTTAATGACGTCATGAGATATTTGTATGAATGTAATTCATACAAATTAATCAAAAATGTATTTATATGAATTACATTCATGTAAATGATTCTTATTGAAATATTTTTCACACTTAACCAAACAAAATAACTCTTATAAATAAATCAAAATTATATTTTTATGAATTACAATCATGAAAATGATTCTTATTATAATATTATTCAAACTTAACCAAATAAAAAAATTAACTACTATTTTAGCCTTTTAGGACTTATACGAATGTAAATACCATGTTTGTTAAAGATCTGAGTAGATGAAATCAAGATAATAATATGCAATAAATACATCCATTAATTTTTTATAAAATTTAGTAGCTTTGACCTTTCTAAAAATAGTAATAAATAGTGCAAGTAAGAACTTAGTTAGAAAACAATTGAGAAGGATGATTTAGAAGCTGTAAACTGAGGTAAAAGCTATTCTGAGTGTCATAAATAGTATCATAGTGTCATAAACCCTCTTGGATAATAGTTCCCTAATTGGATAGTAGTGTTATTATTAGAAATTTAGTGGTAGTGTCTTGATATTACTAATAGTGTCCTTCGTGCAGGACTATCTCAAGCTTCTGGGTGCACCTGTGTTTGGATATCTAAGGTTTGTTCCTATATGAACAAGTTTTAAAACCCTATGTATTATCTATTTTGACTAAATTTGGGAGTAAACCCTAATCATTCATGTAGTTAGAGCATCTAATTGTTTCAAGCTAAAAAATGTGTTTGTTAGTAGGGTAGGTTGGACATCCTCAACACCCCATTGTTATGAGAGTTGAATACATACTAATACTCTGAAGAGGGATTAATCTCTATTCAGTTCTCTCAACCTAAGTGCTAGTACAAGTGAAAGTGAATCTAATATGATAGTGGTCCTGAGTTCCTTGAATGTGATTGAGACTGAAAATCTAGGTAATCTAAGCTTATGACTATTGTAAAAGGTAATATGTAGAAATAGGGTAGAATAGGGATTGATAACCTTAATTATGCACATTTGTTCTAGGTTTAAATGTGTATTTTATATTTTATTTCCATTTAGTGGTTAGAGGGTTAAATGTCATGTATATATTATTCTTATGCTTGTGCGGATGCTAAAAGAGGTTTAGGCCAACCTTAGGAGGTTTTATATTTGAAAAGATATCCATTTGGGAAAAAGAGAGGGAAAGGACATTAGCATTATTATTGGGACACTAGAACTATGTGGTTCTAGTGTCCTTATTATTGCATAAGTGTCTAATTATCAAAACACTAAGCATGAAGAGCTAAGATCAAGAAGTGATGGTCTAGGACTGCTTTAAGGATGACTAGAGATGCATGTGGCCCATATAAAGGTTGGATAAATGTGATAATAGGATCTAGGATAGGTCTAGGGCTGATTTAGGGATAGGTAGTCTCAAGTATCACTCTTAACACTAAAATACCACTGTTAGGTGATTACATTCCCTCCCCATTTATTCTATAAATGCAACAAAGTGAAATGACTAGGATAATGAGAAAAAAATCATACCTAGACTTACCTAAGAGGTGAAGCTCATGAAGTTGGGTTTGAGTATGTGAAGCATGCTCCAATTCTTGTCCTACAAGTGAAACATGAATAAATTAGTCCTTAAGAGATATCAAAATCAAAATATTAAACTAAGTAAAGAATTAAAACTAAGTAAAGATATAGGAGAGAGAAAATAAATGAATACACCTCATTGGGTACATGAACCAATGCATAAACCTAGTGACAACTTGTGTGTACATGTATATAGTGATCAATCGATGAATATCTTGGATTAATCTAATGGATTACTCAATACTCATGTGTGGATGGATCAAGAACTCAATCTAGTTTTGAATTCATCATTACCCACCCTTGTTTGGTGGATCATGACCTATGAATATCTTGGATTAGACGGATGATGCATCCAACCCTCTCATGTAGGTGGATAAAGAACTCAAGTAGGCTATGAATCAGTCATTTCCCACCCATGTGTAGTAGATTCATTTGAAATTAAAATTGTGTTATGTAACTATAAATGACTAACTAGGTATGTTCAATTATGTGGCCACTCGGGTACATTAGGTAGCTCCATGCCACTCAAGAATGCCAACCACTATAGATGAGGTAAGGCATGAAATTAGTGTGTAACCTAGAATATGATGTTGTATATATATAACATATAGAATGACATGGAATTTGGAATTCTATATGATCAAATAGTGTGTAATTTAATATATAGAAATAATGTGCCATGGATATGCCCCCAAATCTGATATCTGAGTATATAGATTTTGGACTGAGTTGTAATAATCTATGTTTGGGTATCTAAAATAAATATGGGAATGGTTATGTTGTGCATGCTACCCATAGTCTGAACAAACTAATATGAATCTGAGCTAAATTGGTATGAATCTGAACAAAATTGATAAATTTATAATTGAATATATATAAACCTATATTAAAACCTATTATAATTTTATATCTAATCTAGATTTTTCTGAAAATAAGGCTACTAGATAGTAGCACCATATCTTGGAGAGTATCACCATTATTGGAAATGTAGCACTAGTGTCCTTATGCTCTAATTTTATTGTAACTATATTGACCTTTGATACATTCTTTTCACACTATGTTTACTTGAGCCTAATTTTCTATAATCTGAGCATTTGTGATAAAAATGTACTATGAATGCATTTAAGAGCTTGATCTCTATGAAAAACCACATGAATTCCCCCTCTTTTGAGGGGAATTTTTGAACCTATGCAAGAACTATCCTCAAAATAAAAATCTTTGAAAGATGTGTGTTAGTCTGAGCATATATGATAACTACGTAATAATCCAATATAAAGTGCATACATAACATCAAAATGTGAGATAATCATAGCATAAGTTTGTAATGTAAGATGTATGTCATATCTATCAATCACAAAGGTGTTAATATAGATATAACAATGTATGTAACAATAAATCTGAGTAAAAATTAAGTATCTACCTAAGGGGATGGGGCATGATATCCATCTAGACACTTAAGTAGGAATGGGAGATGCATTAAGTCCCTCATGAAATCTAAATTAGAGTGTGTAACGAGCAATAGATAAGTGTCATAGCCATGATGCATATAATAAAGCATACATACAACACACATGAGGCACACAAAGTAGGCAAAGGGGTCAAAATACAAGGGACATGGGCACATGTCACTAAATCTAAAAAAATAAGATATACAAAGACATGTTTAAATGTTCACATATGACAAGAAAAAAGCAAATTGTCTTATATCCACATAAAATGACATGTTCAAATGTCTACATACACAATCAAGAAGGCACACACAAGAACATGGGAACATGTCCAAAACATACATATTGTGAAGAGAAAGTGGCATAGAGCCAAAGAGCAATGGCATATTCAAATTCCCTTGAATAGAATAAGCATGGAGATATAATCAAATATAAACTAAGAAAGTTAGAAATGAAAGTATAAATGAATATGTAATATAAATTTGTGTAAGAGATAGGATGTACATATGTTAAGTCTAATGTAGTAATAGCTCGAAGAAAAAATTAAGTGTAACATGATCAATATCAAGATATAATAATGTTAAAGCTATGATGTAGGGTATATAAAGATAGAACTTGGTAATCAAAATTTTGTATAGGGTGCCCCCAAGTGGGTGAATGTGTCAGATGAAGAATTCATGTATCGATGTATATGCCCCCATTGGGTAGATAATATAAAATATGGATCAGTGTAGTGGGCTTGAGTCTTGTAACAATCTACAAGCACTCAACAAGAATAATTGAAGCATGTATGTATGATAAAACTGACTACACTAAGATAACAAATGTAGTGTGTAAAATATAATAAATATAAACATAACAATGTATATAATCTATGATTTTGTGTTTTCTAAGTAAATATTTGAATGTTTTTATGTTTTTGACATATTATATTATTTTTATATTTTATGGATATAAGTTATGTACAAGAAACATGAAAATGAATCTATATAACAGGAGTAAGAGAGAAGTATTTACAAGTTGGGCTGAACAATACTAATTGATGAGTCTCATGGGAGACTCATTATCACTATGGCCTATGTCAAAAATAAGAAAGTTAATCTCTCATGTAGTGTGATTGCTACGTTTGATTTGAATGGTGTTGAAGTATTAATTTTTGAGTATTTTTCATCATTAAAGTCACACTAGACTTAGAATGCTAGAGGGAATTGCCTCATACTGTAGATTTAACCTTTTTGAATTATGCTTTACATATTTATTTTGATTTTTCCCTTTGATATTGTGTTTATTTTAGGCATATGGTGCTTTGAAGGCTCTTTTTCTAGAAATCCTCATTTGATAATACTTGTTGTCTTAGTATGATTTTGAATTTGCAGCTAAAGTTCCTACTCTTTTTACAACATCTCCTATGTATCTAGATATTTTGCCTTAATAACCTATATCAATGAATGATTTACCTTAAGATGCTCAATAAATCCCAAACCTTGTTGACCAACGTTACCAATTGCTTGAATAGGATATTTTGCCTTGATAAACAGATTTGCCTTAGGCCTACTTTCCCAAAACCTAACCATGATAATCAAACTATTATAGATATTTTTGACCAGAATCATATTATTTTGAAAGCTAAGCCTCATTTTGGAGAGGTAGGTTTACATCTTTTAATTATTTTACTTGTTATTTTTGTACTATTGCTATATGTGATTATGTTATGTGAACTTTATGTTGTTCTAATTTATGCTTTGGTAAACATTTTTGTATTGTTTTTGAATTTGACCCTTTTTCAATTTGTATATGTACCATTGTATGTTTTTTAGATTATATATCATTGTTTGATTAATTTATATCCATAACCTATTGTATTTTCCTTTTCAATGCTAAATAAGAATCGATGTGGTGCCCATGCATTCTATGATATGCACAATAATATTTGGATCTCCTCACTGGGTGTAGAGGGGGTAGGTTGATCAACTTAGCTTTTATAATTTCCCTTAGTACCTCACTTAAACTCTTATTTTATCTTTTAATGCTTTTTTAATTGTTAGTTTTAGATGTACTTTATTGTGATTTATGACATGGATATGAAAGAGTGATAGGCACAACTTTGCTAGGTGTAGATGCATATACATGGTATATGCTAGAATATTCTAAAGATTATGTACATGTAATGTGTTTGGAAAATAATGTGACTTGTTAACTTAATAACTTATTTTGATTTTTTAAATCTTATATTAGCTTACTCATACTAATAATTTGATCCCTTAGAGTCACACAAATGCAAACTTTTTTTTCTTTTGATTAAACATGTAGGCACACACCCTATAAGGAAGAGGTGTGAATATATTAAGTATGAGGATTAATGATAATGGTATAATCTAATTCATCTTGTAGAGGAGTGATAGCATGGACCTAGTTAGAGGTATAGTGGTTATCACCCTCATGGAGATGAGGAGAATAAGGAGATTCTTTCTTGTCCATAAGAAATGACATTAAAACTTAAAACTTGGTTGTTAGCTTATGTAATATCCTTATGGTATAAGATCCTCTATGTATGTAAATATTTATTTTTTAATTGAATTTTCCATAAGAGAAAAATAACATGCTAGAGATGAATGAAATATGACATGCATTTCAATTGATATAAGGCATCATGTATACATGTGTTTATGTCTTTTCTGATTTCATTCTAAATTAAAGGGAACAAGCATGCAAATGAAAGTATTAAACTTTACAACAAAAAGTGATACACTTCTTTTGTCATCATTATCATGATTATATCAAATAAAATCAAAAAATATATGGATCTAAAATCTAAATACTAGAGATATAAACCATAGGGTTATCTAGGGTTAGAGTTTGTGTAATTTTCGAAGTAATTTAGGTTCACCAAATGTTTTAACATTTTATGACTTAGATGAATGTAAATCCTATGGTTTTTTAAAAATGAGTAGACTAAATTAGAGTAATAGTATTCAATAAATATAGCTACTGATTTGTTACATAATTGAATAACTTTTATCTTTTTAAAATTAATAATAAATAGTATAAGTAAGAACTTAGCTAGAAAACAACTGAGATAAATGATTTAGAAGATGGAAACTGAGGTAGAAGTTGATCTAATTGTCACAAATAGTATCCTAGTGTTAGAACCCCTCTTGGATAGTAGTTCCCTAATTGGATAGTAAAGCCATTATTGGAAATATGGCACTAGTGTCCTGATATTGGTATTAGTGTCCTCTATACATGACTGTCTTAGGCTTTTGGGTGCACCTATGTCTATATATCTAAGGTCTATTCTTACATGCATGAGTTACGAAACCCTATATATTGCCTATTTTGATATAATTTATGACCGAACACTAATCCTCTATGTAGCTAGGGTATCCAGCTGATACAATCTAAAAAGTGTTTTTGTTAGTAGGGTACGCTCAACACCTCATTGTGATAAGATTTGTCTACATACCAATACTTTGAGGAGGGATCAAGCCTAATGTATTTCTCTCCACCTAAGTGTTGGTGCAAGTGAAAGTGAATCTAGTATGATAATGGTCCTGAGTGTCATGAATGTGCTTAAGACTAAAAATCTAGGTAATTTGAGCTTAGGATTATTAAAGATGGTAGTATGTATAAGTAGGGAAAAATAGAGATTGATAACCTTAATTATGCACATATTTTTCTGAGTTTGAAAGTGTATTTTGTATTTAATTTCCATATAGTTGTTAGAGGGATAAAATTCATGTATATATATTGTTTAAATACTTGTGTGGATACTAAAATAGGTCTAGGCTGACCCTAGGAGGTTCTAGATTTAAAAATATATCACTTTGGGAAAAAGAGAGAGAAAAGACATTAGCACCATTATTGGGACACTAGCACCATGTAGCACTAGTGTCCTTATTATGGCACTACTTTCTAATTGGTATAACACTAGGCATAAAGGGCTAGGACCAAGAAGTGAAGGTCTAAGACTACTTTAGGGATGACTAGGGATGCTTTTGGCTGACACAAAAATTGGATAAGTGTGATAATAGGCTCTAGGATAGGTATAGGGATAAGTAGTCTCAAGTATCACTCTTATCACTCAAATATCACTTTTAGGTGATTAGAACTACATACTAGAAATAATTAACTCCAAACTAAGATTAAATATTTATGAAATGTATAAAATAAAAAATAAAAAAGATAAGACACTTTGGCTCATGGCCTTATTAAGGTTTTATAAACCTCACTTATAAATCCATTTTTATCAGTGATGAAAAGATGAGCAATGAAAAACCTATATGAATGTGAAGGCTTAAAAAATATAATCCAAGGATTACTCATGTTTAAAAACACTAAATAAAATTTAGATGTAAAATGGTTGCCTAGCTTAATGGGCATGAACATGATGTATTATACCATCTTACATGTTTAGAGTAAGAATCCCTCAACAAGGACCTACAGGTAATAGGAAAAAACATTGAACATAAACAAATCATCTAAAATTTAACAAAATAAAAGAATGAAAAAGAAGGAAAAAATGAAACTAAAAATGACTCTCTAAAACCCTACAGCCTACTTTCTATAGAACTATGAAGTAAAAAAACCAACAGTTAATGGAACATAAGGAGGAGATATTCTTGAAACATAAAACATAAAATACACTTACGTTAAAGTAAAGGAAAAAACAAGTGAAGGAAATACACCTTCATCCCTCTTATGGGAGATGGAAGGTTGTTGTCAGCATTACATCTAGGGTTACAAATCTGCTTAGCACTTTCCATATTTACATGTAGGGTAACAAATATGCTTTCCATCTCACACTTTTATTTAATTGAAACACCTTACAAACCCATCTTGTCACCTTTTTTAGGACGAAGGCATGCATGGGTTGAATGGTCCTCATACCAACTACACCTATGGCCCTAATAGATCTTTCTTTCATTTTGGGGAGCTCAAACGTAACAATAAATGGAATAAAGAAGAAGGATGTTTTTTTTTAAAAATTGTTAGGCTTTGAGATGAGACACAATAATGATCAAATGGTTGATGAGGAAGATGACAATGAATATAGGTCTAGTGTAATGTAGATTGCAATTGAAAGTGACTGTAGTTTGGCCTTGAATAACCAACGTTTGAATGCAATCTTTGTTTCAAAAAGTTCCCAAAATCCTATGCCTTGCAAGATTAGGCAGAAATCAAGGATTGAGGTATGAGTAGACATCAATCATAAATCTCTATAATATTCAAAAATAAATTATGTAAAAGATATACATGTTGTAGAAGTGAAATCAAACATAAGCCAAAATAATCTTGTCTTCAATAAGCGAAAGATTCAATTATTAGTATTAGAAACATTAGCCAAAATAGCTTTAGGAAAGGTACATATATAGGTGGAAGATATTCATTTTCTCACATCCTTATGAATGTGAGATTATCTTACATAATGACTTAAAATAACACATAATCAAGATAAACAAGATGTATAGGAAAAAACCATTAAATAGTATTAAAACCTACACTAACACCCCCTTAAGCATAGATTAGGTGGGTATTGGAATTGAGTCCTAGCAACAAGAAATGATGAGGTACCTAAGTACATATAAAATCCCCCCCTGAAGAGGAAGATGGAGATGCCTAAACCCAAAGAAGTGCCTGAAAATGAAGATACTTGCTTTCAATGAAGGGTTTAGTGAATGTATCATCAATTTGTTGTATATTATAGATGTATTGGAGATCAATGAATTGCTCGTGGACAATCTCCCAAATAAAATGAATGTGAATATTTATATGCTTCATCCATTAATGGAGGACCAAATTCTTACAAATCTAGATTGTGTTTTAGTTATCACAAAAGTTAACTATTGGTTGTCGAAACTAGATGCCAAACTCAATGAGAATTCCATGAATCCAAATATTCTCAATGGTAGAATTAATTCTCCTTTGTATTATCCCTTTGTATAATATAAATTAATAGCATTATGCTTCTTAATTTAACAACTAATTTATCCCAAAACAATGGAAAACTTTAGCTTGAAGTAGACTTGTGATTTTGAATATAGCCATCCCAATCTAAATTTGTATACCCAATCAAGTCAATACCAGTGCCTACTCCATAATGAATCCCAAAACTATGAGTACCCTGAATGTAATGTAAAATCTGCTTAGTTTCTTTCTAGTGTAGCTCATGTGGTTCTTACATAAATCTAGAGACCATGCCCACTAAATATTAAATGTCAGGTCAAGTGTGTTTAAGATAGATGAGACTACCAATAATTTATCAATACAAGGTAACATCAACCAAAGGAGAAGGATAATCAACCTCAACCTTCACATTAGATAGAAAGGGAGTTGTAGTTAGTGTACAATTAGCCATGTTAAACCAAGCAATAAAATCAACAGCATACTTAGATTATAAAATAGTGATCTTGGATTCAGATTGAGAAATTTCATCTTAAGGAATTAATGTAATAATTTGAATTCAATCATTGAGAACCTATTAGACAAAACATGTTTCATTACTATAATAGTGGATGAGAAACTACCTGTGATCAATAAATCATCAACATAGAGAACCAGAATCAACAATGAGTCATCCTTTTGTAAAATGTATAAATTTAAAGTAAAATGGCATCTAGTGAATCCAACTAAAAGAAAAAAATATTCCATCTTGGGAGACCAATCTTGAGGAGTTTGTTTAAGGCCATACATGAATTTCTAAAAAAATTAAACTAAGGAAGAATCTTCAACAAATCCATGTGGTTATTCAATGTATTTTTATTCTTTTAGGTCACCATGAAAAAAATCACTCTTCACATCCATCTGATGAAAAAGATGTGTTGTGATAATGGTAAGAGTGAGTCAGCTTGAGTTTATTTTGGAAACTAGGACAAAAGTCTCAGTATAATCAATGTCAAGTACTTGAGAAAAACCCTTTGCTACCAAATGTGCTTTGAGCTTGTCTATGGACCCATCTACTATAAATTTTATTTGGTAGATCAATCTATATCAAATAAGTTTTCTTCCCTTATGAAGAGGGACTAAATCCCAAGTGTTTTTCCTCAATAAGGAACCATACTCCTCTTCTATAGTAGTATCCCACTCAAAATTGCATGATGCCTCACAAAATGATTATGGATCAGAAGTAGATACAATGAAAACATGTGGGGAATTTTGGAACTATGAACATGTTTGCCTAGTGTCTTATGGATATCCAACCCAATGATAAGCACTTTGCAATGCTTGTCTAACCCAAAAAGGACCAAATGTCATAGATTCAAGAAGAGATTTGTGATCCTTTAAATATAATCTAGGATAAGGAGGAGATGATTCCCCATCACTACGCTCATCAACATAACTAGAATAAGAATCTATATCATTAGGAAGCTACTCAAGCAAATCTTAATCATCATAAATGTCATCAAATCCCAGTACATCTAAATAATAGGGAGAAGTGTCAAATGTAGAGTTTGAATTACCCTCTTGAAAGTGAACACTTATCTCAATGAACAACTTGTGAATGGTGGGATGGATAAGCTTGTATCCTTTAACACCCTCAGGATATCCCATAAAGATGTAAGGTTGACTTTGAGGTTTTATTATCTTATGTTTCTTCTTAGGAATGTGGGCCATAGTAGGAGATCCAAACACTAGAAAGTGCTTAATTATGGATTTATGACTACTCCACACTTCAAAAGAAGTGACTCTCTTCAATTATTTATGAGGAACTCTATTCTCCATATAAAAAGCACAGTTGATAGCCTTGACCCAATATTGAGGTGTAAGAGACTTGGAATGTAGCATACAGTTGGCCATTTCCTTCAAGGTCCTATTCTTTCACTCTATAACACCATTATATTGAGGACTATATGGAACTATAAGTTGTATTTCAATCCCTTATTAAATGCAAAATTGCTCAAAATAATTAATAACATATTCACCACCATTATTAGTGTACAAAATATTGATGGTTTCACATGACTATTTTTTGACAAGAGCTTTGAAGTCATGAAAATGATCAAAGACCTTAGACTTATAATTAATAAATTACACTCAATTATATATTGAAAATTCATCAATGAAGGTAAACATGTATTTAGTCATGTTGAATGAAGTAGTTGGAAATGGACTAGTAATGACACTGTAAACTAGCTCCAATATCTATGTAGCTCTCCATGATTTACCTTTGTCATACCTCTCTTTAGGAATTTTACCAAGTATACAACCCTAGAAAACACCATTATAAAAATGAACATGTGAAAACTCTAAAACCATGTCATTATGACTGAGTTGCTTGATGTAGCAATAGTTGAGATGGTTGAATAACTTTTGTTATAATTTACTCACCCCATTTGTATGAATGGGCAGTACAGTAGAGGATTGATAAAGAGAAAAATGTGATAGAGTATATAATTGTGAATGGTGATTTTCTTTGCCAAATAAAACTATAGAGTCACTTTTCACTTCACTAATAACCACATAATTAGGTGTGAACTCAACTCTCTTGTATAAACTGATGTGAGTGATCTAATAAATAGATAGGATATTGGTGGATAATTAGAGAACACATAAAACATCCTGAAATGCCCCACCATTCACTTCAACACATCCTCTCCCACTAATTTTTTTAGAAGTCTTATCACCCAACAAAATAGAAGGCATAAAACAAGGCTCTAAGGATGATAAAAAGTCATGTGATGAATCCATGTGGTGTGAGGCACTAGAATCAATCACCCATGTAGAAGGCTTGGATGGAACTACAAAAATTACTTTTCCCTTGACTTTTTTATTTATATTATATTTATCCTTGGAAGACTCCTGTGTTAATGAACTTTGATTGGCTAAATTAGGGATAATGATATTATTTCTCGAGCATATTTTTTAACTGGTCATTATATTTATTCAAACATTTGGTTTCATCATGCCCAATTTTATTATAGTAGGCACATGTGAGTCTCTCTTTCTTGATTTTCCCACTTAAAGAGGACTTAGTTGATTCTTTCAACTTAGCATCATATTTTTTACCCTTTCTTTTCTCTAGGTCATTATTTTATTTCTTCTCCTTATTACTAGAATCCTTCTATTTGTTATGAATCATAAATAAGGCATGTGATTTAGAGAACTATAGTGTACCCATTTAAATAAGTTTATCTTGGTCCTAATTAAATTCAACAACAAAATCATCTGAGGATGGCATGGTCCATGTAGATCCAAGGGCATGTTTGGTGGCAAGGAAGGTAGAAACAAAGACAAAATACTTAGAACCTAATTTGGCAAGGATAGAAAGAATCAATTAAAAATCATTTTAATCTATGATGCACAATTTCAACTACAACCTAAGTGATTTGACTTTTGTGAAGAAGTCTTATATGTAAACACCCCAATTTGGCCAAAAATGGATTCCAACTAGGCTTTAGATTGGTTTCTACCAAACATTGCAAATTAAACCTAGAAATCATTGAACATCTCAATTTCATCTGCCCATCTATTATTAGTCCTCAAATTTTGTTAAGGCATCCCTATTTATGGTATTATCTTGTATGCAATAGTAACCTCTCATGGATTCATCCCCAGTCACCTTGTGACCTAACAACTGGTAGTTTGGCTTTTAGATCCATTAAATGGGGCAGTTGAACAATTATTAAAAGGCTAAAATGCTAAGCAAAATGAATCAACTAATTAAACCAAATTAAATGCTTATCTAAATAATTCATTTTCAATTAATGAATATCTAAAAATAAAAATTCAAAATATCAAGCTTCTTCATCATTACTTTTTTGAGTTGTCAAGCTTTCACAAAATATCTAATAAATATTTGAATTTGTGAGCCATGCCTATTAATTCAAAATAATAATAATTGCCACCTCCTTAGCTTAATTGGGGCTAGCCTCAACTCACCAAGGGTTAATTTGAACTCAACCATGCTTAATCCTAACCTAACTCAATTTGAGTGAGATTTAATTTTGGAGTTTATAAATAAAAGGCCTCACTTATTGATCTTTAAACTCTTTTGGTGTAAAGTTATTATGCTCAAATAGATGTAATAATATTTTTGAGTAGTGTTACCATACCAATTTCTTAATCCATGCCAATCCAATCAAAATTACCAAGGTGCCAAGGAGAGGTGGAGCAATGAAGCTTCATTGACAAAGATTTTTTGAGCACATAGCCAAGCAATCCAACTTCATCAAACAAGTAAATTTGGAGCTACAAGGAGAATAAAAGGGAGTTTATCTTTTCTTTTCTAGTTGTGTTTTAATTGTGTTCTTATTACTTATGCTCTCTCTAGTGTCTAGGATATAGGTGTTAGTTTTTAGTTTATTTGTTTTGATTTGATTTTCTTGACTAACATTATACTAATCTCCCCTCTTGGATTCCTTGTTCACATTGATGTCACACCTGATGGGACCTGCACCCCACAAAAAAATTCCCATGGAATTTTGGGACCTCTTTATAAAACTTTTCATGTCAAAATATTAACTTGTTGACCAAAAAAGTGAAAATTTAATCACATGGATGTTACACAAGAAGTTGTGGTATTATATTGTGGAGTTATGATATTGTAGTTGCATTATTTCAATCCCAGTTGTATTATTGTGTTCTTATTTATTTTATTGCATTCCCAATTACATTGTTACATTACTAGTTGTATTATAGCATTCCTAGTTGTGTTATTACATTCCTAGTTGCATTATTGCATTCCTAGTTGCATTACTGACTTAGTTGCATTATTGCATTCCTAGTTTAATTATTGCATTCTTAGTTACATTATTACATTCTCAATTGTGTTTTTGCATTGTCAGTTGCATTTTTATCTTAACAATTGAATTATTGACCCTGTAAAATGTAGTTTTACATTATGTAGTTGTGGTTTTACATTAATAATTTGTTTTGTAGGTAAATGCAGTTTTGACTAACTAGTTGTAGTTTTGTAGGAAAGTGGCGGTTTTGCTTTGTGTATCTGCGGTATTACATTGTGTGAAAAACATAAGAAACCCAAGATCTAAATTTAATTGTTGTTTGCTTACTTACTTTTAAATTCTAAGAAAAATCACCCCCTAACACTTTTTTTAAGACCCAAAGACCAAAGAAAGATATTTTTAACACTTTAAGATTCAAATCACATTTATATTTGGTGTTTAAAAATCGTTTTTTATTTTTTCATTTTTAAAAGTGAATAACTCAAAAAATGTCAAGGGGTTAAAATTCACATCATATTTTGCTTAGTTCTCTAAAAATTAACTCAAACTTAAATTAAATGCTCTTAAGAGCTTGTTTGTTTATCATTTTACTTGTTTGTTTGTGTTATTTTTGAAAAATTGGCTTAGCATGTATGCTCTCCCCCATCCCCTTTAGGGAACTTGGGTGACTAAAAACACTTTGTCCTTTACTTTCTATTGCTTAGTCAAAGTGTAAAAGGAATGTCATTAAGGCACTCCCAAAGATTTGAATGATTTGGGTGACCCTAAAATGACCCTAAAGTCTTTTTATATTTACTTTCTTCCATATTGGCTTGTGGATAGGAGTTCATAGCCTCCCCATGAGTTTTTTAGGGAAGCGTTGACTTGAAAATTCATCTTTCGACATCATTTTAATCCCATTCCATGATAGGGGATACAAATTGAGATAAAATTGATAGGATGCCTATTTGAGTGGTTAAATAAGCTCCATTAGTAAGAGACTACCTCAAAATGATGGCTTAACTTAGGCATTGCACTACACTAAGAAATTGATAGATGTAATGGATTAACTCATATCCAAATGACGTGTTGCACCCTAGTGTCAATCACACATATGAGACCATTTAGAATGTATGAACTTGATATTTTTTAGATAAACCCCACTTGACATAGATATATTGTCAATGCAGAGTGAGTATCTTAAATTTGAATGGCTTTGTATAACTCTTGAGAGAAGAGGGGGCCTATAAACCCTACTTTTCATATGCATATAATTTTTTGGATTAACAAACATTATTTTCTCTCAAGATCAAATATGTAGATAGAATTTGATAGTACAAATCCACCTTATCATTTTTTAAGATTAAGACGATACACTTTAGGTGTTTTTATTATTTTCCCTTTTTAATTGCATTATTTTAAGTCAAAACAATTTTTTTGTCACACGTTCAAAATAAGTCATGTCCCTACATCCACTTTTTACCTAAAGAGGTATTATGTCATCCATTTGAAACCACACTTTCCCTTAGTCATTTTTCAAACTTTTGTGTGTGTGTGTGTGTCACTTGTTTGAAAGGGGCATCATTACATTTCCCATTTCATTCCAAGTCTTTGTCTTAGAGTTTTTTAAACAAAACCATTTGTCATATATTTTGAGTGAGATAACATCATTATACTACTCACATTGTTTCAAATACCTTTGCCTTGTGTACAATCAATTTCAAAACCACATGTGCCTTTTTGGTCTATACCTAGTACTATTATGCCATTAATTTTTGCCTATAATATCATCCATTTAAAGAGACTAAAACTTCTAAATAAAGTTCAAAATTGGTCTTGTGAATTTTAAATTTAAACATTGATTGATTTATGCCTATGCCTCAAGTAATTTTGGCTTAGACATTTAATTGTTACTTTTGGATTGTGTAACTTGGACTAATTCCTTTCTTGCTTTAGTGATGTTTATGCCTTGATATAGGAATTGGTCAATCTTTTGTGTGCCTCATGTCTCTTTTTTTTCTTAGAACTAAGGTTGAAATTCTCTCTCCAAGTACAACCTTAAACATGGCTAGATTACATTTGAGTCTTACCTATCACTTGGGCTTGAATGTTTTACTCCTTGTCCTTATTTTTGCCTACTTGGAATTGATTTTACCAAATTTTTTTAGGCATATGCCTAAATTCTAAAGTATTTTACCAATGATGAAGTGTGTGTTTGAATTTGAATGCCTAGTTTGATTCCAAGTGTTTCAAATTCTTAGATTAATTATTTCACCTCGTGGACCTATTTGTTTTGAGTCTAGCTTATGTGTCATGTTTCCAAAAGACCTAACACTTTACCATTTCATTCTTAGACCTAGTGTGTTTCAAGTCTAGATTTTGTGTCATATTTCGAAAATTCCTAGCACTTTTCCCTTTAATCCTTATACCTATTTGTTTTGATCCTAGCTTTGTGCCTTGTTCCCAAAGACCTAGCAACATTTTCTTTTTTTCAACCTATATTAGAGTTGTTTGAAACACTTTGACCAAGATTGACATTCAAATTTATCCATCCACTTGACCATTTGTGTGAGATATTTGAAATTAGACATTTGTGCCATTTTAGATCTAGTACCCATTCCTAGACTAATGTTACTTTCAGATGTAGACCTAGACCCAAACTATTTTCATACACCAAGACTACCCTCTTTGGGCTAATGACCAAACCTAGCCATGTTGATTATCATCTACCATGATCGCCCTTCCTTGGGATAATTAGCATATGATGTTCACCCTTTAAATGATAATGGTACCCAATCCCCTATCTATACCATTAATCCTCCTTCAGTCTGCACAAGAAACTAAACTTCGTAGCATCTAAGGATTACCATACTAAGACCTTATCTTTTGGCTTGTGCTAGCTAACAAGCTCCACAACGCCCTTCCATTACCATCTTAAGGCCTTATCCTTTGGCTTGTGTTAACAACCAAGCTTCGTAATCTCCATCCATTACTATTTCAATCCCTCATTCTTTGGCTTGCATCAACAACCAATCTTTTTAATTCCATTTAATTATCATTTTAGGACCTTCTAAATTTGGTAGCTCATTATCCCAACAAAGTTTTGCAATCATGACTTGATGGGTCATAATTACCATCCTAAACTGGCAACCAATCTTTGTTATACCCATCTTAGATGGGCCTATTTCTAAATAAATCATTATCTAACCACCGATCACCCTTCATCTAGTACCAAGCTTCCCCCACTTTAGAAAATCCATGCCAGTCTTCGAGCGAAAACAAATCCATTTGTTACCTCTCCAAGAGCCATATTTCAAAGACCAAGAAGTGTCCAAATCTGATATTTTACAACTAAGTGCAAACTAAGGACAAGAGAACCAACCAATCCATGATGTTTTTTTTTTAACACTTATTTATGATGAGTCAACCTATGATGAATCACCTTTTGATCCTTTCTCTTTGTTTGAATCTCACTTAGATAAGATAGTCTTTGTTGAGTCACTTCTTAATGATTATAATCATCTTTGGGAAATCATTATCTCAACCATTGTCCTATTTTTAAATAATCTCCCTTTGACAAGCCAAAATTTATGGAGTTATCTCTTGACCTTTTTCCCCTTGTTGAGGAGTCTCACTTTGACAAGCTAATCTTTGTGGAGTCACCCCTTAAATTATTCTCTCTAATTAAGGGACTTCACCTAAACAAATAAGTCTATGTTGAACACTTCTTAGATGAATCTATTTTTGAAGAGCCCCTTATGCCATCACAGGTCATTACGTATCCACTATCAAACATTCAACAAGACATCATTGTAGTATCATGCATAATCAAATAATAATCATAATTAGAGTTAGGTTCTATTTTTGAACTGATATCAGATTTAGCATCAGAATCATAATCAACATCATTCTCAACATTGTATTCAAAGTACTTTGAGTTAGACTTAGCTTCAAAATCAACATACATTTATGGTTGTTATGAAATTGGTTACACATGCCTTAAAGATTAATTTTAATACATTTGTGATCCTTCCATGATTTTTGAGGATGATTACTTCAACACAAGTTATCTTAGTATTTTCTATGAGGATTATGTTTCCTCTTCCCATTCCATTACCATTTCACATACCATTAACACCACCCAACATAGACATTATATTGACATTCCACCTCCCACAAGTGTTAATTAGGACCAATAGAATCACACCTTATTGAAACTTCATCCATGGTGACATATCAGTTATAGAATATTAGGAGGACCAAAGACCAAATTCATGTAGAAGAAGAAGAATTTCCTAGTGAAACCTTTTTAGATGTGTTAGGGGGTAATCAAAGTCCAAACTCAACATATTATAGTGAAACCTTATTTGAGGCACTTAATGAAAATCAAATTCAAATGTCAAAATTCCTTAGTGAAACCTTTTTTGGAGGCACTATGGGACAATCAAGACAAATTTATTGGTAAAAACCTCTTTATTGTGCTAATAGTTGAGCACAATAGTTCTTCACTACTTGATAAAGACATTATTAAAGATAACATCAATACAGTTTCCTTTCTACAACATAATCAGATGGCAACTACTCTAAGGTCAAAACAATAAAAAAAAATTGTTGGTCCTATTGAGAGCATATTCAGAAGTCTTTGGCCCCACCACAACCAAAATTATCTTAATTCTAGAATCATCAATATTATGTGTGATTGAAAATATCGATCTTCATTTTTTTCCCAACAATTATACATTCCATTATGATCCATTTATTCATTTTAGACCTGTATTATATTGTCAAATCAAGCCTATTAGCCATTATTTATCTATATTTACCATCCATGGCCGCACTTTCCTTTGTAGAGGTTATGAAGGCATCTTGTCTTAAAGTTTGGAGGAAACAAATTTAAAGACTAACGAATATCATAACAACATTATTGGAGTCCACATCAGCAAATTTTTCTTGATAGAGCAACTAATCATAAGGGGTACGAGCTATCTATTTACATGATTGACCATTCTAGTTGTATCATATGTTGATCAAGATGTGCATCTATACATTAGTAGGAACAACATAACCATTTTACCTTGTCTTTCCATTTACCTTGCCTTTCCATTTGCCTTATGTTACCATTATTGTAAACCCTACCATTTACCTTACCTTGTCACTTAGGGGAAACCATATTACCATTATAAGCCTTTTTTCATAACGTCACTTTTTCTATACCATACCATATACCATTTTTCCCATACCTTCCCTATTGGCCGATGTTGTTTTACCCTCCCTTGCCAACCCTTTTTGACCTTGGTTCTGATCCATTGGTTCTTCAAGCAACTTCAACAAGAAGATTATGATCAAGTTTCAATAATTGATTCAATATTCTACACAAAGGTCGTATCTTTGACCATTATGATAGTAGTTTAGCAATAGCATTCTTCATTATTGATATGTTCTATTTTTGGTACTACTAATTATAACCACCTCTGGGAAAATTATTATCATTGATATATGTCATTGTTTCCTAATTATAACCACTTATGAGCAAATTAGGAGCAACACCTTTACCATGCCTTATTGTATTATCTTGTCATTCCTATGCTAGACTATGTTATTTACCTAATTTATGAACTTGATGCTACCTATTTAGATTTCTCCATTATCTAATTGAACTACAATTACTTGAGATCCATTTGGAATATGTAGGTAGCTCTCAATTTACATTGAGGTCAGCTATATCACCCATTTTCCAGTACTCTCACCATTTTGTGAGCAACCTAGGCTAATGCACTCATTATTTTGTGAGTGGTATCTTGTCAATATCTAATGAGTTAATATACCCCAAAAATTGTAAAACCATTCAAATCATTTAAAATTTCTAAAAATTAAAAAAGTGGTTTACAATCTCCTAGAGAGATATAAATCCCTAAAATCCAAAAATATTTGTCTTTTTTAAACCTAGTTAGCCATCTTTTATCTACCCTACTAGGTCAAATCCATTTTTGGTTCCAATCCAATCCATTTTCATTAGGGGTGTAACCATCCCTTTGCATGTATTCTTACTTAGGGGCACCATCCAATTTTTTATTTTTAGGCTAAGCTTGCAACTTTCACCCTAGTAGGGCAACATCATAGCATGTAGATTATGTTGAGATATATTATAACTACACGTCTTTCCCTTGTATATAGCCTATCTTGGGGAAATCATATATTTATTATTACATTAAGTCTTCATACATAGATATTGACTTGGTTGATGAAAAGATGCTTTTTGTTGCTTTTACTTTCAATCTTTCTATGTGTTTGTTTGCTTAATTATTTGTCCGTTTGTTTATTTGTTTTTATTGTTATGCCTTGACTCAGTCTATATGAATTCATTGGGTTACTCTTTGTGAATTTTACTTGATTCCATTCATATTCATATGTCAATTTTATCATCATGGTATTTACCATTGCTTCATTATTTTCAATTATTTATTAGATTGGGAGTTAGTCCTTATGCATATTACGGTTAGGTCATCATGGTGTTTTATATCATGATGTATACCATCATGTGCTATAGTAAAAATATGTTTGGTGGATCTTATAAGTAATGGTGTTTCATAAACTTCTCCTTGTTAACCTTGGTAAATCCTCCCACCCTCCTTGATCAAATCAACCCATTGCTCGGTATGGTTGTATTAATGCTAATAAGGATGAGCATCTCCACATTGGTAGGTACAAATCGATAATTCTACTTGATTAATTGTTATTCTTATATTATATTCTTCATTCCATTTTCTCCCACTTTTGGGTGAACTACATTGGCCTGAGGTCTATTTGGACTATGTAGGTAGAGCTTAGATATATGACGTATCTCAGGTTAGCTCGGCCACCTTCTTTTTCTTTCAAACATATATTTCATCACTTTATGCATCTTTGTATGCTTGTTTATTTTTGACTTCTTTAGTCATTAGACCATTGCATCTACATTTGTACCCACTCATCTTTAATATGTATGTTAGGCTATATCCTTGAGTTAAGCTTGCCAATATGCCCTACTAGGGCACAATCAATTTATCATGATCAAATTTTCCTTACTATGGCACAATCATTATTCAATATAAGTCATCTTAATGATTATAACCACCTATGGACAAATCATTATTTTGGCTCATCCACCTTGTTGGGGCACATGCATGTGCCATTGATTATATCTACCTTTGGGAAAATTAGTGTTTCAGCTTTTGTTATTGATTATAACCACCTTTGAAAAAATCAATAATTTTATATTAAATTCATAAAAGTATTATCTCAATTGGATTAATCTTTGTTTGAGTGTATTTTGGATTATTCCCTATATTATTATTTTTAGTAATAAAAACCCAAAATGCAAACAACTTCAAGAGAGAACATAAATAGATAATTAGATACTTACAATTAAATCACGTACCATCCTTTTGTCCCTTATATATCCTCTCTAAGATTACCAAACCAATTTGAGTACAAAATGAGTGGATTATTGCATTTCTTGATTGAGCTTGATAATGGCTTCAATGGCTTGTTGATGGATTTGACAAGGCATGGGATTGTTTGAATGATGGCTACAAGTATAATGGATGCTTATGGATTTCAAGTTTCAAGTTAGTTGGTCATGGAGGTATGGCTTGTTTATATAAGCCATGAGAGGGAAAATAAATGGCTCAAATTTAATCTTAAGCTATTGAGATCAATGGTTAGGGAATTTTTAAAGAATTTTTAATTCCTTGGAACTCTAGAATAGAGGATTCTCGAAGAGAAGACTTAAATTAGAGGAAATTTTAGAATTCTCCAATTCTATAATTTCCATTAGGGAGTAGGGGTATAGGAATTGCTATCTTAGTAGGGTGGTAGATGGGTAAGTGAATGAAAATAATTTTAAATTGGCAAGTGGGATAATGAGTAGGTTAGTGGCTAAGTAGGCTTAATTAATGAGTTAATGAGAGTGATTAATTACTTATGAAGGTGGAGTAAGGTTTATGGGATGTTAGAAATTTTATTTAGGAGTTAGGATATTAATTAATTAGCAGAGAATATGATTATAGGTTAAATTAATAGGTTTAATGGGATTATTAGGGCAAACAGATTTAGGTGCATATATTTTTCCCCTCTTTGAAAGAGTATTATGAGTGGACGGGATGGAAGTACTAATGGTATTTCAAATAAAAACCATAATCATGAGTGGAGAATGTTGTTAGTGGGTATAATTCCCCTTCGAGGGAGCATATAGGGAGAAACGAGTTGGATGGTCACTCTAACTAAGGTCCTAAGGGTGGGATAAGACAAGGAAAATAAGATGGGGTTAGAATGCCCCTAATATTGATGTAGCTATGATAGGTGCATCAAGAATAGATGTTAAGTAAGAAGTGGATTAGTGTCAAGAGATGGATTCTAGACAAATGATCAATGTCTAGAAAGGAGATCGATTGATACAACTAAAGTCCTCAGATGAATATATTATCTAGGAGAAGATAGGCTATAAGTTGGTGATAATTCCCATAGTAAGGACACATGTCAGGGAGGGCTTAGAAGCCTACAATAGAGACTGGATGAGTTAATTAAGGATAATAAGCCACTTTAATTAATATGCATAGCTTAAAGTGATGTGATATTATCAAGTGATTAATCCAATATGGGATGGGGATTGGAGGTTAAGAATGGTCAAGTTATCCCTAGGCACAAAGTCATAGCCAGGTGTTGCCTACATAATCATAAAAGACCTCAGGGCAATGTAGTTCTGAATTGGCATTAGGCTAGATGATGAAGAGATGGAAATTCATGCCCCAGATGATTTAGGAGTGATATTTGATGATTAAATGGGATAATGATTAGACATATAGGGTTTGGGAGTGGAAAAGGGATGATAAGATGGAGGATGGGTTTGGTAGGGTCAAAAATGGGTGATGGGGGGTAAAAGGGGGTCAAATAGGATAAAAGGGGTGAAAAAGGCTCATTTTGACTTTCACCTTGGTGAAAAAGTGCTCTGGAGACAAAAACATGAATTGCATCCCATGAGATTCACACCACGGTGAGAGGGTCCAAGAGTTCCATAGACCTAAGGATGTTGGACCACTGGTATATAACTAGCCCCTAGCTTATGAATTTTTTGAGTTTTTGTAAATATTTATGGCATTTTAGAAACATCACAACTATAATATCATGACTGAGGGTGATGCCCTCAGTTGTTTTATTGTGCCTGTGAGTAGTGATAATGCCATCATGAGCGACGGTATTGTAATATTGAAACTAAGGAGTTGTGGTATTACAATACCACAAGTGTTGAATAGTGGTATCATGATACCATGGATAGGGAGTTCTAGTTTTACATAACAATAAGGTTATAGTCGTGGTTATGCAAAACCAAAAAATATGATTAGCTATATCAACAATATTGCAAGTTAGGGCTAAATTTTAAGTAAAGATATTATAATGGGTGAGTTAAAAGGTTAAGGGAAGGAGGAATAGAAGGCTAGGCTAGGGACTTAGGGGATAGGGAGGTATGGTTAGTTAGTTAGATGAGGGAAATGGGATGGAGGGGGATAAATGATTTTTTAGGTTAGGGAGGATTAGTGAGTTAGTTAGAATTAAGGAGGAGGATGGTTAGTGAGTTAGTTGGTTGGGGGTTTAGTTGAGTTAGGAAAAGGATTTAGGATAGGGGTAGTGAGTGTGTTAAATGATTGGATAAGAGATGAAGGGTAGATGTGAGTTAGGTTAGGGATGTAGGTGGGTTGAGAGAATGGATTAGTTAGGGGGATAGTTAGTGAGGACTGGTTAGGGGATGTTAAGATGTTGGTGTAGATTAGGTGATGTGAACAGGGTACTAGTTTTAGGGCTTAGGGTGATGAATAGTATTAAAGAGTAGTTAAGTTAGATAAGATGGATGTGTGATTGGATAGGTTTAGTGATAGGTTGTATGATTGTTTTAGGACTTGGTAATGATGTCATATCAACTGTGGTGACCCTTGGTATTACATGAGATGCACCTATTGACCCCAGTAAAGTATGGTGTGTTAGAGTTGGTGGGGTTATACTATGTAGTGACCATAACTATGGCATAGATTGATTGAGATCTAATCATGATGTTAGTAGAGTGATGGAACTTAGAGACAAGTAACTTCTGTTTCATGATAGGAGAGATGACAGTGACTTTAGAGGATGTATACCAGATCCTACATTTACTGATGATAGGGCACAAGATTTATTAGTGATTACACACATTGAGTGTGATAGTACAAACATTTATAGGAAGTTTATAGGTTGGTGTTCAAGATGCACGGGTAGATATCGATAGATGTCTGAGAGAGGGGACCATCAATAAATTAACACTAATGGTGATGTCTCTTATTATCAACATACTATTACCAAATAAGACTAGGCAGTGGTTCTACTTGGGGCTTGAATATGTAGTTACATACATGGTATAATATTTTAGGGTTTTTATGTGGGGGCTAGTGGTGTTGGCTTATTTGTATTGGGAGTTACACTTGGGGGCTTATAGAAGAGTTTCAAGCCTAGGTCCATCACTATTGCTATAGATTTGGAATTGGGAACACATAGAGATTCAATGGCCATTAGTTACTTGAGTAGTGAGACAACTTCATGAGATTATTGTGTTTGGTTGGTAAATTTTATTAGGTATGTAGAGAGGCCATGTAGGGGCTTTGAGTTTTTATAGATAGGCATTAGATATATTGCATCATGAGCACATCACTTAGATACCTTATAGGGGGATACAATTTGGATGGAAGGATGAGGCAGAGGTTACACAGTACATGCTAATGAAGTGTTACCTTACAAGTTGGATGGATTTCAGCATAGAGTGGTATAGTCCTGACCGAGTTCAAAGATAGTTTGGGATACCCTTGGATTTTCTAGGTGAGGAACATATATTTGTTTAGAATGATCGATAGAGGACATAATGTGGGATACTATTGGATAGGGCTATATGTCATGTAGATTATGAGAACCTTACCTTGATATCATAGGATTTTCAGACACCCATGTTAGACATGAGTGTTAAAGTCACTTATACTATATGGTGGGCCCAGAGGATACCAATGAGATTGCTCACATGCAAGGCTAGGGTGTGAAGAAGAGTGGTTAGGAGGGTATTATAGGCATAGGAGAGGCTATGGAGGTAGAGGAGAGGATAGGTCCTGGTTCAAAATGCATAAGATGGATAGAGAATTCCAAATGTGATGGATGTAGATGGGGGGATCAGGTGGGTCCAAACAAGGATCAGGCAATGGCTACGGCTCAGGATAATGGCAATAGGACTTAGGCTAGTGGTAGCAGTATACAAACTAGGGTTTAGTGGGACATAGGTTGGAGGTAACGAGAGTGGTGATGGGGTAGGATGATCCCAAGCTCCTTTGATAGAGGATGAGATATCTTTACTAGGGTGTCTCAGGATGGAGGTACAAACATGTATCTCCAAGATAGCAAGTATTATGATTGAGAGGGACCAACTCCAAGCCCTATTATAGGGGTAGATGGCATAGAGGGATGGGTAATTAGCCTAGGCACAAGGACAAATTATAAGTCTACAGGGATATGTGACCTCCTTACAAGCTCATATATTTATGTTACAGAGCCATATCTGGAGTCAGGATACACAAATTATTGGGTTATAGACTCAGATTGGTTAGATGTTGACTCAGATCATAGATTTGATAAGGAAGGTTTAGCTGGTTGAGAGGGACAAAGAGGAGGCAGATGGGGCCATGCCAATAAGAGGAATGGATGATGTGATGTGAAACATTGAGGTTGACATGTGAAGGATAATACTATAGAGCCTTGTATGAGGTGATCATGCGATTTGGGCAACATGCACCTACCTTCAGATCCATCTCATCATAGTTAGTACATCAATGATTGAGAGGACCACTTGGGGCCTAGTTGAGACTCTACAAGATGTTGTATTGGATTTTTTTTATATATTGTAGCACATTTATGCCCATGGTGCCCATATGTTATATTTATATTTTTTGACACAAACTCCATATGGACATTTGGGACTATTACATATGATGATATTTTAAGGTGATGTGATGTGTTATTCTTTAGGATATTGTGATTATTCATGATTATGTTTTTAGTGATGTTGTGATTATGAGATAAATGTGATGATTATGGATAATTCTGTTTGTATTATATGATGTGATGATATGCTTATGACGTGATGTGAGTGATTAGTTAGATATGTATGCATCGGATTAGATGATGAGGATGTGGTATATAAATGATTACTTGTGATTGAAGTGTTTATAGATGATGTGGATTATGAGTTGTTATGAGAGTGATGTTATGCAATGTTAATGGGATGTATTTATTGTAAATGGGAAAAATGACATGAGTATGGTTAATCAATGTGATAATGAAAGATAATCCAGTTGTAAATTTTGTCTCACAAATTTTGGTTGGGTAACAATCCTCCTTCACTAAGGAGGTGGGTAGGGATGGGGTGGTAGGATGATTATGCTAGATAGTGATGGCTAGACTGGATAGTGATAGGTTTGAAGGAAATGGGATGGATGGAAATTTTTGAATCCATTGGTTATGTAGGCATTCCATTTTAATATTGCATTAGTGAATATATGTGTGCCAATGACATGATATAAGTCAAAGGCACATTTAAAACATAGTGCATGGTGGGATTTGTTTTGAAGTGACTGGCCCAAGATGAGTTTGAGAGTCACTTAGACCATCCTTGTTCCCATTAAGTAAAAAGATAAAATGTAAAAAGATACCAAAACAAATGAAGAAAAAAAGACAATCTAACTAATATATTCAAGACTTAATCACCTAAAAATCAACAACATATATTCACACACACACACACACATGTAAAAGACAAAATAAAAACATAAACTAAGATAATGATAGGTGATATATATATATATATACATGTGATAGTATTAACAATTTTAATGAAATGATTGTGTACAATAGATATAATGATTATAAGAGATATGTACATGGGGTATATTGTGCCCAAGAGTGTTTGGAGATAAGGATCCAATCAAATCATAAATAACTATTTATGGGGGCTAGGATGATCGATTCAAGATTCAGTTGCATAGTGTATGATGGATCCTAAAGTAAGACTTATTATTGACCCTTCCATAATGATAAAGTTAGTGGGATCTTATGGACCATATCTTATATACAACAAGAGATAGAGGGGATGGATATAGGTGGAGTCCAATAGGAAATATAATTGTCAAAGAGGAGGAAATAGGGGTATATATGAGGGTGTGATGGGATGGAGGGTATAATAAAAGTGGATAGAGAGACTCCAAAATACTTATCAACAAATGTTCCCTTTACACAACAAGCAATGACTTACCCCAATTTAAAATATTTATCTCCTGATTCTATGTAAGCCTATAATACATTCCCACTTTAAGACTAGGGTCAGGGGTGGAATGGTAAAATGGAGAGGATAGGTAGAGTGGAATGGAAATGGATATGCCCCACAAGAGTGGGGACCCATAGATGGAGGTAAATGGAGCCTTTTAATTATAAAAGTGTTTTAAAATCATGATTTTAATTGGCTCATCAATCTCTTCACCATTAAGTGTAGCTAACCTATAGGCTCCTGATCCAAATTTATCAATAATTATATAGGGCCTGAGCCAATTGGCTTCAAGTTTCCCCTTTTTATCCCTAAAAGCATTGGTATTCTTTTGATTCTCCTTAAGGACTAGATCACCAACCTCAAACTCTCAAGATTGGATATTTTTAAGTTATTGACCTTTTAACGTATTTCGATATGCTTGAAGGTGATTTAAGGCCCTCTAACACTTTTCATCTGGAAGTTCCAGCTCTTGTAGCCTTTCTTGTCTGAAATTGTGATTGGTGATAATGCACTGCAATGAGATGTGCAAAGAGGGTAATTCCACTTATATAGATAAGATGGATTTTGTTTCATAAACAAAATAATATGGAATGGCCCTAATGGATGTTTGGGCACTAGTTCTATAATACCAAAGTGCAAGATATAATTGTAACTGCCAGCTTCTTCCTACATCATTAACTGTTTTCTTGAGAATCTTAATAAGAGTCTTATTAGTAGCTTCAGTATGTCCATTCCCCTAGGGATAATAGTGTGTAGAAAAGTGTTGTTTGATGTGATAACGCTTGCACAGGGCCTTGACTTCCTGATTTTTAAAGGACTTGTCATTAACTGATATGATATTGGTTGGAATGCCAAAATGGCAAATGATTTGATTCAAGATAAATTTGTAAATATGGAGACCTATGGTGTAAGTGGCATAGATTCAACCCATTTGATAAAATAATTTGTAGTTTTGATAATAAACTTGTGTCCATCAGATTACATGGGATTTATCTTACTAATTAAATCTAGTCCCCATATAGAAAATGGCCATAGACTTATGATAGGTTGCAAATCTTGTACAGGGGCATGAATAAGATTACCATGTTTCTAGTAGGTTACACATTTTTGCACATATTTTCAGGCCTCTTGTTCTATTGTAGGTCAATAATATCTAGTCCTAAATAATTTCTTAGCTAAGGCCATTCCACTAACATGGCTGCCATAGATACTATCATAAACCTCCTTGATCACCTGAGTTTAGGCATCTCAATAAGGTCCCATCATATCCTCTATAATAGAGCATGCTACTAAGGATGGTATAATGGGATGTGTGGTCAATAAAGCCCTTATGGTGATGGTGATTGAGGTTTAGTGGAAGGATATTATCATGGAGATAGTTATATATCATGATACCAAGGGAGACTGGGATCAAGAATAGCACAAATTTGGAAATGAGCCATAGATTGATGGGTTGGTAAGATGAAATGTTCAATTATAAAATTCCCTTCAAGGACATCTTCAGGAAGGTATATTAGAGACCTAATAATAGTCATGGAGTCATTTGCCTTATTACTTCCCCTTGGCACTTTTTTAAATGTAATAGATTGAAAATTTTGATTTAACTGATCCACCAACTGCTTATAGGGGAGTATTTTTTTGCCCTTGGTTTGAAACTCTTCATTGACTTGCTCTATTATTAGATGTGAATCATTGAATACTTGGAGGTGTTGAATATTCCATTGGATGGCTAATTGGAGGCCAAAAATGAAATCCTCATAATCAAAAATGTTATTGGTGCATGGAAAAGCAATATGAAAAGCCTTAGGAATAAGGTTGCCTTGTGGGGTTACCAAAAGGATACTTACTCCCGATCTATGTGTGGTGAAAGAGCCATAAAAATGTTTTTTTCATCCATTAAACTCTATGGTATTCATAATGGATTCATCTAGGAAGGCTATAACAAGAAGCTTAGTATCTACAAGGGGTGCCTTTGCAATTTGATCTATAATTGTTTGTCCTTTGATGGACTTTTGATGAACATATTCTATGTCAAATTCACTGAGAAAAATTATCTATTTGGTCATTCTTCTTGTGAATGTAGATTTGGATAGTATATATTTAAGAGGATCAATTTTAATTGTAAGTTGAACTTGGCTAATGAGCATATAGTGTCAAAGATTTTGTGAAGCAAAGACAATAGCTAAGCAAGATTTTTCAATGGGAGTATAATTCAACTCATATGAAATCAAGGTATGATTGAGATAATAAATAGCCCACTCCTTTACTTGATTATTATGTTTTGCAAGAAGGGCACCTATCACACAAGGTGTTGCAGATATATATAAGAGCAGAGGCCTTCCCGTGACTAGTGATGATAACACATGAGTATTTTCCAGATATTGCTTGAGATTTTCAAAGGTATGATAACATTCAGAGTTCTAATTAAAATGGGTCCCCTTCTTTAGAAGATGGGTAAAGGGGTGGCATTTATCTGGTAGTTGAGAAATAAATCATTGAATGGCCTATAACTTGCCCTAAAGACTCCTTAGTTGCTTTAGATTATGAGGGGGAGGAATTTCCATAATGGATTTAACTTTATATGGGTCCACTTATATTCTTTCCTAGATATAATGAACCTTAATATCTTTCCTGAGATAATGCTAAATACACATTTTTTTAGATTTAACCTAACTTTATATTCATATAGCTGCTTAAAGATCTTTCGTAAAACCATATGATGCTCATATCAGAGTCTTGACTTCCCCAAGATGTCATCAACATAATCTTCAATAATGTCATGCATCATATCATGGAAGATAATAGTCATTGTTCATTGATAGGTAGTGCCTGCATTTTTGATACCAAAAGACATTACTTGATAATAGAAGTTTCCCCATGGAATAATAAAGATGGTCTTATGCTTATCTTCGAGTGTGATTTTGATTTGGTTATAGCTCAAAAATAAATCCATGAGGGATAACATTTCATACCCTATTGGCCACTTAATTTTGACCAAGTATTTATCCCAATCTTTGGTGTGTAACGCGGAGGGACCATTGTCCATTTTTATGCAAGTACCAGCATGGTGTGGAAGAACTATGGTATGGGAGAACCATGGCATGGGAGGACCATGGTGCAAGACTAGAAATGTGAAATTTGATGGATGTGAAAGGACAATGGCATGGAAGACCCAATGCAAGAGGACCCAGTCAAGAGAAAACATGGCATGAGGAAAATGAGAATAGAAGACCTAGAATAAGGAGCAAAAGACTAAGGGAGCATGAGGGAAGTGGAGCACGTGGAATGTGAGATAAATTTGAAGAATAAATCAAATAGGACACTTCGACCCCACCGATCAAAGGCTTTATACCAGCCCACGAGGAATAGAACACTTGGAAAGAAATGTATAACATAGAGTAGGCATCTAGGGGTGTAGAGGCTCAATTCTATAGGAACAATTAATTGTAAGAGCCATGACTCTCAACTTGTTGAGATTTTGTGTGCCATGTGTCCATTTTAAGTTGGGAACTCGACACTTGGATAGGTAAAAATAAGTATAAAAACCCCTGTTGTAAGCATTCACAAGGGCATTGGTGTGGGTGAACCTTTGAAGAAATATAGAGCATTTTGTCTTGTAATCTGTAAGCACATAATGAGAATTCAAAGTTTATCATACGGTACTTTGAGCAATGGACTATTAACTATGTTGAATATTGAAATGTGTTATGTTAATAAAGTCATGAGTTCCTTTCTTGTTTTATATTTAGCTAGTGATGGTAGTATAATTTGTTATATTAAGGAACAATAGTAGGATATTTGTTTGATAAGAAATGAGTAAACATACGTCATGTTTTAAAGTCTTCAGGAACTAGTCTTTCACTACACACTTTGGGTGAGCATGAAAGACTCATCCCTCATGTGATAGGGTCAGCATGCTAGCCTAGTGGGAAGAGGCTTTAGCACCAATGTAAAGAGAGAAACTGCAACATTTTGGTTTTGTTGTTGGGACTTGAAGCAATTAGAGCACAATTATGGGAAATGTTTGAGCACATTACATTAGAGAATATTGAAGAATGGATTACCAAGACAATTCTGTGATTCCATATCTTGAACTAAGAGTTTCTACATGACAATGGATAGAATAAAACCTCTACAACTCATTGTATGAGACTTTATTTTTTGAGGTCCCTATTCTTTTGCATTCCTAGATCTTATCATATGCTCAAGGATGATCCTGAAACCTTGGATGAAGATAGTCATAGACACTAGAACAACAAAGGAGTTTAGCATGACTAAAAGTTTTTTGGATATGAGTGGTTGATGGTGGAAAGTTGTTCAAAATAGTTACATCTTAGAATACACTATGACCACATATTCATGTCCTAAGGGAGCAAAGTTACATTTTTTATGAGAACCAAGGGGATGTTATCTTTTCTTGTTTCCCTTCGAGATTAAAAAGCTAATTATTGATCTTGGGTTGGAAACACTACCCATGGAAGGATAAAATCTCCTGTGCATGAGCCACACATTTAGAGGGGAGAATATTGGTTGGTTTAAGATTATGGGTTCAACATGGTAGCAAGCTAGCAAGCACTACAAAAATGGAAGTATGATGAAGATTGGTAGAGGATCACGGGAGTTAGTGGCATGGGAAGAGATTGGGAGCACTTGAAGAGCACTATGAAGAGTTGTAGGGAGATAGACACGTGTGAGGAATCCATCACTTATGGGCCACAACCTTTGTTGTTTTTACATTATGAAGAAGAAATGAGTTGGATTGCTAGAGATGAACCAAGTATGAGTCAACTAGGCTCCCCCATTATAGTGTGTGCTCATGCCTTTGAGTCATATAGAGTACATATAAGGAGTTGGGATATAGATAATACAAATTTAAAAGCTAAATGGATAAGGGAAATTAAGGCCAAGCCATTAGGCAATAACTTAGAATATGTATATTTTTCTTTTCAAGAGAAGTCCATGGCATAGCTTGGAATGCCTAGAGGATCTAGCCCTCAAGGCCAGAGTATAGGCCTAAATCTAGGAAGTCAACCCTCCACCATACCTTTTCCCTTGGGTACTACTACTAGAGGGGCTAGAGGAGGATTAAGAGGAGGTACTGGAAGAAGTAGACCCCCTCCAAGAATAGGAGCTATAACTTCTCAGCAATTATTTATTCAACCACCTATAGTTTATTATGAAATGACATTGCACATACCTGAGTATCAAGGGGTAGAAAATGTAGCTGAGCATGTTCACAAGTGTGAACTGATTTGGAGGGTGCAAAGAATCACATCCTCTAAGTGAAAGGTAACACAGTTTGTAACCACCCTTTTAGAGTGCACACACAAATGGTATCACAAATTCAACCCTCAGCAAGCAGTGGTTGAATATGGCCAACTCAAAGTAGCATTCCTACAAGAATTTGATATTCCTGAGTTTGAGAAGTAGAGTATAGCGGTGTTGAAAGACATAAAGCAGGGACTTACAGAGAGCATACGAGAATATGATGCCCAATTCAAGACCTTACTTTCTAAGTTATCCTTTGAAATTAATCTTGCTCAACATGCATAATTGTTTATAGGAGGATTATTGTTACCTTTTTTATGGACCTTGTCACAAAGAATTTCACCAATGCATGTGAGGCTCTAGAGGTTGCCATATCTGTTGAAGCGGTTGGAAGTATCGATACTAGGATTAGTCCCTTTATAGAGACACAAATAGCATCTATAGCTTCTCAACTTGAAAAATTGTCATCAAATAATACACATGAGACATGTAGTGGTGTTTTGTGTATCAATTTTGAAACTGAAGGATACACACGAAACAACTACCCATGCAAAAACATCTACACAATCCTAAAGCAAACTTGTGAGATTTTACATGATGACCATGATGTCCATTCCTTTTCACTCTTATAATGGACCATGAAAACTAAATTATTTATGCATTATAAAAAAAATTATGCTTATACCCATGACACCAATGATTGTCATCTGATTAGTGATATTCATGAAGTTTGAGCATGAGGCACACACTAAGCCTCAGTCTCTAGTTCCCAAGAAAATGGTGGCTATCATGAGTGTGAAAGAGGATGAGGATGAGGTAGTGGTAATTTTCCACCAAGGACTTGCTACAAGTGTGGTTATTCATACCACTATCAGAGGGATTGCCTAGAATACCCAACTTATGCTTACTATAAAAAGGACCATTGACTAGAAGAGTGTCTAGATTTATATGCAGCCATCATAAAAGACTGTAATGAAAAAGGTGTTGGTATGATTCATATAGATAAACCACAATGGTGTGCTTGATCAACCATCCCTGTTGTATATTAAGTAAATATTACTACTCACAACAAGGGCCAGACACAATCCACACCCAACCCAGTTAAAAAGGTATGTTAAGAAGAACCATAGGCTAGGAAGTACCCTAATGCACTTCAGGAAAAGGATGTCCTTAAGGATATAATGGAACTTGTGTGTGAGATCCAAGGTGAGATTAAATACCTTAAGGACAAGGATGTCACACAATGTGTCATTGTGCAAAGGGAAACCAATCCTCCAGTAATGCGAGATAGTTTTCAAGAACTATGCAAATGCATGCTTGATGAAGACATCATTCCCCAACTTAGCACTTGGTTTAAAGGCCAATCCAACCTAACAAACAAATCTCACACTCAACTCAGTCGGCAAAGTGAAGATCGATATTTAAACCATGCCTGATGTCAGGAAAGTCCTAGTCCCACTTCCCCAAAAGATAGAGAAATATTAGTTAATGCTACTATTAACAGATGGGTAATCTGAGATATTCTAGTAGATATTGGTATTGAAGTAAATGTTCTCACTAAAGATGCCTAGCAAAAAATGTCTAGTCTAGCCTTTAAACCTTCACCTCATGTCTTTTTCATGGCAAATAAGACTCGTGTGCATCCTATCAGAGTCCTTAAAAATGCCACTATTAAAATACTTAGGGTTCCCTTCAAAGCAGACTTTGAGGTTTTATAGTTGGTAGAGGTTGATGACTACCCAACCTTTATTGGGAAGGCCCTATTGCTATGAAAATCATTCAAATTTAAGCTTTAAAAATGCATACATTCTCTTTGATAATACTGATCAACATGTGATAATACCCTTAGACCAAGCACAAGGACCACCCTATATCAAACCCATGAGCATTGATGAAGACATCAATAATATGTATAATGTGACTGCTCGACATGATGAACAACATGATCTAATGCTAGATGGTATTCTTCATTGGATGAATAACTAGTCTATTTTAGATACAACAAGCAATGCTTGTAACTGTTGAGCCCATGATGATTATGACCTCACTAGAAGATTATGCAACACCATCAACAGAGACAAAAACATCCTGTGCCAGCTTCTCAAGTGTCACAAATTTTTGTGCCTCATGGGTTTGGCAATGCGAGGACCATTAAAGGGACCACCATTAGAAAAATTTAATAAAGCTCCATGGTTCCAAGGATAAATAGAGGTGCACAATTTTGTCCAGCACCTTGAAGAGTTCTATGGTACCAAAAATGAACAGATGAGGTCATTAAACCACATTTTTGATGGTGTTGGTGGCGTATGCATAAAGATCACCTTTTGTATTGGGATCAATTGAAAAATTCTCTACATCATAGATTACACCATGATAATAAGATCGTAGGCACACTCAGATATAGTGGCATAGAAGTACCTGAACCTCACTTTGAGACTTGTGAAACAATATGGTGAGCTGAGGAAACATTTTTACCAGAATACCTATGCATCCATATGTTCTATAGAACTTTGCACACTTTGGCACGGGCTTGGTACATGCATGAATAAATACACATGGGAACAAGGTTCTGGAAGTTACTAAAGGAAAACATTATGTCAACATTTTCTTACTCTTTACCAAGGATGGAATTGCACCTTATTCTTCAAATCATATGTGAAGTAATCATTAGAGATTCAAATCCGATGGAAAACCACCTACATCATATTAATCAGGAACTAGATGACCCTTTGGGTTTATTCACTAAGCCCCCCAGATAATCAACTCTTACACTATCGATAGTCTCTAGTGAAGAATGTCATGAATAAATCTACCTAGGAAACTAGAAGCTCAACTTTCAAGTAGATGAAGGAGAAGGGTCCACTCTACTCGATCTATTGAATAAAAACCTACATGTTCCTATGAGTACTAGCTCATGACATGTTTAGAACACTAACTCCCCCATAGACAACCCTTATCACAGGTCCATTCAAATTTTTCAACTTAACATTGGCATAGAGAAGGAACCTAAGGTGGCAACCATTAGAAATTATTATACTGAGATAGAAATTTTGCAAATATTTGAGTTGTTGAAAGAGTATCAGGATATGTCTCCAAGGAATTACAGTGAAATGAAATGTATTCACCCTTCTCTCAAGAAGATGCATATAAATTTGATTGATGGCACTCACCCCGTGAAGAAATTCCCATACAAAATGAACCCTAACCTTTAAGTGTGCATGAAAGAAGAGATCGATAACATGTTTTGCACCAGATTAATTACTCCTATTGATGAATCTGAATGGATGAGTCCTATGGTAATTAGCATCAAGAAGGATGGGTGTATTCATATCTATGTGGATTATCAAGTTTTGAATGCATCTTGTGTCATCGATCCTTTCCCAACACTTTTCATAAAGGAAATACTAGAAGGTGTTACTAGTTGTGAGATATACTCCTTTATCGATGGGTTCTCAGGGTATCACCAAGTCTAGATAGCAAAGGAAGATCACTCTAAGACCACATTTACTACATAATGGGGCTCTTTTGCCTATACTGTCATGCCTTTTGGGTTAAATGTTAAATAATGCCCTGGTGGTATTCTCATGAGTAGTAGTGGAAGCTTTCAAATATTTTATCCATAAGTTACTCCAATTTTACTTAGATGATTGGATGATATATAGGCTAATCAAGAACCACTGTGCCAATCTGAGGCTCATGCTTGAGTGCTATCGGGTGTTACATATTTCCTTGAATTTGAAGAACTGACTATTTATAACACCTTTTTGGGTACTCCTTGGGCATATCATTTGTAAAGAGGTACTCCTAGTAGATCCAGCCAAGGTCTCTACTATTCTTTGTCTATCAGCACCAAAAACTCAACGTGAGGTGTGTGCATTCTTAGGACACATGAGCTACTACAGGAAGTTCATTCAAGGTTATGCCAAGATTGCATCACTCTTGGAAGAGCTATAAATCATAATGAATAATTTATATGGACTAATTCCTGCAAAGCAACTTTTGAAACTCTGAAGGAAAGACTAGTTACCGTTCCTATCTTGTAATTTTTGGATTGGACAAAACCTTTTCATGTCCATATTGATGCATTTGGCATAGAATTTAGTGCAATACTTACACAAATAGGAGAGGTAAATTTGGACCATCCAATCTATTTCGCCAGCAAGAAACTCACATCGACTGAAAGGAACTATACCACCACTAAACATGAAGCCTTTTCTATGGTTTATGTACTACAAAAATTTAGACAGTACCTTCTAGCTACCCATTTATATTCTAAACTAGCCATGAGGCTCTAAAATATCTCATCAACAAGCCAGTTCTCCATAGAAGAATTTGCTTATGGATAGTTCTCGTCCAAGAATTCCAATTTTTCATAGCAATAAAACTTGGGAAAACAAACTATTATCCCAAATTGAAAATGAAGAACCTCCACATGTTATAGAAGATGGCCTTCCTAACATACAACTCTTCTAAGTTGTTAGGGTACCTAAATAACTAGAGGATATTATGATATTCCTCGATACTAGCTATGCACCTGATTCTCTCACTTTACAAGAAAAAAAACAACTTATGGTCCACGCCACACCTTATCAAGTAATAGCAAGAGATCTGTACAAGATGGACCATGAGGAGGTATTATACCATTGTGTAATGCATGAATGCTTTGAGGTATTATGAGAAGTCCACAAAGGTATTTTTAGAGGAAATTATGCTAAGGAGGTTACCATGTGTAAGGTGTTGGTCATTGGACTTTGGTGGCTGACTTTATTTAAAGATGCAAAGGCATATATAAGGCAATGTGATATTTTTCAACATGTGGGAAGACCCAATAGAAGAGATGCCATGCCATTGTCACCAATTTATTCCTAATAACCATTCAAAAAGTGATCTATTGACTTTGTGGGGCCCATCACTCTAATAAGACAATGCATAGGCTCACATTACATAAATGTGGCAACCGACTATGTAACACACTGGGCTAAAATAGCATCAACCAAAGACTATACTATAATGACTGCCACAAAATTCATGTAGGAAAACATTATAACACACTTTGGATGTCCTCTAAGATTCACCAATGATCATGGAACCCACTTCTTGAATCAGATAATTCAACACTTGTTGACTGAATTCATGATCATGCATCATAAGACAACACCATACCACTCATAGGCCAATGGAATAGCTAAAGCCTTCAACAATATCCTTGGTACCACTTTGATAAAAATTTATAATGTTGGTAGAACTAATTGGGATGACATGGTATTTTCAGTCTTTGGGTATACTGGACCACATATAAAAGCCTCAAAAAAAGTACACCATTTAACTTAGTATATGGAAAGGAAGCAATCATGTTAGTTGAGTTCCTAGTTCCATCTCTCTAGGTAGCATGTATAGAAAACCTTGATGATGATGACTCTTTGAAAGCTCAGCTTGATGAACTCATGAAACTAGATGAGGCTTGGTCCCTTGCACTCTAGAATCAAGATGTTGAGAAATGAAAATAAAAAGCATGGCATGATTGCCATCTAAAGAACAAAATCTTCACCCCAAGCATGAAAGTTCTACTCTATGACTCTAAGTTTGTGCACCACCCTGGGAAGCTCTGCATTCATTGGGATGGACCATTGATAATTCATAGTATTCAACCTACCAGAGCTTGCCAGCTAAAGTGAATAGATGGGCAATTCCTCCCAAGACACTATAATGGGAGTCAGCTTTGATCGTATTATGATTTTATTTAAGTTTGTGTTATTTTCAATAAGGCTTAAGGCCATTAGATTAGGAATTTATGCTTTCAATAGAAAGCACTACCCTTGAGGCATGCGACTCTCTTTTGAAATTATTAGTCTAGTTGTTTTTGTGGAGAACCATGAACCCTTTTAGTGTGGGGTAAGATATTATGAATATGAATACAAGACATAACATGTGGGCATGCAAGTTTCAAGGGCACAAAATTCATACAAGGTGTGAAAGTGATTAAGGGCATGTGAATCATTTAATAAAATAGATTCTTGTCATTTGCATGATAGTTAGTTTCCACTACTCTAGAAAAATGGGACAGTTGTCACCCACTTCTAAGAAAGGCATGGGAAGGAGCGAACCATTAATGTGACAAGGGTAGTCATAACAATAAGCATGTGAGTAGAATGATGGGACAAGTTTGTTAGAACACTAAAGGCTTAATGTAAGATATGAAGTGCAAAGACTATTAAAAGATATGCATGTATGGTCATAAATGACAAGGAGAGGAAATAAATTAATGAGGTAAACTAGCCGGAGGACCTATAATAAACAAGTTGAAACCATTCTACGCTTTACCTTTCTATAATCTTCAAGTGCTTAATGAACAAAAGAACCAGAGACAAAGTTAATTTCCTTGTAGAATAGAGTGATTGAGAAATAAATAAAGACACAAAGAGGATTTATAAGTGAAGGAGGAAGGTTGTTAAGTGCAAATGTGTGTAGAAGTGGGTTGAGGTCATTCTTTGTAAAAATTGTAGGTTACAGGTTCTGCCTTTGTTGAAGTGTGAAGATTAAGAGCTGAGGCAAATTTGATCACCACCATGTATTCATTTGGGAATGTGGGATGGTCGAGGGTTAACCTTTGAGCACCACAAAGGGTAATGTAACTAAAGAAAAGGTAAAAAGACTTAAAAAACTATCAACCATACTAGAAGAGAGAGAGGTGAGCGGAGAAGCATGGTTCCCTATACAAGAGAAGCCTTTAGAAGACCTAGAAGAGACACTACGGCAAGTACAGTATGCATAAGTTTAGAACAAGAGCATAGAAGAAGCCAAGTTGGTGAAAAAGGGAAAGCAGGCATAGGCCTCCTCATCACAGACTGCACCACCATATCCCCCTCAAATCATTTACATAGAAGAGATGCAATACCCCCATTTGATCTTGCACATAGAAAAATAGGTCTCTAAGGTGTCAACTACAACCTTATTTGACTAAAACCACTGATAGCCAGGAAATGAGGTGCAGTTATAAAATCATTATCAAGTCTAGACCACCAACACACAAAACTAAGTGGTTTATGACTTAACCATCAAGAACCAGCTGGACAAAGTTGGTCTCTTCCAACTCTTTGAACCACCATATTTTGGAAATCTTACTGAGCTAGTTCAATTATTCCTCTCATGCCTTCATGAGGATTACATCCACTTCATAGGGTGAAACATGAAGATCAACACAGAGAGCGTAAGCAAAGTCACAAGACTCTACTTCTTTGGGGTTAATGTGTTGGATGACTTTGTAGATACAGAGGAGATCTAGTAGACTGCCACCGTGTTTATGTATCAAAAGTAGGGACATACAATGCACATTACAAACCCGTAATATCCCACCCTAAGAGTCATAGTGTGGATCATTTCCACCAAGGTTGAATGGATCAATCGATAGAAGGAGATAGATATGGCCCACTTGCACATCATACACCAAGTAGTGCAGGGAATATAGTACAACTAGGCATTGTACTTTGCCCAAAAGATAGCCAAAGATGTAGAAAATGTGCATATGATGCCTAAGCTTAGGTTTCTTTGGGGGAAAATCTTATTATTATTGGTTTTTTATGAAATTAGTGTGCCTAACTATAGTTTAGCATCTTTGAAGCGAGTTTATCCCCCCACTCAAAAGTCCCCCATCAAACATTACAAAGATTTCACCTTCCCTCAACACATCACTCCAACATATAAGTTAAAGATGAGGTATTTGTTTGATGTAATGAAGGTGGTTTTCAGGAATGAATGGTGCATTCCCAAGGATCTACCCTCCCTAAAAAAAAATCAAGCAAAATTTTCTATGAAGTAGCACTATTCCCTGGCATGTATTTAGATGAATCCTTCAGGAGAGTTCTTAGCATGGCTTAAGCTACCATATGCCTTCCCTATATGCTACTTCATCGATTTCATCAATAGAATCTATGATGCACAACCAATCAATTTACAAGTAGAATATATTTATGTAGAGTGCCATACCCTTTGGAAGATGTTTGTATATCTTGATAATAAAGGCCTATATTAAGGGAGAAACAAGCATAACCAACATTACTATCAAGAATATCTTAGTTAGGGAATAGATACACAAATGATTATATATGTTATGCCCCAACTTGAGCCCTCAAGATGGAGACCTCAAAGAGTGGATCCCCTAAGTATCATTGAAAAAGAGGTAGTCTGAGCTAAGTGTCAGCACAAGTGGGTAGTAGGGCCCCCAAAAATGATAGAAGATAGTGGAGGGGTAGCCCTTCAAGCCAGTTCAAAATCACCATTCAGTGCCACAACCACCACCTCACACTTCTTCACCTTCACCTCATCCTTCACCATCATACCTACATCACCTTCACCTCATCATACTCCTTCGTACTCACCTACCACACCTTCTCCACCTTGACCATATCCTCATCTAACTCCCCCACCTTCACCACCATGACCACCTTCACCTCCACCTTCTTCAAGGACTACCACCAGGTTAGCACCTCACCACCCTCCAAGTCAAGTACCCTAAAGGGACCCCTCACATGAGCAGATACATAATGTGGAATTTGATCTAGAGAAGACTCCATCCCCTGTGCAAGAATTCTTAGCTATTAATCGAATCAATACTAGAGAAATGGGAATAGATGGGATGGATATCAGAAGCCATAAAGAACTTGAACGAGACCCAAGAAAGGGGAAGGGGCCAAATGAGGGGTAACTAGAACAGAGAGCATCATCTAATCTATGTGAATGATACCAGTTTAGTGTAGATGAACAAAAACTCTATCTTTAGAAGCATTTCCACCCAATGACATGACCCAAGAAACAAAGAAGCAGTTATCCTTCCTTTTGGAGATGTATAATGAAGAGCCTCAGTTTGACGTTCTATTGGATTACATTTTTTCTATCCCAGACACCCTAAGACTACTGAACCTCATGAAATTTGATTCACAGTAGCTCTCCCCAATAATGATAAGTGCCACATTTGTTAGGTTGTGGAGCTAAAAGCTTCACCAGGATGCAAACAGGAGAAGTTAAGGAGGATGCAGAATTGGGGGAGTTGCAGAATCAGTTGTAGGGAAACCCGCGGCGGTCTGATCAGCTGACGTCGGTCAGATGGCAGTGAGGAAGCAACTGGCGACGGTTACCAGTCGGTCGACATCGGTCATGGAGGAGCCGACATCAGTAGCCTGTGCGTGAACAGGCAGTTCGCATGTTGATTTTGGAGAGTCTATTTTTGGACTGTTAGTTTGCATGTTGAAGGCTAGTCTTAGTCTTGAGTTGCGTGTCTAATTATTGTAATTAGGTTAGTCTAATTATTGTAAGCATGAGATCTATATATGGACTCATGGGTTGTATTGTAAAAGTGTGCTAGAAAGCCATAGAGCTTTTAGAGAGAGCTAGTGTAGCTCCTCCTAGTTCCAAAGGGGTGCTGAGTGTGTATGATCAGGGAGAGTTGCAAGGTCTGCAAGGTCAAGGAGCTGATCCACTGGGGTACTGGTTGAAGAATCATAAGGACTTGGTGAGGCAAGGACAAGGGTTCTTCAGGGGTGTAGAGATATCTACATTGGTGAGTATGGTCTAGTGATTTACATGTAGCAGAGAGCAGGGGATCTACTTGGAGTACGGTTGTGTACTTGGTGAACTGGCAGCGTGATACTGACTGGTTGGAGAGGTGAACATCAATTCTATATTGGATTTGATTGTTGGGACCAAGAGAGAGAGGGAAGAAGGTCTTGAGGCGTGGCAAACCAGGAAGAAGTGGCATCTTCCTTATTGTATATTCTTCTATGTATATAATACAATTGTGTATTGTCTCTCAAATCCCTATGTTGTTTCATATATCTAGTTACTTATTGATTTTGGTATAATTCCGTGTTTAGTTGCTAATACAAGAAGTAATCATATGTGTTCTAATTGGTAGAGCAAGATCCTGACTCAGTAGGGATCAGAGCATGTTTATTGTTCGTGGTTCCTTGACAAGTGGTATCAGAGCTTTTGGTTGGGTTACTAACAGGTGGTTTCAGATCTGGTAGTGTTTGTTGATTACAGGTTACTCACATGGGTTTTCTGATTGAGTGGGAGTATAGCAATGGCAGAAGAAAGTAAGCTACGAATGGAAAAACTGAATAGCATGAATGGTCTGATTGATGGAAAGAAAGAGCAAGGAAAAAGATATTGTTGGTTGGTAGCAGATCAGCATGAAGGAACTGAAGATGCAGATGTTACAGGTGTTGTCGCACAGGATGTTTTGGGAGGTTTCTTGGATAAAGTTGAATCTTGGATAACAGATTATGTTGTCTCTTTCCATGCAACCCCAGGGAGAGGAGCTGGTGAGCCTTGCCAAAGAATTGGCAAAGGGGAAGTGAAGCTGAAATTGCAGATGGATGACACACAGTGGTTGAAGGAAGTCATGCAGGTACCAGTCTTGGAGATGAGTCTAATTTCTTCAAAAAAATTTGGTGATGGGAGATGTACTGTAACTCTCACAGCGGATACACTTGAATTAGATGGTGGTAAGAAAGTAGGTATCTTTTATCTATCTACTTATATTACTGATTCACGTTCTATTACAGAGATGTGGCTTTGTAGGCTTGGTTACATATGTAGAAGGAGAATGCAAGTTCTGAAGTGGAAGATAGATGTTTTTGACAAGCTAAAGAACTGGAAAGCCTTGGTGTTCATGGAGGAGATGACGAACAGAGATCAGGTGAGGGAACTGAATTATTCTGAGCAGAGCAGGGTTGATTTGATTAGGATTTTGATCCATGGAGAGCTCGTGGATAAAAAGTTATCACTCACAGACAAACACAGGTACAGGCATCGGTCAGACAGTAATCGACATCGGCACAGGAAGACCAACGTCGGTCATGAAGGAACTGACATCAGCAGAACGGATACCGGCATCAGCCAGGGAAACGACATCGGCAGTCAGGGTCAGTGCAGGAAATTGACATCAGTCGGGAGCAGACTGGGAGATGGCTGAGATCGGTCACTGGAACGGATATTGGGCGGACAGCTAGCTATCAACAAGTCTCAAACGCTCATGTGGAGGTCAGAAAGGGTAAGTGAACCTCATATTCATTGTTCACCTTCTTTATATTGCTTATTGATGGTCAAGAACCAGGAAGATAGAAGAAGTAATGCAGGTAGAGTCCAGATACAGTGGGAGCTTGGCATGGATGAGGAGTGTGAGTCCTTGCAGAAGAACCAAACAGGTATTTGTTGGTAGAGTTGTCATCTAGAAGAAAGCACTGAGAGACGGAATGGATTTCCGTTTTAGAGAAGCGAGTGGATGGACACATGAGACAGAAGGCCAAGGTATATGGTCTTGAAGAAGCTGCAGGATAGTGGTACAGGTTTTGACAGGTGGATGACTAAGCATGGCTTCAGTCAATGTCAGTGTAACTATTGTGTTTATCTTACCAGGTAGATGATGGTTGCAACATCATCTTGTTACTGTATGTGGGTGATTTACTAGTAGGTTTGTACATACAAATATTTTGCTGAGCTAAAGGTAAGGTTAGTTCAGAGGCATGTCATGAAGAATTTGGAGCAGCGAAATTCTTTGGCATAAGAGACATGGAGATTTTATCTCCAGTGGGAGCTGATGTTAAGACGGTGTTGGCGAGGTTCATTACGTAGGATGCAAAATCAGAAAGCACACCAATGGCTGGACAGTTCAAGCTTAGCTTGAAACAGGGTTCGAAATCACATGAGGTTTATTGTAGACCTGAGTTTTCTCAATCAGTGGGGGTTGTCAAAAAGTATGGAGCCAATTCAAGGAAGGAGTACTCGAGAGCAGTTCAGTGGGACTACCAGTAGGGATTCATGTTATGCAGGGTCAAGTTCTTCACTACATGGATGTGTAGGTTTGGATGTGGCAGGTTACTTGAATGACAGGTATAGCATCACAGGTTGTGTGGTGGTTGGTCTTCAGGATTGATCTTGAAGAGGAATACAAGCCAGGGAATACTTTAGACGGTGTACAGGTACAGGTACAGGTGTAGCTATTTATCTCTAAGTGGGAGATTGTTAGGTTGTGGAGCTAAAAGCTTCACCAGGATGCAAATAGGAGAAGTTAAGGAGGATGCAGAATTGGGGGGAGTTGTAGAATCAGTTGCAGGGAAATCGGCATCGGTCTGATCAGCCGACGTCGGTAAGATGGTAGTGAGGAAGCAACCGGCGACGGTTACCAGTCGGCCGACATCGGTCATGGAGGAGTCGACGTCGGCAACCTGTGCGTGAATAGGCAGTTTGCATGTTGATTCTGGAGAGTCTATTTTTGGACTGTTAGTTTGCATGTTGAAGGCTAGTCTTAGTCTTGAGTTGCATATCTAATTATTGTAATTAGGTTAGTCTAATTATTGTAAGCATGAGATCTATATATGGACTCATGGGCTGTATTGTAAAAGTGTGCTAGAAAGCCATAGAGCTTTTAGAGAGAGCTAGTGTAGCTCCTCCTAGTTTCAAAGGGGTGCTGAGTGTGTATGATCAGGGAGAGTTGCAAGGTTTGCAAGGTCAAGGAGCTGATCCACCGGGGTACTGGTTGAAGAATCATAAGGACTTGGTGAGGCAAGGACAAGGGTTCTTCAGGGGTGTAGAGATATCTACATTGGTGAGTATGGTCTAGTGATTTGTAGGTAGCAGAGAGCAGGGGATCTACTTGGAGTACGGTTGTGTACTTGGTGAACTGGCAGCATGTTACTGACTGGTTAGAGAGGTGAACATCAATTTTATATTGGAGTTGATTGTTGGGACCAAGAGAGAGAGGGAAGAAGGTCTTGAGGCGTGGTGAACCTTTGAGGTGGAGGAAGAAGTGGCATCTTCCTTATTGTATATTCTTCTATGTATATAATACAATTGTGTATTGTCTCTCAATTCCTGTGTTGTTTCATATATCTAGTTACTTATTGATTCTGGTATAATTCCATGTTTAGTTGTTAATACAAGAAGTAATCATATGTGTTCTAATTGGTAGAGCAAGATCCTGACTCAGTAGGGATCGGAGCATGTTTATTGTTCGTGGTTCCCTGACAACATTTTTTAAACTTGCCATGGAAGTGATGCACCAAAATATTTTGTTAGATTCAAACACATGCACGGTCAAAAAGAAACATGGCAAGGTGGTGGAAATCTATAATAAAATGTATGTTGAAAAGTAGGTGCTAGTCGAGGAAGTGGCCTCCTTGAAGCAACAACTTCAAGAGACCACCGAGGCTAAGGTAAGGGTATTAAACCTTTAAAAAACAATTTTTAAGGAAGAGCCAACACTGGTAGATGGCATACTATTGGATGGGGATGCCCTAGGGAAATTAGAGACATTGGTTGAGATTTTGCTCAAAAATAATGAGTGCCCCACACCCAAAGATGAGCCCCAAGAACTTTTGGATTAGTTCACCACTATAATAGATATCTACTGTAGTAATTTGGAAAGAGTCAGGTAGGTTGTCCTAATTTTGGATGGCATTTTTTCACACATGGCATGCCCAAATAAAATAATAGAAACCTAGCTCAATGATGAGGAGGTCTTGATGTAACTCTATTAATAAAAAACCATACCGAGTGTGTGAAGGCATTCAACGATGTGGAAATGATGGAAGATGTTATTAATAACCATCGTCAACAAATAAATGCTAGTTATGCCACACTTCAAGGATAGGTTGACAAGGAGGTCTCTAAATTAGAGAACATCCAAAAGGAACCTAGCATAGCCCTGGAGGAACAAATGAAGAAGACTGAGACTCTAGTTTAGCTTGAGGAGTTGAAAGTAGTAAAAGAGGTCATTGAAAAAATAACTACTAAATTTCTCGATGCCTTATCCTATTGTGATGAGCTAAATAAATAAATCGATAAGAAAGGGCTTGAGTTCCTTGAGGATGTCAGTACAACTTAGTCTAAGATGGACTAACAGCTTAGTGTGGGGTGATGTTGGCCCTTCACTTTTGATGAAGTATTTATTCTAATCTTTGGTGCGTAGCACGGAGGGACCATTATCCATTTTTATGCAAGTACCAACATGGTGCAAGAGAACCACGGCATAAGAGGACCATGGCGTGAGACTAGTATCATGAAAATTGAAGGATGTAGAAGGACAATGGTGTGAAAGACCCAACATGAGAGGATCCAATCAAGAGAAAATGTGGCATGAGGAACTTAAGAACAGAGGACCCAAAACAAGAAGTAAAAGACTATGGGAGCATGAGGGAAGTGGAGCACAAGGGATGCAAGAGTAGTTTAAAGAATAAATCAAATAGGACACTTCAACCCCAGTGATCGGAGGCCTTGTACTAGCCCATGAGGAATGAAATATTTGGAAATGAATGTATAACATAAAGCAGGCATCTAGGGGCACAAAGGCCTGATTTTATAGGAACAATCAATTGTAAGAACCATGACTCTTATCTTGTTGAAAGTTTGTGTGCCATGTGTCCATTTTGAGTTGGGAACTTGACACTTGGATAGGGTAGAACAAGTATAAAAACCCCTATTGTAATCATTCATGGGGGTATAAGTGTGGGTGAACCTTTGGAGGAATATAGAGCATTCTGTCTTGTAATCCGTAAGCACTTAATGAGAATTAAATGTTTATCATATGTTACTTCGAGCAATGGAATGTTAACTGTGTTGAATATTGAAATGTGTTAAGTGAATAAATTCATGAGTTCATTTCTTCTATTATATTTAGTTAGTGATGGTAGTATAATCTATTATGTTAAGGAACAATAGTAGGATATTTGTTTGATAAGAAATGAGTAAACACACATCATGTTTCAAAGTCTTTGGGAACTGGTATTTCACTACACACTTTGGGTGAGCGTGCGAGACTCATCCCTCACGTGATAGGGCTAGCATGTTAGCCTATTGGGAGGAGGCTTCAGTGCCAATGTAAAGAGAGAAAACCTAATATACCCTACAGTGGAATCCATGATCATATCTATGTTTCATAGAGGGAATTCATCTTTGGGACATGCTTTGTTAATGTCCTGGAATTCAATACAAATATAAATCCCACCTTGTGGCTTGGCCATGGTAACAATGTTGGATATCCAATCAGAGTAATCAATAAGTCATATAAATCCTACTTCTAATAATTTTTTTAATTCCTCCTTGACTAGAAAAGCTACTTTAGGGTGCATCTTGCTTAATTTTTTCTTGATGGATTTGGCATTGGGGTGATGATGCACAACCAAGGAAGGATCAAGTCCTAGCATGTCTGAATGGTACCATGCAAAGATATCTATAAATTCCTTGACTAGCTCAATGATGATTTGGCATTCCTCAAACATAAGAGTTTCCCTCAGTTTAAGAATTTTAGGATGTTATTCTATTCCAATGTTGACTTTAATCACTTCCTTGATGAGGGAGGGTAACCGATCTTAAATATAGGTTGGAGATGATGGTATGTCCTAGATATCTGAAGTAAAATCTATTGGGAGCTCTATGTCTATTTTGGTATAAGATTCTGATTCATCTAAAATATATGGAAAATCTTTTGGATTTTGAGGGGGTTCATCCTCTTCATATTCCTATTTTTCAATTTGATTAAGGGATGTTTCTTGTTCCCCAAAATAGGTTGACTAATTAAGATTAATAGAGAAGTTCTTTTTATAATCTCCAAAAGGCATAAAATCCTGTGTTCCCAAATATTCTAGTATGGCCTCATCACTTCAAAACTTGTCAAAGGATGGCTCATGTCATTGATCCCAGTGTATTAATGAAGGTTAAAGAAGGGATATATCAATGGTGGTGATAATGGTATTATGGAAAAGGTTAGTGGCAGCAGTCTCTTCATAAAGACTATAAATAAATCCCATCTTGACTTCTTCATCAGAAAAAGACTCCTTGGGACTAAAGTAGTATCCATGATGACACTATTTAGTTCAGTGTCAAGTAATTTGTACCCTAGGCTAAGATATTGTGGATTTTCTTGAACCGCTATAGGCTAAAGCCTACCTTGCTCATGTTTCCCTAGTCCATTTCCTTGATAGTGTATATTTTATAACATTTTTTAAATTTGGGGGTATTTCTTTTTATGAAATGTAAGGACCTCATTTTCTAAAATAAGCCATGACTCATCAAGCTCATCAATGTATTCTTCTAATAATAGTATTGCACTAGAAAAGGTTGTTGGTCCAAACAAATAGCTAATAGGATTATCCTTCCTCATAATTGGGGACCCATAGATATGTGGGAAAAGAGGTAAATCTCGTACACAAAACATTTTATATTCATATTTCCCATAGCCTATGGATGTGATTTTAAGGTGGGTGACATTTGGTAATGGATTAGAAGCAGGCACTAAATCATTGGGGTGTACATATTTGGTAGTTATTGGGTTTAGAGTGGAGCTATCTGTGCTAAGACAATAGCATGTGGGTTTATATTGGCCTATTTGATAGCTATGAAAATGCTCAATTTCCTAGAGAATTATGACTTCCATGCCAAAGTGAGGGAATTTCAGGCATTGGTGGAGAGTGGATGGGACTTCTTACATTTCATGAATCCACAGATGACCCAATAGTAGATTATATGAAAAATCAACATCCACAACATGAATTAAGGTTTGTTGTACAATGGGTCCCATAGTAATGGGAAGATAAACCATGCCTACAAATGGCCATTCATTGTCATCATATGTTTTAATCATGATTAGAGTAGGCCCCAAAGATGCTTCATAATACCTTAATTTTTTTAAGAAATCCAAATTACACAAATTCAATGCATATCCTTTGTCTATGAGTAACCAAGGGATGTGGTGGTTTGGGATGGTAATTTCTATGAATAATGGGTAATTATGATGCAAGCCAATAGGAGGCATGTCTTGGGCACTAAATGTTATTTGATGTAAATGAGATAGGTGACCCATTAATGCTTTGAACTAACTAGTGTCAATATCTTGGGGGACTTTTATATTATTCAAGACTTGATTGAGGATCCCTTGATGCACTGATGATGTTTTGAGAAGATTCAATAGTGAGATTTGAATAGGGGTCTTTTTAAGTTACTAGATTAAATCATAAGGCTTGATGGAAGATACAGTTATTTTATTAGAGATATTGACCTTTTGAGATGTTGATATAGATGGATCCTTTAGTGGTACCCTAGGAACTATAATTTTTTTGCATTGTGTAGTAACTATACAGTCACTCATGGCCTAGTTGATCTTTAATATAGTGCATGATAGTGTAGTAGGTTCTTGGGGGTTATGGATTTTGATGGTATTGACATAATGGTATAAGATGGTGTGATAATCTATACTATTGGAAGTGGACACCTGACTTTGGTCTCTAGGGGTCCTCCCTTGTCTCTGACCATGCTTGGGTAAAGGATCCTGATAAATACCAATCTATTGATTTTTTAGATTGATTAGGAGTATTCCCCCCCCCTCCACTTTAATATCTCATTTTTCAATGAGATCCTGAATATAGTGTTTTAATTGCATACATTTTTATTTATCATGACATTTGAATTTATTATATTGATATAATGCATCCTCGTGATACCAATCTAGTTGAGGCCTACTATCATCCAAAGGTTAGATCCTGAGGAGGGTAATCATATTTGTAATGATGAGTTGTTGAAGGATCACTTTAACAGGCACTCTGAGACTGGTAAGATGTCTTTTTCCTATTTGAGGCTTTATTTTACCTCATGGCACTATGATGGAAGAGACATTTTAATGATTTGTGGGAGTCCTCTTTTTCACTACTTGAACATGTTGTTTTAAATATGTAACTCGATCTCCCATAACATTTTTATTTTTATTGAAGATATTTGGTTTACCCAAAAATGAGTTATCTTGATTATGATTTTGTTCATTTCAAGTGTATAATTTGATTTCTCCCTTTTCAATGAATGATTTATCAATTTGTATCCCCTCATCAATAATCTCATCAAAGGAGTTGGTACATTGTAGTTTCAATTGATATTTTAGTTTTGTATTGAGGTTGTCAACGAATATTTTGGCCAATATTTTTCCAGTACTATACATCAAAATCATCATGCTAAACTTATCCAATGTTGTAATAAGGAGGCCAAACTTTCCCCGTTCCTTTGATTACTATTGCATAGGTCTATAATGGAAACATCATGTTCTATGTTGAATGAAAAATGTCTCACAAATTGTTCAATCAATTCTTTGAAACTGGATACAGACCCCTTTGGTAAATGCATGAACCATTCTAATGTTGGTCATGTGAGACTCTTTGGGAAAATTCTTAGAATATAGGTGTTGTCATATGAAACCTCACAGCATGCCACATAAAACTCTTGAACATGATCATGGGGATCTCCTTTCCCTTTATATTTTTCAAATTTGGGTACCTCAAAGTGAGGTGGGAAAAGATTTTACAAAATGCTCATATCTAAGGGAGAAGAGCAAAAATATTCATATTTATATTTCATCACTTTTGTGTGAGGATCAATTTGTTGGAGAGTTTCTTTCATCATTTTCCATTCTTATGCAAATGATGGATCCGTAAGAGGATTAGAGGTTTGGGCATGACTTGTGTGTGGTTTATTAGAGTTATGGACATTTTGTCTTAGCGAGGATGGTCATTGATTTTGTGTGTAGAATTGAGAGGCTAAGGAATTTATTTATTGTGTGAGTTGATCCAATATATCCTCAAGGGCAATTTATCTCCTCTTAACCTTGATGTGGTTATTTTTGAGAGGCAAGTAATTGTTCATGGTCCACAAGATCCTCTTCTTCGAGTGCTTGATTAGTATGGGCATGTTGATGGGGAGTGTTAGGCCGAGTGTATGGGTGGACTAGGTGTTGCAAAAGATTGAGACCAAAGCTAGGGGTAATGTGCCCCCCATTATACTGACTTGAGCTAAGATTTGGTCATGATTTTCATATATATACTAATCAAATTATACTCTAACTTCATCACTATGGAAAAATAAATTTGTGAATCGGTCTTCTTCTTCAAGAGTATACATGTCACTATGCATATCGTCATGATCTTGTTTCAATCACCTAGGTTCCCCAAGAAGTCAGTCTCTTGGTTTGATCCTTGTCCCATTCAAAGAATTTAGGCATGGGTTTGCATTGCATTATGGATGATGGGGTGAGATAATAAAATTGATTAGGTGTGTTTGTAGGGTGATGGAAGGGAAGGTGGATTTGAATACTAATTTTGTCTAGAAATCAAAACTAAGAGTGGTCAAATAGGATGATTTGGAAGTGTTTTGACCTTGGATTTAGAGGGATGTAAGACTAGAGTGACGAGGGATTATCAAAAATCCAAAAAATTACAAGGGTTCAATCTAGCAAGGAGACTAAGTAAATTACATGATCAAGTACATTTCACACTATCAAAATGATGATTGGATGGGTGTTAAGTATGAAGAGGCAATGAGAAAGAATTTATGGGTGCTAGACTAAAAACTTGTCAAGGTTATCTATGTTCATAATACCTAGTCAAAGGATGGTAATGAAGATTGGAGGGATGGGTGACCACTAATATTTGATTTCAATGACTAATTTTATATCCAAAGAGGTAAATGGAAAGATATGGGCTTTTTGATGTGATTTTGAATCAAATTTATCCTAAGGGTGTCTAGGTGTTTTAGAATAAAAATGGGATTGGTTGACTCGATTCACAAACAACACGGGTATAAGCACGACACAAAAATAATACACTCAATCATAATCTTAATTTAGCCAATTGAATGGGTGTGTAACCCAATGTTCAAAATATCTAATGGATTTGTAGGTGAGGATGTAAGTTGGTGACCCATTACAGAATCAACCAAACCATCTCAACCCTATTTGTACTTAACAGATTCTTAGAAATTTATCCTAACTCTAGCAATGAAATACTTGTTATGGCCAATAGGTTCTAAGCTAGGTTTACATAAAGGTTTTTAAGGGAGTCCCTGATATATTTTAGGTATGGTGAGGCCCAAGTCTATATAGGGTGATGTCTAATGCTTGGTTTAGATAATTAACTCTTCTCCTTCATGGATGATCTGTATGAGGTTAAATACTTAGTCTAGTGACAAATGTCTCTATTTTTTATATTCCACTAAAATATGGAGTTTAGTTGAATGCATGGTGATAAAATCTATGACACCAACCCCTAGTGATTAAACACATGCATGGGGATGAATTACACATCACATGTTATTCTAGACTCAATGGGTTAATAAATAAACAAGAATGATTAATTTTCTTGATTAATTACCTATGTTAGGGAACAATCAAGTCACACAACACATGATATATACAAGAAACAAGACTAAATTATAATATTTTGGCACCCCTCCTACAAACACAAGGGTTAGGAAAACAAATTAGGTGCTTTTGTCTCAAGAAGTCTTGTACAAAAATGGTTAGTAGTTTAATTTAAGACAAAACCATTACTCACTTGTAAAACCATAATTACACTATCAGTTTAAAGCAAACTCACAACTATAAACTATAATTTCATAAGTACCAAGAAAAATTATTGATCACAAATAGCGATATTGTAACAGATAATTAACCCTAATAGTCAACCAAATGTTCCTACAAAATTATGATAGTTAAATTAAAACCATGACTATTAGAGTGATATTGATAGTACGTGATTAGCGATATTACATAAGAGTACAAAACTTTAAAAAAAATCAATTAATGTAGATGCCTAGATATATTATTCCAGATACTTTAATAAATATAGATGCCTTAGAGAAGATCAAAAAAATTGACTATGTATCAAAAAAATTAGCAAAAGACACCAATGAATGAATCCACACATAAATTTATAAGATAGTGAAATATTTTTATCAAATTTACCCTAAAAATTGTGATATAAGGTGAATATTTTAAGTAGTAAGCAAAATAGCTCAAAAAATCATCAGATTACAATATTGCTACTAGTAAAATGATATTATAGATTACTAATCAAAACTGCAACTATGTAATTAATAATATTACAACAGATAGTGAAAGGAATAAGTATGGGATATTTTGATTGTAGATGACTCCTCTTTATACCTTCCCTTCCTATCAATCAACACACAGTAAGCTTGTATAGAAAATCCCCTTTACAAAAAGTGTGTTTAAAAAGAGTCTAAGACCTAAAACAATCAAGTAAATCTTATCAAAAGGGTTTGTGCATTCACTAATATGCCTTCAAAATAGAGAATAAATAGATGAAACTACAGGTTAGTAGGCCAATAGATGAATTTTATCTAGTCTTATAGGGATGACAATACCATGAATTGCAATGGCGATATCATGATTCACAGGTCAATGTCATGAGTCTAGAAGTAGTGATATTATGGGTGAGTAATTAAACACTGGGTCTCTGACTGAACCTATCTCCTACACACATAAAATGTAAAACCGCTTCTTAGAAACATATAATAATTGAATGTGACTGCATAAATATTAGAAAGAGTAAAAAACCAACTATTTTATGTTAACCTAGAAGTCTTGTAAAATCACAATTAAAAACATAATATCGTTATTACCAGTGTAATGTCACTAAGTTCAAAGTAGCACAATACTGCTTAAATAACTACAATACCATGACTATAATATCACTAATACCAGGTCAATATCACAACTCACCTATACATAATGATTTTATTGATTTTGGCCTTTGTTTCTTATCTAGTTGCACTTATAAGTAACTAAATCACCTTTAACAAGCACAATAGGTTATATTTAGGGAGTAGGTCCCACCATGGTTGCCAAATTTTTGAGTGTATTTTGGATTATTCCTTATATTACTATTTTTAGCAATAAAAATCCAAAATGTAAACAAATTCAAGGGAGAGGATAAAGAGACAATCAGATACTTACAATGAAATCACTTACCATATTTTTGTCCCTCAAAGCTCCTCTCCAAGATTGCCAAACTGATTTGAGTGCAAAATAAGTAGATTGTTAGATTGCTTGATTGAGCTTAATAATGGCTTCAATAGATTGTTGATGGCTTTGACAAGGATATGGGATTCCTTTAATGATGGATGCAAGTATAATGGAATCTTATGGCTTTCAAGTTTCAAGTTAATTGGTCATGGAGGTATGGCTTGTTTATATAAGCCATGAGAGGGAAAATCAATGGCTCAAATTTAATCTTGAGCTATTGAGATCAATGGTTAGGAAATTTTCAAAGAATTCTTAATTCCTTGAAAACTTATAAAATATAGGATTCTAAAGAAAAAAGGTTAAATTAGAGAAGATTCTAAAATTGAATCTCCATTAGGGAGTAGGGGTGTAGGAATGGCTAACTTAGTAAGGTGGTAGATGGGTAGGCGAATAAAAAGAATTTTAAATTAGAAAGTGGTCTAATGAGTATGTAAGTAGCCAAGTAGTCTTAGTTAATGATTTAATGAGAGTGATTAATTACTTGTGATGGTGGAGTAAGTTTTATGGGATGTAGAAAATTTTATGTAGGAATTAAGATATTAATTAATTAGCTAGGGAATATAATTATAGGTTAAATTAGTGGGTAATGAGATTATTAGGGTGAGCGGATTTAAGTTCATACAATCTCACACATGGGATAATTTATTTCTTCTTCCTTCTTCTTTTTGAGGGAACATCCATCAATTGTATGTGTCAGCCACTCCCTCAAGGGGGCATCATCATAGGCTTCCCAAATTTTATTTGGAACATTAATCTTTAAGTATTATCTTTTTTTCTTCTTAACAAATTTTTAATTATTTGAAAATACCTTACTCTACCTATGTCTCACAACGTCTTCCCAAATAGGGGTAAACTGTAGACACCCCATTCTGGCCACAACTAACTTTCAATCAAGCTTCAGATTGATTTCTACCAAATATTGCAAATTAAGACTATAAATCACTAAACATCTTAATTTCTTATGCACATCATTCATTAGTGCTTAGAATCATGTTGAGGTATCTCTATTTGAGATATTATCTTGTATGCAATAGTAACCTCTCACAGATTCATCCCTAGTCATCTTGTGACCTAACAACTGGTAGTTTAGCCTTTAGACCCATTAAGTAGGGCACTTAAACAATTCCTAAAAGGCTAAAATGGTAAGAAAAATAAATCAACTAATTAAACCAAATTAAATTCTTTTCTAAATATTCCATTTATAATTAATATCTAAAAATAGAAATTCAAAATATTAAGCTTCCTCATCATTGCTTGTGTGAGTTATTAAGCTCTCACAAAATATCTAATAAATATCTGAATTTGTGAGCCATGCCTATTAATTGAAAATCATAATTACATGCCACCTCCTTAACTCAACTAGGGTTAGCCTCAACTCACCTAAGGTTAGTTTGAACTCAACCATGCTTAATCCTAACCTAACTCATCTTGGGTGAGAGTTAACTTTGGAGGCTATAAATAGAAGGCCTTACATATTGATATTTAAGCTCATTTGATGTAAATTTATTATGCTCAAATATATGCAAGAATATTTTCTATTGGTGTTACCATGCCAATTTATTAAGCCAATCTAATCAACATTACCAAGGTGTCAAAGAGAGGTGGAGCAATGGAGCTTCATTGACAAATTTTTTTTTTGCACATAGCCAAGCAAGCCAACTTCATCAAACAAGTGGATTTAGAGCTATAAGGAGGATAAAAGGGAATTTCTCTTTTGTTTTCTAGTTGTGTTTTAATTATATTCTTGTTATTTATGCTCTCTCTAGTGTCTAGGCTATAGGTTTTAGTTTTAAGTCTATTTATTTTGATTTGATTTTCTTGACTAACACTATACTAATCTCCCCTCTTGGATTCCTTGTTCATACTATATAGTGTCAAAATTATTTGGAATTAAAATGATGAGCTAATTTTTTATTTAATGACCTCTCATTATGTCCTACTTCTCAAAGAGTTTTTCCAAAATGATCTGAACATCATTGGGAGAGTTGTCGATTCAATATGAAAAAGCAAGTCAGGAGATGTAGATAGGTATAATAGAACATAGGCTTCATCACTTCTATTAAACCACTTTACCTTCTTTACATCAAGTGTCAATTTTTTTATTTATCCATAGTGATTCAATGTAAGCCTTTACTCCTAAAGAGGATTTTTATTTTGACTTTCTACTTGAGATAGTTGAATGGTGTAGGAAGTGAAACTTGATTCTAATACATTATAGTAAGTAGGTGTGTGTTGAATTGATGGTACTAGAAAGACAAGGATATGAAACCCCATAAAATTATAGAGGTTTAATTTTATAAGGATTAAGAATAACACCAATGCATAGATCTTAAAAAAACTAACAGTTTTAAAATAAATGACACCTCAAACAAAGTTGTTAGCTAGAAGTTATGAGAGTTTTATGTTTTTACTCGCAAGATATCCACTTTGCATAAATTTTTGGGTGTGAAAAAATTTAACTCAATTTTTTAAGTAAAATTTAAGCCCCCATGGGTTGGTTGTGACCAAATAATAAAATCCCATATGACCAGTGCCCCCTTGATGATGTCACTCTAGAAGAGTTTTATGATGTCACCATAATAGACCACAATTCCAAATGAATAGTGTTGTAAACCCCCTAATTAAATTTGATAGTTGCATGAATGTCACATCAGAGTTAGGAAGGTAGGAATACACCTTGGAATAAATTTGATAGTTGAAAGATAATAAATTAGATTTGGGAGGGTGGAATGTACATTCATAGATATAATAGGCCCTCAAGCAATTATCAAAACTTTAGAGATCTTTAGCAGTAGTCAAAACTTCATATGTCTCCAGTAGTCATAACTTCAAAGGTATTCGATAGTCATTGAAACTTTATAGGTTTTTGGTAGTGATAGGATGAGTCAAGATTTCATTAGTGTTGGGATTCTATATAATTTTGGTAGTGTCCAGACACTAGGGGTTTCTAGGTAGTGCCGAGATGGCTGGTAGTTCCAGTAGTGTCAAGATTGGCACTTGTTTTGACAAGCTCTAGGATGAACCAAGGTTCTAACAGGTGTCAGGATGGGCAACAACTCTAACAAGGTGGAAACTAAAGCTCACCTAACATTCGGTGGAAACATGAGGGACTTTGGCAAGTACAGGGAATAATGGAAAGTCTAACAAGTATAGGGAATGATGGAAAGTCTAGTAGGTGCATGAAAGGGTAGAAACTCTATTTTATAACAAAACCTCACATTTACTACTACTCTGTAAAAATCACAAAAGACCCATCTAATTTCTTAAGAAACCAAGAAATAGTTTTTACTTTGGAGACCTCGATGGTACGAATTTTCAAATAATTTAAGAAAATACCTTTAAACCTTCCAAAAATAGTTGAAATCAACTATAACGAAACTAGGTTGTATTTAAAATTGATCGTAGGGTTTTTTTACCTTTTGAATCTGATGGTACAATATATTTTATGTGAAAATATATCAAATGGAAGATGACTAGAAAGAGACGTCTTTTCCCTTGTTTTTATTCTAAATCTAGATCAGATAAAGACCTTAGAAGAAGAGTAAAATCTAATAAAGGGTGACTCTTTAATGTGTTAGGTCAATGAATAATAGATATATGACATGTAATCTAAAACTCAAGATTTCAGAATAGTAGATTTGGCATTCAATTACTAGCAACCACTCTTTGATACCTTTTTGAGATTAGGTCACAATCTATGATCGAGGTCTAAATAGACACAACATAAATCTTTGTAATATGTAAAAATTAAATTATGCATAAAATAAACTTATTATAGAATCAAAATCAAACCTAAACTAGAAGAAGTTTGTCTTCAATAATCAAAAGATTTGATAATTAGTATTAGCAGCATTAAGCAAAATAAATTTACAAAATGTACATATATGGGTGAAATATAGACATGTCCTCACATCCTCATGAATTTGGGATTATCTTCTCCAATGACCTAAAATGACACCTAAGCAAGATAAACAAGATGTGTAAGGAAAATTATTAAATGGAATAAAAACCTACACTAACACCCTCCTTTAAGCATAGCTTAGGTGGGTAGTGGAATTGGGTCTCAACAACAAGAACAAATGAGTTATCTAAGTATATATAAAATCCCACCCAGAGGAGGAAGACAGAGCTATCTGAACCTTAAGAAGAGCCTAAAAATGAATATACTTTCTCTCAATGAAGATTTTGGTGAATATATCAATAATTGGCTCTATAATCTCGATGTAGTGGAGATTAATGACTTTTTCATAGATAAGCTCCTGAATGAAATGCATGTAAATCTTGATATGTTTGGTCTATTGATGGAGGACCAGATTCTTAAAAATATGGATTGTGTTTTGGTGTTCATAAAAGATTATGATTGGTCATTTAAACTAGATACCAAACCTAATGAGAATTCCATGAAGCCAAATAGCCTCAATGACAGCATTAACGACTCCTTTTTATTATGCCTTTGTAGAATATAAAGTAATAACATTATGCTTCTTGATTTACCAACTAATTAATCCTGAACCAATGGAGAAACTATGGCTTGAAGTAAATTTATGATTTTGAATATCATCAGTCCAATCTAAATTTGTATACCCAATCAATCCAATGTCAATGCCTACTCCATAATGAATCCCAAAACTATGAATAATCTATTTATAATGGATAATTTGCTTAGTTGCTTTCTAGTGTATTTCATGTGGTTCTTACATAAATATAGAGACAATGACCATTGCATATGAAATTTCAAGTCAAGTGTGTGTAAGATAGATGAGATAGCCAACAAATTATCAATACAAAGTAGCATCAACTAAAGGGGAAGGACAATCAACCTCAACCTTCACACTAGATAGAAATGGAGTTGGAGCTGGTGTACAATCAGCCATGTTAAACCATGAAATAAAATCAAAAGCATAATTCTATTGTGAAATAGTGATCTTGGAGTCAAATTGAAAAATTTCAATCCTAAGGAAGTAATGCAATAAACTAAAGTTAGTCATTGAAACCTTATTAGAAAAAATATCTTTCATTGATGCAATAGTGGATGAAGAACTCTTTGTTATCAATAAATCATCAACATAGAGACCCAAAATCAATAATGAATCATCTTGTCATAAAATGTCAACATTCAGATCAGAATGGAATCTATTGAACCCAACTGAAAGAAGAAAATATTCTATCTTGTCATACCAAGTTTGGGGAGCTTGTTTGAGGGCATACATCACTTTTTAAATTTTGTAAATTAAGGAGTAATCTTCCACAATTTTTTATGGTTGATCCATGTATATTTCATCTTTGAGGTCACTATGAATAAAAACACATATCACATCCATCTGATGAAAAAGATTTTTTACGATAATGGAAAGAGTGAGTTGGATTGAATTCAACTAGGATAAAAGTCTTAGTATAGTCAATGTCAAGGACCTAAGAAAAATTATTTGTTACCAAACGTGCTTTAAATTTGTCTATGGACCTATCTGCTGTAAATTTTGTTCGATATATCCATCTATATCAAAGAAATTTTATTTTTTTAGGAAGAGATACTAAATCCCAAGTGTTTTTCCTCAGTAAATAATCATACTTTTCTTCCATATTGGTAAATGGTATCACTCAAAAGTGCACCCTGTAAAGAACTTGTGTTTATTCTAACTTTTGTTGATACAATGAAAAATCTCAAAGGTGTGAGTGACCTTATGATGGATATAATATCTATATCAAGGGATTTTTACCTTTATTAAATTCATCCACTTCTCTCTAAACTCTCACAAATAGTGTTTTTTTTTAGGAAAAGGGGTAAAAAAATAATGCTAAAACTAAAAATGGAAAGGAAAATTGAAAGTTAAGGTAATGCACCAATGTTGGGATCAATTATTCAGATACCTAAAACACTTTATAAGCTAAATAAACTTACACACGTTCACTTCATTCTCATACAATTAATCTTGCATCAATATTTTATATAGAGGTCTTGGCAAACACTCACACTAGTTAGGAAGGAATGAACAATGATTGAATTTACTTCCAGATTAGGTAGAAACAAGACTTAGACACTCTATATGACTTAAAATATTTATATTTTGATTCGTAAAGGTGAATTATTTAAACATAAACTTAGTAAAGATATTAATTCACTAAGTTATATCAATGAATAATAAATACACACTTCATAAAAGCTTGAGAATAGAGGAAAATTCAGCTCTTTATTTCTTCAAAGGTAATCTAGTAAAAACATTTGACAGAGTTTATGTAAGATAAAATCATAATATAATTATAAACATTAAAAAATGAATGTACATATATAAAATAATAAGATAAATAGAATACAAGAAGTTCCAGATGAGTATACATGCAAGTCTTAATTCACTCATGCTTCAACTCAAAATTGAACTCCACCTTCAACTCTATTTTTTTCTAATTATTATCCCATGTAGCATTTAATTTTAAAAATTATTTCATGTAATATGTCATTGTAGTATAGAGGGAGGCTATTCTTTCATGTTTGAAAATCCAAAGGCTCTTCATGCATCTTGAATATTGAGTTAACTTGTGATCTTGCATGCAACTTTTGATCTTGTTTAGTTAACTCTTTTTAGTATTTAGTTAACTCATCTTTGTAATTTATGCATATTAAATTTAGACTTTATTTATTTCCACTTTTATCTTGAGTTTAATGAAATTTTTTTGACTTCACATCTGGTGTTCAACTTCACTTATTTTGACTTGCAACTTGCATACAACTTGACTTTTTTACTTTTTTAAATTTAGCCCAAAGGGAGGAATAGTAAGAGAAGGATTGCATGATGATGTTATAATAATTATTTTTCATAAAAATATTTCCTCAACTATTAACCAAAAATTGAAATCAACTTATCTATTTTTTCATGTTTTGAACTTTACTTATCTTGACTTGCAACTTTGACAAGCTTCTTAAATGCACTGTGAGAGCTAAAAATTTTATGGATATTCATAATTATAATAGATAAGGATAAAAATGATAATTTTAATATAATAATAATGGTTTCAAAAACCTTAAGATAAAATTTTAGCTCCAAACTCTATGTACAACTCTAAAAAACACCATTTTATGCTCTGTGATAATCTCTTTTCCTCAAGAAACCTTGATTTGGATTAGGAGGTCCAAAATGAGTTTTAGGCCTGATAAAACACTCCTATTATGATTTTTGGATAGGTATAAATTTTTAATACTTGAAAAATTTTGAAAATATCTAAAAATTTTCACCAAACTCTAAAAAAAATCATAAAAAATTGTCTACTTGCTGCCTTAAGGATGCCCTGAAGATGTTTTTCAATGAGATGAACTTATTTTGAATTAATTTTCATTGATTTATACCTATACATGAATTATTCACATGCTAAAATCAATTTTATTCATTTTAGGGACTTAAAACACCAATTTTTAACTCTATTTGTGAGCAAAAAAGTGAAGAAACTTTTATTCCCTTCATGATCAAACTTGTATATTAAAATTTTATCTCTCCTAAAGTATATTAAGAATATAAAACCACTTTTAAACATTAAAATATATCAAAATAGACCTCCATATAAAATTTCAAGAGTTTTCATTTAATAAAACTCAAAATATGCACTTTTTAGTGTTGACTAGCTTGCCCAATTTTATTTTTGAACATCTGTAGGTCTGTATTTTGTCATTTTATTGAGTTTTAAAAGGCATAAATACCTAAAAAAAAAAATTAATTATGGCATTTAATAACCCCTATTATCATTAAAATAATTGGATGTGCTCAAACAATCACTTAAACCTCTCAAAATTTGTCTTTTTTAGTTGTATCTCTTGCTTTCTTAAAACTCTAATGTTTGATCATTTGTCTTTATTCATCATTTTCAATAAAATTTTAATTTATTAAGATGTTTAAAGGTACTATATTCCCCATAATTGCTCACACAACCTTTATTTTTAAAAAATAACTCAAAAATATAAACATACTACTTAAAACTGAGTAAATGAGAGTTTAAGAAGGGTTTTAGAGCACCTATTCTTCTTAACATATATTCATAAAAATAAGCCACTATAACCTTAATAAAATGAATGAAATATTGAAGGAATATGAGCTCCAAATTTCTCCTAATACCTTTAGATTCAACTCCTTTTACCTTCATGTATTGAGCATCTAAAAATTGTCTTCACTAGCTTATAAATAGCTAGTTAGAGGAATAAAAGAAACCTCTGTCAACATTTGGACTTATGAGTTATTATTGAACATGATTTTAGAATTATTAATGTTTTATTAAGATTTGAATACTTTTTTGACTTTTACTCCATGAATTGAGTTTTCTTGAAAACATGTACATAAGTAACTTTGACCAATGGTGGTAAAATTATCAACATTCTTGGCGACTTTATTGGGATGTTTGCCTGCTAAACACTCAAGACAAGTAGCTTTATCCATTGGTTTATGGAATTATAAAAATATCACTAAATTTGAAATTGAAATTTTTTTTTCAATCAACTTTGAAACTGATATTTTTCTCAAGCAACTACAACACTTGTGCAAAAATATTTATTTAATTGAAAAATAAAACAACTACTAGCCGAAAGATGTGCAAGATAGTACTTAGAGGAATTTAAAAACTAAATCTACTAAAAAAACATGTGCATAACAACACTTGGATGAAAATTAAATCTAAAACTACTATGTATAATCACTCAAAATCCACCTGGATCAAGCAAAAACCTTTCAGGTCATTTCCATGTGGTTGATGAAAATGACTAACAAGTTGTTGTGTGAGTGTCATTTTGGTTGAATCAGTTATTTTTCTTATTTTCAACCTCTTTGTCTTATCTTCAAGTGAATAAAATGAAGCAAATATATCTTCAATATAAACAAACTCATCATATGGTTCAATACTCACCTCATGTTTCTCTTTCACACTAAGAAAGCTTTCCAATGTAAATATTGACCCTTTTTATGCATACCCAGTTGTGTTTCCTCTTCAGCTGGTTTTAGTTCTTCCTTGCTCATTTTCTATGTTTGGGCCTTTGATGTTTTGGTCTTTCCTTGTTCTACTTTCCCTTCATTGTGTTTCCCTTTGTTTTGTTTCTTCTTAGCTTTTTTTTTGTCTTAACACCGAAGTGCCCTTCGAAAAAGTTTCAAAGGGCCACTTCCCTTCGAAGTGCCCTTCAAAAAATTTCAAATGCAATCCATTTGCCTTGTTTTCTCCAAGTATCCCTTCGAAACTTTTTCGAATAGCACTTTTTCATCTAAGTGTCCCTTCAGAAAAGTTTCGAAGGGCACTTTTTGCCCAAGTGTCCCATCGAAACTTTTTTGAAGGGAACTTTTTGCCCAAGTGTACCTTTGAAAAAATTTTGAATGGTACTTTTGCCTTGTCTCTTCCCTAATGCCCCTTTGGAATTTTTTTGAAGGAAATTTTTTTGTCCAAGTTCCCTTCGAGAATTTTCCCGAAGGGTCACTTTTTGGCCCATTCTTCCAAAATGGCCCTTCGGATTTTTATCGAAGGGATTTTTCCCCAAAGGTTGCCCTTCAGAAAAGTTCTAAAGGGGCCTTTTGCCCCTTCTTGGGTGTCCTTCGAAACTGTTCTGAAGGACACTTTCCTATAGGTATCCTTCATAAAAAATTCCCGAAGGAACATGTTGCCCTTTGCCAAAAAACCCAAAAGCAAAATTCTCAAAGGAATTCCTTCAAAATTTTGTCTGAAGGAATTACTTCAAAAAAATTGTCACGCCATTGCCCGATCAATAAACCTAACTAGATTATCTATGACGTGCCACAGGATGTCAAATTTAAGGTGGATAACTATCCATTGGGTCAATACGTGATGTGCTATAGGAGGTCAAATTTAAGGTAGACAACTAGTCGTTACGTCCATGCATGACGTACCACAGGATATCAAGTTTAAGGTGGATAATTAGTCATTGGAGCCATGGTTCATGACATGTCGAATCATGTCAAGTACAAATCAAGTTTCCCAACATGCTTGACTTATGAATTTTATAAGTAGAAGAGCTTGGAAAACTCAAAAAGGTCTTGGTAGTGCAAACTAGGTTTTTCAAGGTGCTTTGCTTATAAGGCTTTATAAGTAACGTAGACAAGAAAACTTGAATGGATCTGCAAGTGCAAATCGATTTTAAGCAACTGCTTTGCTTATAAAGTTTTATAAGTGAAGTCATTCATAAAATCTTAAAGGGTCTAGACAGAAGCAAATCAGATTTTTGAAACTGCTTAGCTTATGAGCTTGATCAAATGGTTGATCGATGGTACAGAACCATGATCTGATTCATTCTTTTAGGACCAATCAAAAGGGAAAGATAAATCTAAACTGAATGAAAGTGACTTTTTCCACGTCATTGCATAAATTGACAAGCCAATGAGAAGCGGTTGGGGCTGAAAGAGATTTCTAATAGGTGGCTCCATTGACAAGGACCATTTTTTGCACCTTCCCCAAGTATCCAGTTTCTATTAAGAAGCCGTTGGGAAGCATCTTCAAGGGGCAAGCCCATGGCATTCAAGAAGGTGACATGGATCAATAAAAGTGCCCTAATGAGCATCATTGACAAAAATTAGTTGCCGCTGAGAACAATGACTTCCAACAGATTTGATTCCTCTCTTTGGCGCAAAGGACCTCCTCTCTCTCTCTCTCTCTCTCTCTCTCTCTCTCTCTCTCTCTCTGATATAAATAAGACCCTTGGGATATTATTATTTCATCCACAAATAGTATAGTGAAGCCCTGTTGGAATGTTTTGCCAATTTTTTGTCTTTGAGCAAAGAAGCATAAGTATATTTTCTTTCTAAGTTTTGGACATTTGTATGGCCATGTAAGAGACACAGAGTGACAGTAAGTGATGTTTTATCCTTCTGCTCTTTGTCTTTCATGCTTTTGAGAAAAGAGTTGATCCAACAGGTCATGTAGAGTGCATTCTAGATGTATGAGATTTTTCATATATGTAACCCTTATCTGGACTATATAATTTGTTTTTCCAGTTAATTACCTTGTGTGATCTCATTCATTTTGTCTCTACATTGAAATATTTACATTGGAATCTTATAGAGATTGAAGAATAGGTTTGTATTCTATTGTATTGTACAAAAGTATAGGGCATACATGTGGATAATAACTTTTGGTGTATCGCCATTTTAAACTAGGCTTTTCATTATGCAAATTTTTTACCCTTTTCATCCAAACAAGTTGGTTTAATAGATTTTATTGCACAAAAACTAATATAGGGAGCTAGTATTTTCAACCTAGAGGTTCATTTCCACTTATAGGCACACTCACAGCCCTAAAAATGTCCCAACGTTGCCCAAATTTGGAGGAGGCTTAAACAACCATCTTCTAAGGTGCAAGATTTAGAGACACTAGTTCTGGCACGCCCTGTGGGACCAAATTCTTTGTTATTTTCATGTCAAGGTGAATGTTGATCTTGAAAAGTATCATTTGTATTTTGAAATATAGCATTTGGTGACTCCAAAGGGTGAGAATCCCTGGTTCTAGACTAAATTTCCCATAGATTACTTCATGGTCCTCACTAGGTCATCTAGGATATTTGACCAAGATCATCTAGTTGAAGCTCTTTTTGAAGAATAACATCCTAAACCATTCCTAGTGTTTAGAGAGCTTGGGCAAGGTGGTTTTGAAGAGGAAAAAGAAGAGGTTGAGGAAGTTGAAGAAACTAAAAATCAAGAAGTAGACAATCAAGAAGACATGGATAGGTGTCAACCCTTCCTTGCTTTTAATACCCAAAACCCAATAGAACTTCCTGCATATGACCCCATCCCTGGGAATGCTACCAGAAGTCTTCCTAGTTTCAATGGAGAGGGTCTTATCACCGCATAGAAACATATTAGAGACATCTCTAATTTATGTAATTTTCATAATGTTACTAGGGTTAACATAGCCATTAAGTTGCTTGCTATGTCTTTAAAAGGTAAAACACTTGACTGGTATAAAATGTTGGAAGGGAGTTGCATTACAAGTTGGGATGGATTTGGAGATCTATTGGTGACAAGATTTTAAAATAAGATTGATCATGCTTCCCTAATACATCAGCTGAATGTAATAAGAAGAGGTCCAAATGAATCCATGGGAGATTTCAATGAGAGATTTCAAAGAACATGGTATAAGCTGCCACCAATCATGAGACCTCCTCCTAGCTTTGTGTTCCCAACATACCTCAAAGGGATTGGTACTGATGTTTATGTTATGTTGAAGTCAATGGGAGGATTCACTATTATAGGTGCATATGAGCTAGCAATTGAGGCTGAGAATAGCTTAATTTAGGCTGGAAAACTTCCTCCAAGAGTTTCCATGTCTTTGTTGTCTCACAATTCAGTTGAAGCTCTAAGCATGTCACAAGTTCCTAATGCCAATGTGAAGCCAAAAGCCTTTCTCAAGAAGGTGGATAATGTTGTGGACAAGGATGAAGAAATCAGATCATTGAGAGCTCAGCTCAAGCAAGCTCAATATCAGGAAAGTGTTCCTCCTAATGCACAATACTATCCTCAATAAGGATATAGAGCTCCATACCAATACAATTATCAAAGGAGAGGACAAAATCAACACAGTTACAGCAGACATCTCAATGCATATAATCCAAACTCTACTCCTCCCGTAAAGGTTGTTGTTCTAGTACATGAAAATATAGTGCAAGGAGAGGATCATTTGGACCAATGGGGTAAGCGTCAAGGTCAGTTTCTACATGATGATAGAGGAACCAGCCATGCTTTGACAAAACAAGAGGAAAGTACTCCCTACATGACAACAGAAGAAGCATGTACCAATCAAAGGGGTAGTCATGGAGAAAGTAGTAGCCCAAGTGTGGGAATGATGAATTTCTAAGAAAAAGATGATTTTGTGTTGACTCAAGGCATGTCAGTTGCAGCCAATGTAAGAGCTAAGAAGAGATCATTGGGATGAGGCCAAGAATCATGGGTAGCTCCAAGTGATGCCTCTCCAAGGCCACCAAGTGTCAATCAAAGTGTTGCACCTGCCGTAAGTCATGTTCCCCAACAAAATCAGAATGCAAGTGGGACTGCCAAGATTGCAATGCAACAGACTCAAGTTCCCTCATTACCATCAAAAATTCTAGAGAAGGTGAATGTTCCCTCTCTAAACATGTTTAATTCATTTAAGATCACCAAGGCAAGTATATCTCTTTGGAAATTCTTGCATATACCTAGTCAAAAAGAGCTTTTACAAGATCAGTTAGCAAGCATTCACATGACTCCTCAAGTTTCAAAGCACAATGGTGTGGTTCTCACAAATTTTCCAAATCATCTTTTGGAGCCCTCAACCAAGGTTGAAAGTCCTCAACCTTTCTACCTCACACTCATTGTAGGAGACAAGTTGGTCCACAATTGTATTGTGGATAGTGGAGTAAGCACCACCATCATGCCTAAAGTAGTAGTTGATAAGTTGGGTTTGAACTATGAGCCACATAGCAAGCATGTGTTACAGTTAGATGGGACCACAACCAAGATAGTAGGATTGGTCAAAGGTCTGAAAGTATTTTTACATGGTGTCCCAAGCTTCCCTATCATGCAAGACATTGTGGTGGCAGACCTTTCAGCACACTTTGTTATATGCTTGTCAAGGGACTTCACAGCCAAGATAGGAGGATACCTTTCTAATGATTGGCCTTTTTTAGCTTTTAGAACAAGGTATGGGACCAAGGTAACTATAAGGACTCATCCCTTAGCAAGGTTCCACATTGATCCATACTTGGAGACAATGCCAAATCATAATTGTCTAATCAGCAAGGAAGAGGAAATGGTCATGGATGGTGAAACATCTTCCCCTCCTGAAGGTATTTCTGATCTTTATCTTGACAAATATAGCACTGAAACACATGGCCTTGATCATTACACTTTCATTGAGGAGATCGATTTAGGAGTTTATAGTTTCATGAAGAGAACGTTCCAATTCCTTCAGTCACCAATGAGGATCATGAACTTGATGGCATATGGAAAATGTTCTTTGATGGTTTAAGGAACAAAGTGCAATATTTGGCGTCATGTTAGTTTCTCTATCAAGGAATCATTACTACTCCTCTTATAGGTTTCACTTCAGCTGCACTTGCAATGTAGTAGAATATGAAGGCCTAGTTCATGGTCTCCAATGGGCAAAGAGGAGAGGAATCAAGAATTTTAAAGTTTATGGAGATAGTGAGCTGGTCATTCATCAATTAAGAAGTCAAGCTACAGCCAAGAACCCCTTGCTTAATTCCTACAAGCATAGGGTATGGGATCTACTTGAAGACTTTGATGCCTTCAACATATAGCCCATACCAAGAGACTTGAACAAACATACTGATAGATTGGTTGCAATAGGAGCACATTTTGACTCAGCTACTGATGTAGCAAAGGAGAAGGATCGATCTCATATCAAGATCATTGTGAGACATTCCATTATGGATAATTAAGTGTCATGGAAAGTGTTTGAAAGCGATGAACACATTACACACTTCTTGAAAAATGAAGTAGGCTTCTCAAAAAATGAAAAGAGGTTACATGATCATTATGAAGAGCAAATTATACAGTTGAAGACAAATAAAATACCCAAAGGGCTGATTACCTTGGAGAGTGTGTTCAATGAGGATGATCAAAAGAAGAATCAAAGAATGAGCATGTCAACAAAGGAGGAAAACTATGAGAGAGTTTTGAATTTCAAAGACAAACTTTTGAAGATTGGCAAGGTATGTTCTTAGCTGGAAAGGCAAGATTTTACTACGTTATGCAAAAAGTTTTAAGACATTTTTGCTTGAGAGTACAAGGACTTGAAATGGTTTGATCCAATTCTATCCCATCACACCATTGAGTTAGAGCCTAGAGCCAAACCGGTAAGACAAAAGCAAAGGCCTATCAATCCTAAGATAGAAGAACTCATGAAGAAACAGCTGACCAAGTTAATTGAGTCTAGGATTATCTTTCATATCAAGCACTCAACTTGGATAGCCAACCTTATGCCGGTTCGAAATAAGAATGGAGAAATCAGACTTTGTGTGGATTTTCATGATCTAAATAGAGTGTCTCTCAAGGATCATTACCCACTCCCTTCCATGGAACAAATTTTTCAAGTTGTTTCAAGTTCTCAATGTTTCTCACTTATTGATGGTTATTCAGGTTATAATCAAATATTGGTAAATGAAGAGGATCAATTCAAGACAGCCTTCACCACCAAGTGGGGGACCTTTGCCTACAAGAAGATGCCATTTAGTTTATTCAATGTTATAGCTACATTTCAAATGGCAATGGATATAGCTTTCAAAGGTTTGATCAATAAGTTTTTGCTTGTTTACCTTGATGATATAACCATTTTTAAAAAGGATGTTGTTGATCATATGGGACATCTAAGGAAAGTGTTTGAGAAATGTAAAGAGTATGGCATATCCCTCAATCCAAAGAAGTGCATCTTTGCTATCCATGAAGGTAAGCTTTTGGGTCATGTTGTTTCAAAAGAAGGCTTATCTATTGACCCTGAAAGGATTGAAGCTATTCTATGCTTGTCCTTGTCTCAACACAAGAAGGGGTTGCAAAGCTTCTTGAGAAAAATAAACTTTGTAAAGAGGTTTATCCCAAACTTTGCAACTGTGGTAAAGCCTATCATAGCCATGCTAAAAAAAATCCAAGTTTTTACTTGGAAAAAGGAAGGCAAGAGAAGTTTTGAAGTAATCAAGCAAGAAATTGCAGAATCTCCTACTCTCTTGAATCCATATTTTGCTAAAAAAATCATACTCTATACCTTTGCTAACCTTGACACAATCTCAGCTATGTTTATGTAAAAGAATGATGATGTTGAGCAGTCAATTGCTTTCTTCAGCCAAGGATTAGAGGAGTATGAAGTAAGATATTCTTTTTTGGAGAAGCAAGCCCTAACCGTCATTAGAGGATTGAAAAAATTCAGGCATATGGTTTTCAACAACAAGATTAATGTCATGGTTTCCCATCCTATCACCAAGGAGTTCCTCCTAAGCAAGGAACTCAATGAAAAGAGAGTTGGATGGATCATGAAAGTGATGGAATATGACATTGACATTAAGGTAACCAACTTGGTAAGAGGAAGAGGTTTGTGTGAACATTTAGCATCTGATTTTCAAGAGTCAAAGGAGCAAGCTTTGGTAAATCAAGTTCAAATCCAGCCAGCTAATCAAATGTAAAATCAAAGTTGGACACAAGACATCATTGGTTTTCTTCAAAATGGTGAATGTCCCAATGGCTTGAACAAATCTCAAAAGAGGTATTTTAGGCTGCAAGCTATTCCTTATTGTATTGTGGATGTCATTCTCTTTAAAAAGGATGTGAACAATGTATTGTTAAGATGCATTAACAATGATCAATTTGATATGCTGCTGAAAAAGTTCCATAATGGAGCAGATGGTGGTCAATTCTCTCCTAAAACAACAACTGCAAAGATAATGAGAGCTGGTTATTATTGGCTTAGTCTTTTTAAGGACTGTTATCATTAGATTAAGGTTTGTTCTCAATGTGCTTTCTTTGTTGGCAAACCAAAACTTGCATCTCTTCCATTGAATCCTATTCAAGTGGACCAGCCTTTCATGCAATGGGGCCTTGACTTCATTGGCATGATCAACCCTCCATCAAGTGCTGGACACAAGTGGATATTGACTGCTATAGACTACTTCACAAGGTGGGTAGAGGTTGTTGCATTGAAGGAGGCAAATAAAATGCTATCTTAGAGTTCTATGAGAGCATTGTGACAAGGTTTGGAGTTCCTCAAGTCATCATCTCACATAATGCACTTGTTTTCATAGGTGTTATAACTTTTGAGTGGGCAGCAAAGAGTGGAGTTCATTTGAGTACCTCATCCAACTACTACGATCAAGGTAATGGATAGACTGAGTCTACCACCAAGAACCTCATCAAGATCATGAAGAGGATGTTAGAAACCAATCAATAGCATGGCATAGCAAGCTGAAGACAGCCTTATGGACAGACAAAATCACTTCCAAGACGTCAATTGGGAATTCTCCTTTTATACATGTATATGGGAGAGAAGCTAGGTTGTCCATATCATAAGCGCTCCCTACCTTAGAACTTGCACAACAGCTGTAATTGCTTGACAACACTCCCATGGAGGTCAGATTAATAGAATTAAAGCAAATGTAGGAGGCAAGAGATGATGCATACAAAGATTTGGAACACCATCAAGTTCTCATGAAGAAATATTTTGACAAAAGGACAAGGGCAAGAGTGTTCAAAGAAGGTGACTTAGTCTTGAAATGGGATGAAGATAGAGTAAAACCAGGCAGACATACAAAGTTTGATACCTTGTGGAGTGGTCCTTACATCATCAACAAGTGCAAGCAAAGAAACTCCTTTCAGTTGTCCAAGATGGATGGAGAAGAGTTGTCTATTCCAGTGAATGGGATCCACTTGAAGTCTTGCTTCTAGACCGTGTTGGCCATGTCTTGTAAATACTTGTTATTATGTGTTTCTTTTATTGTCTTTATTTTCCCTAAGTGCTTTGTAGCGTTTTCCTTTTAGGTGTTTTCTTTCCTTGTGTTCACTTTGATGTGTTTTTCCTGTATTTGTTCTCAGCCATGGACTTGTTTTTTTTTTGTTTTTGTTTGCCTTGTGTGACTTCATGCCTAATGGAAGGATGTAAGCAGCTGGTCTAGGACATAGTAGACATGTCTCCCCTGGAAATCGCCAAAATGTTGACCTTTTTTTTACATAACCAGTTGTGTTTCCTCTTCAACACCATCACGTTCTCATGAAGAAATCTTTTAGCAAAAGGACAAGGGAAAGAGTGTTCAAAGAAGGTGACTTAGTCTTGAAATGGGATGAAGATAGAGCAAAACCAGGCAGACATACAAAGTTTGATACCTTGTGGAGTGGTCCTTACATCATCAACAAGTGCAAGCAAAAAAACTCCTTTCAGTTGTCCAAGATGGATGGAGAAGAGTTGTTTATTCCAGTGAATGGGATCCACTTGAAGTCTTGCTTCTAGACCTTGTTGGACATGTCTTGTAAATACTTGTTATTATGTGTTTCTTTTATTGTCTTTGTTTTCCCTAAGTGCTTTGTAGCACAAGTGTTTTCCTTTTAGGTGTTTTCTTTCCTTGTGTTTGCTTTGATGTGTTTTTCCTGTATTTGTTCTCAGCCATGGGCTTGTTTTTTTTTGCTTTTGTTTGCCTTGCATGACTCCATGCCCAATGGAAGGATGTAGGCAGCTGGTCTAGGACATAGTAGGCATGTCTCCCCTGGAAATCACCAAAATGTTGACCTTTTTTTTTACATAACCAGTTGTGTTTTCTCTTCAACTGGGTTTTGTTCTTCCTTGCTCATTTTCTATGTTTGAGCCTTTATTCTTTTGGTCTTTCCTTGTTTTGCTTTCCCTTCATTATTTTTTCCTTTGTTTTTTTTTGCCTTAGCTTTTTTTTTGTCTTAGCCCTGAAGTGCCCTTCGAAAAAGTTCCGAAGGGCCACTTTCCTTCGAAGTGCCCTTCAAAATTTTATAAAGGCACTTCACTTGCCTTGTTTTCCCCAAGTATCCCTTCGAAATTTTTCTAAAGGGCACTTTTTCATCTATGTGTCCCTTCAAAAAAGTTTCAAAGGGCACTCTTTGCCCAAGTGTCCCTTCGAAACTTTTCTAAAGGGCACTTTTGCCTTGTCTCTTCTCGAATGCCCCTTTGAAATTTTTCCAAAGAAACATTTTTTGTCCAACTGCCCTTCGGGAATTTTCTTGAAGGGTCACTTTTTGGCCCATTCTTCCAAAATGGCCCTTTGGATTTTTCTTGAAGGGCTTTTTCCCCAAAGGTTTCCCTTCAAAAAAGTTTCTAAGGGACATTTCCTTTGGAAATGCCCTTCAGAATTTTTTGAAGGGGCCTTTTGACCCTTCCCGGGTGTCCTTCAAAACTTTTTCGAATGACACTTTCTTACGGGTGTCCTTCAGGAAAAGTTCTTGAAGGAACATGTTTCCCTTTGCCAAAAAACTCGAAATCAAAATTCCTAAAGGAATTATTTCAAACTTTTGTCTGAAGGAATTACTTCAGAAAAATTTTCAAGCCATTACCCGAGCAATAAACTCGACTGGATTATCCATGACGTGTTGTAAGACATCAAATTTAGGGTAGACAACTAGCTGTTGGGTCAATGCATGATGTGTCACATGACATCAAATTTAAGGTGGACAACTAGCCATTGGGTCAATGCATGGTGTGCCATAGGACGTCAAATTTAAGGTGGACAACTAGTTGTTGGGTCAATGCATGACGTGCCATAGGATGTCAAGTTTAAGGTGGAAAACTAGCTATTGGAGCCATGGTTCATGACATGATAAAAGACGTCAGGTGTAAATCAGGTTTTCCAACATGCTTGACTTATGAATTTTATAAGTAGAAGAGCTTGGAAAACTTGAAAGGGTCTTGACAATGCAAACCGTGTTTCGCAAGGTGCTTTGCTTATAAGGTTTTCAAAGTAAAGTAGGCAAGAAAACTTGAATGGGTCTGTAGGGGCAAATTGGGTTTAAATAGTTGCTTTGCTTATAAAGTTGTATAAGTGAAGTCATTCAAAAAACCCAAAAGGGTCTAGACAAAAGCAAATTGAATTTTTGAAACTACTTAGCTTATGAGATTGATCAAATGGCTAATCGACGGCGCAGAATCATGATCTAAGTCATTCCTTGAGGACCAATCAAAAGAGAAAGACAAAGCCAAACTGAATGAAACTGACCTTTTCCACACCATTGCACAAATCGACAAGCCAAAGAGAAGCGGTTAGGGTTGAAAGAGATTTCTAACAGGTGGCTCCATTGATAAGGGCCATTTTTTGTGCCTTCCACAAGTATTCCATTTCTATTAAGCAGTCGTTGGGACACATCTTCAGGGGGCCAAGCCCATGGCATTCAAGAAGGTGACATGGATCAATTAGAGTTCCCTAATGAGCATCATTAACAAAAATCAGTTGCAACTAGTGATAATGACTTCCAACAGATTTGATTCATCTCTTTGGCACAAAGGACCTCCCTTCTCTCTCTCTCTCTTTTTTATAAATAAGACACTTAGACTATTGTTATTTCATCCACAGATAGTATGATGAAGCCTTGCTGGAATGTTTTGCCATTTTTTTACCTTTGAGCAAAGAAGCATATGTCTATTTTTTTTCTAAGTTCTGGACATTTACTTGGGCATGCAAGAGACACAGAGTGACAACAAGTGATGTTTTATCCTTTTGTTCTATGTCCTTCATGTTTTTGAGCAAAGAGTTGATCCAACAGATCATGTAGAGTGCATTCTAGCTGTATGAGATTTTGCATATGTTTAACCTTTTTTTGGACTATACAGAGTATTTTTCCAATTACTTACCTTGTGTGATCTCATTCATTTTGTCTCTACATTGAAATATTTATGTTGAAATCTTATAGAGCTTGAAAAATAGGCTTGTATTATGTTGTATTGTGCAAAATTATAGGGCATACATGTGGATAATAACTTTTGGTGTATCACCATTTTAGACTAGGCTTTTCATTTAAGCAAATTTCTAACCCTTTTCATCCAAACACGTTGGTTCAACAGATTTTATTGCACAAAAGCTAATATATGGAGTTAGCCCTTTCAACCTAGAGGTTCATTTCCACTTATAGGCACACCTACATGCTTGAAAATGTCTCAACATTGCCCAAATTTGGAGGAGGCTTGAACAGCCCTTTTTGAGGGTGCAAGATTTGGAGACAACAGTAACGACATTTTGATTTACCTTTACAACCGCTTTATTAATGTCTTCACAAGGAGATGTAGGCCTCAAAATATTCTCAAAGTATTGAATCAACTTAAATTACTACTTTCATAAGTCATCAAAACCTTCTTGGTCCTCACTTGTAGCTTCTTGAGATTCACTATGAATCACTACATCTTTTTTATATATTTATTTAGCTCATGGTTAAGATTGTTACCTTGTGAAACCACTGTTGCAATCTCACTAACTGATGTCATTTCTTATGAAACATATTCATGATAGGATTCTTGAGGCTCATTTACTATTGCAATTTGATTTTTAAATGGCTCCTCAAGGGTTGCAACGTGATCTCCTTCTATGCCAAATTGAAGCTCATTTGACCAATATAATTCTTGATCATCCTCTCTTAACAAATTTTCTTTTTCACCTAGATGTTATTTTCCTTCCATACAATAGGTCATCCTTCAAAAAGGAAGTTGATGGGAGGTGAATATATTCCATTTGGTGTGGCATAAGAACATAAATCATTATCGGTTGTTCTTGAAATTGAGGCACTTGGTGAAACTTGTTTGCTTCAACATGTTGATTTTTCTCTTAGGGATCATCTATAGCCCTTCTCTTGGATTTGTAATGGCTAAAACAAAGTTTTTTGATTTTCTAGGCTCACCAATCTAATTTACTACCACATGCTCATCCACTTAAAATTTTACAAAGATTGCATCTAGTTTTACTTGTTTATGATTTTCTTCCTCTTGTGTCATTTGAAGAATTGGAATATTTTGTGCTACTAAAGCTTGATTATGTATATCATTGATGTTATAAGGCTCTCAACTTGAATCTTGTATCACATTATTTTTTACTAGAACAAGGGTCTTGATTGAAGAGGAAACATTAGGATTAATTGCAACATATGGTTTAGCTGGTATAATGGCTCCTTGAGCTTGATATGGAGGCATATTGGCTTGATATTGTTGCCTCTTCAACTCAGCTAACTCATTACCAAAAGATTGTAGCATAGTTTTTAATTTATCAAACCCACTAAATTTACTATAAGGAGCTTGATCTTGATTTTAAGGGGTTGGAATTGGGGCCATTGACAGTGCTTCAGAAGGTATAATAAGCCGTAATTATAGAAAAATAAGCATTAGAGTCCTATGCGTAAGTTTACTAGCTTGAATTAGACTATTTTTAACATTAATGACAACCTCATAGGCATCTATGAGTGTCTTACCACCCATGGACTGAATCATGACTAAAATATCATAATTCAAGGCTCTCAAAAAGTATAAGAAAGCATTTCAAGAGATGGCCTTATCATGAGAGGGATTCTATTTCATGTTTTCTAAAATCCAAAATTGGAATCATGCATAAATTTATGTGATGCTCTCTTAATGGTAGTGAGTTTCTCAACAAAAGATAGATGGTCTTATTTATATTCAAATTGTTTACATAATACTGCACCTAAATTATCCCAAGATGCTATGGAGTTCAAAGGAAGGTTCTTATACCAGTGCAATGCCTTTCTCTTGAAAGATTCAGCAAGAAAAATGATGGCAACATTATCTTGGGTAACATGGTGGATTGAACACAAGTTGGCCACATCTTTGATATACTCTTTGGGTGTAGTTTGATCTTCACCTGTGAAATATAGTAGATTTTTTAGGGTTGAGATTGGAATATCATCATCATAATGGGTCAAATTGAGAGGGATTCTATAATTGAAAGGAATAAATACCTAATTCTTTGGTACAACTATGTTGATTTGTAATGATTTTAGGCATGAAATTGATACTTATTACTATTAAAAATGTATTTTTAAGCTTCAATTTATGTCTCATCAGGTGTGTCAAAAATTGTTATCACTCAAAAATGCACCCTGTAAAGAACTTGTGTCTATTCTCATTTATGTTGATATAATAGAAACTCTCCAAGGTGTGGGTAACCTTATGATGGTGTAGTCATATAAAATATCCAAATTGGTAGTTTGAGTGTGGCTTGTGACACCCCATCCACAGGTCCGTTTTTCATTCTCTTACAATCCTTCTAAACACTTTTTTGCTCATTGCCAATCACCTAGAACCTTCTGAATGATCATTCCACCTTAGCTAGATAGTATTCTCCATGTCAATCTTGTTCCCCTAGGTATCGAGCCTGTAGGAGCACCCCATTTGGACTATAGTGCCCCATAAAGAAGTGTCCCATTTTGGGCGGTCTGTCCATTTGCACTTTGAGCCCCAACGGTCATTTTCATCTAGTCCTTATCCTTAATTAGGTCATCCTAGCATGAATAGATCTAACCCATGACCCATTGTTCCCTATAAAATCCCACTCAAATCTCATTTATAAAGAAGGTGACCAAACTTATAAAACAAGCAAGAATACAAACAAAGCACTAAGAAAAATTTTCCTATACTTTGCACATAGTCACCCAACATAGCTGCAAACCTACTCAAATTCTCATACCAATCTCTAGCCACCTCAAACACTATCAATTTGGCATTTGCATCTGCATCACACTATTTCATAAAACACACTAGGTGGGAGAACTACATATGACTTGATCTTTCTTTGAAGTATTGGTATGTAGGCAGTGTGCCCACACAAGGGGTGTGCTTTGCATGTTCAGAAAATCTTTCACACTAACCCCCCCTCTTTCTCAAGTGACTCAAATGTCATTTTATCAAGTAATGATGGAGGGTCAGGGTTTGAATACAAAATTATCTCCACAATGAGTTTCAGCAGCAACCAACACTCAATTTTTCATAGGTACATTCACACAGGCACAACACAACTACCCAAAAAGTTTCAAGTCTATGTGATCAGTTTGGACAATAGTGGAAAAAATGGATAATAGCACCAAACACCAAATCATCCACTTTTTGATGCTCTTGTCCTTTCGCCCAATGAAATCTAGATTCAGGTTTATGACACCTTTTCAGTGTTGTACAACCATTTTCAACCTCTGTATTAGCCATCTCAGTCTATTTTTTGGTTAAATTGTATTTTTTTATTTATTTTTATTTTTAGAAAGGTGTAAAAGACAAACAGTTACACAAATCAGGACTGTATTTATTTCTATATTCTATATTGATTTATTAATTCAAACCCTTAACTAAAATAAGAATAACACTCTATTATTCCCAAATAAGTTAAATCATTTGGTGAACCTGACTTACTTCATTTGCACACAAAAACCCTATAAACCTTAAGAAAAATTCTTTGCTAATTTTTCACAGTATGTTTCTGATTTTTGTTTCATTAAATTAGATTTCATATGAAATAAAAAATTGATCTCACTTATTTCAAAACATTTCTTGAAAACAATAAGGAGTCCATACTCAGTCTTATCATGTATATGAATGATAAAGTTTAATATATGCTAATGCAAAGATTCATTTTTTTCCTTTCATGCTTATTTTTTATAATATGGGATGATATTAAGAAATTTATTGTTAAACATGTTAAGATCTCTTTCCTTCAAAGCAATGTTTACTTTTATTTAATACAAGGTTTCATTATCTCTCTCTCTCTCTCTCTCTCTCTCTCTCTCTCTCTCTCTCTCTCTCTCTCACACACACACACACACACACACACACACATGCAAAATAATTTTCAATTATATCTTGTTAAACATGTTAAAAATATCATGTTACAAGTCAAAGTTTTTTATGCATTAGTGCAAATTTTCATACTCTTTTTCCCTTGTTTTCTCTCATGTGGAATGCTCTTTATAATCATATTTTTATACAACTTATAACTCCAATTACATGCATTTCATCCCAATATATCATTTCTACCTAGATGTATCTAACTCTTTGGCTACTTTTGAGTATCTCCCTATCACTACTAGACACAAGAAAACACTAGCATTTATATCTATTCTTCCTCCCTTCAAACTTGGTTCACCTAGCTCTAATCCCCCACCTATTACCAGCTTTATGCCTATAGTAGATCATGTGGTACATGCTATCACCCAAGTTTGTGAAGATAGGCATGTTGATTACACCTATGGCTATAGCTTTATCACTCAGGTTAGCACCGCTTTCGATATAGTTTCAGCTCCACTAGTTATAGTTCTTCCTCTAGTTAAGATTCAAACACAGTCGAGGTCTCCCTCGTCAACACAGAGAGTTCATATACTTTTACATAGGCCTCTCTTAGAGTGACCACTATATCAACGATATTTTTAAGACTCTAGACAGTTTCCAACTATAGTATTCACACCCAAGGTAGTATCATTGAGGTCTCATGCCTCTACACAAAGCACATTTTTAGAGAGCTTCTACTACCAGATGGGTCCCTAAGAGCCCCATTGTTGCATCCACTTCTCAGATTTATAGGAGGACCCCACAGTTGATTTTCACTATAAAGATTTTAGAGCACTTACAGCATACACAACTTTTAGATTCACAGTCTCAACCCTTCCATTATGCTTCACGATCACGCACAATCCATCTCCTTGATACATGACACCATGATAGGGAGTCTCTATTTAGACTCATCAATTAGTACCGTTTCTTCTCATTCTTTTTTGTACATAATTTATCAGCTTACTTTTACATAGTTTCTTTTTACTTATTTGTACATAGTTTCTTCTTACTTGTACATAATTTCTCAGGTTACTTGTACATAGATTCTTTTCATTTTATTGTACATAATTTCCTTATGATTATTTGTACATAGCTTATTTCAAAATACCAAAAACAATATAACATGTCAAAATATAAAGATATTCAAATAACTTAAAACACCAAACACTTTTCAATTGCATGCATTATACATGCTTTACATTTCTACTACCATGCTAGACTTATATTTTGCTATGTTATGCTATTGTTTGTTGATTTATCTACATTACCATGCTTCACTTGATCTTATTTAAGTGTGTGCAGTGACAACCAGATCCTTGATTGCTTCACTCTACCCATTGAGGGGGCATCCTATTTTTTCATTTGAGACATACATCAACATATCTACCCACCGAGGGCATATTCAACATGACTACACCATCGAGTTTTATTCATTCCTGCACCACACACTCCACTTATCATGTTAATGTACATTACTTACTAGCTTACATAGATTATTATATCGACACTCACTAGTATATAGCACTTGTATATTTCTTAGCATCTACCTAGTCTTGTACTACATGTTTTACATACTTTCACTTCTTACTTTGATTAGCCAGATGTGATAGTATTTCTAGTATTTACATGCCTTCCTTTCTTTCTTTGAGTAGCTAAATGTGATTGCATTTCTCAGTTCTTGATTTTTTACTTGTGTGTGCCTTAGGACATTTTCCAATGTCCTTTGCTTTTACTCTTGTATGTTCTTGTAGCCCTCGTACTAATCTTGATTGTTTGTAATTGTATATGTATGTGGGCATTTGAACATGCCTTAGATGTTTGCTTAATTTGAGTGACATGTGCCCATGTTCCTTGTTTGCTTGTCCCTTTGGCCTCTTTGTATGTGTCTTGCTTCTTGCCTTGTGTGCTTGTTTGCTTGTTTGCTTCTCACTTGTTTGTAATGCCATGATCCACATCATGCATTATCTTACCTTCTTAGATGCCATGATGGGCATCATACTCCATCCTTCCTTGACAACTAACCAGATTTTCAGTTTTAGTTCAGTCTACTACACATGTTATTACATTGTTACATCTATCTAGGCATACCCTTGTTGATTTAACAATCTCCAACACAAACTATGCTATATCTTGAGACATCTTTTTGATCGTCATTGCTATATCATGTATTTCACATCATAACACACTTGCAGGGATCTTTCTTCTTAAAGTATTCATTATAGGGTCTTCATTCTTACCTTCGAAAGAAGGGGCAACAAACAAGGGTTTTATCATAGAGATTAGAGCCATCTACTAGTCAAAATCAGTTTTCAGAACACTTAGAACAGACCATAAAAATAGTGATAAACATAGAAAAATCATCATAAATAGTAAAGGACAAGAGCACCCCATTCAGACTACAATGCCCTACAACAAAGTGTGCACTTTTCAGTGCCCCTGTCCAAACAGTTGAAAACTTATACTTTTTAGAAACAGACAGAAAGGTAAGGTCAATTACAGTTTTGTCAGCTACAATCCAGTTCAGACTGGGCAATTTTAATACAATTTTACTCAGATTATCCAAATATAAGGGGCATCATGCACGACATGATGGCTCTCACTTCTAGTTTTAGATTGGGCAATTGGTACAACTTTTAGATCAAAATCCATGTTACAGACACAATTGATTGGGGTAATATGCATGGCACATTCGCCTTTTTTCTTTCTAGTTCATTATATTACCTAGGTATTCTCGATAGTTGTGTGCCTTATTCCATCTGTAGGTGGTTGGCATCATTTTAGAGTGGCTTTCATATAAGTCTAGTTCTCAGTTTCAGAGTGGCTTTTATACAAACCTAATCTCTACCTTTTGGAGTCGCCAAGATTGGCCTAGTTCTCAATACACATTCGACTATCCACGCCACATTGTCAAATTATAGAGCATTCTTGGGCTTCATGAGCCATCTTATATGACACACATTCATATTGGTATCAGTTCATAGTTCACACTTAGGGGGCAACAATGGAGCCAAAGGACTAGCTAGCCTTTGTATTCTTGAGCCACCTACTCAGAGGGATTGGACACACAGTCCAAACATCGATTAACACATACATGATCACATAGCTTCACTACATAGTGAGCGACAATGGAGCCAAAGGGCTAGCCTTTGTATTCTTGAGCCACCCTCAGGGAATTGAGCACTCATCTTTGTTCACGATATTACTCTTGGTGCAGCACATACTTAGCATCACTCAACATCACTCAACATCACTCAATAGCACAACATATTTTATATTGGTTCACATACCCAATGAGGTGTATTTATTCCTTTCTCTTTTACCTAATCTTTGTACATTCTTATTTTAGACATAATGTGTCTAGTAAGAACTAATTTACTCCTTATTTTTTCTTATATATTTACACTTCACACTATGCTCTCTCTACACACACTCAACATCACACATCTTCATGGGTTTCACCCTTATAGGGAAGTTCAAGTACGTTTTTTTATTTTTATTTTATCCTAGTATTTTGCTTTGTTGCATCACTAGAATAAAGAGGGGGCAAATGTAGTTATATAAAATGCCAAATTGATAGTTTGAGTGTGGCTTGCAACACCTCATCCATGGGTCCTTTTTGCATGCTCTTTTAACCCTTTTAGACACCTTTTTTTCTCATTGTCAGTCATCTGAAACCTTCTAAATAATCATTCCACCTCAACCAAAAAGTATTCTCCGTGTCAATCATGTTCCCCTAGGTCTTAAGCCTATAGGACAGGAGCGTCCCATTTGGATTATAGCACCCCATAGAGAAGTGTCCCATTTTTAGTGGTCCTATCCATTTGCACTTTGAACCCTAATAGTCATTTTCATCTAGTCTTTATCCTTAATTAGGTTGGCCTAGCGTGAATACATCTAACTCATGACTAATTGTTCTCTATAAAATCCCACTTAAAGCTCATTTACAAAGAGGTGACCAAACTTACAAAGCAAGCAAGAATACAAACAAAGCACTAAGGTAAACTTCCCTATTATTTGCACACATTCACCCACCACAGTTGCAAACCTACTCAAATTTTCATACTAGTCCCCAGCTACCTCAAACACTATCAATTTGGTATTTACATCTACATCACATTAATGCACAAAACACACTAGGTGGAAGAACTACATATGACTTGATCCCTCCTCGGAGTATTGGTATGTAGATAGCATGCCCATATAAGGAGTGTGGATTACATGTTCATCACATCTTTCACACTAACCCCTCTCTTTCTCAAGTGACTCAAATCTCGTTTTATCAAGCAATGATGGAGGGTTAGGGTTTGAAGACAAAATCAACTCCACAACAAGTTTCGTCAACAACCAATGCTTAGTTTTTCATAGGCACAGTGCAACTACCCAAAAAAATTTAAGTCTCTGTAATCAGTTTGGACAACAACAGCAGGAATGGACAATAGCGGTGGACACCAAAGCATCTACTTTTTGGCACACCTGTCTTTTCGCCCAATGAAAGCCAAATTTAGGTTTATGACACCTTCCCAGTCTTGGACAACTATTTTCAACCTTTGTATCAGTTGTTTTAGTCTGTTTTCTAGTTAAGTTATATTTCTTCTTATTTATTGTTATTTTTAGAGAGGTGAAAAAGACAAATAGTTATATAAATCAGAATTGTATTTATTGCTATATTTTGTACTAATTTATTAATCCAAAACCTTAACTAAAATAAGAATAACACTCCATTATTCTTAAATAAGTTAAATCAGATGGAGTGAATCTCCATATGAAGGGTTGGTTCCCTTTAGTACATTACCCACTTCTCTTTAAACTCTCTCAGATAGTATTTTCTTGACTAGGAAAAGGGATAAAAAAAATAATGCTAAAACTAAAAATGGAAAGGAAAATTGAAAGTTAGGGTGATGCACCAATGTTGGGATCAATTATGTAGATACCTTACACACTTTAGAATCCAAAGAAACTTACACACATTCACTTCATTCTCATACAATTACTCTTGTATCATTATTTCACACAGAGGTCTTGGCAAACACTCACACTAGTTAAGAATGAATGAACAACGGGTAAATTCACTTCTAGATAAAGTAGAAACTGGACTTAGACACTCTATATGACCTGCAAGATTTATAATTTGTTGTATAAATGTGAAGTATAAACTTAGGAAAGAGAGTAATTCACTAAGTTCTATCAATGAATAATAAACACACACTTCATGAAAGCTTGAAAATGAAGAAAAATTCAATTCTTTATTTCTTCAAAGGTGATGTAGTATAAAATTTTGATAGATTTTATGTAAGCCAAAAGCATAATATGATCATAATCATTCAAAAAAAGAATGTACATATAGAAAATAATAAGATAGAGAGAATACAAGAAGTTTTAGATGAGTCCACATGCAAGTCCTAGTTCATTCCTACTTCAACTCAAAATTGAACTCTACCTTCAACACCACTTTTTTTTTCCACCTATTATCCCATGTAACATTAAATTTAAATATTATTTCATAGAATATGGCATGGTATTATAGAGGGAGGCTATTCTTTCATGTTTAAAAAGTCAAAGGCTCTTCATGCATCTTGAATCTTGAGTTAACTTTCTTTGATCTTGCATACACCTTTTGATCTTCTTTAGTTAAATCTTTTTGGTCTTTAGTTAACTCCTCTTTGTCTTTCATGCATATTAAATTTAGACTTTAGTTACCTCCACTTGCATCTTGTGTTGACTTAAATTAACTTGACTTCACATCTGGATTTCATTTTCACTTATCTTGACGTGCAACTTGCATACAACTTGACTTTTTGACTTTTCTAAATTTAGCCCAAAGGGGGGCATAGTAAGAGAAAGATTGCATGATGATGTTATAATAAATATTTTTCATAAAAATATAGCCTCAAATATTGATCGCTCAAACTCAACTTATCTATTTTTGTTGTTTTGAACTTCACTTATCTTGACTTACAACTTTGACAAGCTTCTTGAATGCATTGTGAGACCTAGAAACTTTATGGATATTAATAATTTGAATAGAGAAGGAGAAAAAAGATGGTTGGAAAATAATAACCATAGTTTCAGAGTTTAAAATAAAATTTCAGCTCCAAACTCCATGTACAACTCCAAATAACACCATTTTATGCTCTGTGATACTCTCTTATTCTCGAGAAACCTTGATTCGGATTAAGGAGTGCAAAAGTTTGACTCCCTCGAGTTGGTTGTGACCAAGGGCTAAAATATCATATGACCGGTGCCCCCTTGATGATGTCACTTTGGACGTGTTTTATGATGTCACCATGATAGACCACAACTCCAAATGAAAAGTGTTCCAAACCCCTTGATTAAATTTGACGGTCGCATGAACATCACATCAAATTTAGGAGGGTGAGAATGCACCTTCGCAGAAATTTGATGGCTACATGAACATCACGTTAGATTTAGGAGGGTGAAATGTATTTTGGCAAAAATAATAGGCCCTCAAGTAATTATCAGACCTTTAGATATCTCTAGCAGTTGTCAAAACTTCGATGGTCTCCAACAATTATCATAACTTTAGAGGTCTCCAACAATTATCATAACTTTAGAGGTTTTCGACGGTGCCAAGATGGGCTATGGTTTCAGAAGTGTCGAGATTTCACAAAGTTTCGATAGTGTCTAGACACTGGGAGTTTTTGGGAATGTCGGGATGGTTGGTAGTTCAAATAGTGTCAAGATTGGCACTTGATTCAATATGCTTTGGGATGAACCAAGGTTCCAATAGTGGTTGGGATGGGCAATAACTCTAACAAGGTGAAAATTGAAGCTCACCTAGTAGTCAGTGGAAATGTGATGGACTCCAACAGGGGCAAGGAATAATGGGAGGTTTGACAAGTGTAGGGAACAGTCTGGTAAGTACATGAAAGGGTAGAAACTCCATTTTGCAAGAAAACCTCAGGTCTACTACTACTCTGTAAACACCATAAAAGCCCCACCTAATTTCTCAAAAAACCCAAAAATAGTTTTTTTTTGAGACTCTGACAGTACAAATTTGTACAAAATCTAAGAAAATACCTTTAAACCTTCCAAAAATAATTAAAATTGACTATCACAAAACTAGGTCATGCTTACAATTGATCCTAGCTTTTGGCACCTTTTGAATCTAATGGTGCAAGCTATTTTCTGTGCAAATCTACCAGATGAAAGATGACCACAAAAGATCTTTTCCCTTGTTCTTTTTTTGAATTTGGATTAGGTAAGGACTTTAGAAGAAGAGAAAAATCTAAGAAAGGTGACTCTTTGATGTGCTAGGTCAATGAATGGCAGATCTGTCACATGCAGTAAAATTCAAGATTCCATAACAAAAGCTTTGACATTTAGTTACTAGAAACTATGCTTTGATACCATGTTGAATTATGCTGAAATTGAGGATCGAGGTTTGAGTAGACACAAAGCACAACTCTTAGTAATATGCAAAAAAAATTACGCATAAAAGATACCTATTGTAGAAGTGAAATCAACATGAGCCAAAAGAAGCTTGTCTTCAATAATTGAAATATTCAATTATTAATATTAACAGTATTAGCCAAAATAACTTTAAGAAAGGTATGTATATATGTGAAAGATAAACATGTCCTCACATACTCATGAATGTGGGATTGTTTTTTCTGATGATGTAGAAAAACACCTAAGCAAGGTAAACAAAATGTGTTGGAAAAACCCATTAAATAGAATAAAAATCTACACTAACAAATCCTAAGTGAGTATTAGAACACATACAAGAATGAACGCTAACAAGCAAAAGAGTCGAGAATGATTTCTACTGCAAATTAGGCTAGGAACAATTCTATGGCATGTACAATTGGCTTGGCCTTCATCTACCCACACTCAATGCAGATAACAACCGCTATCCTGCCTAACGCTCTCCATTTCAACGCAACTGCAACAATTAGACACTACTCAAGTGTGATACAATGTATGTATGGAATCATAGAAATCTAAACTAGTTAGGTGTGATTTAGTATAGGTATGGGCTCATTCAACATGCAAAACATGTTAAATGTAGGTTACTGAGATGTTATTACTTTGCCACCTTGCACTGGGTGCATGCATAATGTGGACGAAGCGCTATTAACTAAAGTTTAAATGTCCCACATTTGGCTCCCACTAACACTTTTTTGGATATTTCAATTATCACCTATTGGTTTGAGTTTTTAAAAAATTCTATAATGACACTTTGCACGGTAATCATTGCATTATTACCGTATTAACAAGTCACCCCTGAAAATCTAGAATCAAATAATCGATACTCTAAATTAACTATGAATATAAATTTGAAGTGTTGACATGGCACCATTTAAATGCTACATAAGTGTGAAGTTACGATGCACCACTACTAATATCTGTCCCCTAATAAATGTCTTTACAATAAATACTACTATTTTCATTTTTTACATTTATTTTCATTAAAAAATGTGTTGTGAATATTTATTTACATTCTTAAGTTTTTGACATTAGTGTTGTCATATATTTTTAAAATTATATTATATTTTATAGAGCAAAATGATAAGACCAAATTCCTAGATAAAAAAATCTATTTATCATAACAAAAAAAATAGGCATGGAACTCTCTTCTTCAGATCAATGAGGTAACTGCACGAGATTGAATGAATAAAATAAAATCTGTTAATCAATAGACGGTCTTGAAGGGCTTGTAGCTCTTCAAATCTTGGACTATACCTTCAATAGATCCTACAGCGGCTGCCAATGAGACAAGCAAACAAATAAAGCTCAAAATCTGCAAAAGCATCCACTTGGTTGTAAAACGCTGGATCTTTTGCTGAGCTATGTACATCTCTACAGGGAAATACACCGTCAACGGCCAGAAACCCACAGCACCCAAAAGCCCCAACACATCGTTGAAGAACGGTATGAGCATCGAAATGATTGTAGTGCTCATCACAAAAATGGTCCTCCAAACCAATCTGAAAACGCTCAGCTTCAACTCTCCCTTTATTGGCAATTTAACATCGTATTCCTTGTGAATGAATGTATTTTTGGGCCATCGGTGGGAGCACCAATTCTCAATGAAATAAAACAGGGGTTGAACATAAACCTGCAAAATCGTTTTGCAAATATGAATCATTGCATACCAAATATTTTATAAATTACGTAGATAGATTTAAATTTAAAAACGTATACTGACTTGATAGGCTCCGACGAGGTGAAGGACAATACACGCATTAGCAAAGTCAATAAGCCAAAATGGGTTGTAAAATCCGAAGCCAGTGAGAAGATTCCCTGGAGCACTGTTACCGAAGGCCGCGTATCCAAGGCAGCCGTTTAACATGTAAAAGGCCGTTGTCACGCTCACTCCTAATTTTGTTGCTTTCTTCATTGTTTTGTTTTCTGCAGGAGGTGATTTTATAGTGTCCTTTTATCACATCCAATCCAAGGGTAAACTGTTTAATGCTCCCTTGCTCCACCAAAATAAAATAATTTTTTTGTGGAATACAGTGTTATACGGTACCTGGATCTCTATTAGAATCATTGAATATGAATAAGCAAAGGCAATGTTCCCCAAAGCTTGGAAGACACGCCAGACCTTTTGCGCTTCAGTAACTGTTCCCACATCGACTCCGGTAATGGTTCCATGAAAGTTTCCTTCTGCAAATACTCAACAGAGTCTCATGCGGGATTATCTAATTTGATGTCTGAAGAATCTGGTGAAAAGTAAAAGCATACCTGCAACTTTTCCAATAGCAAGGCCGAGCCCTATTGAGGAATAACTAAATGACATAACCGCAGCTACTATAGAAAGCCACCAGAGCTTGTCAAAGTCTGGTATTTGAGATATGATTATCTGTATAACTCCAAATATAATCATGTAAGGATTGTTGGAGGGGTGGCAGGGAGCTTCGTCTCCATGCTCATGGAAACAATTTGACCGCTTTATTGCCCTGGAATTGCCCCACCAACATTCATCAAATAAATACTTTCTTCTATTCTATTTCCTACTCTTTTAAGTTTTGGAGTGGAAACTCACGTCATGCTGATGGACGCTGTAATGGTGTAGCCGATTGCAGTTCCGTATAAATTGGTATACTGTGTAAGGCCGCACATCCATATTTGCATGCTTCCTGGACGGCAGAGATTTAGAGATATTAGATTTTTTTTCTACCTCACAATGGCAATTAATTATTATGATCATAATGAGGGTTGTGGTTCAATGTATTTTTCTGAATTAAATTCTGCAATTTTTATTTTTTTAAATTTTTAGACAAATATAATGTCATTCTTGGCATCGCTGTTATATAAAAAGCTCTTCATATCAACGAAGATACACCATTAATTTTAGACCATTGACAACACAAATATATAAATATACATATAAACAGTAGAAAGATTTGTATTGTGATAGATGGTCGTCTAATAACCCACCATCTTCTTCACTCATTAATTGATAGCTACTGGTTCTATAACATTATTATTATTATTATTATTATTATTATTATTCTTCGTCCAATTTGACATTATTTCACTCTGTAATTGATGGCTATTGATTCTATGAAAATATTAGGTATTAATCATTATTTGTTATTATTAGTATCGACTTGAGCAAGGTAGTAACTTTCAATTCAAGCAATTAATTTATTTGTTTTTAAGTCAATTATGAGGGATGAAAAAATGTAAGAATATTCTAGTCGATCATATAGTATAATGGATGAAAAAATGTAAGAATATTCTACTAGATTATATAGTCAATTAAGAATATAAGGGATGAAAAATTGTAAGAATATAATTGTAACTTTGTAGACACTATTCTTAATGTTAGGGTTTAATTTGTTTTTAGCAAATTTTAATATCATGTGTAATTTGTTGATGAGAATAAAAGTGGAATGAATATTTTGGTGTTTCAAAATTTTAGTTAATTTAAAAGGAATGTTTTTGATATATAATAAATAAGTTATAGGACCATAACTTGTTGATGGGAACAAAAGTGGAATGAATGTTCTAACGTTTGAGAATTTTTGTTGATAGGAAAAAAAGTGGAATGAATGTTCTGGCGTTTGAGAATTTTTGTTGATAGGAATAAAGGTGAAATGAATATTATGGCATTTGAGAATTTTTTCAGATGGTCCTATAACTTATTTACCATATATCGAAATCATTTCTTTTAAATTAGCTAAAAGTTTCAAACCCCAAAACATTCATTCCACTTTTGTTACCATCAACAAGTTATGATCCTATAGCTTATTTACCATATATCGAAAGCATTTCTTTTAAATTAGCTAAAATTATCAAACCCCAAAACATTCATTCCACTTTTGTTCCCATCAACAAGTAATGCATGATATTAGGCTCTGTTAAGGACAAATTGGACACTAACTTTAGGAGTGGTGTCTAAAAAGTGGATTGTTCTTGTGGTATTCTTTACATAAGGGAAACAAATAGGTCGGTTAAACCTAGAATTAAAGAACATTCTGCTGACATTTGTCTTGAAAGGAAAGTTAAATCTGCCCTCGATGAACACTTGTTTAAGTAAAAACATGCCATTAATATTGACAAAACCAGAATTATAGTAGCAGAAGATCACTTCCACAGACTTAAGTTAAGGGAAGCTTTAGAAATTTAAAAACACCTTAATAATTTAAATAGGGACAAGGGATTAGAGATTAGTTATGCGTGAAAACCAATTGTTTATAGAAATCTTTGAAGGTGATTTTAGGATTAGTAAAGGTGTTCTATTCTTTTTATATTTTTAAAAGTTATACCCTTTATTATGTCCACTAATTTAGTTTCCATTTTAATCTCCTTTTAATTATTACTTTTATAAATTATTGAAATTTTACTTTATTTATTTTACAATGTTTATCTAACGGTTCCTTTGTTAATTTTAAGCAATTTTTGGGTAAGGGCAATTTTCCTTCTTTTTAAGAATCATGGTTCTATTGTTCTTACATAATTTTCTTGATCCGAAACATGTCGATCATCTAAATTTGACACAGTATTTTTCAAAGATTGTTATTATTATATAAACTGTAAAAACTTTAAATCTTTATTTAGTAATATTTTATTTCAATATTATAATCATTCTAAAAAATATATTTTTATTATTTTGCACAAAATAATAATATATGTTTTTATTTTTTCTAAAAAACTAATTTCCTTACTTTCTATTTTACTATTTACATATCTCAAAAAAATAATCTTTTTTATTTTTATGTCACTAAATAAATATTGATAAATAAATATAAAATAAAAAATCATTCTAAATATTAAAATTTAATATGAAATATTTTTAATCAAATCTTATATATATATATTAAAATATTTTCTCAAATTATATACATATATAAAAAATAATTAAACTATTTTTCTATTCTTACATTTTCATTACAAACTAATAATAAAAACCCTACTTTAATAATATGTAATCTATATATTTTTTATAATTTAATTTTTAAAATTCATAATCAATATTTGATATAATTTCATTCTTAATAAATAATTATTAACTCTAAAATTATAAACTCCCTAATTTTTTAATTAATATTTATTGATTCAATGAAAATATATACATCTAGGTGTTAATTACTATTTAACATAACATGTACGTACTCCCTATATTGAATCTACGATTATATCAGCCCCCTGATTTAGGTGATGCTTACAATTTTCACTCCCTAATTGACAGCTACTGATTCTATGAAAAAAAATAGTCTTATAATTATTGAAGTGTGGATTATCATGTCTTTTTTATTATAATTTGAAGTAAATGCAATTTAGTGGTATAGATTTTGACAAAATTTCGCTCTTAATTGAAAATAATTGAAAATTAACCCTTTTAATTTAGTGGTATAGATGTCCATTATCGTTATTTTTATTTTTATTAATTATTATTTTATTTTGATCAAAAGATAAATATTCTGATTCAAAATCTTTCTTAAACTCACTTAAATTTAAGTTTATCCCTTTTTTAAAGAAGTGGTTTTATAAGAGAGGACTCCTACATTTTTAAAAGAAATATTACAAAATAAATGTAAGAACATATATAGTAAAAGTGGTATCATGATATTAAAATTCTAGTGTATGCTCAAAAAAAAAAAAAAAAAAAAATTGAAATAATTATATTTTTATTTATAATTAATATTTACACAAATTTTGATCACTCATAAATTTACATTTAAAGTATCTTTTTAGAAAATAAAAGTAGGTATGAAAATCTCTCAACCCACTTTTTCCATCTCCTCAAATTATCTCTTAAAAATTAACCAGCACCTTATTTTTAAGAAAAAATTCTAAAACATCTTATCACATTCCTTTTATTTTTCGGAGACCAGACCACCAACTCATTAAAAATAGGAACAACAGCCCCCTCCATAAAACCCTTCCTAATACTATATTTTCTGAAGATTAATTCCTTAAAAAATCAAAACAATCGCCCCCCCTTACCATCATCTGTAACGATTGGACTCGAACCCTCCCAAAGTAAATAAAGTGAGGAAGAATGAAACTGAATTAGCAAGAAAGACGCAATAGAAATACCTAGATTCGCTTTGACTGCGTCCATGTAAGTGTAGTTTCTTTTTCCTGTGACAGGATCAGGCGATCTGTAGCAGTCTGCAAGTAAAGCAGAGGTATAGAGGGTGATAAAGCAGAAAGCAATCAAAACTGCAATTCCTAGGATCCACCCCAGTTGAGCCATGGACCATGCCAAAGACAGCACTCCTGACCCTATCACTGCCGTTATAATATGAGACCCAGCAGTCCAAACTGTGCCTGTACATCACAATTGTTGCCAAAACAACTACTTGAGACCCTCTTATACACAAACACAATCAAGCAGTCGGCAATCCTATGCCCAGATCAGAACACCCCTGCCCCTGCCGCTGCCCCCTTCCCAAAAACGGGGGGAGGGGAAAAAGAAAAAGAAAAAACAAACATATCTTACCTGTGCGTCGAGGCCGTCCGTCGTCATCAAATTTCTTAAGATTTGCGCTGTTTTCATTCTGACCGTGATCTTCCATTCCTAAAGAGACAGCCGACTCATTTTGATAGCCCTCTCGGTCCATCCTTCAACAACAAAAGAAAAATCTCCCAAATTTTCGATTCGGTTCGTTGAAGGTACAGCAGCTTATATTCCGCTTTAATATCTTTTTCTTCAAATACATTTAGGTCACGGAATTATACACCCGAGTGACATGGTCAGGAATTTACTATATACTCGCTAGACAAATTGCCACATGATATTAAAATTTTCAAAAGGAACTTTCGATTCCGGCCCACATTTAAAAATGTGTGATAATTGATTTATCCCAGCATTGACACTAGTTGACTCCTAAATTTTTATTTTTGTATTGTAAACTAAATTTATTAATATATATAATAAAAATAATTTTATGATATAAATTTTTTGATTATATATTATAATTTTATAAAAGATAATATTTAAAATTATTATAATTAAAATTTAAGTAAATTTCAAGTGTTGATAAATTTATATTTAATAAAATATCTTTTAAAAAATAAGAGTAGGTATGAGAAACTCCTAACCTTTTTTTTTTTTCATCCCCTTCAACTTTCCTTTTAAAAAATAAACCAGCTTTTTAGAAAAAAAAATTAAAATTCTCTCTTATTATATCTTTCCTTTTTAATAAAATGGTTCTCTTATTAAATATTGGAAAAGCAGTTCCCTCCATAAAACCTTCGCCTTAAACACCTATAAAAAATAAAATTGACCGTACACTAAAATGGACTGTGTCTTATCTGTAAACAGCACAAATGCAAAAATAGTCATATTTGTACACTGCAAGAATTATTCAAACACTGCAACAATTATATGTATATATATTTATCACATTGGCCGAGAAAAAAGTGGAGTGGTAAAACAATTGCCGCACGGAATAACTCAAACCAAGTTTTTGTCCCGTCTCCAAAAGTTAAAAGAAATCGCTATTAAAAAGGATATCGTTGGCTTCCAATCCCCTTTGCTATTCGTACGGGTGTATTATTACGTGACACGTGGATATCCAAATGGATACGAGTAAAAGACAAGTGGAGTGGTAAATTTCTGAATGAATGGAAGTATTAGTGAATTTGCGACATCTGTTCAATAATTTGTCAACTGTTCAGGATATTTCAGAAATACAAAATAAAATTATGACGAAGATTTTTAGTAAACCTTATGGTTATTTTATTGTTTATTTGGTCATTAATTTTTTTTAATAGAATTTAATTTTTATATGATTTTATTAAAAATTCAATTTTCACACGATTTTATTATAGATCTTCATTTTATTATTCATTTCATTATAAATTTAAAATTAATTTTTTAAATAAAATTTTGAATAATAATTAAAAAAATTCTAATTTTAAATTTTAAATTTTTAAACATTATTATTTTATATACTAAGTTTGAATATAATTTAAAATCTAAAAATTAAATAATATTTGTTTTCAATTATAAAATTTTAATAATTTTTTTTTTTTTTTTTTAATAATCATTAAAAAAAAAATTAAATAACATCATTTTATATATTATAATATATATTTTTATTTGAATTAAAGTTATTTAATTTTTAATTTATAAATTTTGAATTATAAAATTAATTTAATAACATAATTCTAAATGAAGAGAATAAATTATCCAAACTCCCCAACTAATAAAGAACACATTTTTTCAAATTATACATCATTTGAAAACAATATAATGACGCGCTCCCCGCACCCCACCCATGGTCCCACAATGGACCAAATATTGATTTCAAATAAAGTTAATGTCTTCTTATAATTTGTTTTTGATCCTAAAAAGTTAAAAATGTCTACCAACTTATCGTTATAAAACAAGAGCTATGATGTAGTTATAGTACTTGTTTTATATGGTTTGATGTGAAACAATGTTGGAAGAGATGCTCAAAAAATATTTCTCTGAATTTTATAATCGATTTTATAAAATTTAATATTATTTTTGTTACAAATGGTTCATGATTAACTTTAGTCAAAAATACAATCACCTATATTGTATTTAAATGAATTAATCCAAAAAAGATGGCTATAACATTGTCAATGTTGGAAAATAACATCTTCAATTGTTGTTCATATGTTTTAATGTCTATTAAGATTTTGTTTTTTCTAATCTTTTATTTTCTTCTTTCAGTTTTCATTGTTTCTTTATCACATAAAAGTGCAATTAAATTAATATGTGTGTGTGTATGATAATTTATATTGATTATTATAATTTTATAATAAATATTATATTGTAATACATTTGATTATATATATATATATATATATATATATATATATATATATATATATATATATATATATATATATATATATTATAGTAAAATTTATATAATAATAATAATAATAATAATAATAATAATCATCATCATCATCACCATCAGTAACAACTTTTTTAACTTTACTTACATATAGTATCTATAATTATTAGACATTTTTACAAAGTTTAAATGTCACTCCATCGATATTATTGGCAACTTCGTTGTATTTTTATTTGGTATTTTATTACTTTTTCATATATCTGGTTTGTATTCTTAGTGCCTATGTTATGATATTTATATAATATTTGTTTGTGTTCTCTAACAATCAAATGAGAACCTTTTTCTAGATACTTAAAATATTTGAGACTTCTTTGTTGTATCATATGATCTAGTTTAGAGAGCTTTGAAGGACCTAAACATTGATCTATAATATATTATTTTAAATAATATAACACATATTATTTAAATAAAAATAACACATATTATATAAATAAAATTAAATGAGCAATTTAATACAGCTTGAATATGTATACATTTAAGTATTTGGATGCTTTTCTAATGGCTTGATTGTAATCTACACTACAATTTAGCTTCAAGTATTATTGGATTAAAATATTGATATTTAACCAAGGGAAACCTTGTTTTGGCCATTACACACACACACACACACACATGTATGTGTATGTATGTATATATGTGTATATATGTATGTATGTATATATGTGTATATATGTATGTATGCATATATGTGTATATATGTATGTATATATATATATATATATATGTGTGTGTGTGTGTGTGTGTGTGTGTGTGTGTGTATATATATACACACACACACACACACACACACACACATATATATATATAAGCCGTAACATCTGTCAAAAGTGCAAACATGCAATCCACCTTATGCAAACGACCTATGCCTATTTAATACTAAGTTGTATTCATCTAAGTGCATTAAGGGAACTAGTAGCTCATGAATTAATCTTCCCTAGTGTAGGCCATCTATTCCCATTAGGGAAGCAGTGTGGCAATTTACCATAACTCTCCAATAACATTAAACAAGTGTCCTTTCACCCTGCCAACATGCTTCAAACCAAGAAACCGCCCATGTCATCCAGTTAAAATACATCATCCCTTTCCAAGTTACACTTGTCATTATTCATTGCCAAAAAACTAAATTTATATTGAAAGGAAAGTTCATGGTTATTTTATGAAGAGACAAAAATAAGGGTTACAGAGTTTGTGAGACATGGTGTTATTCTGAAATGCAACCACCAAGATCTAGAGTCGATTAAAACTGCCTTCCAACACACCTAGGAGATTAAAATATTTCTTTCAAGTATGTTTTCTCTAATTAGTTATTTAATGATTGCACATTTGTGGTTAGATTTGAGCATAATTTAATAGAGTATTATTTGGATGAAGTTTGGTTTTTAATATGCCACCAGAACTATGGCCTCTTAGAACATGGCATTTTTAGTGCAGTTGTTTTGGCAATAACTTCTTTCTTACCCAGTCTGTGTGATGGCTTCCTGTAAGAGTATCATATGCAATTATCCTTTTTATATGCATGGGACAATATCTCATATTACATTTGACATCATGTGATAGGAACTTGGCAAAAGGTGCACATGAATGACATACCTACAAAACATGAGACTAATGGGAGCATGGCTTAGAGGCTAATCAATGCACCATATTTCACACTATTAACAATCTCTCATCTGCTTCTACCATGGGTGAGGGAATATGTTCTCGAGGGATATCCATCACAATCCATTGAATAAAAATCCATACTCGACTATCCATCATGTTTGATAGAGCCATCTATATACAGAGACGATTTTGTCTCTGCATCATTCAAACACTCTGCTTCCAATGGATTTGATTTCATCATGTGATTGTTGATTCGAATGAATTTTTGTAGAGCTATATTAGATAATGAAGGAATTATGTTTACAAGATTTTATGTGAGTTTACCAAGTGGAACAGGGTAGATGGTTACAACAATGCAGTGAGGTGTCTCTGCTTTGACGAAAGCATAGCAGCTGTCATTGTACCCTGAAAACCAATTCTTTTGCAGGAGTAAGTGGGTGTTATAAATACAAACACCCACTTAAAATTAAGATGGGGGAAAATAAGACTTTTTGATATTTATATGTGGTTTGCTTGTAGTGACGGAGTCCATTTAGGAAAATCAATTGTTGGGAATGGGTGTTCAAGATTTATTCTATAAAATTAAAAGTAACCATCACATCTTGACAAGTAAGTTGATATTTTAATGCATAGTTATTAGTACTCCAAAAGTTAAAAATTTTGGTCATAGGTTTAAAAAATGTATTTTATGACCTCTCGTGATAAAATTGATTATATTAAAATGTATACTGTGTTAGACCTTGAAAAGTTAAGACGATATATTAAAACGTGTAATTTTTTTGAAATCTAATGTGATGTTATGGCACTTTTATTCACTGTCCAAAGTTAGGGTGCACAGTTACTGAGACCTTTTTCCTATTTACAATAACAAAAAAACAAATAGCAAATAACAAAAATTATTTCATAATTAAAATCAACCTCTAAATTGAAAAATAATTTCTAATGCTATAAATATTTATAGTCATTAACATTTGTTATTTATGTTTTTACATACCTATAAAATTTGAACACCGCATATATAAAAAGAACACTATTACTAAATTTTTTTTTTTTAAACAATTAAAACATTTATCATAATTACATATATAATAATATAATAAATATATAATTATTATAATATTTACAAAAATTTAATCACAAAATTATAATTCCCACAGGAATTTTATTGTATATATTTTTAAAAAATAATAAAATAATTTAATAATAATAACTAAAACAATATTGAAATCTAATTCTAATACGCCACCTATTATTTGGCAGTCTGGTGGCATATGATCATCCCAACTGCATGGTAGAAATAAGGGAATTGCCACCTAATGCAAGGAACACATGTTAATTACTAATGTTTTCATTTTGCTTTGGAAAGTTCTCGACTTCCATCATAAACTAAGGTGCCCTCCTGTTGTTTTTTGCATTGTTTTCAATTTTTTTTATAGATTTACTTACATAAATTTGCAAGGGCCATAATTATGGAATTGTTATCAGATACTGGCCTCAACAATTATAATATTTTGGAATTTTGGTTTTTATAAATGCACCCAGTGGATCAGATGGTTGTGGCTCTGCGGTATAGAGATGGTAACCTTATGGATCAGATTTAAAGTATATGATTGTGTACACAGTTAAGAGGGTGATACTTCAAGTGGACAATCATGGTCGGTGTCTACTTTGTACTTTGTAACCATGCTATATGAACGTGGAATACTATTACCAAATGGGTTTGTTGAAGTAGATGCCAAATAATTTAGCACCGATCATGACTGTGTTTAGAAATTCAATGGTAGATCTAGCGAATAACAATAATATTCAACGCTTTTCAAGACCAATTTCCTTCCCAGTATATGTTAGCATGCACATATTCATTGAATATATTCTCATTAGTGAGTATAATTGGGAATAATGTTAGGATTTAGTAAAGCTTGGGAAGAGATTATGCATGGAGGCATTGTGGCTTCGCCCGTTGCGCTTCTCCTGCTCAAGGTCGATTAATGGCTGAGATTTATAAATCTTGTTTTTCATTTTTAAGTTTTTGTGGATTATATGATGGAATTACAAATAGATGCTTATAATATTTTTTCATGTATTGTGATGTAAATGAATATCGCTATTATAGTACTAGGTTTGCAGGCTATTATTTTTAAAACAAGCAATTTTCATATTAGTATTTTCAATCTATGTGTTTCATTTCCTCTTTGCAATCATGCAAATTGATTCCTTTTTCAAAAAAAAATTAATTAAGTGTATTTGACCTTTACAATTAATTTATAGGTAGCGTAAAAGAAAAACCTGGGAATTGTAACGATAGTCGGTGGTAGCATTCATTTTTCCTGGGAATTGTAATGACAGTGGGTGGTAGCATTCATATCCCTGATGCAGGTAATAACTATGATCATCTAGTGATCCACTTGTGTGAACAAATTAATTCCAATCACATTTTATTTAGTCGGTTCTTGCAGAGGTGTAGGTGGCCACAACATTATGCTACAAGTCACATAGTTGTCAGAGCACATGTCCTTCCCAGCGCTGTATGCATCCAAACTGTGTTGTTAAAGACTTTCAAAATGTGTATGCAGTAAAATTATACTACTATAATTTTGTGTCATGGTCATGGATTTTGAATCATTTTATTGGGCGCAGTCGAGCACACTTAATAACTATTTAATGTGAATGCGAGAAAATAGTAATATATTCCTACCCATTGAAATGTTGGTAATTATTCACGTAATTGCTTTTTTTAATCGGATGACACAATTTCCTAGCCAAAGTAATCATTGGAGGCAAAAATAATAGTACCATGCCTTACGATATGTATTAATAAACAAACTAATAAAAAAATAATTAATTATTTGTCTAGAAAGGATCAATTTATATTTAAAGTTTGTGTGTACCTAGTTATAGCCATCACTTGATCAAAAAATTATACATGGTTATTTTCATAGTGGTGAGTAGTTATTATTTTGATATTTTAGTTAAATTATGGTATCGTACACATCTTGATAGGGGATTGGTTTGACATGTTGGATAATAAATTATAATATAAAATTAGATTGAGATATAAATATTGAATTAAAATTTATTAGATGAAATAATATATGTAAAATTATGATAAAAATCTAGTTAATTATTTTAATTTTAATAATAATAATAATATATAATGTATTTTGAATAAAGTAAGAATTGATGATGATTATTAGATAAAAAAATATATAAATATATAACTTCTTTAAAAAATTGATTTTATCTAAAAAAAAGAATTGATATTGATAAAAAAAGCTCTCAAGAGTATTATTTACCCTCTCGTCAAAATGAGTAATATTATGGAAGGTTGACAATAATATCTGAAATTTAAAGAGAACAATACATGTTTTAGGACTCTGATGAGGGTGGGTTAGGTTTATAAGAAACATCTACTCATCATACCCTTAGATAATAAACAATATCAAAAAATAACAAATTGCATAATTAGAAATAAATCCATTGACATTAAAAATCTTAGAAATGTATAATCCTTCTTCTTTCCATGATTATTCTAAAATGCATTTGTGTGTCATGATGATAATTGTTAAAATGATTTATTGATCTCTCTAAAATAATTGTGAGTTCTCAATAAATTCTAGAATGATAGATATTATGTGTTACTTATTATTAAATGAACTATAATGGGCTTGTTTATTTATAGGCACATTTAATACTACTTATAATCATATTAGCGCCTAAACTAATATTAAAACAATTAAAAAGTAAAAAATATGAAACAAGGAGGACATGTGCACATTAATAAAAAGGGGCCACACAAAAACCTATTTACCATAAATATGTTTTTTTTAAGGAATAAATAAATAACAATTAAATAGATCTAAGCATATACAATTTGAAATAAAAAAATTAATTTTTTATTTAAAAGGCCAAGTAACAAAAATAAGCCCATGTGTTGAAAATAAACGTTAAATCAAAGAAATGAATTGACAAAGAGGTTAATAAATGAACACACCTTGACTACTACAACTATAAAATTGAGACTAAATTATGGATGTATTGATTGTATTTGACCTAATCTTGAGTTTTTAGACCTATGTACTACTTTAGGACAAATTTGTACTTGTACACACCTATTATGTGTAACCCCAACCACTTTTTTCTTGTCCTCATACCTCTAGAGGCTTTTGTTAGGTTTTCATAGTCTAGGTTTTCTAGTGCATGTGTGTTGTAACATCTTGATTGTGAATGTAACCTTACTTCGTAGATGTGCATGGTAGAATATGTTGTATGATTGGATCTTCACTTTGACTTATCTTTCACACTCAAAAATAAAATAAAATTAATGGATTTAAGAAACTACCAAAGAAATGTCACAAATTAAGTATCTTGCACGCTCATAATTAAACCTTCATATAGCTCTTTTGGCATGTGAATGGAATATCTCAAGTAAAAGTTTTAATCTCCTCTGCCTTATAAGTGATATATGTAACTACTAAAGTCTAATTACCATGGACTTGGGTAAAAATAAATTTATATAGAGACTAAGATAGATAAGTGTCATATGTGTGTCTTATTTGATTCATTGAAGAACCACTTGAATGGAAAAATGTGGCTCTAGGTTTGCCTCTTGGTGTAGTAAACTTTCAAATGTTATTTTCTCTCTTTTGATTCTTCCTTGTGTTATTTATCGAGTGGCTTACCAATATTTTGTATTTATAATATGATCCAGGATAAATAAAGTGCATTGACAAACTTTAGAAAATAGAAATGGAAGGGTTAAGGCTCTTGACTAGTCGTAATAAAGATAAATTCCCACAAAAAGATAAAATTAAAAATCCATATGGTATGGATTTTGTTAGGTGACCCCTTATCCAATGGAAGCACAATTGATTACTTATTTATAAGCAATTAAACACGGAATTATACCAGAATGATTAAGTAACTAGAAACATGAGACATCAAAAAATTTGAGAGACAATACACACTCTTGTATTAGATATTACTAGAAGAAAATACAATAAGGAAGATGCCACTTCTTCCTCCACCTCAAAGGCTTGCCACACCTCAAGACCTTCTTCCCTCTCTCTCTTGCTCAACACAAAACCAACTCTACAACCTGAGTTGCTATCCCTCCTTGAATGCTTCAGCTGATCTCCTTGACCTTACACATGTAGATCTCCTTGACCTTGCTTGCTTCAATGCTTTCACTTTTCTATTACAATACATGCCTCATGGGTATTTAAATAGAATCCCATGGTTACAAAAATAGAAATCTAACTACTATAATTAGACACGAAGCTCGTGACTTAAATTAGCCCCTTAACATGCAAACACTCAGTTCAACTAACTAACTGTTCGTGCAATAAACAGTTCTGAAATGCACAGGCGACCGACGCCGGTCCCTGCTTAACTGGTGCTGCTGACATCGGCCGACTCTCTGCCGTCGCCGGTTTCCTTCTCCACTGTCTGTGACCGACGTCGGTCATGCTGCCGATGCCGGTTCCTCTGGTTCTTCATCATCCTCTTCTTTGTGTCTGTAAATAGTTGAAGCTTTTAGCTCCACACCCTAACAATCTCCCACTTGGAGATAAACAACTGCTAATGTACCTGTACCTATACACCATCTATTTTGTTCCTTTGGCTCTATATCCCTCTTCAAAGTCACTCTTGAAGACCAACCACCACACAAACTTGTGATGCTATACCTGTCACTTATGCCACAAGAATTTTGCTGCTCCCAAATTCTTCATGACATACTTCTGAACCAACTCTACCCTTAGCTCAGAAAACTCCCTGTATATGAAACCCTGCAAAAAGTAACACAATACAGTAACATGATAATGTAGCTAATATTATCCAACCTGGTAAAGATAAAAAACAATGGTCAAACCTCCATTGTCCGCAGCCTAACTTAAGACCATATACCATAGCCTTCTATCTCAGATGTCCATCCACTCTCTTCTCTAAAATGGGAATCCATCCCTCTATCCAGTGCTTTCTTCCAGCTGACAACTCTACCAATAAATACCTGTTTGGCTCTACTCCGAGGACTCACACTCCTCATCCATGTCAAACTCCCACTATTTCTGGATTCTACCTGCATTGCTTCCTCCATCTTCCTAGTTCTTGACTATCAGTAAGCAATATAAAGAAGGTGAACAATGAATATGAGGTTCACATACCTTTTCTGACCTCTATATGGGTGTTTGAGACTCCTTAACAGCTAACTGTCCACCCATCATCCGTTCCAGTGACCGATCTCGGCCATCTCCCAATCTGCTCTTGACTGATGTCGGTTCCCTTCACTGACCCTGACTATCGACGTTGTTACCCCTGATGATCGATGTCGGACTTCTCCTGCCCGACCTACCAACCCTGCTGGTCTGCACATGACTGATGTCGGTGTCTGATTGACCGACATCGGTTCCAAGTGACCGACGTCGGTGTCTGTGTGTTCCTGTGAGTGATGAATTCTTCATCTGTGAGCTCATCTTGGATCAGATCTCTGTCTATGCTGCCTTGCTCAGATTTATTCAGTGCCTGTAACTGTTCTCTGGCCTTCATCTCCTCCAAAAACACCAAGACTTCCCTGTTCTTATCAAAAGCATCAAATTACCTTTTCCTGTAATGAACTCTATCTATGCTTTCTGAATTTGAACACATACCTTTTGAATCAAGAACTTCTATTCCCTTCCTATTCATGTGACCCAGCCTATTAGACCACATCTTCAAATCTACACCAGAAGTAGAATCAGTAATACAAGTAGATAGATAAAGAGTACCTACTTTCTTACCTCTAGTTAAAACAAGTGCTCCCTTAGTAACCTTCCAAGAGTCTGTTGTGAGGGTTATTGTGCATCCCTCATCACCCAACCTTCCTACAGAAATCAAACTCTACTTCAGAATTGGAACATGCATGACCTCCTTTAACACCCATGTGTTGTCAATCTACAATCTCAGCTGCACTTTCCCTTTGCCAACTATCTGACAAGGTGTACCATCCCCTAAATAGAGCAATCCAAAGTCTCCCTATTCATACTCATGAAACAAATCTCTATTTGGGGATGCATGAAAAGATGAACCAGAATCTAAAATCCATGATCCTACCTTACTATCCAAAGAAAGTATGAGAGCATCCTGTACCATGATATTTGCATCTTTTGCTTCTTCTTTACCTTCAAGTTGATTCTCTTTATCTCGCAACCAACACTCCTTCTTTGTATGTCCTTTCTTTCCACAAAACTAACAGGTAATACCTTTGGACTCGGATCTCCTTCCCGACCTTGATTTCCCTTGCTCAATCTTCTCCCTTTGCCTTCCCCTGCTTTCTGCACTTAGAGCATTCCCTGATGATTCACCTGTGCTTCTCTTGCGTATTTCCTCATTCAAGATCACACTCATAACATCATCAAATTTTAAGATTTTAGAAGCAGATGCAGAATTACTTACTGCCATAACGAAACTGTCCCAACTTTCAGGCAAAGAACATAAAATCAAGAGAGCCTTTACCTCATCATCAAAAACAATATTGACTAAAGCTAATTGGTTTACCAAACCATGGAAATCACTGAGATGAGTATGTACCGATCCACCTTCCTGCATTTGCAAAGTAAATAGCTGCTTCATAAGATATACCTTATTAGAAGCCAAGGGCTTTTCGTATAAATTCGCCAAGGACTTTATCAACTCTTCCATTGTCTTGCACTGTGATAAGCTGGAAATCACAGATGATGCAAGGCTCAACCTTATGGAACCAAGAGCCTTCTGATCAAGAATGTTCCATTCTTCATCCTTCATATCTGTGGGCTTGCATGCAACCCCACCCAACGGTAAGTACAGATCTTTTTGATACAGATAATCCTCAATCTACATCCTCCAGTGATGATAATTCTTGCCGTTAAACTTCTCCATTCGTAGCTTACTTTCTTCTGCCATTGCTGAACTCCCACTCAATCAGAAAACCCTGTGAATGACCTGTAATCAAAAATAACCTACTTCCTGCAAACCGTAGCTCTGATACCAACTGTTAGGTGACCCCTTATCCAATGGAAGCATAATTGATTACTTATTTATAAGTAATTAAACACGGAATTATACCAGAATGATTAAGTAACTAGAAAGATGAGACAACAAAGAATTTGAGAGACAATACACACTCTTGTATTAGATATTACTAGAAGAAAATACAATAAGGAAGATGCCACTTCTTCCTCCACCTCAAAGGCTTGCCACACCTCAAGACCTTCTTCCCTCTCTCTCTTGCTCAACACAAAACCAACTCTACAACCTGAGTTGCTATCCCTCCTTGAATGCTTCAGCTGATCTCCTTGACCTTACACCTGTAGATCTCCTTGACCTTGCTTGCTTCAATGCTTTCACTTTTCCATTACAATACATGCCTCATGGGTCTTTAAATAGAATCCCATGGTTACAAAAATAGAAATCTAACTACTATAATTAGACACGCAGCTCGTGACTTAAATTAGCCCCTTAACATGCAAACACTCAGTTCAATTATGTAATGTCCCTTACTTAGGGGCTCCTTTTTTCTGCACAAAGCTCTGATACCACTGTAATATCCCCTCCAAATAGGAAATATAGCAACACAAAACTTTAAACAAAGATACAATATCTGTTGAATAAATTCAGAATGATAACAATAATATAGTCTCTCAATAGCAAATCACAGATCTTATCACTTGTCCTTCTAAACTATTACAAATACAGTCCTCTCTTATGCATATAAAATATGAAATACAGTCTTAAAAACCCTGGATTTGCAAATATGGAAATTGGGTTTGAATCTGGAAATTCTGTCTCAGCCTGCTGTGTTGAACACACAGTCGCCGGCGTCGGTCGATACACTGCCGACGTCGGTCACTTCAGGTCCTTCTCTGCCGACGTCGGTCTTCAGTCAGTCGATATCGGTCACTGGAATCTCTGCCTGCCGAGGTTGGTACCTGCCTAGATCTGTACAGACCCGTACGGACTTCGTATGGCTGCCAAATTGGGCACAACTTTCCTGTTTTCAACCCCTAATTTGAAAATATATGTTTCTAGCACAGAAGATCTCTAGCTGTATAATTTATTGAATCAAAACATAAAGAAATAAATACCTGGAATATCTATAATAAATTCTGTGTGAAGTTATCTCTCAACCCTGTAAATTTTGTGATAACTTCTTGATGAAGCTATCTCTCAATTTGGCAATAGATCAGTTGATATTCCACAGCCTCTTAATTGCACACACTAAAGAGGGAACGTTCTCCAATGCAAATGGAATCCTGGAACCCTAGGCTCAGTCTTCACAGAAGAAATTCTTCAAAATCAATAATCAATTCATACCCATAATGGCCTCCATGTGAAACCCTTATACCCTCAAAAGATATGCTTGCCCTAATTAGGGTTTTCTTAAATTAGCATTAGGGTTTCTAATTTAAAATTAGACCAAATAATTAATATTTGATTAAATCAATCAAATATTAATATCTCCCTCAATATACGTCGGATCCTCGAACCGATCAAAGCTGGTGAATTAGGGAGTGATTCTGCACATGACCATACCAAAATTAGGTTGCTCCGCTGCATGTCAAATATCCCTAAATAATAGGAGCATCAAGCAAACATGTCTAAAAGACCCTGAATGAATGCCCACTAAAACCATTCTGCAAATTGAAGTTAAGCCAATCTCCATTATGACCCTCTATCCATCCTATTAGCCTATGAAGGTCGCATAATAGGCTAATCATGAAGTCTGTCAATGTCCTCTAAAAAGGGGACATGACAATCTGCCCCTCCTGAAATTGCTTGTCCCCAAGCAATCTCAGAACAATGAACCACTTGATCCTCCTGGATCCCAAATGTAGTCATGATCTACACTGATGAAAATCAATGCAAACACCTGTAATATCATTAGTAGTAGAACAAAGAGGAACCCATAATCAAATTGGCAAACACAACTCAACCAATCTCTGAAATCACAACTGCCCTGGATGTGTCGATACTGTAGGCTGTGTAATTGGCAACTGCAGATTCCATGTACAAAAGATGGTGTTAATCCATCCCGTAACTGATCCCTTTATAATGGTGGCACAACCAACTGTACCACACTGTCAAATGTGTGAGAAGAATCAATCTGGAGACTTGACTCCACTGGTATCCCAAACTCCTCAAAATTAGGTACTCCCAAGTCCTGAATATGTGTGTGAGCCTCAACCACATGCTCCTCATAAGAAGCTATAGAAACATACTCATCACCAACACTCAGTGTACTAACATCTGAGTACACCTCCACACTCTGAATGCAAGCATCAGACTCATCCTCACTATCTAACTCCTGAGTTAGACTCACCTTAAGACAAAGCTCATCCACAACATCCTCAACTACTCCTACCTGTGAAGATAATGCAGATAAATCATTACCTGAAGATGTGTTAATACCTCCCTGTACTGGATCAGCATGACTGCCAAACTCATCATGCAAGTTGCTGCATGTCATAGGGAAAGCACTACGATCCTTCGGCCTATTAATTAAACTCTTTAACCACCTACAAGCTCTAGGTGAGACATTTTTCCCTTTTGTCCAGACATACCATAAATCTTCTGCCAAAAGTTTAGAAATTTTATCCTCCTCCTCAAACAAGATTGTGAACATGATAGAGTGCATTGATGCTAATACATCACTGGAATGAAAATCATCTAAAATAGTCCAAAATATTTTAAACATCCTGCGAATGTCACCAATTCAACCTACTAACATCATAAGGTTTTCAAATCCATACCTGGCAAATGTGTCAAGTAATCTTGCCCTCCTTGAGAAATGAGGGTCTCTAATGTTATCCAACTTTTCAAAGCTTTTTACCATGGCATAAAGTACCTCTTTCATAATCTGATCATCATTAAAATCAAAGCCAGCTATGATCCTCATGATTTCACTAATACAAGAGAGAGTTGCAAGTCTTACCACCTCATCATGATGTCTCAATAATCAGGGCTTCACCAAAGAATCAAATGCTGGAGATAACATTGTTTGCATCTCATAAGAATTTAACTGCTCAACCTTGCTTAAATAAATTTCTAACTCCTCCAAAGTTTTTAGAATGCCATCTACTTGCTGGAATGGATTATCTAGCTTCTTCTTCGCATTGTGCATTCTTTCTTCCAAATCTTTGACATCTGTTAAAGCCATATTGATACCCAAGCTACCCAACAGGATGGCAAGACATTGGCTCTGATGTGCCCAACAAGATGGCAGGAATTTGGCTCTGATACCACTGTAATGTCCCTTACTTAGGGGCTCCTTTTTTTTGCACAAAGCTCTGATACCACTGTAATATCCCCTCCAAATAGGAAATATAGCAACACAAAACTTTAAACAAAGATACAATATCTGTTGAATAAATTCAGAATGATAACAATAATATAGTCTCTCAATAGCAAATCACAGATCTTATCACTTGTCCTTCTAAACTATTACAAATACAGTCCTCTCTTATGCATATAAAATATGAAATACAGTCTTGAAAACCCTAGCTTTGCAAATCTAGAAATTGGGTTTGAATCTAGAAATTCTGTCTCGGCCTGCTATGTCGAACACATAGTCGCCGGCGTCGGTCGATACACTGCCAATGTCGGTCACTTCAGGTCCTTCTCTGCCGACGTCGGTCTTCAGTCGACTGATATCGGTCACTGGAATCTCTACCTGCTGAGGTCGGTACCTGCCTGGATCTGTACGGACCCGTACGGACTTCGTACGGCTACCAAATTGGGCACAACTTGCCTGTTTTCAACCCCTGATCTGAAAATATATGTTTCTAGCACAGAAGATCTCTAGCTGTATAATTTATTGAATCAAAACATAAAGAAATAAATACCTGGAATATCTGTAATAACTTCTGTGTGAATTTATCTCTCAACCCTGTAAATTCTGTGATAACTTCTTGATGAAGCTATCTCTCAATTTGGCAATAGATCAGCTGATATTCTACAGCCTCTTAATTGCACACACTAAAGAGGGAACGTTCTCCAATGCAAATGGAATCCTGGAACCCTAGGCTCAGTCTTCACAGAAGAAATTCTTCAAAATCAATAATCAATTCATACCCATAATGGCCTCCATGTGAAACCCTTATACCCTCAAAAGATATGCTTGCCCTAATTAGGGTTTTCTTAAATTAGCATTAGGGTTTCTAATTTAAAATTAGACCAAATAATTAATATTTGATTAAATCAATCAAATATTAATATCTCCCTCAATATACGTCGGATCCTCGAACCGATCAAAGCTGGTGAATTAGGGAGTGATTCTGCACATGACCATACCAAAATTAGGGTGCTTTGCTGCATGTCAAATATCCCTAAATAATAGGAGCATCAAGCAAACATGTCTAAAAGACCCTGAATGAATGCCCACTAAAACCATTCTGCAAATTGAAGTTAAGCCAATCTCCATTATGACCCTCTATCCATCCTATTAGCCTATGAAGGTCGCATAATAGGCTAATCATGAAGTCTGTCAATGTCCTCTAAAAAGGGGACATGACAAACTAACTAACTATTCATGCAATGAACAGTTCTAGAATTCACAGGCAACCAATGCCAGTCCCTGCTTAACTGGTGCTGCCGACTTCGACCGACTCTCTGCTGTCGCCAGTTTCCTTCTCCACTATTTGTGACCGACATCGGTCATGCTGCCGACGCTGGTTCCTCTGGTTCTTCAGCATCCTCTTCTTTGTGTCTGCAAATAGTTGAAGCTTTTAGCTCCACACCCTAACAGATTTATCCACGACAACCCTATGCAACCATTGCTTTGTCCAAGAGATAAGTTAGGCTTTTATTTTTTGGAAAGGTTGTATAATAGATAAGATGTAGTCTGAATGTATAAATAGATACCTTTTGGATAAACATTGAGGTTTTTTAAAGTTGAATGGACCAAATACAAACTTATGTGGGATTGGGGCAATCCTAGAAATGGGTTAAAATATACAATCTTGCTAAATAAGTTAAATTGGGAATAAAACACATGAATAAGTACTTTTACTAAATTTTGGTGTCCACATAATGCCCCCAACTTTAATGTGGATATGTGAGTGAAATGCATGTGTGAATCAAAGTATAAATGTAAATATTGTGAAATACACACCTTTAATTACCTATGGAAGAATGAAAAGTTTTGACCCTTTTATTGTTAAGTTTCCATCCACACTTGATTAGTCAATTTAACTGAAACAAGTTCTAATTTTTATAGGCAGTTAATTTTCTCAAGATATACATGTATTTTAAAAAAAACTACAATTGAAATTTAAAACTAGCTCTCAAAATTGAAATGAACTAGAGGAAAGGCTAAACCTATTTGGTATTTCCCCCATATGCCACCATAATCATTTCATCTTTAAAATTTTGATAGGTGTTGAAAGTATAACCTGACACTTTCTCACATTACTACTCCCTTAACCTATAACATGTTTATAAATATGTGTTACCAATTTGTGACCTACATATCATTTTATCTTATTTTGTCACATTTCTCTATGTTCTCATATTATAGTAGGTTTGGAATATAGAGTAACCATAGCCTAAGAAGGTGTGTGTGTGTGTGTGCACGTGTGTGTAATGGTTGGTAATTGATCATCATATTACAAATTATATTATTATTTTATGTTATAGACACTAAAATATGGTATTATATGCTTGACAATATTTATTTTTACCTATCTTTAACTTGCATGACTTTTATGTGCACATATGGCTCTTATTCACCCTTCTTTCACATCTACATGTTTTCCATGGGTTTGACCTTCCCAATTTACTATTAGTCACCTACATGAATTCCCTAGTATGTAACTAACAATTTTAAAATCCTATTCAGACTATCTTCAAATCATTAGATCAATATTCATACCTTTAAAAAATCCATCAAAATCAAACCCTTTTATAACTCTAGAATCATCCAAACTTGATGGACTCATCCTAAGCCAAGTAATAATCACTTTAAATTTTATGTCCTTATTATAGGCCATCCTATACATTTTTAATGTTAGTGGCATGAAAAAGTACCCAAAATGTCCCATACAAATACACAATAGGTCTAAGCCTATTCTTTATCTATAATTTTCAAAAAAGCCTACTGTGCACATCTACACATTCAAATGAGCTACCCTATTATTTATTATTTGTCCATCAATCAAAAATGGTAGGTCCTATCCAAGTCTAAAGCACCTCAAATCGAAGCCAAAGTTTTCATTTTTCAAGTGTTGAAAGCTAGAACATAGGTTGCATTCATTGAAGGATAAATATTGCACACATACACCTAATAGGGAGAACTACATGTGGTTTTAATTCCCTCTTCAGAGTATTTGATAAGTATGCAGTTTTCGGTTATCCATTGGGGAGTGGTTGGGGTTATTTTAACCTCCCTTTCTTTCCATTTTATAGGCTTAAACCTAGTACCTAAAATGGGCCTAGGGTTTCAAAGAGACGGAGATAGATTTGTAGAATTATGCACATAGATAAAACCTACATAGTGCACGTAGATACAATTTAAAATAAGACATAATGACCTATATTGAAATGGAGAAGCAAAGGGTACTTAGACAAATTCATTATATAGTAGATGTGAATGTAAATTTTTACTATCAAGAAGTTGAAAAATATGTCCAAAAGCATCCAAAAACTCTTTTTTAAATGAGTGAATCTTGACCCATTTCCCTACTAATGTAGGATCATCCTAGTTGTAAAGGATATCTTACATCATGTAGGAGGACTAAGTCCAAGCTTGTGAAGGAGGACACAAACCCACACATATTTTTATGGAAGAAGTTAGCATGTAAAATTAAATAACTAGGTCAAAACATAAAAGTTAGTTCAACGACATTGTGAAAAATCAAATTTTTGGTTCATGTAAAGGAAATCAAGACATAAAAATGCATGAGGACTTATAACACAAGCATAAGATTTTAGGAAGACATGAATAATCATGATTTGGAATAGTGGTAGGGAAAATTTAGAGGCTATTTATATCCAACAGGCTATAAGTAAGTTTTTTGTATTTTTAAAATAACCAATTTTGTGAAAATATACACAAGTCAAATAGCTTCAATTTTATACAATTTCTTATACATGTGTTTTGAATCGTCATATATATTATACTTGGTCTTATTTTGGGACATAGATTTTCCATAGTTACTATGCATGCATGGTTCTAATTTGCCAAAAAAATATACGAAACATGTGTTAGTTATTTGGAATTGCCAGGTAGGTGTGTGTGTGTGTGTGTGTGTGTGTGTGTGTGTGTGTGTGTGTGTGTGTGTGTGAGAGAGAGAGAGAGAGAGAGAGAGAGAGAGAGAGAGAGAGAGAGAGAGAGAGAGAGAGAGAGAGAGAGAGAGAGAGCATATAACATAATAATATTAAGGTAATAATTATATTTTGGTTGGCAAGCTTGTTAATTAAAATAAAAAAAATATTTGAAAGGCTAATTATAGATATGGTTAAGATATTTTGGTAAACCTTATTATATAGTTTATAATTTTAAAACTACGAAAATGTTTTGAATATTTTTTGGTGCTATATATAAAAATGAGTAAAACAATCATGATCTTCCTTATATATGTTTTTAATAACTAAAAAAACTTAATAATAAATAATTTTTAAGTTTAATATTTATTTTATTTCTAGCATTGAATGTGGTGCAAGTGGAATTAAAGATATGAGGATCGAGGTCGAGATCTTGCTCCATTTTTAGTGAATTAGCACCATCATATTGAGGGGATAATCAAGGAAAAATTTAATGTTGGTCCAATATGTCACCCATAGTATTAATGTAAGTTTCTCAATTACATATGTGATGGTTTATTGAATTTTATAATCATTTATGCAAGCTATTGGCAGAAGTGAAGCTTTGATAGTCGAGAGATTGAGATGAGAGGTTGGAAATGAAGGTGCGGATAATTTATAAGTTGGTTTCCTTATGATTGGAAGGTATGAATTTGTTTTTTTTTGGTTCTAAATATTGAGAGTATTTGTTTGCATGCACAGTCATTTGTGTTTAAATAAATAAATATAATGATAAGTTCCTTGAAAAGCATTTATTTAAAGATATTTGCTCAAAAACTGTGCATGTTGGTTTTATTAGAATGTTCATGTATATCTATAAATCTTTTATTAAAAAAAAGGATTTTATTTCTTTCATTCATTTTAACTACACATAGTTATTCCATTCACACATGTAATAAAAGGTTGATATGTTCTCAAAATCTATGAAATGGGAATTTTTGGGTTACTAAAAAATATGGTTAAAATGGTCATGAAGCTTTATTGCATTTATTCATTTTGTTCTTTGTGCATTTTAAAAAATAAGTATCTTGCATGCTATTATTTCTCTGAGGAAATCAATTTCTTGTTTGTTTAAAAGAAGTATGTAGTAAAGACCAACTAAATAATATAATAAACTAAGTAAAGCAAAAATTATGATAAAAAATCAGAGTGTAGAGTATAAATAATAAACTGACTATGGATCCATAGGGTAAGGCAACTATAAAAAGCAAGGATGACAAAACTAAAAAAAATATTCAAAATGCTTTTAGTGTTAAAATTATAAACTATATAATAAGGTCTACCAAAATGTCTTAACCATATCCATATTGACCTTTAAAATGTTTTTAATTTCAATTAAAAAACCATGCCAATCAAAATATGATTATTACCTTAAGTTTATTGTGTCCTAAGTGGTCCTTATCATATGCACGCGTGCATGCACACACATACACATACACACACACACACACTCTCTCTCTCTCTCTCTCTCTATATATATATATATATATATATATATATATATATATATATATATATATATATATATATATATATATATATATATATATATAAAAGATAATGCAAAGTATATAAATGATCAATTTTGACATATTGGTTTGTTTTTATTTTGTTGAAATATTTAAAGAAATTTTATTCAAAATGAGTATTTGATTATTTGACATGGTTAAAATTGGAAATATTGGTTTCATATTTTTGAAGATATATATATATATATATATATATATGAAACTCATAGGGCCAAGATTTTTTATGGATTTGAGTTTCATATATTTGATTATGGTTTATTTAAGTTGATGAACCCTACTCATTTCAACCAAGCCTTGACAAATTAATTCACCTTTCAAATTTCAGCCTCAAATGAACCCTACCAGGACCATACACTATCATCACTTGAATGAGCCTCAAATAAACCCTACCAAGATTTGATACAAGAGGATGCCTATATAAATGTTATTAAAGTGCATCATGTTTCATACATGGTAAAATCAATAAATAAATGTATGTAACATGATCAAGATTCAAGATGAGCCTAAGGGAGAGGTTAAAATCAATAATATTTTTTTTGTTATCTTTCCTGTCCCAAAAATATGGTTCTCCAAGACTCTTTTTGTGCAGTACATATGGTAAGATCATGTGAAATACTTAGTATAAATTAAGTACAAAATTTTTTAAGTATCTTAAAATACTAATCTAAGATTGACCATTAAATTATGATATTTGGCATAGGATTAAGAGTATGCTTGTTGTTTTACTTGCTCTTAGTTAGAATAATGATTATGTTTTCCTTTCTATTGTTCTATTTTCATTTATGTTCCTATTTTTTTAATCTCTTGGTTGTTTTCATTTATTTCTTTCCCCCTCTTTTGAGCTATAGATATATAAAAGAGATATCCAAATATTGATAAAACACTTTGATACAATTAGAAATCTTTCCTTCACGAGATTGCCTCTTCTATAGGCTTTACCCTTATGGATAAGTTATATTATATTATTTGAAATATAATTCAAATAGACATATATTTGATATTTGATATATTTAATTAGTGCATTTTTCATTACTTGACTTGTAGATTACTCCTAGAACTTATAAAAACCCCTAGGCACGTCTTAGAAACATTTGTTGCTTCCTAGAATCACTATTTTTCTACAATCATAAAATTGAAGATCTAAGGTGCATCAAAATAGTCACAAGAGACTGTAGCATGTCCTTATAAATTTATGTTGGCCCCTATTTCCATGTTTTTCAAGTGAGTTGTGGTTTGGTTCAAGTTTAAATTTATAAATTTGTATAGTGTGAAAATTTAGATTCTATCTATGATATCATTTTCAAATGGATATTTTTATAGTTAGTTTTTCATCTTTTTATAAATAAATGTGTTGATATCATTTTTTTCTTAGGTGATAACTTTCAAAATTCCAATGAAAAATTTAATTTAAGAAGTAGAATAGTGATTTCGTCCTTGAAGGGAGTGCTTTGCATTGGTGATTCATAAAGTTGGCATTGAAAGGTTTTTGATATGCAAAATGTCTACTCCTAGTTTGAGTGCCAAGAAAATAATAGGGGTTTCATCAAAGGGAAATAATTTGCTATCATATTTTGATATACATAAAAAACAAGTTTTAACAAGAAATAATGGTTTAGAAAATCAACCAGAATCCAACATTATTTCTCATGATCAAGATCATGTTCAATAGGGTTCTGATCACTTTCAATCATTAGATGCAAGTAACAATACCAATGATCATGAGACATCTGATTTAAGACAACCTAGTTTTGAAAGTATTGATAATTCAACCTCACTAGTACTTCCTAAAATCATAACAAAAAAAAAAGGAAGTCATGTGAACAGGAAATTTCAAGGAGTTTTCACGCTAAATGGGTTTCTAAATATCCTTTTATTGAACATTTTTTGAATGAAGATACTAATAAGCCACCAAAAAAGTGTAGATGCAAGATATGTAGTTGGAAACTATGGAGGGATAAACACTTGCAACTAAAACTAGATACCATAGAGAAGCATGTGGGGAAAGTATATGTAAATAAAATTATAAATGGAGAGGAGAAATTATTGATACAATGGAGAATAAAATAAGAGTCTCTTCATGTTAGGTATGGGAGTGAATATGAAGAATACCTAAAAAACCAACAAAAGTTTCATGCAAATGGAAGAACCATTAAAAATTTGTTTGGAAAAATGATAGAAATCAACCAATTATCAAAAATTATACAACTTTGTGTTTTTTTCACATTTTAAATAAGAATCAACCAATGACTGATTATCCAGGATATAAGGACATGCTACAATTTATTGGCATCCCAAACTTTCCAAATACTCATTGGCTAGCTACTAGTGGTTGGGAAAGGGCTAACTATCTTGATCAAGTAGAAAAGGAGGATATTTAAGAGAAAATGAGGCTTTCAAGATACATAACATTATCACTTGATGACTTGCAGGGACATAATAAATTTGAGTTTGAAACATTTTATCAAGCTTTTCTCTCTTGAAACACATCTATCTTTTATGTGATTGCAATAAATGATGACAACCATAATAAATCAACATTGATCACAAGAAATGAAAATGATCACTACAATAATCAGTTATGATTTCTTTGAGATAAAAAAACAAAAATTGAGAGCTGAAAATGAAAAGTTATGTTTTGGTTGGATTTTTTTGCAAAAAAATAAGAGAACCCACTAACTTTTTTTTAGGAACCCAAGTGGAGAAAGAGAGGTCTAAACACTTCAATTTTTCATACACATTTATGTTTTGTGCTTAAAAATTGATCTAACATAACTTATCTTTTTTCATTTCAAGTTTTACAAGAGCAAATAAGGCCAAGGAGCCAAAACTTCATTCACATATAATTTGGTGTTTTTAAAATGAACTCACACTTTATATTAGAGTGTTTAATATGTTTTTATTTTTTGGTTTGTTCTTTGTTTGTTAGTTAGTTTCAAATTTCTTAGATTAATTTATTTATGATAAAACCAACTTTGCATACATGCTCTCCCCCCGTCCCTTATAGGGAACTCTAGTGATCAAAAGTGACTTGTTTATTACCTTATTTTTAGCTTAGAATAAAATAAATGTCGCATATGCTCTCCTCAAGCTTTAAATGACTTGGGTGACCCATAAATGACCTCTAAAGTTCTTTTAATATTCATTTGTTTATTCTTATGCATTAGCTTGTGGGCAAGAGTTCATCACCTCCTTACAAGTTCTTTGGGGGTGTGTTGACCTGGGGTTTCATCTCCCAACATTGTACCAACCCCATTCCATGGTGGGGTATATAAATTGGGCACACCATAATGATATTAAACAGTGGTTGAGTAGTTATCTTACTAATCCTAATAAAATCTTGATTCAGTTCATGTTAAACATTGGAATTTACTAAGCAATACATGACTGAAGTTGCTATGCAAAGGAGTATACCTTTGCACAACAAGATAGAGAGTTTTAATCTAATTGATATGATGTGCCATTATGTTATCCATACTGAAGAAAATTTAGATCATTTCAAAACTTATAGATTTTAGTCAACCCCACTTTATCACATAATATCTTTCTAAATTTTGAGTGTTTTGCACTCTAAGCTTGTGTCACATATCAATTCTTGAGAGACACCGAGGGCTTAAAAACTATACCTACATGTGATATTTAATTTTTGGATTAAAACTTAATTTCTTTTGATCATTGGTATATTGGTGGAAACTTTGGTAGGAGTTACACACACCTTGTTAGTTTTAGGGATAGGACACACACTTAGTACTTTTTCTATTTTTTTTTATTAGCATGTGTGTTTGGGTCTAAATTTGTTTGTTTTTAAAGTTGAAATGAGTATAAAACTTCACCTTCACCCACCAATTTGAATCAAGAGGTGTTACAATACCAATTTTGTTTCAAACATATGCCTTGGATTTTATTCCAAAACCATTATTATATCACTTATTTGAATGGAGTATTGCTACGCTACCCATTTTGTTTCAAACATTTTCTTTGGATTTTATTCCAAAACCATGTTTATATGACTTGTTTGAAGGAGCATTGTTACTTTGCTCATTTTGTTTCAAACATTTTCCTTGGAGTTTATTTCAAAAACCTTTGTTTATTACTTACTTCAATGGAGCATTATTACGCTACTATTTTTATTTCAAAAAGGACCTTGTTTGAAACCAAGTTTTGAAACTATTCATACATTTTGTTTCAAAATTCATGGTTATGCTACCCATTTTGGTCTAGCCTATTTTCCTTAGAAAATTTGAGTCTTTTATAATTAATTTGAAATTCAATTTTTCATAGTTCAAATCCTAAACTAATTAGGGTTACATCGAAGCCTCATCTAATTTGGGCTTAGGTGGTCTACCTTTTGCTTTTAGATTGTGATACTTGGATTGATTTATTATTTAGTTTAAATACCCCTTACCTAGATTTAGTGGTTGTTTACTATCATGTGCCTTGTTTTAACATCCTTTGTGTCAAGTTTTGTTACCATGTGTCTTGTTTAGAGTTCATTGTGCCAAATTCCAAAATGTCATAGTTTCATTGTTAGAGTCTTTTGTAGGCCAATTACCAAGTATTTTATGAGTTAATTAGTAAGTCTTTCCAAGCCAATTACCTTAGAATTAGAATGTTTTTTGATCCATTTATCGAGTTTATCTAAGCCAATTACCTTAGATTTAGATTGCTTTTGAGTTCTTATTTTAGATCTACCTTTGTTCCCAAGTCTAGCATTATTTTCCATGCTAATCATTATAAACACCTTTGGGAAAATCATTATCATTTAAAATTAGTTCATGATTGTTCTACCTTGTCTAGATATCTTTGCCATTGATTATAACCACCTTTGGGAAAATAAATACCTTTATTAGACTAGTTTCATGTTTTTATTCTACCTTTACCTTAGACCTAGTTTAATTGTTTCATATTTGGGCCTATTTTTATAGATCCAAAGGTTGTTTATCTCAAACCTCATCTATTTTCCACACTTTAGACATTGTTTTTTGAAAGACCTAGTCATATATCCAAACATGCCTCACTATACATGTAGTGGGACCATGTACAATCTAGATTATGAGAACTTTGTTACTAGTGACCCCTTTGTTTAAGAAATTTATGGTGATGATATAGCATATGAGATGGATCCATTTACATATTATAATATCCCATATGTATAATATGGGCAAGACCCACTAGTGTAGTGCTTGGTGAATACACCATCCTATCGAGGCCAAGAACAAGAACAAATGGTTCAATATCTAGCTCAAGTGACACCTAATCTTGAAAAAATCCAACAAAAAAATCCATAATACATAAAAATTTCAAAAATTTATAATCCATACTTGTTTGATCGCCATTTTCTACAAAAAAATATGAAATTCTAGTCAGGGCAGTAGAAGTAGGAGCCAAATTCCCACCAGACTTCCCATATCAAATTCTATCTAGTTTGATTAGAACACACATTAACATGCCTCATAATTAACAATTTGAGTAGGCATCAACTAGTTACAATTAAGCTTTAATAAAAATACCTCAATAGATCCAAAGTACACTTTTAAAAGGGAAAGGTCCAATAGACAATAAATTAGAATAGGTGCAACAAGCATATTGAAATTACCTTAATCTAGCTTATAATCTTAATGCCATGAATTTTTCAAACATGCCACTTATAGAGAGATATCCTTCAAAGGGCCATAAATAGATTCTTTGGACTATGTAAATTAGAACATAGACCTCTTTAGCCAAAGCACGATGGTAGGAGATATGTACAATATCATGTTCATGATGGATAAAACTACCATTCAAATGGAATAACTCACATAAAAAATAATAGATAATACACAAGTACATTATAATTTTAACCAAAGTGGGTCTAATATACTATCGAGTGACGCACATTAGATTCCTCCAACCAATGCCTCAAGTGGTTTACAACATCTAGGGATGGGTACGCCTAGTTCCCAAACATAACAAGCAACTTCCATTCCTCAACCAAATTCTTCCTCAAGTGTGTAATAGGAGAAACTAGCCAAAAATAATAGACCAACATACCTCTCCAACAAGTGCAGAACACTACTCCACCTCAATAGGTGGCAAAAAATATTTTGCCATAACAAGCACAAATCAATATACCACAAACATCACAAACATTTCCATCCACAATGTGTTTTTATTAGTCAATAATGAGTGATAGTTGGTTAACAAAAAATGCCAAACCCTCAATAAATTCCAAACCCACATCAAGTGCCTAACCAACAATAGATGTTTAACCAAAAAGTTTCCAATGTACATAAGGTACCAGGTGCTAGGAAATAGTTTCCTTTTACCCAATGAGTACCATACATAAACCATGGATCTAACTTACAAAAACTTCAATAGTAGGGTTTTAGCCAGTAACAATTTCCCTTTATACAATAGGGTTCAATGAGTAAACAGTAAATTACCACCCAAGCTCAACAATACCAACACATGCCACCTATACAAATTCCATTACCATATCTAAAATTTACCAACCAAAGCCATGTTGTCGACCCCAGCCAAAATGTTTATAAATAAAAACTTATTTTGTATCAACAGTACAATCCTAATGCATATATATGTATACTTGGTCATTCAACCAATAAAATAGACATTCCCTAATATGCCATTCATACATCTATTAAAACCCATTTCCTCAACATAATAACAACCAATAGCAACACCACCACCAACAACAACAATGTCAAATAACACCACTACAACATCAAAAACAATAACATGAACCACATCAACAATAATAGAATGGTCAGAACCAAGGTCAAACTGATCAATCAAACCAAGGAGGCACTGGTGCCATTGCATATACTTACAATAATTCTCTAGGACATATTGTAGGTAGACATGTTGCCACCATTACCATTAACCCCTGACTCAATACCAATAGACTAAGACCTTTACATAATAATTCCTATTAGCCAAATAATTCCTATAACCTCCTTATGTTGGTAATCCTTCTTCAGACTATGTTAGAATCTAGGATCAACATTGCCCAGGAATTACCATTCCAGAACCTATTACCTTCTATCTAATTACCAAGGCCAAATACTAGATCAAGATTATTAAATATAAATCAATGATCTAAGATTACCATCAAAGGACCATAGTAAAATTCCATGAATGAGCCCATTTAGACCTCCATTCCTATAAAAAATAATCTAATGTCCAAAACTAAAGGGAAGACCTATGACATTGTGGAGCAACTACAAAAGACACCTACAAAAATATCCATCATGCATTTGTTAGGAATATATAACATTCAAAAGAACATAGAAAATTAGTACCTAAGCTAATATCTTGTACCTAACAACATCATTCCTAATAAATTTCAAGCATGGTAGGACATTTCACCCCCAACCAATGACTTACCTTTGACTAAAGTGACATGTCATCCTTGGGCCCTTTACATAATAACCCCTTGTACATAGAGGTCAATATAATAAGACATATGGTTATACACATCCTTGTAAATAATATTTTAGGCCTAAACATTATGTCTCTAAAGTTGGTAAAGCATATTAGATATATAATGGTCGATATTTAACTAGATATCATTGTTATCAAAGCATATGATAATGAGGAATGAGAATTATAAGGTACCATCAGCTTACCAATAGTCATTGGGCCTTTGACCCATGACACTCTCTACCATGTTTTGGACTTGGAATTATCTTACAACTTTCTCTTGGTGTGACCTTAGATTCATGAAATTAGGGTTATACCTTCCATGTTGCATCAATGTATTAAATTTTCTCATTCAAGAATGGAAGTGACTATACCAACTGATATCGAGCCTTAATAGAACATCTTGAGGTGGAGTACAAGAGCTATAATTATCATTTTGGACTAAATAATGTGCCTAAATATGATAGAGTAAAAGTCAATAAAGCCAAATCCATTGAATTAGGACTTGAAGCTAATTACATTGAACCTGAGAGCCTATATTCTACCTCATCTAGACCTTTACTAGATATAGGTAACCAATATTACATTTCTGACAAAGGTATAAGAGAGTAAAATACTCACAACTCATTCCACATTTCTATGTTGTATAATCCAAAAGACTATGGGAGACCCAAAGCCAAAACTACTTACATGGAGTGGTGCACTAAGGGAAAGTTTCATATCAACAAACCCATTATTTTCAAACTAACCTCTAGCCAAGAACAATACCCTTTAGTTAAAGATGATCCATGGATTTATACTAATGATTTAGTTGGTTGTTACCAAAGTGCCAAGTATCCTATCCCTAATAAAATTATGGGTAACCAAGATTATGAAAGTAGAGACCTAGGGATACATAAACTAGGAAGGATCAAGCTGATTTCAATGACCAAGTATAAAATATCACATGGTATTGGATTTAAACTTCTTGGGGGTGACCCCACATACCTTATTCAAGTTCCTACACCATTGAATAGTAAAAATGATTCCATCAATGATGTAGGGTATGATTATATCATTTACGATGACCTTTACAATATGAATTTGTTTAAACCATATGCCATTTATACCATTAATCCTATTTATCACCATTCACCACTTACTCTTTATCACCCATAGTTGATAAACTTGGACCAACAAGAGTCAATAATGCCATTAAATAAGTTTGATAATGATGAATCCATTTTTGAATTTATAGGTTTGAGGGATCATATTCCTCTCAGAGATCACAAATAGGGGTTTTTTATTATATTGGATCTTTCTACCTATTTCGAAGAGCAGGTAAACTTCCTTGGCCAAAAATAAAAAGAAAATCAAACATTAAGGTCTAAAAGAGAAAACCTCTTTAAGGAACTTTTAGATTAGGGTAAAATTAAAGAAAAAATCAAGTCTCTTAGTGAAAACCTATTTTAGGAACCATTAGATGGGGATGTTCACCTTTCTTCACATGAAGCATAGGATACCACCAATCTGAGGCTTATTTATGGATTCAAAATCAGTACTAAAGAGCGACAAGATTTTGAGTAGATTTTACAAGAGTGCCTCAAAGTATATGTTACATGGCCTTTACTAGAATTAGGAGATTATAAATCATCCTATTTTGGAGAATTAGATGAGCCAGTCTAGTAAGAGGACTTTAACATTGCCAACTAGTTTACCTCCTTGACAACACTTTTAGAAGATAGCTCTACACTCCTTGTGGAGGAAAATTCTAAGATTAACATTGGGACTCCAGAGGACCCAAAATGGATTAAACTATGTACTTGCCTGATAACCCTTCTAAGGGATTTTATTGATATATTTTCTTGGGTCTATTCAAATATGATAGGTTTGAAGCCTACATTGGTTGTACACCATATTTTTGTACATCTTGATGCAAAAATAGTTAAATAGAAGCTACAAAAAATACATCCTCATATTACTGTATTAGTCAAGAAATAGTTGGAGAAAATATTATATGCAAGATGCATTCAATCAATTGATTATTTAAAATGGATTTATAATATTTTACTAGTCATCAAGAAGCCAAAAGGCATCAAACTATGCATTTATTTTTGGGATACTAACAAAGACTGCCCAAAGGATGACTTTCTTCTACCAAAATTTGACATGATTTTTGATTCCATGGCCAAATATGAAATGATTTCAATTATAGATTATTTTTTAGGTTATAATTTTATACATCCAATTCCCATCACTATTGTGTTTAAATTATCAATCTAAGCAACATTCTATGATAATGCACAAACTAGGCCAAAATCACTAAAATGCACTAAATGGTTCAAACTTGTCACATACAGGTGCCAATTTAGGCCAATGTATCCTTGAATGGGGAAATGCATTTTATGTGATTATTATATTTCTTAAATGACTTTGAGTCAATTGTAACCATGCAAAATGAAACTTTAGAACACTTAATTATTTTAATTTGGCAACACATGCCATGTGCTTGTGTTATTTTGCATCCATAATGCTCTAATTGGGGTATTGTTCCATATGCAACTAACACCTTCTTATTATACTTAAGTCAAATTACAACTTAGTAAAATGACATTTATGATTAGGTTGATTAAGTGTGTGATATATTTCCAAAGAATTGCATAAAATTAATTAAAACCACTTAAGCAAATTAAATCAAATCAAGAGCCTAAGTGAAAAATCCATGGAATTTATTGAAAATATATTTATTAGAAATTCATTCCTCAAATTTGCATCATCACATGACATAATAAATGTGGTAGAATCCATAAGCCATCAATTAAATAAATATTAGGATTAAGCCTTCCAATGCCTCATTAATGCCCCATTCTTCCAAATCTTAATAGGAATATTTATGGCTTGTCCCTCCGAAATTAAATCAATTTATGGCCATACATCTTGATCTCAAGATGGATAGTCATGGTTGATCCTGAGCATTTTTAGAAAGCTATAAATATAGGGATTTTCCATTGATTAAGAGAGCTAAAATTATGTAATGTTATAATGCAGAATTGTCTTCACAAAGTGTTGAGGTCAACAAACCCCCATTTTTGAAAAATGGGGACCCTTGTGTCAAATTGTACAAATTTGTACCTTAAAATTGAAAATTTACTTGATCAAAATATATCTATCATGTTTACACATTGTTCATAACTCTCATTTGGATTAATGGACATGTTGTTAGATGATAATGGTTTTACCCCTTCCAATGTTGCTAAAAATTATTGCTTATGTTTTTGTATTACAAGTTCAATAGAATCTCATTTGGGACTAAACATGCTTTGTTTTTTATGCTTTAATGTTAAATTGATCTTTTTTTAGCCTTTGATTTGTTGAAGATTAATTGTATCTATTTTTAGTCATGTTAAAACCCTAGTCTGTTGTTTTAAACCTAGGTCCCTTTTGAATTAAATTCAAAATTGCGTGGGAACAAATTAACGAGAACACTTGAATTATGATATGGAATTAGTTTAATTTTTATCATAAGGTTTAGTTGTGTTTTTAAACATGACCAAACCTTAGTATAAAATATTATGCTTGGTTCCTCTATGTCCTATGACCCCTTGGTCTATTTTATTATTGGCATGGTCTAACTAACACATGGTTACTTTGTTATAAAGCTTAGCTAAAGCCTTACCTTAAGGTTCATTGTATTTATTAATATGATAAAAAACTTAGGATAAGACTTTATGTTATGCCTTTTATTTCATGGGGTCCCTTTTATTATATCTCAAAACATAGCTTAAAATATTTTTTCTAAGGTCTTACTCATGTTTATTAACATGAAATAAAACCATAGTCCAAAACATTAGGCTAAGTCTTTTATTTTTCCCAAGAATTAACTTAAATGTCATTTTCATTTGTAGGATCAATGATCCACATTTGATCATATGATCATGATCCAACAGTATGAGATTAAAGACAAAGCCCTATCCCTAAACTAAAGCTCGGGCATTATCATGAGATCAATGGTACATATTTGCTCAGGCCATATTGATCTAATGACACATATCAAGTTAAAAATTCAAAAAAGCCCCAAGATGAGAAAGAAATAATAAGTGTCATAATCTCAACCAAATAACACTTAATAGCCAATGGCATTTAACCTGGTAGATTAAGATTTGATAGTCCACGTTGATCCATGCAAAGATGATTTAATAGTGCAAGATGAATGTTAAAAAGTCAATATGAATGTAGAGATGATAATTGGCATAGCTACGAGCCACTAAGTTAAATATCAAGCATTTTTTAAAGATCTATGGTATGTAGATGAACATACACATTCAAATCAATGATCTATAGAGTAGGAGGTACAATTAAATAGGATGGTCCAATGAAACATGTTTAATTAGATGAGGATGATTAGATGATGCAAGATGAACATTGAAAAGTCAATGTAAATGTAGAAGTGACACATGTCATAGCCATGGAGAATGTAGTAAGCAAACAATGGCATTTAAGTTCTTAGATCAAGATCAATGATCTACATTGATCTATGCAAGGATGATCCAATGGTGTAAAATCAAATAGGAATTTTTGAAAAGGAAATGATCATTATTTAAATAAGAATGAATAAAATGCCATGAAAATGCCACATAGATGCCATAGAGATTCCATGATGGAGCCACATAAGCTAGAACAGTTAGTTTAGAAGATCTTGAAGACTCAAGAAATATAAGGGCATAAACACACAGTCTAGTTGGGATCTAAATAATAAAAATCTTGTAGGTTCAAGTAGCTACCACTATTAGAGAATTGTAAAAACCTTAAAAAATACCTAAGAACATACAAGATCATTAGTTCAATCTTGTATTCACCATAATCAAGTGAAACAACACTGGATCATCGCCTATGCAAGAGAATTTGACCTAAAATATGAATTATAATCCACTAGTGAGCAATTTGAGAAAATTCGTGACCAATGGTAGAACTCAAGGGATAAAATAAAGGATTTTGTCAATGTCTTTATTGAAGATCAAATTCCTAATTTCAAAATGATTAGCCTAGCTCATCTAAACATAGTCATGGGTTTGATTGTGGACAAGATCAAGGGTTTGAGCACCTTGTCTAGTAACTTATAAAGTCTCCTTAAGGATGAAAAAAATTTGAAAAATATAATAAAACACTTGATTGGGACCATGATTACCAAGTTATTTTCACTCAGCTCCATAGGCCTCATCACTGATGAGGAGCTCAAGCATAAAGCTACCCTGCTCACATAAGAAATGAAGAGTGAGAACTAAGGGAAATATGGTATGGGAAATAGTAGGGTTATGGATATAATCCTAAATAGTAGAGGAGAAGATTATTTAAATCCAAGAGCATCAAAGAGACATGAAGATATTGCAACAACAACAAGAGACCTCATTAGCCAAAGAGTCCCAAAGTTAGCTAGACAAGGAATATTCCTTTGGTAACTAAGATTATATAAAATTTTGAGAAAAAACATTCTTTTAAGAATGTGTAATTTATAAATCCTATAGCCTATTCATCATAGTAAAAGAAGGTAATTGGTTTTGAAGCATTTTTAAAAAGAATCTTGTCTATGACACTTGTCTAGTTGCATGAGGGCACTTATCCAGTTGCATGTTGATAATAAATGACTAGGAATACCTCATGAAAAGTTTATATAAAGGAGGTATTGTCCATTATAAAGAGGGGGGAATATTTTGAGTCAAAATCAATTGTATCTTCTGATAAATTAACGTAAGGAATTTTGAAAAGTTTGACCAAAATTTGCTTGTGTCTTTTGTTATCCTGGCTTCTCTCTCACTTGTTATTTTGACTTCTATATTTGAATGGTTCTTATGAATTATTGGTTTGTAAATTTGAATGTAGAGCTGTTAATTTATGATAATGAGAGGTTAATTGAAATTTCTTAGGTTCATTTCATTTTCTTACTCTTCTTGCATTTGGGCTAATGATATTTGCTTATAGGGGTAAATCTTTAAAGTGAACTTGGTTCTTATTTGCATTATTTGTTTGCATGATATGTGATAATATTTAAACTTATGTTACTTCATGTCATAAATTGTATAAGGGAATGTTTGGAGGATATTTGAAATTTGTCATGATGTTTGGAATGAAGATCAACAACATCCCTTTTCTGCCCTACCCTTTTGCTCTTTTTTTTAACCAGGTCATTCTAGCTTAATTGTCATTGTAAATATCCATATTAGATTAGTTATTAGATTATATATTGATCATAATTCACTATTTTTAGCACATAATACTTCATATTTTACAAATATTATCTATTTGGACATGGTGGCTCCCAACCACCAAATTAATATAAATTTGTGAAATAGATCACTTATTTTCTGCTTCTATTCCATCAACAAATAGTAGGATTATCACAACCTATAACTCATATAATAAATTATTATAATTCTAAAATGAGAAGTACTCTTGAACACTCTGGGCACCTATGATACATAGTCAGGCATCAACAGGAGGGGCTAGATCTTTGTAAATTTGTAGAATCTTTACTAATTCTAGTGTATTTTGATCAAAGATCAATTTATTCTTTGCATATTTGTGTTCCTTTAAGTATAATTTTGTGAAGATCATTGATCTTAATGGTTTAAAACTAGTTTTTTGGCTTACGCTAGTCAAATATCGATATTCTTTGAAGATCTATGGATATTTGTGCAAAGGTAGTTCAAGCTTGGTGCCTTTCCCATGTTTAAGGTTAGTATTAGTAATTTTGTTTATGGATTGATTGATTATTTAAATATCTATATTTATTCAAGCTTAGAGGTGTAAACATCCCTCTCATTCATTAGTCTAGATGTATCTTTGAGATTATTTAGTTAAAGATAGTTGTTCTTTACATAAATTTGTGCAAAATTTGCTTAATATATAAGTTTGGTAATTGTATTTGTAAATATTTGGTTTCTTTATTGTATTATGAACAAGATTTGGAACTAGAACTTCCATAAGTAAGATCTTCTTTAAGGTATGGCTTGGCTAGGTGGTTCTTCAATCAACATGCCAGGTATACTACTTGATTTGCCTCAAAATCCTAAAAGGTATTTGCCTTCTTTTAGTCCTATAGGTGTTGTTAGTATTGAAGAGCACATAAAGTTATTTAAGGTTGCCTTAATATTGTTAAATGTTGTTCATGAAGATGTTTTCTATAGATTTTTTCATTTTACTCTTAGAGATGAGGCATATGATTGATTTCTTATCCTTCTTAAAGATTTCATTCTTAGATGGAATGATTTTGATAATTATTTTATTGATCAATTTGGAAAAACAATTAGTCCATATGTCCTTTATAAACAATTCATTACTATGAATAAGGATTTAAATGAAACCATTTGAGATTTTAATGGTAGATTTCAAAAGATATTGAAAATAACTATAGCTCCTTATAGACCAATTGAGGCTTTAGCTTTAGAGATTTATAAGGATGTATTAGACCCATTAAATTTTGTGTTTTTGAAAATATATGTTAGAGTCATTGATACATTAACTTTGGCCTATGCTAAGGCTATGGTAATTAGTGACCAAATTCAACCCCATCGTCAAATGGAATATGCCATTCCAAATATCATTCCTAATTTTCCCATACTGAATGCTATTCCTAATTTTAATCAAAGCATTCTTACTTTAAATCAAACTATAGTTTTAAACCAATTACCTTTGAGTCATGCTTATCTTGGCCAAAACCTAGGATTCTTGAATAATACTTTGAGTGGACCTCATGCACAAGATCAAAGAGCTATGGTGCCAAAAATTGGAAGTAGTCCTCAAGTTCACAATTTAGAGGCAGCTAAAATTGAAAATGACTCCACATTAAAAATGGTTCAAAAATTGAGCATTGATTTTCTTAAGATGCAAAAGAAATTATGTAACAATGGGGAAGAATATAATGGAATCTCTTTTCAAAGGTTCAACAGACCCACATCTAGGTTTCAAAACAACAATGCCAACTATAAAAATGAATCATCTAGAATTATGAATGCGCCTGACATAAACACTTATGAGGTGTTTTTCATTGATTATTTTAAAGTCCACAATAATGCTGCATGGTCATCTAGTTCTTTTGAGATATCTGCATCTTCTAAAATAGATTTTATGGTAGATACCTATGATTTGTCATTTCAAGATGAAGATGAATTTGAAGATACTTTAGAGGGATCTACTACACCAACTAGGGAGGAAGACCCTATCATTTTTGAAGTAGTAGTAGAAGTTGCAGTTGGGATGAATGGAGTTCTTGAAGATGTCATTGAAACACTTGTAGGAAAAGAAGATGAAGCAAATACAATAGATCAAGAACTTTCATATGACTCCATCAAAAGGTCAAAAATATATGATAAACATGTTTCAAATGGTAAGATTCCAAACAAATCTCATGTCCTTTTTCTGATCATGATGAAGATACATTTTGGGATGACTTGGAGAGTTTTAATGCAAAAATTGATAGTCCATCCCCACTTCATGTGGATATTGAGGAATGTGTTATAAAAGGTACTATTACAACTATTCTTCAAGAAGACAATGATATTTTAGAGATCTCAAAGCAAGATGAATAGGATCCTAATGAAGACACTAATACAAGTATACCAACTAAGTTCATAATACAAATGTTATCACTTGGATTTTCACCCTTTGAGGACATGTCTCAGCTCTCCTCATCTAAGTGGTATAATTGAAACACCTCTAGGTTGTGGTTATCCTAAGAATGAGGTAAATCTCTATATAAGGCTAGCTCCCTTGATGTACCACTTTTGGATCATGAATACACCTATGCTTGCAAGGAAAATGGAAAGAAAATTGAAATTAAACTATCTTAAAGGTGGTGATACACCATATTAATTGATGACTACCAACCAAATGCATGTCACACATGAGACCAAGAGACCAACTATGCATACACTTCTCTAATCTAAATCTTCTCACATCAATATTTCATTATGAAGTTGTGTTTAATGTTTAGATTAGGAAGACCAAAAAAGAGGCCTATAATGGTACTATTTGAATATACTAACTCACTCAACCTTGAATCTTCGTAGAAAACTTCACATGACATACAAGAAGAAGCTTTCAAGCTGCAAATAGGTGAGAAAATGAGATAATAATGCTAAGGAAATAATATTCATCACTAAGTAAGATAAATAATTGAACACACTATTAAAATTCATAGAAGAGGTAAAATTAGTAGTCTTTATTTATCTATGATATGAAAATGATCATGGCTTCATCATACTCAGGTGGAGCATATTTTACAAAGGCCAAAATGGCTAGTTCTTATAGAACTTGAGAGAGAGAAGAGAAGAAATAAGTCCAAAGGTAAAAAGGAAAAGTGTCAAGCTGAGAAAATGAGTTCATGTTCATAATAAGAGAATGTGAAACTGATCATGTAAATTTAGGAAACACAAGTGGCAATCCAAGGCATGAAACTCTTGAAATGTGGCACGAAATTCCTTTTACTGGCTCAAAAAACTATCTTCATCATTCACCCCTATTGGAACATCCAAAAATTGATTAGGGATATTTATAATGATTGGAATGAGTTAGAAGGGTTATATACATGATTTTACATGCATTGGTTGCATTCATAATCACCTATATTCCTCTCAAAGTGAGCCATCACTGCCTGCAATTAAAGAAACTCCTCTTTCACAAACCTTGCACATTTGGCCTCAAATTTGGATTTATTTTCAAATGAAAATAAATATAATGGGGTGTATTACATGTTTAAATTCCATCCATGGCCTTAGAGGCATAAAACACACCTTAAAATTATCTTACTTGAAGTTTTTCACCCTTTTCACTATCTTGCTCACTTTGCCAGTTTTGACTAGCTAAGATGAAAGATCTTATTAAGCCATTTAAGAGTTTTTTTGAAGAATTATATGGACATGAAGAGTTATATTAAGTCTAAAAAATCCTTTCAAATTTTATTTCATCTCTTGAAACCTCCTAGAACATGCATAATGCATAAAATAGTAAAAACTACCATGTTTTGTACTCCATCTGTATAATTTTGTATAGTCCAACATGATGGAGAGTAGAATTGAAGAGTCCCCTGAAACCTAAAACAACTTTCCTTATAATTATATTCCATTTTTATATCTCACCATCTTCATTTCCTTCATTGGGTCATTTTTAAGGGTTTGTAAGGGTTTTAGGTCCTTTTTGTCCTTAAGGATTATTCATGAAGATTGGACATTGAAATTACAAAAAAATTACACAAATGTTATTTTAAGGACCCATAATAACCTATTAAAACTCATTAGATCTCCCTGAAAAGTGCCAAGGGAGATATGATCACTCAAAGTTACTTTATTGAGCTTTTCCTTTAGTTTGCACAGGCCTAATGTTGTCTCTGATCTCAAAAATGAATTCCTTATGATTTATATAAAAATTTGATGTTTTTAAAAATATAAAATTAATCTATTAACATAACATAATAGGTTATAATTCATATATAATTCTATAAGGGTAAGTGACTTCCCATCTGGGCACTAGGCCTAAACCCTCCCTAACATGCCTGTTTGCAACTTTGAGGTTTTAAGCCACCCTGTTGAGTTTAATATTTATGTGATTGGTTTATAATGTATTATAAGGTTTTTTAAAACTTTTAAAACCTCCTTTAAATTTAAAACCAGCTCCTAGTCCACCCTTTCATCTCTACTTTCCAAATTTGCAAGGTTTATTCATGAAGGGATTGCCCTCTATCTAAGACAAAATAGAGGGAAATCCCCCTATTTCATCATAAAAAATGAATGTTTGATATGATTATAAAATTTATTTATACCATTTAAATCAAATTTTGGCCCTTATTTAGGTCATTTGACCCCCAACTCATCAAAATTTCAAGACAGACTGTTAAAAAAAGACTGTGTGCAAGATTTTGGAATGTAGACTGTATATTGTTTATTTAGGGCCCCTCTTTACTTGTTATAATATAATGAGGGTATTTTGAGATGTTTTAAAACATTATTATAACATTAAAAAATTTCAAAAACTCTTATGACCCATGATTGCACCTTGAAACATATCCTTACTTGGTTAGGCTTGACTAATAGGTTGACCCTATTTGTATATTTCCCTTGCCTATAGGTGTAGGCTCTCACTTTTAGAGTTGATTACCTTGAAATAAGGTATTTTTAAACCCATAATTACATATCATAGTAATTTTATCCACCTATACCATGAATTTTATATTCCAAAAACCTATAATAGTCATCAACTAAGTCACTGTCAGCTACAGTTGACTATAGCTACCAACTATTTGGGAAACTAGGGTACTATAGGCATACACTAACTTTGGGAATCAATGATAAATGAATTTTTAATCCCATATATTTTTTAGTATCATTCATCGTATAAAATATTTGTGTCTCCATATATAAACTCTATTCAAAGATGACATATGGTTTCAAAGTCAACTATAAGTTGATAATATTGGGTTCAGGTACCCCTATAGGTGTAGATTGGAACCAAAACTTTGCATATCAACTTATTTGAATGACATATAGCTCATACATACTATTTAAAACCATATAAAACCATTCAAACAAGAGGGCATGGTATAATAATACTAACTTGGGTAAAGAGTCCCTTTATATCTTAAGGCTTGTAGGTTTCACTACCTAAATTCAATGCATAAATGTACAACTTGGGGCCTTTCAACAACCATCCTCCTTAAGTTATCTACCCTCCAAATTTTGCATAAATATTATCCCATGTGGGGTATACAAATAATATTCATCATGATTCATCAATTTCATTGGTAACCATGTTATAAGACCTTGACCAAATGACCTAGGCCTCTATTCTTTGTTTTTTGGGATTTGATCCCTTAACACAGTCATTCCACCTTTGATCATAGTTTCCACTTATATCTATCAAACTGACCATTAAAATAGGTATAAAATTAAATTTTATTCACATTAGGACTTAAAAATTATTTCTATCATGTTCCAACCTCTCCATATAGATACCTTTATATCTCTATGATTCCACCTATAGGTGGTTATTGTCACATACATGCAAACAATGAGTTTATGTTTAAATAGTACATGGTGTCTAGCTATTTGATCAATATATCCCCTTATAACCTTTTAAAATCTATGTTTCAACCTTAATTTTTTTAATATCACTCAAATATGTCTTTTCCAACCTAGTCATCTTCCTGTAGGGCACCTGTAGGTGAGTGCAATAGTAAACAAGAGTATTGGGAAGGGTGTGTGGACTATGAGCATGTAGTATGACCTTACCATCATTTTTAGGTATCATATGGATTACTTAATATTATTGAAAATTTATATAAGTCCAAAAATACTCTTTCCAATGTGAATATAACTCTTGAGAACATCTATAGGTGTGTGTCTGTGGCTAACTATGTGTAAATGTTGCACATGATTGTAATAGTCCTTTATTGCACCATATGGAAGCTAAAATAACTAAATTATGTAGCTATAATATATTTAAAATATTTTAATCCTTTATCATACTTATTTTAATGTTCTTATATCCTTTCACAACTCACCTAGCTGATAGTGTATGGTAGTCATATAATAAACTATCTGTATGGCACTTTATGACTACACTCTCATAGAGTATTGATTTAGAGATGAGATTTAAAGGTTAAGGGAAAAATAATGAAATTTAAAACATTTATATAAACCCATATTCACCCTAATAAACCACTACCAAATCATGGAGATTCTATAAATAGTGGAAACCTACTTTCAACATAGAATGGTGCCTTCACTTGCAACTTTAGATACTTGGCTTATCCAAACACCTTAAAACACTAAAAAAATCATGTACCACATGAGATGAATATGTATATGTAATCTAGAGTCAATTATAATATTTGGATTGTATAGAATCATCCAAACAAGAGAAAAATATATAGGGTGTAGGAAATAATGAGTAAAAAAACATAGTCAACTTGTTAGAAATGATTCATAAAGCACATTTGACCAATATTCAAAATATTGTTATGTAAATTAATATATCTGAGTGTAGTTTCACCTTATAAATGCATTTAACCTGTAACTTCTCTAACTGGACATACCAAGCATGAACCTACTCACTAGTTCTATGTGTTTAGAAGGGTGAAGAAGGAGTAGAATAGTTTTGGACATTTTTTAGCACTTAAAAAGAATTTTAAGTGCTGAGATGAGTATAAGGAATATTTAGATCCATTACATGACCTTATTCCATGTGTCATTCTTTCTTATGGGTGGTAGAAGTGCCAAACTCTTCATTTTTCCATTGATTTCTTGATTTTCAATTACATAAACTGCAAGTTTCATATGGGGATAACATTATTGATAGTAAATATAACTTATTGGATGTTTTAAGAAAAACTAGTAAACTTGGACACCTTGAAAACCATGACACTTGCATTTATGACCCCTAAATGCCTACTAAGTGTCTTAAAATGTCATATAAACTAATTAGACCATGATTAAGGCTAAAGTTCCAATAAATTACATAAAAATAATTATAACATACCCTATGAAAAAATTATTAGACCCATAAAACATATAAAGATCAAGTCTTTACCTATAGGGGTCCCAATTTGACCTATAGGGTCAAATTTGGTCAACAAATTAGTGACTCATAGGGGTAGTATGCTTGTTATACTAAAGATTGGTAGCCTTATCCTATCTATGGGCTTAGGGATTCATCTAAAGTTTGAGATAAACAAGAATACTTGACACTTAAAAACAAGGCTTTGACCAAGAAAAGACAACTAATTACCTCAACCATACAAAATAAAGGACACACACAAAGCAAAGCAAACACACTAACAAGACACACACATGTGCTCAAAGAACTTAGGGAAAATAGAAAAAAATAACTATGAAAAACTAGAAACTAAGCATACTTCCTTTCCATGATCAAAATGGAAATTTCCTTGAATCTTATTCTTCATGAGATGAATCATAGTGCCAAGCATATTGCTCCTTGGATTGGATTCTTGGTAGATCAGACCTATTCCTTGGCACTTCACTGGATTTTCTCTCAAGTAGATCATCCTTAAATAGGTCTCTAATGTAAATGAATTCCTCTTGAATTTGAACACATACCTTATACTTATTCCCACTCTTTATCTCATGATTAACTTGTATCTTCTTGGTAGGCATGGCTTCAAGAGGAGTAGTTTCTTGTTCCTTGGAAGATTGAAGCAAATAGAAGATTGTTCTATCCTTCAAAAGATGATGTGTTTCTCCAAACTAGTTGAGATGATGATAAAACATTTTAATGATTTAAAAAATATCATCATGAGATGCATATTACTCTTGAAAGGACAAATTTGAAAAGTTACTTCTTCTTTGCATACCCACTTGATTGTAAATGCCATCTTCTCCATTTTGAATAGATCATAGCCTTTGTGAAGAGGAGTATAACCTGATCCAATGATTACAAAAAATTCATCCCAAGCCTGATTAGAGACTTGTTCTTTCCCATCCATGATATCTTGGGTAGTGATGGTAGAACCAATGATGATTTCCTCTTCTTTGGCAAAGGGAAAACATTCTTTAATATCAACACAATCAAAAAATTCAACACAAGAAATCACCTCTTCTTTAGTATTTATAAATTATTGAGTGCTTTAAATTTTTATCTCAACTATCATAACCTGATTTTTATTCTCAAGGATAAGAACATCCTCAATTTCTTTCTCTTTCTTGGTGATGCCAATCCTAGGAGTTTTATAATTAGGTGACTTAGTATAATGAGGTTTCCAAGGATATATGTTTTCTTCAAGAAAGAATTCTGAATTCTTATCAACCAAAGGTTCCTATTTAGGTTCCCACACTATAAGTACATCAAGGAAAATGGTGATATGATGTGGATAATATGAATTATTTGGTGATGTGCAACATAAAACTCAACATCATATTGATAATGAATTGTAGGGGGGTCCTTTTGGGAGTTCTTGAGGATATGGAGGAAAACCTTGGTATAAAATGGCTTGTTTTTCTTGCTTTCATTAGACAATCACTTCATTAAAATCTGATTTGGATTAAGAACTCTCTTGAGGAAGTTTAGATGGGGTGTGTTTAGGCATAGGATATTCTTTTGACTCTAAACCTTCCATAACACCTTGACTCAATAATTTCATTCTTGACTCTTAACTCTTTAATTTTCTTGGTTAGGTTCTCTTGGAAAATTCTCTCTTAAAGTTGATAGGAATCATCATGAGGATAAAGAGTACAAGAGGGCTGATATGGAAAATAAGAGGTATCTTGAGGAAAGGTGGGAGGGGCTTGCATAGGATCAAGCTCTTTCTCAACTTCACACTCTTTATCTAGGATTTTAACCCCTTTCTTTTCCCATTATTCCATTCTTAGGATGTTAAGAATAGGACTCTATTTTTGAGGTAGTGATGTAATTTGAGGAGTGGAGAAGTTCTCAAGAAACTTGGGATCTCCTTAGGCTTGGATTCTCCACCTTGTCTCCAACTTGGGATTTCATAGCTAGAAGTCTCTTCTTGAGGTGGGGATGTAATGTGAGAGGGAAATGAGGGCTCATATTACACTTATTTTTTTGATGGGATGGACTAATGCATCTTATTATTAGTTATCTCAATCTACCTATCAAGGTTTCATTTAAAAATAAGGTTTGTCTTTCTAAATCTCTCTTCTAGTTGATTGGGAAAAAGATGACTTTGATAAGCTTGATTGGGCTCATGAGTAGGGGTCAAGTAGAACTAATATAAATATTGGTGAGGTGGGTAGATTCAGTGGGGCTATTACTCATGAATTCTTAACTTATCTTCTAAGGATGCATCCAAGCCACTGACATCTAGCATCTCACATATAAGCCTTTGCTAATTTTATCTCTCAATAAGTCCCCACTCTCTTTTAACAAGCTCTAATGCATCTCTCAAATCACGAATGAGATTACTATGAATATCTATACCATGTCCCCTTTGTGTGTCAAGATCTATCATGTACCTCTCATAGCCCAAGATAGTTTTATTAAAAGTTGAAATGGATTGATTTAAGAAGTGACTAGGTTGACTAGAAGGAGCAAGGTATTGAGAAGGTTGGTTCTAAGACTAATAAAAATCATGAAAAGGTTTATAAGGGTCATATTGGAGCTAGTAAATATCATGACAAGACTGATAAGAGTCATAAAAAGGATGATAGGGAATGCCATAAGCTTGAGATACCTCACCAACTTTTGTAAAACAATAATCAACACCAAAGCTAGCTATGTAACTTCAATGGGAAGTAAGAAAACAAAGAAAAATTACCAATAATCTTCAAAATGAAAACCTAGGATGCTTGACCAGCTGATGTAAGTTCAGAGTTACCATTGATGATTAGATAGATGCCTCCAAAGGATGATGTGTTGAAAGACAACACAAAAATATTTCAAATTCTTAGACAATGAGTCCCATTAGGTATGCCAAAAATTGTTGTCACTTGGATTTACAACCTTTGAGGAAATGTCTCAGATCTCCTCATCCAAGTGGCACAATTGAACATGTCTAAGCTGTGGGTAGCCTTAGAATGAGTTGAATCTATAGATAGGGCTAGCTCCCTTGATGTACGACTTTTGGATCATTACTAAACCTATGCTTACAAGAAAAAGGGAGAGAAAAATAAAAGTAAACTATCCTAAAGGTGGTGATACACCGAATTTATTGATGACTACCAACCAACTACATGTCTCACATGAAATCAAGAGACTAACTATGCACACACTTCTCTAATCTGAGTCTTCTCACATCAATATTTAATTATGAGGTTGTGATGAATGTTTAGGCTAAGAGGACTAAACAAGAGGCCTAGAATGAAACTATTTTAATATATTTACTCATTCAACCTTGACACTTCATAGAACACTTTACATTACCTACAAGAAGAAGCTTTCAAGCTACAAATAGGTGAGAGAATGAGACAAAAATTCTAAGGAAACAATAGTCACCACTAAGAAAAATAAATCATTTAAGTGAACACACTATGAATAGTCATAGAAGAGGTAAATTCAATATTCTTTATTGATCTATGGTATGTAAATGATCAGGGATCCACCATACTCAAGTGGAAAATCTTTTACAAAGGCCAAAATGGCTATTTCTTATAGAACATGAGAGAGAGAAGACAAGAAAGAAGTCCAAAGGTCACAAGGAAAAGTGACAAGCTGAGAAAAAGAGTTACATGTGCATGAGAGGAGAATGTGAAACTAATCATACAACATCAAGAAGCACAAGTGAAAATCCAAGGCATGAAACTCTTGAAATGTGGCATGAAATTCCTTTTGCTTGCTTAGAAACTTGTCTTCATCATTCACCCTTATTGAAATGTCCCAAAACTAATTAGGGATAGACATAATGATTGGAATAAGGGGGAAGGGCTGAAGACATGATTTTCTATGCATTTGTTTCATTCTTAATCACCTAAATTCTTTTGAAAGTGAGACATCACTTACTACAATCAAAGAAACTCCTCTTTCACACACCTTGCAAACTTGGCCTCAAATTTGGCTTCAATTTCCCATGAAAATCCATAAAATGGGGTGAATTACATGTGTCAAGGACATTTATGGCCTTATAGGCATCAGACATACCTTAAAATTAGTTTACTTAAAGTTTTTCACCCTTCTCATTATCTTGCTCACTTTACCAATTTTGATTGGTTGAGATGGGAGCTCTTGTTGAGGCACTTAGGAGTTTTTTTGAATCATTAAATGGAAATGGAGAGTTATATTAAGTCTCAATATTACTTCCAAAGTTTATTTAATCTCTTTAAACCTCCTAAAACTTGCACAATGCATAAAACAATAAAAAGTACCCTATTTTTTACTCCATCCATACAATTATGTATAGTCCAATAGGATGGGGATTAACATTGAAGATTACCCTATAACCTCTATCCAATTTCCTTGTCATTATTTTCCATTTGGACAAATCACCATATTCATTTCCATCATGGCATCATTTCTAAGGGTTTGCAAGGGTTTCAGGTCCTCTTTGTCCTTAAGGATTGTTCATGAGGATTGGACATTGGAATTGCAAAAAAATTCCACAAATGTGATGTTAAATACCCTTGATAACCTATTTAAAATTATTGGATCTCCATGTAAAGTTCCAAGGGAGATATGAGCATTCAAAGTTACCTTATTAAGCTTTTCCTTCCATTTGCATAGGCTTAATGTTGTCTCTAAGATTAAAAATGAATTCTTTATGATTTATCTAAAAATTTGAGGCTTTTACACATCTAAAATGATCCTATGAACATACTCCAATAGGTTATAATTCATATCTAAGTCTATAAGTGTAAGTAACTTCCCATTTGATCACTAGGCCTAAACCTTACCTAACAGGCCTATTTGCAACTATGAGGGTCTAATACACCCTGTTCAGTTTCATATTTATATGATTGGTTTGTAATGTTGTCCTAGTTTTTTTAAAACTTTAAAAACCTCCTTGTAATGTCAAAATAGGTCTTGGTCCACCCTTTCATCTCTACATTTCAAAACTGTAGGGTTTATGCACAAAGGGAGTGCCCTCTGTCTGAGACAAAATAGAGGGCACTCCCCCTATTTAATCATACAAAATGAATGTTTTATAGGATTATAAAGGTGATGGATAACTTATTAATCAAATTTTGTCCCTTGGTTAGGTCATTTGGCCCCCAAAGTCCTCAAAATTCCAAGACAAGCTGTTAGAAAAAAGACTATGTACATGATTTTGGAATGTAGACTGTATATTACTTATTTAGGGATCCTCTCTGCTTGTTATAATATCATGAGGGCATTTTGAAATGTTTTATAAAATGATGATAACATTAAAAAATTTCACCAAATATTGTGATCCATTCTTTCACCTTGAAGCATATCCTTACTCGATTAGGCCTGACTAGTAAGCTGACACTGTCTGTATATTTCCCTTGCCTATAGGTGTAGGCTCTCACTTTTAGATTTACTTGCCTTGAAATAAGGTATTTTTAAACCCATAATTAAATATAATAGTAATTTTATTCATATATACCATGTATTTTTTATTCCAAATACCTATAATAGTCATCAACTAAGTCACTGTCAGCTACAGTTGAATGTAACTACCAACTATTTAGGAAACTAGAGTACTATAGGCATACACCAACTTTGGGAATCACTGATAAATGAATTTTTGATACTATAAATTTATTAGTATAATTAATACTAGAAAATATTTGTGTCTCCATATGTAAAATCTCTTCAAATATGAAATATGGTTTCATAGTCAGCTGTAGGTTGATAATCTTGGGTTCATGCACCCCTGTAGGTGTAGATTGGAACCAAAACTTTGCATATCAACCTATTTGAATAACCTATAGTTCATAAATGTTATTTAAAACCATATAAAACCATTCAAATATGAGGGAATTATATAATACTACCAACTTGGGTAAATATTCCCTTTATATCTTAAGGCCTGTAGGTTTCACTAACTGAATTAAATGCATAAAAGTACAACTTGGGGCCTTTCAACAACCATCCTCCTTAAGTTGTCTTCCCTCCAAATTTTGAATAAATATTATCCCATATTATGGATACAAATAATAGTCATCATTATACATAAATTTCAATTGTAACCATGTTATAATACCTTGACCATATGACCTAGGCTTCTATTCTATGTTTTTTGGGATCTGATCCCTGAACACAATCATTCCACCTTTGATCATAGTTTCCACTTATATCTATCAACCTGACCTTTAAAATAGGTATGAAATGAAATTTTATTCAAATTAGGACTTTAAAATTAGTTATATCATTCTCCAACATCTCCATGTAAATACCTTTATATCTCTATGATTCCACCTATAGGTGGTTATTATCACATTCAAGCAAACAATGAGTTTATGTTCAAATAGTGCATGGTGTCTAGAAATTTGATAAATATATCCCATTATAACCTTTTAAAATGTATGTTTCAACCTTTAAATGTTTAATATCACTCAAATATGTCTTTTCCAACTTGGTCATCTTCTTGTACGGCACCTATAGGTGAGTGCAATAGTAAACAAGAGTATTGGGAAGGGTGTATGGACTATGACCATGTACTATGACCTTACCACAATTTTAATATCTCATATGAATTCCTTCATATTATGGAAACTTTAGATAATTCCAAAAATACTCTTTCTAATGTGAATATAACTCTTGAGAGCACTTGTAGTTGTGTGTCCATCGCTGACTATGTGTAAATGTTGCACATGACTATAACAATCCTTATTTATTGCACCATATGGAAGCTAAAATCACTACCTTATGTGGATATAATATATTAAGAATATTTTAATCCTTAATCATACTTATTTTAATATTCTTATATCCTTGCACAACTCACCTAGCTGATTGTGTATGGCAGTCATATAACAAACTATTTGTATGGCACTTTATGACTGTATTCTCATAGAGTATTGATTTGGAGATGAGATTTAAAGGATATGGGAAAAATAATAACCTTTAAAACATGTATATAAACATATATTAACCCTAAAAAACCAATAATAAAGCATGGAGATTTTGTAAATAGTGGAAACCAACTAGTAACACAGAATGGTGCCTTCACTTGAAACCTGAGATACTTGGCTTATCCAAACACCTTGAAACACTAAACCAAGCATGGATAACATGAGGTTAATATTTATATTTCCTCTATAGTCAATTACAATATTTTTATTTTATAGAATCATCCAAATAAGAGCAAAACCTATAGGGCATAGGAAAAAATGAGAAGAAAAACATAGTCAACTTGGTAGATATAATTCATAAAGCACATTTGACCAATATTTCAAATATTTTTATTTAAATATATATATATATATATATATATATATATATATATATATAAGTTTAATTTCACCTTACAAAGGCATTTGACCTAGAACTTCTCTAACTAGCTGTACCAAGCATGAACCCGTTGACTGGTTTTGTGTGTCTAAAAGGGTGAAGAAGGAGTAGAACAATTTTGGACCTTTTTAGAAATTTAAAAGCATGTTAATTTATAAGATGAGTATTAGGAGATTAATATCCATTACATGACCTTCTCCCAGGTGTCATTATTTCTTATGGTCAATACAAGTTCCAAACTCTTCCTTTTTTAGTTGATTTCTTGATTTTCAATTAGATAACCTAAAAGTTTTAGATGGGGCTGAAATTTTTGTTAAGGAATATAACCTATTGGAAATTTTAAGGAAAAATAAGACACTTTTACACCTTTAAAACCATTCCAATTGCATTTATAACCCCTAAATTATTACTAAGTGACTTAAAATATCATATAAACTAATTAGACCATGACTAAGGCTAAAGTGGCATTAAATTACATAAAAATAATTATAACATACCCTATGACAAAATTATTAGACCCATAAAAAATATAAATATCAATATTTTACCTATAGGGGTCCCAATTTGACCTACAAGGTCAAATTTGGTCAACAAATTAGTGACTCATAGGGGTAGTATGCCTGCTATACTAAATATTGGTAGCCTTATCTTATCCATGGGCTTAGGGAATCAAAATTTGGGAATAATCTAAAGTTTGAGATAAATAAGAAGACTTGACACTTTAAAACAAGGATTTGACCAAGATAAGATGCCTAATTACCTCAACCATACAAAATAAAGGGCACACACAAAGCTAATCAAACACACTAATAAGACACACACGTGTGCTCAAAGCACATAGGGAAAACATAAAACAAGAAAATATACACAAATAAAAACTAAGCATACTTCCTTTCCATGATAAAAAGGGAAATTTTCTTGAATATTCTTCTTCATGAGATGAATCATATTACCAAGCATGTTGCTCCTTGGATTGGATGCTTGGTAGATCAGAGTTATTCCTTGTCACTTCACTTGATTTTCTCTCAAGTGGATCATCCTTAAATAAGTATCCAATGTAAATATATTCCTATTTAATTTTAAAACATACCTTATACTGATGCCCACTCTTCATCTCATGATTAACTTGTATGTTCTTGGTAGGCATGGCTTCAAGAGGAGTAGTTTCTTATTCCTTGGAAGATTGAGGCCAATAAAAGATTGTTCTATCCTTCAAAATATGATGTGTTTATCCCAACTGGTTGAGAGGATTATAACCCATTTTAATGATTTCAAGCATATCATCATGAGATGCATATGCCTTTTTAAAGGACAAATTTTAAAAGTTGCTTCTTATTTGCATACTCGCTTGATTATAAAAGCTGTCTTCTCCATTTTTGACTAGATCATAGCATCCTTGAAGAGGAGTATAACATTCTATAATGATTTCAAACAATTCATCCCAAGGATGATTATAGACTTTTTCTTTTCCATTCATGATATCTTGGATAGTGATGGAAGAAGCAATGATGATTTCCTCTTCTTTGGCAAAAGGAAAACATTCTTCAATATCAACATAATCAAAAAATTTAACACAAGAAATCACCTCTTCTTCATCATTTAGAACTTATTGAGTGATTTCAAGTTGTATCTCAACTATCATAACTTGAATTTGCTTATAAAGGAAAAAAATATCCTCAATTTCTTTCTCCTTCTTGGTGATGCCAATGCTAGGCATTTAATAATTAGGTGACTTAGTCCAATGAGGATGCCAAGGAGCTATGTTTTCTTCAAGCAAGAGTTCTCAATTATTATAAAAAAGGTTCCTATTTAGGTTCCCACACCATAGGTCCATAAAGGAAAAGGGTGATAGGATGTGGAAAATATGAATTATTTTGTGGAGGTGGAACATATAACTCAACATCATATTAAGAATGAATTATATGGGGATCCTTTTGGGAGTTGTTGAGGATGGGGAGGAAAACCTTGGGATAAAATGGCTTGGTTTTATTGATTATATTAGAAAATCACTTCATTGAAATTTGATTTGGCTTGAGCACTCTCTTATGGAAGGTTATATGAGGTGTGTTTAAGCATAGGATCTTCTTTTGGCTCTAAACCTTATATAACACCTTGACTCAATAATTTCATTCTTAACTCTAAATCTTCAATTTTATTGGCTAGGTTCTCTTGGAAAAGTCTCTCTTAAAGTTGATAGGAATCATCATTAGGATAAGGAGTAAAAGAGGGATAATATGGAAAACAAGAGTTCTCTTGAGGAATGGTGGGAGGGGCTTGCATAGGATCAAGATCTTTCTCAACTTTAAACACTTTATCTAGGATTTTATACCCTTTATTTTCCCATGATGCCATTACCTTATTCCATCTTAGGATTTTAGGATTAGGAGTCTCTTTTTGAGGTAGTGATGTAATTTGAGGAGTGGATTAAGTGTTCAATAAACTTGGGATCTCCTTAGGTTTGGATTCTCCACCTTGTCTCCAACTTGGGATTTCATATCTATAAGTCTATTTTTGAGGTGGGGATGTAATGGGAGAGGAAAATGAGGGCTAGATTCTACTTAATTTTTTGATGAGATGGACTGATACATCTGCTTATTGGCTAACTCAATCTACCTATCAAGGTTTGATTCAAAAATAAGGTTTGTCTTTCCAACTCTCTCTTCGAGTTGATTGGGAAAAAGATGACTTTGATAAGCTTGATTGGGCTCATGAGTAGGGGTCAAGTAGAACTGATAGAAATATTGGGGAGGTGGATATATTTGGTGGGAATATTCCTCATGAATTCTTAACTTATCTTCTAAGGATGCAAGAAAGCCACTCACATCTAGCATCTCACTTATAAGCCTTTGACAATTTTCTCTCTCAATAGGTTCCCACTCTCTTTTAACAAGCTCTAATGCATCTCTCACATCATGAATGAGATGAATAGGAATATCTAGACCATGCCCCCTTTGTGTGTCAAGATCTATCATGTACCTGTCATAACCCAAGAGATTTCTCTTGAAAGTTGAAATGGATTGATTTGAGAAGTGACTAGGTTGACTAGAAGGAGCAAGGTATTGAGAAGGTTGGTTCTAGGACTAATACAAATCATGACAAGGTTGATAAGGGTAATATTAGAGGAATTAATTATCATGAAAAGGCTGATAAGAGTCATGTAAATGCTGATAGGGAATGCCATAAGATTGAGACACCTCACCAACTTGTGTAAAATAATACTCAACACCAAAACTAGCTATGTAACTTCATTGGGAAACAATAACACAAAGAAAAATTACCAATAATCTTCAAAAGGAAAACTTGGGATGCTTGACCTATCGATGTAAGTTTGGAGTTACCATTGATGATTGGATAGATGCCTCTAAAGGATCATGTGTTGAAAGATAACACAAAAAATATTTCAGTTTCTTGGACAATGAATCACATTAGACATGCCAAAAATTATTGTCACTTTTATTTACACCCTTTGAGGAAATGTCTCAACTCTCCTCATCCAAGTGGCACAATTGAACACCTCTAAGCTATGGGTAGCCTCAAAATAAGATGAATCTATAGATAGGGATAGCTCCCTTGATGTACAACTTTTAGATCACTACTACGTCTATGCTTTCAAGAAAAAGGGAGAGAAAATTGAAATTAAACTATCTTAAGGGTGGTGATACACTAAATTGATTGATTAATACTAACTAGCTACATGTCTCACATGAAACCAAGAGACTAACCATGCATACACTTCTCTAATCTGAATCTTCTCACATCAATATTTCATTATGAGGTTGTGATGAATGTTTTAACTAAGAGGACTAAACAAGAGGCCTAGAATGAAAATATTTGAATATACTAACTCATTCAACCTTGAAACTTCATATAACACTTAATAAGACCTACAAGAAGAACATTTTAAGCTAAAAATAGGTGAGAGAATGAGACAAAAAAGCTAAAGAAACAATAGTCATCACTAAGAAAGATCAATCATTCAAGTGAAAAAACTATGAATAGTCATATAAGAGGTAAATTCAATAGTATTTATTGATATATGGTATGAAAATGATCAGGGCTTCACCATACTTAGGTGGAAAATATTTTACAAAGGCCAAAATGGCTAGTTCTTATAGAATTTGAGAGAGAGAAGAGAATAAAGAAGTCCAAAGGTCAAAAGGAAAAGTGTCAAGATGAGAAAAGGAGTTAAATGTGCATGAGAAGAGAATTTAAAACTGATCATACAAATTCAAGAAGCACAAGTGAAAATCCAAGGAATGAAACTCTTGAAATGTGGCATGAAATTCCTTTTACTAGCTTACAAAATTGTCTTCATCATTCACCCCTATTGGAATGTTACAAAACTTATTATGGATAATTATAATGATTGGAATAATTGGAAAGGATTTAAAACATGATTTTACATACATTTATTGCATTCCTAATCACCTAGATTCCTTTGAAATTGAGCCATCACTTCCTACAGTCAAAGAAACTCCTCTTTCACACACCTTGCACACTTGGCCTCAAATTTGGCTTCAATTTTTGATGAAAATCCATAAAAATGGGTAAATTACATGTTTCAATTCCATATATGGCCTTATAGGCATCAAACACACCTTAAAATTAGTCTACTTAAAGTTTTTCACCTTTCTCACTATCTTGCTCACTTTACCAGGTTTGACTGGCTGAGATGAGATCTCTTGTTGAGGAACTTAAAAGTTTTTTTTAAGCATGAAATTTACTTGGAGAGTTATATTAAGTCTCAATATTACTTCCAAAGTTTATTTCATCTCTTGAAACCTTCTAGAACATATACAATGCATAAAAAAATATAAAATACCCTATTTTATACTCCATCTATACAATTATCTATAATCCAATAGGATGGGAAGTAGCCTTGAAGAGTAACATAAAACCTCAAACCAATTTTATTGTCATTATAGTCCATTTGGATATCTCACCATATTCATTTCCATTATTGGGTCATTTTGAAGAGTTTTAGGTCCTTTTTGTCCTTAAGGATTGTTTATGAATATTGGACATTGGAATTGGAAAAAGATTCAACAAATGTGATGTTAAGGATCCTTGATAACCTATTTAAACTCCTTGAATATCCATTTAAAGTGTGAAGGGAGATATGATCACTCAAAGTTACCTTATCAATATTTTCCTTCCATTTACACAGGCCTAATGTTGTCTCTAAGATTAAAAATAAATTCCTTATGCTTTATCTACAAATTAGAGGTTTGTGCACATCTAAAATGATCCTATGAACATACTCTGATAGGTTATGATTCATATATAATTATATAAGTGTAAGTGACTTCCTATTTTGGCACTAGGCATATACCCTACCTAACAAGCCTATTTGCAACTATGAGGGTCTAATACACCCTATTGAGTTTCATATTTATATGATTGGTTTATCAAGTTTTCGTAGTTTTTTTCCAAATTTACACACCTATTTTTAATGTGCAACTATCTCTTGGTCCACCCTTTCATCTTTACTTTCCAAAACTATAGGGTTTATGCATAAATGGAGTGCCCTATGTTTGAGACAAAATAGATGGTACTACCCCTATTTAATAATAAAAAATGAATGTTCGATAGGATTATAAATGTTATGGATACCATTTTCATCATTTTTTCCCCTTTTTTAGGTCATTTTTATCCCCAAATCCTCAAAATTCCAAGATAGACTGTTAGAAAAAGACCATGTGCAAGGTTTAGGAATGTAGACTGTATATTATTTATTTAGGTCTCTTATATAATTTTTATAATATAATGAGGGTATTTTGAGATGTTTTATACCATTAAGAGAACATTAAAAATGTTCACCAAATATTATGACCCATTATTTCACCTTGAAACATATCCTTACTCGATTAGGCTTGACTAGTAGGCTGACCCTATCTGTATATTTCCCTTGCTTGTAGGTGTAGGCTCTCACTTTTAGAGTTTCTTACCTTGAAATAATGTATTTTTAAATCCATAATTCCATATCATCAACTAAGTCATTGTCAGCTATAGTTAATTGTAGCTACCAACTATTTGGGAAACTAGAGTACTGTAGGAATACACCGACTTTAGGAATCACTGATAAATGACTTTTTTATCCCATATATTTACTATTATAATCTATACTATAAAATATTGGTGTCTTCATATATACAATATCTTCAAATATGACATATGGTTTCATAGTCAGTCGTAGGTTGATAATCTTGAGTTCAAGTACCCCTGTAGGTTTAGATTGGAACCAAAAATTTTCATATCAACCTATTTAAATGAACTATATCTCATACATGTTATTTAAAACCATATAAGACCATTAAAATAATATGTAATGGTATAATACTACTGACTTGGGTGAAGATTCCCTTTATAGCTTAAGACCTATAAGTTTCACTACTTGAATTCAATGCATAAAAGTGCAACTTGGGGCCTTTCAGCAACCATCCTCCTTAAGTTATATTCCCTCCAAATTTTTCATAACTCTTGTCCCATATTGGGTATAAAAATAATATTCATAATTATGCATCAATTTCGTTGGTAACCATGTTATAATACCTTGACAAAATGACCCATGCCTCTATTATATGTTTTTGGGGATTTGATCCCTGAACAAAATCATTTCGCATTTGATCATAGTTTCCACTTATATCTATGAACTTTACCTTTTAAATATTAATCTAATTAAATTATATTCACATTATGACTTCAAAATCAGTTCCATCATGTTTCGACCTCTCCATACAGATACCTTTATATCCATGTGATTCCACCTATAGGTGGTTATTATCACTTACAAATAGATATTGAGTTTATGTTCAAATAGTGCATGGTGCCTATCCATTTGATAAATATATCCACTTATAACCTTTTAAAATTTATTTTTTCAACCTTTAAATTTTTAATATCACTCAAATATGTCTTTTCCAACCTGGTCATCTCCTTGTAGGGCACGCATAGGTGAGTACAATAGCAGACAAGAGTATTGGAAAGGATGTATGGAATATGATCATGTAGTATGACCTTAAAACCATTTTAAGGTATCATATTTATTCCTTAATCAGATGGGAAATTTATAGAAGTCCAAAAATACTCTTTGCAACATGAATATAAGTCTTGAGAGTACCTATAGGTGTGTGTCCATGGCTGACTATATGTAAATGTTGCACATGACTGCAATAGTTATTCTTTATTGCACCATATGGAAGCTCAAATCACTACCTTATGTTGTTAGAAGATATTAAAAATATTTTAATCCTTCATCATACTTATATAAATGTTCTTAGATCCTTGTACAACTCACCTAGTTGACTGTATATGGCACTCATATAAAAATCTATCTGTATGGTACTTTTCACTACACTCTCATAGAGTATTGATTTGGAGATGATATTTAAAGGTGAGGGGAAAAATATGGAAATTGAAAACATGTATATAAATCTATCTTCAGCCTTATAAATTACTACCAAAGCATGGAGATTCTACAAATAGTGGAAACCTACCTACAACATAAAATGGTAGCTTCACTTGAAACTTGAGATACTTGGCTTATCTAAATATATTAAAACACTAAAATAAGAATGGATCACATGAGGTGAATATTTATATTTCCTTTTGAGTCAATTAAAATAGCTAGATTATATGAAATCACTTAAACAAGATCAAAACCTATAGGCTTCAGGAAATAATGAGTAAAAAAACATAGTCAAATTGGTAGAGATGATTCCTAAATCATATTTGACCAATATTCAAACTATTTTAATGAAAGTTAATATCTCTTAGTTTAATTTCAAATCCCAAAGTATCTTGACATAAGACTTCTCCAACTGGTCATGTTAATCATGAATTTGATGACTGGTTTTGTGTGTCTAGAAGGATGACGAAGGAGAATAATGGTTTTGGACATTTTTTAGCAATTAAATATCATGTCAAGTTATTAAATGAGTATGATAAATATTAGTAACCATTAAATTACCTTCTCCCACATGTAATTCTCTCTCATGGGTTGTACAAGTGCCAAACTCTTCCTTTTTTAGTTGATTTCTTGATTTTCAGTTCGATAACCTACAATTTTTAGATGGGACTAACATTCTTGATAGGGAATCTGACCTATTTTATGTTTTAAGTAAAATTAAGATAGTTACACACCTTAAAAACCATTCCACTTCCATTTATGACCCCTAAATGCCTACTAAGTGACTCAAAATGTATTATAAACTAATTAGACCATGACCAAGGATAAAGTGGCATTTAATTACATAAACATACTTATAACATACACTATGATAAAATATTAGATCCATAAAACATCTAAAGATCAAGTTTTTACCTTTAGGAATCCCAATTTGACCTATAGGGTCAAATTTGGTTGACAACAAACATGGAAGGAGAATGAGACAGGACACGATTAGTCTTTGAATGAAGTAGAGCTAAATTTCTTGATGAAAGAAAGAAGAATTTGGGAACAATATGATTGGATCTTGGACCCATATCTTCAATCCATGTAGTTGATAATGGAGGTGGGAAACCAAGCAACATCACCTAGAAGACACAAGCATGCAAGTGCTCCTATCCACAAGAAGGGGCCATTAAATAGAAGAAATCATGTTTTAAGGTTCTGTAGTAGACTAAATAACTTTCCATTTGATCTTAGAGGTAGGTTCTTTATGGATTTAGTGTAGGTTTTTAGATTAGTTTCTTTCTTTTTTCTTTCCTTCTTGTCCCTTGATTGTAGATGATGTCTGTATATATTTATTTGCTTTCTCTTGATTTGTTGCTTGCTTTTAATAAGTATTTTTCAAGATAGACCCCAACTCAAGTTTCATTTAGTTTCTCAAGAATAACTTCTCAAAATTAGGAATGCAAGTATGAACTTTAGACATTGGTTGATTATGGACCAGAGATAAAATCTTGATGTTATAGTTTGGATAAACTAGTAAAGACTAATAGTTAGGATAATTGTTCCTTGAGATTTTCAGCATTGTTCTAATCTAAGCTTGGTTTTAATAATGATTGCACATATAGGATGAAAGTTTAAATTATTTAAGCATAGTCATGTTTACACTTAATAAACATCATTACCTGGGACACAAATTGAAACCATAGGTGATTTTTTGAAGATCAAACATTTGATCAAATGCCTAAACCTGGTTATCTTAGTTCCCAACCTTTGATATAAATCCAAAAATAACTTGAAAAATACAAAAATAATAACCTTATTTTAAAATTAAAGATCTTTCTAAGTAGTAATCTCTGTCTAGGCTATGGATGCCTAGATGGTAGTGGAATAAGGCCTTGAGTGGAGCCAAATGCATATCTATTGGGGTTATAGACACCTTCCTGATAGTAGAGAAATTCCCAAGACTTCACTGAGCTAAAGCATGATTCTTAATAAACATCCAAATATGTTTTAATTCAATGTTAATGGTTAAGGCCATGAATCTAGAAGTTGTTATCTAAATCCTATGGTAATTAATAAGTGGAATTAAAGTACACACATAACATGGACATGTCTTTATGTTTGATCCCAATCCTACATGTGTAAGACTTATTCTACCCATGAAATTATCTTAATAATGGTGCATGATCAAGTGGAATAAGTAGTCTAGTTATTAGTCTAAACTAGAGTCTCTGAATTCTAACATATTGCTATGTTCCTCTAGAAGTCACCATTTGTTGAGGTCAACATACCCTTATTTATAAAAAAGGGGGACCCTTCTTTCAAATTGTGCAAATTTATACCTTAAAATTAAAAATTCACTTGATTAGGATATATCTAGCATGTTTGCACATTGTTCATAACTCTCATTTGTATTAATGAATATGTTGTAAGATGTTCATGGTTTCACACCTTCTGATGTTGCTAAAAATTATTACTTGTGTTTATATATTACAGGTTCAATGGATCTCATTTGGGATTGAACATGCTTAGGGTTTTGTGCTTCAATGTTAAATTGATCTTTTGTTAGCCTTTGATTTGTCAAAGATTAATTGGTTCTATTTTTAATCATGTTAAAACCCTAGTCTAATGTTTTAAACCTATGTCCCTTTTGAATTAAATTCAAAATTGTGTAGGAAAAAATTACGTGGGAACACTTCAATTATTCCATGGACTTAGTTTAATTTTTATCCTAAGGCTTAGTCTTGTTTTTCAACATGACCAAAACTTAGTCTAAAAATCTTATGCTTGATCCCTCTATGTCCCGTGACCCCTTGTTCTATTCTATTATTATCATGGTTTAATTAATGCATGGTCCCTTTGTTATAAATCTTAACCTAAAGCCTTACCCTAAGGTTTATCATATTTATTAATACCATAAAAACCCTAGGCTAATATTTTATGCTATATCATTTATCTTGTGGGGTCTCTTTTATTATGTCTCAAAACTTAGGTTAAAATGTTTTTCCAAGGTCTTGCTTGTGTTTATTAACATAAAATGAAACCATAGTTCAAAACATTAGGCTAAGTATTTTATTTTTCTTGAGCATCGAATTAAATTCCATTTTCATTTGTAATATCAATGGTCTATGTTTGATCGGATGATCATGGTCCGACAATACGGGATTAAAGACAAAACCCAAGCCCTAAGCTAAAGCTTGGGCATATTCACTAAATCAATAGTATGTATTTGGTGAGGCTAGATTGATCCAATGATGCATATCAATTCAAAACTTCAATGGAGCCTCAGGATGAATAAGAACATGATAAGTGTCACAATCTCAACCAAAGAACACTCATTAGCCAATGCCGTTTGATCTGATAGATCAAGATCTGAAGGTTTGCATTGATTCATGCAAGGATGATCGAGCAGTGTGAGATGAACATTTCAAAGTCAAAAAAACATGGAGATGACACTTGGCATAGCTATGGGCCACTAAATTAAAGATTAAGCATATTTTCAAGATTAATGATACACAAAAAAGTGTACATATTCAAATCAATAGTCTGTAAAGTAAGAGGTACAATTAAGTAGGATGATCTAATAGAGTACATTTGATCAGATGAGGATAATCAAATGGTGTGAGATGAACATTTAAAATTCAAGGAAAATGTGAAAGTGATAAGTTTCATAACCATGGAGAATGTAGTGAGCATCCAATGACATTTAAGTTCTTGGATCAAGATCAATGATCCACATTGATCCATACAAGGATGATTTAATGGTGCAAACATAAGTGGGAAGTTTTTAAAAGGAAACATTCTTTTATAAAATAGGAATGAACAAATTTTCTTGAAAATGCCACATGAATTCCATGGAGATGCCACGATGGAGCCACATAAGCTAGACTAGTCAGTTTAGAAGATTTTGCAGACTTGGGAAATACGAGGGCATAAATACACAATCCAGTTGAGATTTAAGTAATAAAAATCTTGAAATTTTAGGTATTTTATGTCATTAGAGCATTATAAAAACCTTTAAAAATATCTAAGCACATATAAGAGCCCTAGTTCAGTCATATATTCACCATAATCAAACTAGAGAAGATTGGATTATCACTTGTGCAAGATAATTTGACCCAAAAGTTAAATTATAATCCACTAGTGAGAAATTTAAACAAAGCCACATCCAATGGTAGAACTCAAGGGATAGAACAAATTATTTAATCAATATCTTTATTGAAGATCAAATTCATAGTTTTAAAATGATTAGTTTGGCTCATCTAAACATAGTCATGAGTTTGTTTGTGGACAAGATCAAGGGTTTGAGCACCTAGTCTAGGAACTTGAAAAGTCTCCTTTAGGATGAAAAGTAGATATAAAATATAATAAAACACTTTTTTTGGATCATGATCACCAAACCAATTGCACTCAGCTCTATAGACCTCATCACTGATGAGGAGCTTAAGCACAGAGCTACCCTATTCACATAGAAAGTGTGGATCAAGAACCAAGGGAAATCTAGGATGGAAACCAATAGGGCTATGGATATAATCCTAAACAATAGAGGAGAATATTTTTGAAAGCCAAGAGCATCAAAGAACCATAAATATCTTGCAATAGAAATAAGAGACTTCATCAACCAAAGAGTCTCAAAGTTAGTTAGACAAGAAATATTCCTTAGGTAACTAGGCTTGTATAACATTTTGAGAAAGAATATTATTTTAAGAATGTGCATTTTGTAAATATCATGGACTATCAGTCCTAGTAAAATAAGGTATTTGGTCCTAAAGCATTTAATAAATTTTTTTTGTCGATGACACTTGTCTAGTTGCATGTTGACAAGAAAGGACTAGGCATACCTCATGAAATGTTAATATAAAGGAGGTATTGTAAATTATAAAGAGGGGGAGTATTTTGAGCCAAAATAAATTTTTTATTTTGATCAATTAACATAATTAAGGAATTTTAAAAAGTTTGTCCAAAATTTGCTTGTCTTTTGTTATATTGGCTTTTCTCTAACTTGTTTATTCTAACTTCTAGATTTTAATAGTTCTTATGAATTCTTGATGTGTAAATTTGAATGTAGATATGTTAATTTGTGAAAATTATAGGTTAATTAAAATTTATTATGTTCATTTCATTTTCTTACTCTTCTTGCATTTGGGCTAATGTTCTTTGCTTGCAGGGGTAAATCTTTAAAGTGAACTTGGTTCTTATTTGCATTATTTCCTACGTTCCTTAGATGTTTTCCTGATGCGTGATACTATTTTAGCTTATGCTAATTCATATCATAATGTTAGGGTGTGGAGCTAAAAGCTACACCTTAAGGCAAACAGGAGGGTTTCTGGCATTTGCAGTCGTCGGCGTCGGCAGCCACACCGACGACGGTCAGGGGACGAAGAAAGGAAACCGACATCGGTAGAGGATCGGCCGGCGTCAGTCACCTCCAAGAGGGCAGGGACCAACGTCAGTCACCTGTAGTGGTCTGAACTGCTGTTGTCGAATAGTTAGTTAAGTGAACGTAGATTTTGCATGTTAAAGGCTTGTTTGAAGTCTTGAGCCGCAAGTCTAATCAGTGTATGCATGAGATCTATATAATAGACTCATGGGCTGTATTGTTAAGTGGAGAATTTGGAGAAGAGCTATGTGAAGCTTGGAGAGTTCTTCCCATGGTGGAATCAAGTAGGATTCCCCATGTATGGATAAGTAAGATCAGGTTTGATATGCAGGGGTGTATGGATGTGAGGGTCAGAAAGGAGATCAGCAGGGTAGCTAGATCCAAGGTGACAACAATACATCAGCAGGATCATGAAGAGATCTACTTGGAGTACGGTTGTGTACTCAATTGTACAGATGTGCAATGAGGTGAATAACAGCTTGTGTTAGCTGTGTGTTGTGACCTATGAGAGAAGATTACTTTGGAGTGAAGTTTACTGTAAGCCCACGAAGTGGAAGAAAGAGTGCGACCTCTTTGTTGTAAATTCCTTTGTAATGAGTTGAATATATTTGTATATTGCCTCTCATATTCTATGTGTCTTCTCATTGATAGTTATTTGTTCTTCTGGATTCTGCATGTTTAGTTGCTTATACATTGGTAATCATGTGTGCTCTTAAATCTGACAAGTTGTGTCAGAGCTTTGGGGAGTTTTGGTCCTATCAATTGGTATCAGAGTGAGGTTGGACATTCTTAGAGCGAGCTTGACTAACAGATGTCCCAGATCTGTTAAGTGTTTGTTGATTATAGGTTACTCACAGGGGTTGCTATTTGAGTGGGAGTATAGCAAGGCAGAAGATGGTACGATGAGAATGAAGGAAATTAGGCACAGGATTAACACCACATGGAGTGTGGTGGGTTGTCTTCGAGTGGGAGCTTGAAGAGGAATACAAGCCAAGATACAGATTGGATAGAGTACTAGTTTTGGGTACAGGTGCAGCTCTTTATCTCCAAGTGGGAGATTGTTAGGGTGTGGAGCTAAAAGCTACACCTTAAGGCAAACAGGAAGGTTTCTAGCGTTTGCAGTCACCGGCGTCGGCAGCCACACCGACGACGGTTAGGGGATGCAAAAAGGAAACCGACATCGGCAGAGGATCGGCTGGCATCGGTCACCTCCAGGAGGGCAGGGACCAACGTCGATCACCTGTAGCAGTCTGAACTGCTGTTGTCAAATAGTTAGTTAAGTGAATGCAGAGTTTGCATGTTAAAGGTTTGTTCAAAGTCTTGAGCCGCAAGTCTAATCAGTGTATGCATGAGATCTATATAATAGACTCATGGGCTATATTTTTAAGTGGAAAATTTGGAGAAGAGCTATGTGAAGCTTGGAGAGTTCTTCCCATGGTGGAATCAAGTAGGATTCCCCATGTATGGATAAGTAAGATCAGGTTTGATATGCAGGGGTGTATGGATGCGAGGGTCAGAAAGGAGATCAGCGGGGTAGCTAGATCCAAGGTGACAACAATACATCAGTAGGATCATGAAGAAATCTACTTGGAGTACGGTTGTGTACTCGATTGTACAGATGTGAAATGAGGTGAACAACAACTTGTGTTAGCTGTGTGTTGTGACCTATGAGAGAAGATTACTTTGGAGGGAAGTTTACTATAAGCCCACGAAGTGGAAGAAAGAGTGCAACCTCTTTGTTGTAAATTCCTTTGTAATGAGTTGAATATATTTGTATATTGCCTCTCATATTCTGTGTGTCTTCTCATTGATAGTTATTTGTTCTTCTGGATTCCGCATGTTTAGTTGCTTATACATTGGTAATCATGTGTGCTCTTAAATCTGATAAGTTGTGTCAGAGCTTTGGGGAGTTTCGATCCTATCACATACATTGGTTGAGTGCATGCCTAAAGGATATTTGAATTTTATCATGATGTTTAGAATGAAGATCAACAACATCCCTTCTCTGCCCTACCCTTCCTTTTACTATATTTTTAACCAGATCATTCTAGCTTAATTATCATTGTAAATATCCATCTTAGATTAGATATTGATCATAATTAATTATTCTTAGCACATAATACTTCATATTTTACATAAATTATCTATTTGGCTATGGTGGCTCCTAACCACCAAATTAATATAAATTTATGAAAGAGATCACTTATTCTGCCTCTATTCCATCAACAGATAATATGATTATCACAACCTAAAACTCATGTACTAAATTCTTAGAATTTAAAAATGATAAGTGTTATTAACACTCTGGGCACTTGTGATACATATTTAAGCATCAACACAAAGTTTCACCTATTTTCAAAAATTGATTAAACTCATAAGTCTAAGCCATTGGTGCACTATGAAATGATGGAGGAACATGATAGTCATCATTGACAAAGACTTAGAGCACCAAATTTGGGAAAAAACATATTTTTTGTTTGCTCTTGGAAGGAGGGATGTTATTTTGAAGGTTTGGTAGTATTTATTCTTTAAATAACTCATATAATTCATTTTCAACTCCTCATGAGGGAGTGGGATTGATGTTTTATTATCTATATGCTTCTTTATAGAGATTTTCTTGATTAATGCATGGAACAATGTATCTTGTAATCATAATCTACATTTTAGCATGCTCGGTGGTTCTCAAACCTCTCACAAGTCTTTATACTTTCTAATTTTGCATTTATACCCTATTTGGAGGATGTTTTGCACTTTTTTTCCTCCCATTTTATGTTTTTGTGGCTTCTGAGAAAAATGATAGGATCAACCTATAAAATGGCAGGATCACTCTAGAAGTTGATGAGATCAACTTGAACATCAGTGTGATTTCCCTATGAAATGACATTAACACATCCATGAATGATGGGATTGATTTGATACACTTTTTATCTACCTAGGTGTTTTGTAGTATCAATGATATAATGTAAATGAATTAACAAGATTGATTTGTAGAATGATAGGAATTCATTGAAAATCAACAAGATCACTCTACATATTGGTAGGATCAACCTATAAAATGAGGAGATTGATCTGGACCAAAAATTGGTAGATAACTATTATTTTCTTTTAATCAATTTTTATCATTTCAATGGGATTTATTTATGCTTCGATGAGTTTAACTTGCTAATTAGTGATATTGCCCTATCAGATGGTGAGATCATAAACTAGTGTTTTCTTTGTTCTATCTTTTAGCAGGATTGACCTATAGATTAGTAGGAATGCATTGAAGAATGGTGAGATCACTTTGTAGAATAGCAAGATCAACCTACACAAGAAAATAGAGACTTAAAATAACAATCTAGAAGTCTTTGCTAATAATTCACAACCTGATTTTAGACTTCTAACATCTTTTTTTGTAGGATTTAAGTCACTTAATATCCATTTCAATAGGCAAAGTAAAGACAAATATCATGCATACTTCATTTTGGTGCCTTAAAATGAAATCTCACATTACCTAAACACTCTTAAGAGTTCTATTTTTATGCTTGTGTATCGAAGTTGTTTGTTTTTTTAGCAAAATGAGTGTTGCATGTATGCTCTCTTCCCATCCCATTTAGGGACTTAGGTGACCAAAAGGGATCATTATTTAAATTTTTTCCCTTGTCCAAAGGCATGAAAAAAGAGTCTCTAGGGCCCTACTCAAATTCATATGGTTTGGGTGATCCTAAAATTACCATAAAATCTTTTCACTTGTATTTATTTTTATGCACTTTGGATTGTGAGTGGGAGTTCATAGCCTCCTCATGGGTTCTCAAGGGAAGCGTTAACCTAAGAATTCATCTTATAGTATCATTTCAACCCCCTCCATAGTGGGGTATATAAATTTAGGGTGAACCATTGGGATGATTATTTTAAGTGGTTAAAATAAGATCTGTTAGTGGTTATCAACCTCAAACCATAGGGGCAACTCAAACATCGCACTAAATTGAGTAGTTGGTGGATGTAGTGGTTGTGAAAAGTATAATAATTTTTCATAATATTTTGGTTGATGAAGATCTAATTGACATGGTCATCTCTAGTGTTAGCCATAATTGGGACCATTTAGACATGCAAAAATCTAGTTTTAGAACAACACCACTTGTCATGGACATATTATTGATGTAGGGTGAGTAGCCTGAAGTTCCATGTCATCGTAAAAAATATTGAGAGAAGAGGGGGACTAAAAACCCTAATTTTTATTCACTTTTATTTATGTATTAACAATTAAAATCCTCTCAAGAGTACGCATATAGATGTAATTTGATAGTATCATGCAACCTTGTTAGTTTTAGGATGTTACACTTTAGGTATGTTTGTCATTTTATCCTTTAATTGCTTGGTATTTTTCAGTCTAAAAATGTTTGTGTGAAATCCAAAACATGTCAAGAGATTGAACACTTTGTTATACACCATTCTATTTTAATAAAGAGGTGTTACACTGACCAAATCAAAATCTTTTCTTACTTTGTTCAAATTTTCATTTAGAAATGTTATGTTTGTATTTTTTGAACAACATTTATATGTTTTCCATTTGAGTCTAGACCATTTCCCCACTTTTAAAAAATCTCAAAGTCTTTCATTTTTTTAAAAATTCAAAATCTCACCTTTTTATGTTTTGATCCAAGGTGCTATCGGTTTACATTTTGTACTTGATTTGAGTAACTTGGGTATGGTTTCCCATTTGGATTGAAGGTTGTTGCCTAGATTTGGCATCATTTTAAAAAAAAATAATTTTGGACTTAGATTATCTTGAATTTGCTCATGTTCTAAGTTTTTTAACCATTCTAAATCTTATTACCATGTGGTGGCATTGTCCTGCCCATTTGGTTTTAACTTTATACTTAGGAGTTCTTTTGTTAATTCATGTCTTGGGTTTCTTGGTTTGCATTGTTATCTTCCTAATTAGAAAGACCTTATTCTAATTTTATAGTCACAACTCATTGTATTTGTATCTATATTTTATGGTATTGACTTATTTTTTACCTAAGTTTATTGTGTTAGCCTACACTTTATGTTCCAGAGTTATCTTACCCCCTTATAATTTGATGATTTCAACTGACTAAAGTTAAGTAAATTCATAAGCACTTTCTTCTTATTGTGTGTTACTATGCAAATTATTTTATTATAGTCTCATTTTACCTTGTAATTTTTTTGAATAAATCCAAACACACCTGTTAACATTTGCAAAACACATTTCACATCTTAGAAAATGTAGAAAACTATCTTCCAAGCATGATGCAAAGGTACACTAGTAATGGGGTCTCTCATGGCCCTAGTTACAAGGAAGATCATTTGATGGTGGACATGATAACTCCATTGTGTTAAAATATATCCCAACAACTATAGGGTCTAAATAATATTATTATGAACATCAACCCTTAGAAGACAAAGATGTATCCCTAATAAGGTTGATAGAATCAGACACTAACTTGCCACTAGAGTTCCCTATAGAACAATTATACAACTTGTTAGGGTAGAATTATAACAAGAGAATCCCATTACTCACAATATAAAATCCAACATTGATTCTTATATCAAAGGAAAGGAAACACTCATAGAGTCTACACCCAATGATCAAGATCTTGCTACCAAGATCAAGAAAATCAGTCAACGGTACACAAAATAACTTATCACAGACTTAATAAACTCTTTGGCTGTAACCTTGATCAACAAAAAAGCTTTTAAAGAGAAAGAGAATGTGATAGATCAAATGCATCATACCCTAGTTGAGCCTATATCTATGATAGATCCTGACACTTCATCTGAACAAAATAAACTTAGGGATACTTGGCAATATATTTCACCAGACATAAAGCATACATTCTTCAATCACCAAGAGGCTCTTGTCCCTTCATATAACCAAGGGAAAAAAACTCAACACATATTAGGGGTATTTTTCAAATTAATTTGTAAAGTTCCTCCAAAATGACACATCCTTTGGTGAATTAACCATTTACCCCTCAAAACTAGCATTATACTTATAGATCATAGTAACAGATTTTGGGAAATGTTCACCAAGTACATAGGAATCAATGGCCAACATTTTTGAATCAAGGAGTAAATAAGAACAAATTCATTGATTATAGGGTTTATATCCATAAAAAAACAACAAAACAAGGGAACATACAACCCCAATAAAATTATATTCCACCTACAAATGCACCAAACATGTAGGAGTGGAATTTGATGAAGGAAATCATGTTAAGATTGGAGATGGGAAATCAAGTCAATAAAGATAACTTTGATGAGATGTGTCCATATCCATTTGACTTAAGTTTTCTCTAAGTCCTCTTTCTACCTCATTTTGAGTTACCCAAATTTGATAAATATAAAGGGAAGGGTGATCCTTGAGAACATTTTCAAGCCTTTTTTACTATGCCAAGAGGTAGCTTAAAGATGTGTTTATTTACTTCACTTATTTCCACGTAGCTTGGTTGGAAAAGATTTATATTGGATCCTTAAATTACCTAAGGGATCAGTGGTCGATTATAATGATTTATCTAAAAAAATTGTCAACTATTTTTCTTACAACATTAAACATGAGTTGACTATGGTCAACTTGTGCAAAGAAAAATAATGAGATGAAGAAAGATTCACAATGTATCTACAACAATGGAGAACATTAACTAGATGCTTTCAACACAATTTTCTAGATAAAAATTTGGCAGATATATTCACACAAAACTTATACCCTAAGGTATGTCATAATCTATGACTCACTTATGAAAATACATTCAAGGAAATCATAGACAAGGGTATACATATTGAGAAGGTGCTTATTACTAAAGGCCTTATCAAGATTTATTCACTAGGTCAAATATCTAATCAAAACCATTCACCTATTCAAGTTGTTGCTACAAAAATTCCTAAAAGGTTTTAAAAAAATAAAAACATGGTGGGAAATGAAGTGATAAAATATAGACATGTGTAAATAATGCAGGCTCAACCAACTCTAAATTGCAACTAGCTCTACCCAATATATCAACTACATTGTAAAGGGATTCTCTATGAAGGGCATTTAATAAATATAGAGTATTTAGAAAACTAGGAGAATCTGTTGAGGTCATGTTCCAAAATCTTGTAGAAACCAACCTAGTTGTGTGGCTTATATAAAGGCCATTCCTTGAGGATCAAACCAAACCTGATTGGTATTAGGTAGATACTTTTTGAAACTTTTATCATGTTATTAGCCATAGCATTTATCGATGTGTTCAATTGAGATATCTCATTAAATATTTGATCAAAATTAGTGAAATTAAATTAAAACACATGACATAAAACACTAATCAGGATATGGGCATTTACAAAGACCCATTTCCTAAACACAATCAATAGTCAATAAGAAATAATTAAAATCAAGGTCAGAACTAGTGCTAACAAGCACATGGCTAGAATAATATTCAGCATGATCATAATCAAGATTATAATACCCATGCTAATAACTTGGGTTATAACAATATGCCATATGGTTACAATAGCACTGTGGGATGTATTTATGCAAATCATGTTACCACCACCACTATCAAATATCATTAACCATTGAATGATTTTCAAAGTATTGGACACCCAATTATAGGGTCAACACCCCCCTCTTCAAGTAATGCTATGTCAGGTTCAAGTAACTCCATTTTACCTTAGTTTTTATGGGTTACTATCTCTAGAATCCCTTATTTTAAATATAATGACTCCCTATTGTCTCAAAATTACATAAATGTAACTAGACACTCACAAGTCACCATCTAAGGCCCTTTGCCTTCTTCTAATTATAATGGCTCCTTATCGACTCTAGATTACACAATTACAACTAGACTCTCAAGAGTCACCCTCTAAGGCCCTTTGCCTTCTTCTAATTATAATGGCTCCTTATCGACTCTAGATTGCACAGTTACAACTAGACTCTCAAGAGTCACCCTCTAAGGCCCTTTACCCTATTCTAACACTAGAATAAATGTGAACATTATGCCTTTGGATTCAAAACTAAACACTATACCATTCAAGGATAAACCCTCTCATGTTTTCATTGAAAAAATGTATAATATCTCAGACCAACTTAGTAAAACCCATATGTAAATCTCTATTTTAGATCTTTTACATATATCAAAAGTCCATATAACTATTTTGAATGACTTTATTCAATAGTCTACTATTCCCTAAGACAATAACCCTGAACAATTCCAAACACTTGTAGGGTATTTATCTCCTTTTTGATAGGTCACATTTGATTAGAGAGATATGTTTACTTTTGGTCCTAGCCATAACAACCCTTATATATTGAGATCATCATCAAAAATCATAAAATTAAGTGGGTTGTTATAGATAATGGTTTAGGGATGAATATAATATCGCTCAAGTTAGTATAATGATTGGGTTATATTGTAAAAGACATATAACTAGAGATAATCACAATCAAGGCATATGATAATGTCGAAAGGGAATCTTCTAGAACTATCTATTTGCCAATCATTATTGGGTTTATTTTCCATCATAATTTTTGCCATATTATGGATATTGAGATACTTTATAACATACTTCTTGGTCATCCTTAGATCCATGAAGTGTAACCTATCCTATCCACCTTGCACTTGTGCCTCAAGTTCCCTCATTATGGGATTGAGGTTACCATTCCTATCGATATACAACCCTATGAATATTGTAAACACCTAGAGGATGAATTTTACAATTATAATTATTTCCCTAGTTTTGAATTTATCATGAATAATAATAAATAAATAAATTTACAACCATCCAAATCTAATTATATCAACCCAAGTGACCTTGCTTCCACTTTAGCTGATCTATTTCCCACAACAATTGCACCACAAATCACTATTGCAGATGCATGCATTTCTATGTATTATTTAAAATATGCCTTTCACATTACTAAGTTTCCCTAGTCTCTTAAATCTTTTGATAATATTAATACTTCCCAAAACCATTATAGAGCCAACATGATTTGGCAAAAGAAGAAGGATGCACAAAAATTATCAATGGTATTCATACTCATTACTTTACCAAATCAAGATCAAGAATATTTTATTGAAGGAGACTAGTTATATTCTAATGACATTGCTAATTGTTTTTATAATCTTAAGTATCCTATCCCAACTCAGATTATGGAAAAATTTGATTATACAAGTAAAAGATTCAGACTATGAGATAAAGGAATCTTAGAACCATTATCAATAGATAAGCCTAACATGAGTCAAGGTCTCAAATTTATACTACCTAGGGATGAACTCATTTATTTTGATAGTGATTCTTATGAATTGACTAGCAATGAGACTCATGGTAGGGATGTAATATCCCATTATATCATTTACAATGAGGTTACTGACATACACCTATTTGAATCCAACTCCATTATGACTATCACATCCCATTGTCCCCTTTACCTTTGCCATTTTGACCTCATTGATTGGGACCAATAGGATTCTATTATACCCCTTAATGAATTTCAAAATGAAGAATCTATTTTCAAGTACATAGGTCTCATAAATGGATTACCAATTAGCAATCATAAGCAAGGCTTTGACTTATCCTTAGACTCTTCTACCTACTTTAAAGAGTACGCAAAATTTATTGGTCACAAAAAAGATAAAACATCAAGATATTTTAGTGAAAACCTCTTCAAAGTACTCGTTGATCAAGGAAATAGTAAATAAAAAGATAATCCCTTTAGTGAAAACTTGTTTCAAGCACTCTTGGATAGGGAAGTTTGCTCATCTTCGAAGGATGTGTAGTGTCCGCCAAGTCCTCACTTTATAGCTAGTGTTAGTATCACATCTGAATAAAAAACAATTTTAAACATCTAGCCCTCAAATTTTGGGAGATATTTGCTAGTTGGCCACTACCTGAATCAATAGATTCAGATTCATCTCATTATATAGAGCTTTGGGAAGAACAACTAGAAGCTAAAGAAAAAGAGGAGGATTAGGATCAAACATCACCCACTATTTTAGAGGATGGTTCTACACACCTTATAGAAAACACTACTGAAGTGAACCTAAGGACTTATGATGACCCCAAAATCATTTATATTGGATCCTTCCTCACTGATGAAGAGAGACCATATTTTCACCATTTTAAAAGACTTCATTGATATCTTTGCATGGGCTTATTCTGGCATGCCAGACTTAGACCCTAATTTGGTTGTGCATCAAATTATTGTCCATCCAGGTGCTAAGTTGGTCAAATAGAAATTGAGAAAGATGCATCCACCTATCACTCTTTTGGTAAAATTAGAACTAGAGAAATTATTAGGATCTAGGTTCATTAGACTACTAGACTGTTCTGAATGGATATTAAACATAGTCTGAGTAAGCAAAAAACCATAGGATATACACATTTATACTAATTTTAGAGATATCAATAAGGCATGTCCCAAATAAAATTTTCCTCTACCCAATATTGACATGATTATTGATTATACTACTAGGTATGAGATGTTGTCCCCTATGGATGGATTTTTTGAATACAATCAAATCAAGATAGCTCCAGGGGACCAACACAAAACTACATTCACCATACTATAAGGAACATTCTATTATCAAGTCATGTCATTTGGCTTGAATAACATTGGGGCCTCCTATCAATATGCTATGAATTTCATATTACATGACATGATGCATTATATTATTGAGTATTATATTGTTGACATCCTAGCAAAATCAAAAACACGTTCTGGACATCTTGATGTTCTATAAAGGTTTTTTGAGAGACTTCATGAGTACAATGTTTGTTTGAATCTTAAGAAGTGTGTCTTTGGTGTCATTTCAAGGAAATTTATAGGATTCATTATGTCATAAAGAGGGATTGAAGTGGATCTTATAAAATTCAAGGCCACTATGGAAATGCCTCAACCTTCTAATCTCAAATAGCCCCACAAACTATAAGGAAAGATCCAATATATTCACAGGTTCATTTCACAGCTAGTAGATAAATGCCACCCATTTACACACCTATTGAAAAAAAGGGCCAATTTTCAATGGGATGAGGAGTGCTAGTCAACATTTACAAAGTTCATGATGTACTTGGCCAACCTGCCCATCTTGAGACTGCCAATACTTGAATAACCATTGATCCTTTATATTTCAACCACATAACATGCACTGGGGGAAGTCTTGGCCCAACATGATGAACATGCAAAGGAACATGCAGTCTACTATTTGAGTCACACATTTGTGGCTTAAAAACATAATTATATGCCTATGGAGAAGGCATGTTTATCAATGGTGTTTACCACCCAAAATTTGTGACACTATATGTTGAATAATAAGACTATTGTTATTGCTAAAGTGGACCCCTTCAAATATTTATTATCTAAAGCAAATCTCATAGGTCATATGGCCAAATGGGTCATTATCTTAAGTGAATTTGATGTTAAGTACCAAAATTAAAAGGATCTCAAGGGGTAGGTCATTGCAGATCAACTTGTAGAATCTCTTATTATAGATACTCAATCACTCAAATTTTATTTTCCAAATGATTCTATTATGATAATAGAATAAGTGCATCAAGAACTTGAATAATGAAAATTATATTTTGATGGATCCTTTACATCCCATATATCTAGGGCTAACAATTTATTGATTACACCATAAAGGAATCTGATTCCCAATGCATTTCATATTAACTTTCATTGTACCAATAATATGGCTAAATGTGAAGCCCTTATTTTAGGACATCATCTTGTAGTGCAGTGGGATATCTAGCACTTGATGGTCTATGGGGATTCTAAATTGATTATAAATCAAACCACAAATCAATATAAAACTAGAGATGATAAGCTTATACCTTATAAGCACATTGTGGATAATCTCAAGACTCACTTCAAATCCTTAAAATTTGAATAGGTACCATGGGCCAATAATAGATTAGCCAACACAATCGCAATAATTGGATCCATGATACAAATTGCTAGTAGTGCTAAAGAGTATCAATTTCTCATTGAAAATATTCTACAACCTACTCATGTAGTGCCAAATTTAGAGAGGGTATGCACCATTGTTGGTCCCAATCCCCCACCTAAATTATTTTGGTTCCAAGACATCTATAATTATTTTCATGACCAAGTCTTTTTTTCTGACCTTTCTAATAATTACCCAAAAAATTTCCTTCATCACATAGCCCATTATACTATCCTTGGAAACACACTTTATCATAAAGGCTATGATGGGATGATCTTTCATTGTTTATCTTTGGGAAAATACAAGTTAGTACTTAAGGATTTTCATGAAGGAATGTGTGAGGCCCACATCAATGGTGTAGTATTAAACAAGAAAATCCTCAAAATAAGAAACTATTAACCCAAGATGGAAATATATGCTTGTAATCATGTCAGGAAGTTTGTTACTTTCCAACAACATGGTAATTTGATACATCTACCTTCCTTACCACTTCAACCGATCACTAAATCATGTCCATTATCTATATGGGACATAAATCTCATCAAGAAAATTAACTTAACCTCTATTGATGGCCACAAACATATTCTCACTACTATTGAATATTTTACTAAGTAGATTAAGGCCATTCCTCTCACTTACATCACCAAAAAGTAGATTGCTAAGTTTATCCATTACCATATCATATATCAATATGGTATCTCATCATGTATTATATCCAATAATGGTGGATTATTTGTAAACTAAGATGTTAAGGCTTTTTGTTCCAAATTAAAAATCAAGCACAAGAAATACATACTATATAACCCACAAGGCAATGGTCAAGCTGAGGCATCGAATAAAACCATTGTTTTAATCCTAAAGAAGATTATCAATGATGATGGTCATAATTGGCACTATTAAATTTTTCCTTCCCTTTAGGGTTATCACACTAGTCATTAAACCCCCATAAGAGCCACTCTATACTCCTTTGTTTATGGTATAAAATCCATTATCCCAATTGAGATTAAGCTATCTTCAATGCAAGTATCCTTGGATAACATTGAAGATGAAAAAGATTATAGAGTTTCTAGGTTGTAAGAGCTTGAGCTCCTTGATGACAAACATTTGTTTGCCTTGGATAACTTAAAGGCATAATAGAACAAATTATGTAGAATCTATAAAAAATTGCATTCTCCTTAGGAGTTTGACATTGGTGATTTGGTCTTGAAGAGAACCAAAAGAACACTAATGATAAATGTAAGAAAAGGGTAAGTTCTAACCCAATTAGCTGGGTCCATATATAATCACATCAAATTATAGATCAGGGGCATACTAATTGGCTACTTGAGGTGGAGAAGAACTCCCATAACCCATGAATATTATGCATCTCAAGAAGTTATACACTTAAAAAACTTTTGAACCATTGTCTACAAGACCGCTTACTTGAAGGAAAATTGTGTTGAAGTCATTTTATCCCACTATTATATTCCTAACCATCCTATCTTGGGTCATTTTTATTCTATCTTGACCTACCATGGACCATTCTATCTTGAACAATATTATTTTATGACTTTGGACCATTGTAACCCTATGTAGTTGGCACTTTGGATTGTTTATATTCTAATAGAATTATTTTTATCCCACTCTAGATAGTTATACTTAGAATAATATTCTTTTCATATGTTGGACTATTATATCCTAGATAACTCTATTCCATAATCAATTATGACTCATAGGCATTCTAGACATATTCAGTGCCTGTTATACAAAGTAGTTTGGCTTGAACAATATTTTATAACTTGTTCTTATAGAAAAGTGAATGAAGGTGTATCAACACATGGTTTTTTATTGTGAAATGGTTCTTCAAATTTATCCGATACTATATATTGTTCTATTATTATTTTTCTATATTTGGTAGGCATTATTGCCTTGACAGGATAACAAAGGGCCATTACAACTAACTTTAGCTATTATTGGAACTAATACTCATGGATGTGCATCTCCTTGATTAGTTAGTTCCCTATACCATTATTTATATTAATGATCCCATGGAAGCCAATTTATATATTGTTTAAACTCTTACCTATGGACATGCATCTCCTCAGTCAGGTAGTTCCTAGGGACTTTTGGTAATATTCCATTTCTATTGTTTATCCCCAAAACAAAAAAATATTATAAATGGATAGAAAAAAATAACAAAAACATTGCCTTAAACCTTTGTTTATTCTAATCTCAAACTCTTTCCATTTTATGAGAAACCATTTGAATGTTCTCACCATTTTATGAGCAATTATCTCTTATGCACTTGCCATTTTGAGAGCTCATTTCCTTATTCCTCTACAATACAATCATGTTTTTTTTATCATAATTTTCTTCTATCCAATCTCATAGGAGAACTATATTTGACCTGAATTTCATGTTAGATCTCACATCCATGGAACTCTATAGGGAGCATCCACTTGCCCAGTGCATCTGGATTCAGCTTGGCCACCACTTCCTTTTATTATCTTTTCCCCCATTTTGTTTTATGTTATTGTTTTCATATCACTTGGGAGAAATTTTATGTCCATTATTCTTGTCTCATTGTACTAATGTCATTATTACTTTACTTAGGAGTCATCTTGTCGTAGAGAGTAACACCTCTATTACACATACACAACCATTTTATTTTTTGTTTGCACTAACATTGTGACTAACCCTTATTTATATGTGATTATTTTATTTTTATTATTATTTTTTATTGTGCCTTGTTATTTTTCCATTTATTTTTATTAGTGTTTTGTTGTTTGTTTGTTAGATTGTATTTGCATTGTGTTGTGTCTTTATTTTTGTTTATTGGTGTTTTATTGTGTTTTCATTATTGTTTTATTGAGTTGTTATTTTCTCTAATTATTTTTTTGTTATTTATTCATTTTTATTAGTTGTTTGTTCTTTGTTTATTAGTGTTTTATTGTGCCTCTCTTTTTATCTTTTGTTTTATTATTTGGTCTTGTTATTTATATTATTTTGTTATTTTGTGTTCAAATTCATTCTATAAACGTTTTTAGTCTAGTTTTCATTTAGGCTTGATTTGTTTAAAATTATGTTTAACTTGTTTTATTATTTCTTTATTTTCCAAGTACATTTTGTTACAACACGTGGATATTGACTATTCATATCTTGATTTCATGTTATTTAAAACAAATTATTCTTGCTTTGATTTTATACATTCATGTTCCTACTTAAATCCTAGTTGTTCATATCTTGATTTTAAGTTAGGACACATTTGTGTATTTTTATTTTTCTATTTGTTTTTAATTTAAACATAAACTATTATAACTTTGATTTAGGTAATTTTTATCATTATCCTTAGTTATAAATATTCACATTTAAACTAGCCAATTATAAAAGAAATATAATGTTATTATAAATTAATCATACTTATGATACATTATTTCAAATTTTTTATAATAAACACTAAGTGCTTAAAATTTAAAAATCAATGAAACTCCAAAGATCATATTGAAATGCACCATACCTAAAATGAGACTCTATACAAGACATGCATCTCTGGACATACAATGCAAGTCTAATTTACTATGTCTATAAATAATTTGGGACATGCATCTCCTAAATTATATTCTAGCATCTAATCATACATAAACAAAAACAAAAACATCAACTTTCATATGCTAACTAAGGATGTGCATCTCCTAAAACTAGCATATTAAAACATATCATAAATAAGAGTAATATAAATGCAAACATCTGGTGACAATGAAAATATATTAAGAGTCCCTATACAAGTAACACTAAGCCAAAAATATATGTCATATATATCTCTCAAAATCATGTTTCTATACATTGTGAGAATATCTATACATATCGTAAATACAAAAAAAGAGAGTTAACACAATCATCTCTCATCATGCTCATCTTTGGGAGGACTCTTCTAGAAACTCTAACATATCCTAGATGTAGTCACTACAAGTGGAAATGGTGGTGGAGGACCCATGATAACCCATTATGTAGCTAGCTGTATCATAACCTTCTCTAACTATGTCCCATGTCTAGACTTAGAGGTCTGACTAGTCTGTTGTGACCTTGTATACTCCCTATGGGAGGCCACTCTCCACTCTAAAGGAACACTTACCTCATAGGCTCACCTCTAGTATGCTATCTCATCCTTGGCATGTATACATTATACTTCATGTGAAAGGCATCATCTTTGGCCACAATCATGTTAGCCAAGGCTCTTGCTAACCTTACTCTTATAGATACCCTAACACTATGTGCCTCATCTCTCTCTTGTGTTAGTCTCTGAACTTGCATTCAAGTAAAGTCCTATTTACCAACCACTATAACATACTCTACATATAATGTGGCTAACCATGCCTAAACCCCTACTAAATATGCCACTTGTACCCTGAAACCTATAATATTTGTGTCCCTAGCTTTGATCAAACCCTTTAGCCTAGTGGCCTCTCCTTATACAATAACTAACTACACCTATAAGCTAATCATAGTGCTCTATAACTCTAATATCTTTGAAAGGCATGCATATATCTTCTTATGGAACGTGTCAATCAATGCTTGGTCCTCTACTTACATCCCTATGATAGAGGACCCTACCCCTCCTAATCCTATCCTTATCCTTGTTCTTATCTTGAATGGCCCTGCCTCCCTAGGACAGCCCCCATATCCACATCTTAACCATCTAGCTTGACCATATCCACATCCTCTACCAAATCATACTAGGCTATACAACCTATAGTGAAATAACAAATAGAATAGTTGGATACACTAACACCTAACCCTATGATTATGTTGGGGCCTATCCCTTATCCTTCCTAATCCTAACCCATCACTATCTCAAAACTAGCTACTAGAAAAATGGCCTTGTAAGTCAAATGGGTCACACTCCTAACCCCATCTAATATATGAATCCATCACCCCTTCATCTAAAATTCCACCGATATAGTACCATAACACATGACTAACCCTATCTTAGTTAATAACTACCTCTGGCATGGGCACTAGTGGTCGCCATTCCTTGATCTCCCTAGTTACATGTGCATAATAATTTGGACCCTCTGGGACATCCTACTATATACTAAACTAACACTAGTCATGATATGGCCTATATCTTTCCATAGTATATTTGTGTTGCCCTAAGATATAGCATGGTGTGATCATGTATCCAATCATAAATAGGTCCTCCATGCATGTAAACTATGTCCTTATATAGGGATGCAAAATAATATCCCCTTCCTCCATATCATTGATGGCCCACCTATAATAGGATAGGTCCCCCAAGTGTCCCTACATCCTTGGTCCTGTTGGGTACCATGTCCAAGCCAAAGGATCTTATGGTCCCCTTTGATACCTTGGACTCATTTTTTATGCAATCAATGTGTTCTTAGGCCCATAGCTATAGTAGTGTGTTATTCCCTATGCTTCACCCTCCCCTATACACAATCATGTGTAGATCCTTATATAACTATGATAAAATCACAAATTCTTAGGTGAAACACATTAATTGATCAAACATCTACTATATCACACTAATCAACCCTAAGGTAAAGTACCACCCACTCTTGTTAGGTAGTAGAAGGTCATTGACAAGAGCTATCAATACAACTACCTTGGGGAGGACTATCCCCTATCCTGCTCCAGCCTTTGGGGGATAAGCCAACTCCTACTATGTATCCATGTTTATGTACTCATCCACAATGTCCTTTTACACTGCACATCCTATCTCCCTAGCCCCATCCAAGTAATCATAAGTCCTCACATTGGTACTTGTAGAATCTAGTGCATATCCTCCAATGTCACCATTACCTCCCCAGTTGGAAAATGAAAGGTAGAATTCTTAGAGTGCCATATCTCTACAATCACTGATAAGTATGCTCTCTCTACACAAATCATTGGTAGTCATACCAGATGATATAAGTCCACTTCAACCAAGATACCCATGAGCTCATTTGTCATGAGGCCCTATTACTATATCACTCCAAAATGCTACTTTCATGATGTGATAATTTCCACTTGTACTTGAAAATCAAAAGTGGGGCATCATGTCAAATATCTTTCTATCAGATTCTTTTAATTTTGAGGCCTAGTCCAATCCTCTATGTGTTTCTATTTCTCTTCTAATTTTAGGCATGGATTAATTTCCTTGGGGCCCCATTATACTTTATTCTATAATTCTCACCATTATTTTGGTGATCCTACCATTTATCAAGATGTTCCCACTATTTATTAGAGCAATATCACTGCTTATCATGACCTTACTAATACATAGGGTGATCTTACTGATATTGGTGAAATTGCCATTTGATAGGGAAAAATTCACCTAAAAATGCGAGTTTACCATTTCTTTGGTGATCTCACCATTTAAACCCATGATCCCACCAAAGGGTCATTGAGATCATTGATCTTGTCGTGTTCCTACCATTTTTGTGGGCAAATTCATCATTTTCCAAATTGGGAAAATGATGGGATTACCCTAACTAAAACTTCCTATGAGAAATAAATGAATTAAATGACCAACTTAAAAAACCAAAAAAGATACCTATCGATGCCTCACTCCTTAGTGGTCACTAGTACTCTCTCACACACTCCCCAAGGTGTTGATGGTACATGATATTGGCCATTTTTCTCAATTTACTCATGCACAAATACCAAAGCTCCAAATTTACTATAGCTAGGGTGCAAAATGACTTGTTTTTACCCTAAAGGGTCAAAATAGAGTAAAATTTTCAAAATTTTCACTTCTGAGGCCTATAGTTGTTACATTTTATCTTTTTTGGCTCTTATTTTAGCCCTGCTAATCTATTTTTCCTCTTGCTTTCTTTTAATTGCTTTGATTTTTAGCCTCTTCTATTAAAATTAATGAAATTATAATTTATTCTAATCGAGGGCCCACCCTTCAAATATTTTAAATTTTTTTGTCTTACCCTTGAAAGGGCATCATGGGCTACCCAAATGATGTTTGGGGCATTTTGTAAACCTATTTCTTTTTAATTCATGCAAAATTTAAAAATGGAAAATGGAAACAAAATCTATTTCTTCTGATTATAGTGACCTTTTCATTATTTGAAAATATGTCATTTTAATCGAATGTCTCACCATACCTTCTTAAATGGGGGTAAAATGTAGACATCGAATTCCCATCATTATCATGTTGAAATTGTCAATCTAAACAACATTATGTGATAACACACAATTTGGGCCAAAATCACTAAAATGCACTAAAGGGTTCGAACTTATCATGTACAGGTGATAAATTAGGCTAATGTATTCTTGAATGGGGTAATGCATTTTGTGTGATTATTATCTTTTCTCAAATCACTTTGAGTCAAATTGTGACAATGCAAAATGACACCCTGGACCACTGAATTATTCTAATTCGGTAGTATACATCAAGTACATATGTTATTTCACATCCATATTAATAAAATTAGGGTATTATTCCTTACACAATTAACATTTTTTAATTATACTTTAGTCATATTATGACTCAATAAAATGACATTTTTGATTAGATTGATGAAGTGTGCATCAAATTCCCAAAGAATTATAGAAAATTAATTAAAACCACCTAAGCAAATTAAATCAAATCAAGAGTCTAGGTGAAAAAACCATGGAAGTTATTGAAAATTCATTCCTCAAATTTGCATCATCCCATGACATCATTAATGGGGTGGCATCCATAAGCCATTAATTAAACAAATATCAGGATTAAGCCTTCCCATGCGTCATTAATGTCCCATTGTTTCAAATATTAATGGGAATATTTTTGGCTTGTCCCTCCAAAATTGAATCAATTTATGGCCACACATCTTGATCTCAAGATGGATGGTCATGGGTGATCTTGAATTTTTTCAAAAAGGTATACATACAAGTCTCACCATTGATTAAGAGAGCTAAAATTGTGTAATGTTATAATGCAAAATTATCTTCAAAAATATTTACCTATTTGCACAAATTGATCAAACTCATGATCCTAAGACATTGGTACACTAGGAAATGATGGAGGAGCATGATAATCATCATTGAAAAAGACTTGGAGCACCAAATCTAGGAAAAAAATGCTTTTTGGCTGCTCTTAGGAGGGATATTATTTGGAAGGTTTGGTAGTATTACTTATTTAAATAACTCTTAGAATTTATTTAAAACACCCCATGAGGGAGTGGGCTTGATGTTTTATTATATTTATGCTTTTTTATAGATATTTTATTGACTAACATATCTTGTAATCCTACTTTATAATAACCAAATTAGAATTTCACAAGAAGATGAGCACATGACAAAATTCACCACTCTATGGAGAATGTTTTACTATCAAGTGATCCCATTTGGACTCAATAATGTAGGAACCACATACCAATGAGCCATGATAGTGATTTTTCATGGTATGGTACATGACATTATTGAGGATTATGTCAATGACATCCTAGGTAAATCTAAGACCTATGCTGACCATCCAACCATACTTCAAAGAATCTTTGAGAGTAAAAAGTTAGGCTCAACCCTAAAAAGTGTGTATTTGGTGTAACTTCTAGGAAATTATTAGGCTTCATTATCTCTTACAAGGTAATTAAATTTTATACATCCAAAGTTTAAGCCATTAATAAAATGTCACCACTATCTACTTTGAAAGCAGATCCATAGCTTACAAGTCAAGATACAGTCAATCTGAAGCTTCATATCACATCTAGTTGATAAATGCATCATTTTACACACTTGTTGAATAAGGGTATTAATTTATCATGGAATGAATAATACCAAAGAGAATTTAACCATCTTAAGGAATACCTAGCTTATTTGCCTATTTTATTGCTTTTAATGTCAAACAAGCCATTAATACTTTACCTGTCAGTGATTGAAAATGCCTTGGGGGAAATTTTGGCACAACATAATGAATAGGGTAAAGAGCATGTACCTGAGCTAAACATTGGTCATGTATAATCACAAATATACAATGATAAAGAACCTATTTAGATAGTGTTTTTACAGCCTAAAATTTACATCACTACATACTAAATAATAAGACCATTATAATTGCCAAAGTAGATCAAATCAAATATCTACTTTCCAAAACAAATTTATAGGGTCACATGGTAAAGTGGATCATACTATTGAGATAATTTAAGATCGAGTATATAAATTAAAATTTAATTAAGGGACATGTAATTACAAATCAACTTATAAAAACTCCTCTTCCTGATACTCAACCCCTTATATTTGGATTTTTGGATGAAACCACCATGACCACAACAAAAGTAAAAACTACTCCTGATGTATAAAGTTATCGTGGAGAGTTTTAGTGATGTCATGGAGGTATCTTGATGAGTGGATAAAGTGATTTGATAGCCTAAGTAATAATGACAGAGTGTGTAATGTTCTTGTTCTAGTGTGATTTATGTTGGCTTGGTTGATCTTCAATTTTGACATAGTTGGCTCTTTGATAGAAGTTTTTTAGAAGGCTCTAGGAACAATGTGTCACATGGTTGGATTCTCCTTTGTGAGGAGATAATTTGGTCAAATTTTGAGATCTCGTGATGAAGTGAAAAAAAGGTAATTAAGGCTAAAAAAATGTCTACTTAGGCATATTGAAAGGGTCCCAATACTTAGTCATTTTTGAAAGTGTTAAAACTTGAGCAAGATCAACAGTGCACATTGCTTCAAGAAATTAGGAAGAAATGAGATGAGGACAAGTGCATGATGTTTAATTACTAAGAAAAGGTATAGGATAAGGATATAATGGTGAATGGGCATATATATATTGATCAAATAGTGATTGTTGATCATTAAAGACTTGGTTAATCCACAAATATTGACAGAGCATGTTGAGTCAACATTTTGAGATTGCATGAGATGAAGTCAAAGTGATAGAGGTTTTAAATTTGAGCATTGGTGCCTATGTGTTAAAGATAGATCAAAATTGATGGTGTATATTTTATTTGAGCTAAGAGGATATGATATGCAAGCATTGTGTTCAAGGTTTAACTATGACTGTTGTCATTTGAATATTTGAATTTGCCAAGGGAAAAACTAGTTTTTGCTCTTTGGGCCATATCTTCTGATAGAAAATGAATTTTTTCATGTAGTAAAAATCAAATATGTATAATATTCCAATTTACATCTAGTAATATTGATTTGAAGATCTGAAAGTGTGTGTAGGCAAAGATATTGATCTTTAAAGTTGACTAGGGTTTCATGTTTATTTTGCATGTGACCCAAGAAGAGTATTTGAGCTCATGTAAATGTTGTTTCAATGTTTCATGGTGAATTGGCTATTGGGGAGTGTTTTAAAATCCATGATGATGCTCTATGAGTATTTTAGAGGTGTGATAATTCTATCTTGAGTTTGAAAGATGCTTAAAAAGTTGACTGTATGTTTGGTAATGGGGTTCCTATATGTAAGGTCTCTTTTTGAGTTGATTAAAGATACACAGAGGTGATAAAAGGTGACTATTATCATTTGAGGATGTCTTAGGGAACATAAGGAGTAGACCTATGTTTTTTTAAGTTGTCATGTGTTCTTATTTTTATTGAAGATGTATCAAATCAGTGAATGGGTCTCCATAAGACCTAAAAGTGACTTCGGCCTATTTTAAAAGGGGATTGTGCTTAAGTGTGACCCATATGATATGCCTTAAGGGTGAAGGCATGTTTTATGGATAATAAGTAAATATTGTGATCTTTTTAATTCATGATTGCTCTATATATAGTGAAACCAAATGTGTTGGTTTCTAGATTTGAGTGTGGAAGATTTAAGAGAGTTAAAGAGTGAAAGAAAGTAGAAGAGAGTGAGAGTGCCCAGCTATTGGGTTGATGAGTAGAGAAGACTAAGGACTATGTGTATGATTTTTAGGTCATGTTTCTAATAAAAATATAGTGTTTTTATAGTTTTAAGTTATGTGAGGAGATTTAAGTGTGTATATGAAGACTGTTTGAGTTAAGAAGGAGAGATATTATAACATGCCTATGTGAGATTGTTTGAGAAAGTGAGTTTGTGAAGTGGTTAGATAATAAATAGGTCCATCATCATGTGTTAAAGACATCAGTTCTAAGGTGTAAGTTTTATTTCCAAGGAGATTCTAAAGGACTTGATATTCCTCAGGGGCAGTTGCTCCTTGTGAAATAGGGTTTCACTAAAGACCTTTAATCAGAAGGTCTTGATCAAGGTTGTAGGTCAGAAGGACTTGACTAAAGGTTCTTGATGATAAGGAATTGATTAATCCCTTATTTATGATCATCTTATAAGATAATAGTCCATGTGTTTATAGGATTAAGAGTGGGTTTTATTCCCCAAGAAGATTTCTTACGTAGATCTTATGTTGTGTATGTAATCTTGCATTATGTTCATTAGTCATTGCTATGTGTTTATATTGAATGCTTAAGTATTTGAAAGGGTTTGGAAATTGAATTAGATTATTTGACATCACTGATTCACCCCACCTCTTAGTAGATTGTACCTCTAATAATTGGTATCATAACAAGGTCATTTGGTAAAAGCTTAACATCTTGAAGGTGATCTAAGGTATAATGGCTAGTCAGAATGTGCAAGGTGGTTTATCTACTAAGCAAGCACCAATGTTCAATGAATATAATTATTAATTTTTGAGTGATATGATGAAAAAATACATCATGTTCCTAGGGTTTGATGTATGACAATTAGTTTTAGATGGTTATGTTGCTCTTATTATTTCTCCATCTAGTGTTGTAGATAAGAATTTATTTGAGAACAACTCTAAGGTAATGAATGCCATCATTTGTGGTCTTATAAAAATTGAGTTCACCAAAATAATTTATTGCAAATATACCAAGGATATGGGATAAATTGAAGACTATTTTTGAATGAGATTTAAAGGTTAAACTTACTAAGTTATAGACTCACAGAAGGCAATTTGAAAGTCTCAAAATAAATGAAGATACTATGGCATCCTTTCTATAAAAAGTTGATGAGATTGTGAACATCATTATAAATATTAGAGAGAATCTTAAAGAGACTACTATTATTTAAAATATATTAAGGTCTCTATCCCCCAAGTTTGATCTAAAAGTATCTACTATAGAAGAGAGTCATGACCTTACTCAGTTGAAGATGGATCAGTTGCATGGCACACTTACTGCCTATGAGATGAGGAAGAATGATGATATATCTCCAAAGAAAGAAGAAGACAAAGAAGAAGTTATAAGGAAATAATTTCATAGAGGATGACATTCCTAATATAGATGAGGATGAAGTAATTGCTTTGATTTCAAGGAAATTAAGAAAAAGTTTAGGCAAGTATAAAGGGAAGCTACCCCTCAAATGTTTCAATTATGGTGAGATAGGTCATTTTGATAATAAGTGCCCTCATAAGTATAAGAAGGATGATGATGAAGAGCATGCTCAAGGTCATATTGATGGAAAGAGATATTTTAGGTCTGATAAAAGCAAAAAGGGATTTAGAAGGTTTGATAACAATAAAAAGTACTTTAAGGACAAGAAAAGTCTCCACACGAAAGAAGATTGTAGCTCATTAGATGAGAGTGAAGATAATAAATCAGAATATGATAATGAAGATGATGATTCTTCTAAAGATGAATCTTTATTCATGGTTGAGAAAGGAAGTTGCTCACATCAGAAGGTGTCTACTTCGAGTGATTTAGATGATAATAAATATGAGAAGGACTATGAGAATGCATTATCTAATGCTCATGAAGAATTGGAGATTCAAAAGAATATAAATTAGAAGATGAAATATAAACTCAAGGACTTTAAGGAGTAATTCAATGTGTTTGAGTTAAGAATGGATGAAGATGCCAAGGAACATGAAGATATGGTCAAGCATATCACTTGTCAATTGGAAATTCTATCTACACGCCTAAAAGCTAAGGAAGATGAATGTGCAAGGTATGAAATTGAAAATGAGTCATTGAAATATGAGTTAGAGAAGGTATCTAGTAAGGTAATAACATTCTTGAAATTTTAAAAGAGTTCAAGTGATATAGACAACATTATGAATGATCAAAATCATGCAAGTGATAAGGCTAGTCTTGGATACAAAGAACCATAGACTACAATTAAAGACAAGATAAAGACTAATGTGAACAAGGACTATCAACATTTGAAGACAAATCATCAAACAAGGAATGAAGGTGTTAGAAGAGTGAATACAAAATAGATTAGACAACCAAATGCCATGAGGTATGCAAATTTCAATGGTTACTATTATGTTTATAATCAGTTTGGGCATAGAGCTAGAGAATGTAAAATACCCGTTAAGAATGAATTTTCTTGGAAATATGATGGGGTTCATTATTTAAAAGGTGTAAACAAGGTTGAGTGTATCAACTATTATGATGTGGGACATTTTGTAAAATTTTAACCAATTTAAGGTAAGACAAACTTAGTTTCATTTAAGAGATATTGAGTGCTATAATTGTTATGAACTAGGACACATTGCAAAATTTTATCCAAATATGGTAGGGGAAAATGAGATTTTTGCAAAAAGTATGGTGTGCTTCAACTATGAACAAAGAGGTCACATTGCTAGGTTCTGAAAGTAAAGGCCTATAATTCAAAATAGGTTCAATTAGACTCCTAGATTACAAGGAAGAAGACACATTAATACATGAAAACCAAACATGGTAAGTATGAATCATGATGAGACTACACGTCCTAGTAATCTATTTTCTATTGTGGAGAATTCTTCTAAAGTTGAAGACTCCCAAGAGTTCTCATTACCTACTCATATTGAGAATGAAGAGACTACGCTCAATAAGAAGACCAAGGTGCTGGTTGAAGCTATCTTTAAGCTATGTATGGATCCAAGTGAACATCTTACTATTATTAAACAAGTGCCTAATGATGAGGATCTAAGCTACAAGGAAGTTTATTTAATTGATAAGGTATGCCATGAATCCATGTTATCTCCATGTATTGATAATCCAATCATAGAAGTAAAGGATAATGATGTAGTAGTTGAGAAAGTTATTTCTCTAAAGCCAAAGAAGTATTATAAGTATCATTTGAGCAAGGAGGAGGAGGAATATGAGGAATTATTTTTATTTTAGATAATTGAGGTATAAAGTTTGTCTCTATATATGCTTCTTAAGAAACTCCTTTCAAGTGGAGAAGAAAGTATTGCTATGGTATTTTTTAGTTGGAATAGTCTATAGGGTCAGATTGAAGGTTCCTAGATGGCAAAGGAGGATTTGTGTTTTGTCAAGATGTTCTTTTTGCATAGAAAGGTCCTAAAATGGGTTATAAGAAGTCAAGGTTCCAAATGGTGTGGAATATCAAATCTTGGTCTATAAGTATGTAATGGTTGTCTCCAGGTGTCCAAGAAGTTTCAGAGGTGGACATTGATTGGAAGGTGCTATGTTGACTTATTTGTTTTGAGATTCTAGGGTTTTGGGCTCTACTAGAAAAGTGGTCTGCCTTATGGGTTGAAGTTTGAGGATTATTATTATGTTGAATTGGCCAAATGGGTTGTCAAATAAATCTCCATAGAGTTTTGAAGGTTTGTGGTTCTCAATTTATTTAATTTTTTGTCAAATTGGAGGCTTAATTGAGCAATAGGTTTATGAAGGTAGTATATTACATAATATGAGATAGTTATTACAAATTGGTGTCCTTAAGGGGGCATATGAGAGTGCTCTATATATGATGTTTTAGGACTTGAATATGTGTCTACATAAATTTGTGGGCTCTACAAGTTCTAGGTAGGGCTACAAGGAATCTAGACAGACATAGTCTTGAAGATGTGCTCTTTATTTAGTTTCTCCAAATGATTAAGGTATGTGTGTTTCAATGTGAGTTATCAATATGGTTTAGTGAATGTTTCCTATTTGGTGATTGAAATGATGCTCTGTTAATGGTCATGAAAGTGTCTTGAGAAAGATGGCTGGTAAGCCTACATGGTGGTTCCTAATGGCGTGTGGAGATATGAAGATGCTCAAGTGATGCAATTATTCAAAGTTATTAGGAGGAGTATTTATATATTTCTTAGTATGTTCTACATATTATCAATATTTTGTGTATTCTTTATTCATTGGTCACAGTGCTTGATTGAAGAGAGTGTTGACATGGAGCAAGAGGAAGTTTGTCAAGGCAAGATAAGGTAGGCTCAAGGAATGGGGGAGTTTATATCATATTTATAAGATGGTCCTTTCCAAATTTGATGGTCTTTTTAGGTCCTTAGGATCAATTGGTGCCCAATTTTACATTGTTTCAAAGGGTGAAAAAGTTATTTTTGTGGGAGTGCTCGAAGAGAGAGAAGGTGAGCTATATATTTCTACATATGCCATTATTGACATCAATGGCAAATAGGGAGATTGTTGGAGAGTTGTTAGTGATTTCATGGAGGTGTCCTAGTGAGTGGATAAAGTAATTTAATAGCCTAAGTAATAGTGACAAAGTGTGTAATGTGCTTGTTTTAGTGTGCTTTATGTTGGCTTGGTTGATCTTTAATTTTGACATAGTTGGCTCTTTGACAGAAGTTTTTGATAAGGTATTTTAATGGAATTATATCTTACATGCATGAGAGTTCCAAGAGTAGTGTGTCACATGGTTGGCTTCTCCTATGTGAGGAGATCATTTGATCCAAATTTGAGATCCTACATTAAAGTGAAAAAAAAGTTATTAAGGATTGAAAATGGCTACTCAGGCATATTGAAAGGGTCCCCATGCTTAGTCATTTTTGAAAGTGTTAAAGCTTGATCAAGATCAATGGTATGCATTACTCTAATAACATAGGAAGTAGTGAGATGAGGATAGGTGCATGATGTTTAATGATTGAGTAAAGGTATAAGATAAGGATCCAATGGTGAGCCAATGTTCATATAGATGGATCGAACATTGAGTGTTGATCATTAAAGACTTGGTTAATCAAAAGAGATTGACAGAGTGTGTTGAGTCAACATTTAGATATTGCATGAGATGAGGTCAAAGTGATAGAGGTTTAAGATTTGATAATTGGAACCTATGTATTAAATATCAAACAAGATTAATGGTACATATTTAATCTGAGCTAAGAGGACACGAGATGTGAGCATTGTATTTGAGGCTTAACTGTGACTATTGCCATTTGAGTATTTTAATTTTCTAAGGGGAAAACTAGTATCTAGTCTTTGATCCATATCTTTCGATAGAAGATGAATTTGCTTATGTAGTAAAAATAAAATATGTAGAGGAATACAAGACACATATTTAAATATTGATTTGAAGATCTAGAAGTGTGTGTAGATAAATATATTGAGCTTTAAATTTGAATGTATTTTCCTAATTATTCTACATGTGACCTGAGAAGAGTGTTTGAGCTCATGTAAATGTTGTTTTGATGTTTCATGGTGAATTAGATATTGAGGAGTGTTTTAGATTCCATGAGGATGATATTTGAGTATTTTGGAGGTGTGATAAATTTATATTGAGTTTGAACAATGATTAAGAAGTTGATTGTATGTTCGGTAATGGGGTTCTTATGTATAAGGTCTCTATTTGAGTTAATTAGGGATATACAGATGTGAGTAAAGGTGACTTTGATAATTTGAAGATGTCCCAAGGGACACAAAGAGTAGACCTATGTATTTGAAAATGGTATTATGTTATTATTTTTCTAAAATATGTATTAAATGGGTGAATGGGTCTCTATAAGACCTAAAATTGACTTAGACCTATTTTGAAAGGGGACTGTGCTTAAGTGTAACCCATATGAGATGCCTTAGGGGTGAAGGAATGTTTTATGGATGATAAGGAAATATTTTTATCTTGTTAATTCATGATTTCTCTATATATAGTGAAACCACATGTGTTGGTTTCTAGATTTAAGTGTGGAGATTTGAGAGAGTTAAAGAATAAAAGAAAGTAGAGGAGAATGAGAGTGCCTAGCTATTGGGTTAATGAGTAGAGAAGAATAAGGAGTATGTGTATGATATATAGGTCATTTTTTTAATGATAATATAGTGTTATTGTATTTTTAAGTTGTGCGAAGAGATATGGGTGTGCATATGAGGACTGTTTAAGTGAAGATGGAGAGAGATTGTAGCATACCTATGTGAGAGGCTTATTTGGGAAAGATAGTGAGTTTATGTAGTTATCAGATAATAAAAAGCTACATCATCAAGTATTAAAGACATTAGTTCTAAGGTGGAAGTTTTATTTTCAAGGAGGGTCTAAAGGACTTGATATTCCTTAGGGGTAGTTACTCCTTGTAAAACAAGGTTTCACTAAAGACCTTTGATCAGAAGGACTTGACTGAAGGTCCCTGATCATAAAGACTTGATCAGTATCTTGTTATTTATCATCTTATAGGATATTATTCCATGTGTTTTTAGGTTTGAGAATGGGTTTTATTCCCCAAGAGGGTTTCCCATGTAGATACTGTGTTGTGTTAATAATAATCTTGTATTATGTTCATTATTCACTACTATATATTTGTGTTAAATGCTTAAGTATTTGCAAGGGTTTGAAATTGAATTATATTGTTTGAAACCACTAATTCACCCCCACTCTTAGTATATTTTACCTATAATAAGTTGAAAATTTACTTTGATGATTCTTTCATAGCATATGGGCCATGTTTTGACATATTGTTTATCATGCCACAAGGGAATATTATTCCTAAGTCCTTTTGCATTGGTTTTCCATGTACTAACAATATGGTCAATTATGAATCACTCATAAGGATTCACCAAGTATTACAAAGAAAAAATTATCATTTACTAGTACATGTTGATTCATAACTTATAATTGATCAAGCAATAGACCAATACCAGATGAAAGATGAGAAGTTGGTACCATATAAAGACATGGTCGACACTATTAAACATAAAATTTAAAATATTCAATTTGATTAAACACATAGAGATAATAAAATAAAAAATGACATCATGGCCATAGTTAGCTCCAAGATTTTGATTATACACAAAGCCAAGGACTATCAATTTATTTTGGAACATCTCCTAGCACCAATGCACAAACAAGTAGTTGTGGAGATGGTTTACAATATTGTTGGTCCCATGTATACTTGGTATTCTAACATATATTCCTACCTCCAAGACAAAATAAATCCCATATAAATTTCACATAAGAAATAAAAAACCTTTATCTATAAATCATTTCATTATACCCTACTTGGACCTATATACAATGGGCAATGCAGTGGATCTATAAATCAATCATAGGTAAGAGAAGATAAATCCCACTTACACTTCCAACTATGGATACATTATATATTTATGGTTATGACCAATATGGATTTGATATACCTAGATAATGGATATCTTACCATAATAATATCAATAGGGAGGGTTCCAAATCCTTTAATCAAATAAAACTACATAATAACCCTAATGAGGTCTTATGTTTTCATATTCACTAAACTAATAAAAAGTAAATTAAAAGTCTAATCTAGTGCTCAAAAAATATTTTGGAATGAAGTGGGGGTAATAAAACTCAAAAATAAATATGTATATAAGACATATATTCATGTCAATGTATACAAAATCTTAATTAATGTAAAAGAATTATAAATGCATATCTATCTACTCTTACAAAAGAGGAACAAAGTTAGGAATACTTACCTTTAAATATGAACCTACCAAGCCTTAATCTCTTCCTTAGCCAAGGTTCTTCATAAGAGGTTGTTATGGTATGTAAGGATGATACGGATAAATTAGCTCTAGGATACATAACCTATCGATGCATCCAAAAGACTTCTCCATAAGACAATATCCATAGCTCCAAAAAAGTATGAAACCCTAAGCTTGCTCCTCAAGTAGAGTGGTGGATAAGTATATGTGCAATATATATTTCTTCTTCTCTTATTTATCTTAATAAATTATAGAATTGGATGTGTATATATAGTTGAATCTAAACCTTTCCAAATGTTTAGCTAATAGAGTCAACCCAATTGATTCTATATTGTTAATTGATAATAACAAATATAAATTATAATATTAATTTGGTCAAGTTGAATCTTTGTTGCTAATTTATAATAGTAAGTATCAAATATGATACTAAGTCAGCCCCGTTGGCTCTATATTTTAAGTTGTCAAAAAATGTTGAAGGCTTAGGAAGGGCTAGTGATGATAGAAAATGGCTAGTAGAGGGTGGAAGAGAGGATAAAAGGCTTAGGGAAATACATAAGAAAAGGTTGTGTTGATAAAAAGTGGTTGTAAAAATGGTAGTAATGATACAAAGCCACAACAATCTTGTGAAGCACCAATGGTCTACCCACCCCTTTCTTCATGAACCTTTAAGGCATGCACTCAGAAATATTGAAACTCAATAGGTTCCTACAAGATAAATTTTTTTAGTAAGTGGTAAAGTTAATAAAAATATTATGTGCATACATATTCCCCACTTGAACTCATCACATGTCATATGAGTGTAACAGGGGATGGTATTTTGAGAAAGAACATAACAACACATGAAACTGAGATAACTAAAAAGGACATCTACAAAGTAATGCTAAAATGAAATGAGAGGAATTGAAAAAAACCATATACATACCTTACCTTACCTTTCTACTAAATAATTATATGCAAACATCCTAGTCTTTATCATGGAGGGTTTAGTACCTGCTTTTTAGAAACTCTAGGGATACAAGACTAATAATAGAAGTAATGCATGCGTATGTAGGATGGTTAAAGTAACAATGGGTTACTTAGAAAAATTGGCAAATTAGGATTGTTAAGGCAAGGTTAAAACCAAAAGATCAAGTATGTAAATGATAAAATGATTAAAAATGAGGGACAAATTATTGTAGAACACACTAAATCACATTGGAAAGCATGGAAAACATAAATGACAAAAAATAATGTAGAACATACTAAATCACATTCGGAAGCATGCAAAACATAAATGGAAAAAAGGAATGTAAGACATACTAAATCACATTGGGAAGTATGTAAAACATAAGTTAAAAATGAAATATCAATGCAAGAAAACTCTAACAAAGATATGTAAGCAAGTGAAAAGTAACCCCATGTAAGATAAGCATGTTTAATCAAACATAAAAAAAATGAATGACTGAAAATGAAATGTAAGTCAAGATGTAAGACAAAAATGAAGAAGTCATACATGAAGAAAAACATGTAATAATTCCAAATGTCATATGTAAGATATATGAATTCCACAAAAATAAAACAAGAACATGATAGATAGATGAAAATCAAAAGCTTTAAAGGATGAAAACTCAAAATTAGTACTTGTTCTAAGATACAATGTAAGAAAAAACAACCACATAATGACATGAATATTATGATAATGAGATGGAATGGTAAATAAATAATGTAAGGGTGTTTTTGAGGAAGGCTTGGTTCTACCTAAGGTAATACAATTCAATTCACAAACTATAAACTAAGAGGCATAATAAGGTAGATGTGATTAAGGATGCAATCAACTAAAAACAATATCCAAAAATAAAAATATCAAGGAAATATGGTGTTAATAAGGAATATGAGGTGGCATAGGGGTGATGTGAACATCCTTAGCAATAATGAAACACACTAGGCAAGTGAGAAAAGCTAAGAACTATTAACCCCAAAGATTTAGGATAGTTTAACTAATGAACACAAATCTTGGGATAACAAGTGAAGTACACAGATCAAATAGTGAAGGCTATATGTGTGAAATTTAAAAATGGACCTACCTTCCCATAATGTGTTCCCCATTCCTTGAGATCCCTTACAGAGTCATCAATCTACTATGAAGATTGAATACTTGCATGAAAAAGTATGTGACACTAGATAGTATATGATATAATGAGACCTCCCACCCTAGTCTATTGGCCTACCACACCCCGATGGACCTTGGCTCTATTATGAGGCCAACTATGGTGTTTAATCTTTGACTAAGATAATAGATGTGCCAAATATAGATCATGTATTTTGGTGTGATCTAAATTTTTTTTAGATTTGTCTATTCCTTCTCGATACAGAATCAGAGAACCACTCATGAGTGAAATAGGTTACAAACACAAGAGAGATTACACTTGGTCACTAGAGAAAAGGACCTAAAGACCAAGGTGCCTAAATAATCCTAGACTTGCCCACAAGTAAGTGTGCAATCTCAAAATTGATCGATGTGAGCCTCAAATGAAAGGAAATAAGGGAAATATGGGGATCATGAGAGATCCATCTATGTAATAAGTGATACAATGATGAATATTCTCATAGTTGATTACAAGAAGGTAAAATAGTGCTATAAAAGGGATAGGGATATGCTTATGATAGTCATGTCACTAGATAAGCCATGTAAACCTACAACGGATCTAGCATAAACACCAATGAAAGTAGTAGTGATCCCAAAAAATGATTTAAAGATGTTTCAATGTGGTAATTTGTGAGGAGAGCTTGGTATTATCCATGGTATTAGACTAAAACTCACAAGGTGAACACCAATGAGGTTAATGCTAAATAATGGGGGGAAATAATCATAAAGCTACTAGGCAAATAATGATATAAAAAGACAAAAATGAAAGAGATATATAAAAATAAAAATGAATTCTAAATGTAGTATGTAAGAAAACCAAAGAACCCAAAGGTGACAATGATGCTAGTAAAGTGAAAATAAATGAAATAAAGTGCACAAAAATAAAGAAACATGAGATAAACATAACAAGAAAAATTTATGCTAACATCTTTATCAAATATGAACATGTGAAATACAAGCCTATGTGTCTCAAAATATTTCTTGAATCTAATTTTTTTTTTAATTATGTATTTTAAAATAAGAGTGGGAAGTGTAATATGCCCTAATGGGTAAGTGGATGTAGGTATGGGTATCACAACATGCCCCAAGTTCTGAAGGGAGATGTGGATGGGTATCTCAAGGTGCCCCAACATGTGAGGTGGAATGTGGTAACATTGAAGCATTAAAATGATTTGTATTGGGTTTTTAGGTGCATTTGAAGATAAGTAATTGTGTTGGTTTTTTAGATTTAAAGGATGTTAAATTTGACATAGGATGTGTAGGAGAGGTATGAAGAGGTAAAGGAGGTAAAAGAGGACCATGTATGATATGCTTTGGAGTAAGAATTTGAACTAGGTACTCCTTTGGTTCATGTGACCTAAGAGGTTGAGGTTCAATGGATGTAACAATATGTTTAAATTTGTTCATGTTAGATATCCTTTCCTTATTGGTGTAAGAAAAATATCCACTATGGTTTAAACAACATTAGTAGATGAGGTGTAGGTATGGGATAATTATTATTGACCATTAGGTAAGTGATGTTGATGTGATTTTGATTATTTAGATTGAATTTGTGAGGCTTGAATATATTCTTGAGAGCATTGTTTTGTTAGAGTATCAATATTGAAATGTGGACCAAGTAAGGAAATAAGAAGAAACTGATGAAGATCATGACAAGACTCATGAGAATGACATATAGTAACATGTCACCAACAAAACTTATCAAGATTGTACCATTTTGGAGGAGGTTTAAAAGGATCAAAGCTCATGGATTTAGAGGGTAGAAATTTATTCTTAAGTTGTTCTAGACTTAAAGGAGGGAGGGTTGGGTTAAAATTGGTTGAATTACATGCTTCATTTTGAGGTTGGGTAGGATTAAATGAATCAATGTTATGATAAAATGATTAGAAAGATTCTTTAATAGTTGTTTGAGGTGTTTCAAATTGATTCATAAGAAAGTCTTGCCTTTTTTCTTGGCCTAAGGCTTATTCTAAAGTTTTAGGGGAAAAGATTCAAAATTCATATTGAAGGGGAGCTTTAAGAGTAGTAACAAATAATTTTAAAATAGTATCATCATTCATGTTATGGTCTTTTTTGTGAGATAGATAATAATATATTTCAATGAAAGTGTGAGCATATTCATTAGGAATTTACTTGACATTGATGAAATTCCTAAGGTAGTTTTTAGGAAGATCATCATGTTGAAATTCCTTCACTAGAGCATTAAATAAATCCTCTAGTTATGAGATGGAATATATAGGAAGTTTGTTATACCATTCAAGTACATCACCAAAAGGTTTTGGATAAGAGATTGGTGGTATCAAAAGTGTTATTTTGGACCCATTCCATATAGATATTATGAAAAGACTTAAAAAAGATAGTAGAGTCTTTAATCCCATCATATGTGATAGTTGGAGAAATGTTTCCAATATCTATGGATTAAATGAATGGATATAAAGGTTAATTTTGAAGATATTTAAGATTTTTATTATGAAAATTAGGTTGAGGGATGATATCCCATTAGTATCTCTAAGAGGATGAGGGACAAAATTTTGATTTAGCTAATACATGATGACTTAAGGTGGTTGACTAGTCATGTGTAGTAAATTTTGTTGCATTTGCATAATTTGGGATGATTAATTATTTGCATGATGTTCATTTATTAAATTATTTGTGCAATAATTTGAGTTGTTCTGATTTGTGACTTAGTATTTGAAAGTGGGGTGTCAGTGTTGTTAGAAGGGGGATTATCAGTGTTAGTGGGAGGAGGGGTATTGGGTGTAGGATTCCCAACATTGGTATTGGGAGGAGGACTAGGATGAAGTACCTCAACTATATGACATTATGTAGTGATTATTTTGGATTAAGAAAATATGAAAGAATAAATTTAATAGTTTCATTTGAAGTAATAAAATAAGTGAGATTATGATCTAAATATTTAATTATGCAATGTTATAGACTAAGTAAAGGCTAAAAATATGACATAATTATAAAATAAGACTAGATAACCACATAAAAATATCAACCAAGGTGTATAGAGTCAATAGGGTTCACTGTGTATTGTTTAGATACAAGGACATCAAATGAAGATAGAATTAGATAAATATAGAATAGGGTCAACCCAAAGGTACTAAGTTGATTAGGTTGACTTAGTATTGTTTTGAAGTAGGGCTCTGAATGAAGACAAAGTTGGATAATAAGGAACAAGGTCATCCCAGAGATACTAAGTCAACTATGTCAACTGTCTACTGTACACATAAAAGGTGGATTAGTTAGTGAGAGAATATTGTCGACATAGAGGACAATGTTATGAAAACTATAAAGATTATTTCTAATCATATGAAAGAAAACATACAAGTAATCGAATCAATATGGTTGGTCTAATTAGAACACATAACACAAATCTTACCAACATTAGCTAGTGTAAGTTTTACAATACAAAATAAATGATCAGAGAGTAAATAAAAACTTGAAATTAAAAGCTAGCTAGGTGGTAATTCCTAAGTATTTTTAACTTATAATAATGCTTTTAATTAATGTGATAAATATTTGGCTATAAGAAGGAACTAAAAATAAATCTAAGGCTAGTTTCAAGTAGTTTAAGCTGAAATAGATATATATTGGTGATGGTAATGGCTTGGTATTGGTGACTACCTCCTCACTTCACAATCTTAAAATGATAACGTTGTCAGGTGATTTTATAATACATGCCATTAGCCACATATTTATACTTGGCTAGAAAACCAAGTTGGCTTCCCCCTTGGTGATGAAATCCAAGCAACTAGGCCTCGAAAAGATAAGTGTTTAAATACATTTTGAATGTTAAGTAGTTTGGTAGTCTATGAAAAATAGTAAAATAGTGTAACTAGAATGGTAATTTGAAAAAACAACTATCTAGAACATGTGAGTTACTTTAAGCATGAAAACAACTGAAAATGAAATGTGAATTAAGTACGAGTAAATAGTTGTTAATTCCTTGATTAAAAATAGTGCATAGTTGGCTCAAGAGACACTATATGAAAATAATACATAACATAGTCAATCGGGTTGCTAATATTCTATATAATAAAGGTCTTTATGAATAGAGTCAAATAGGTTGACTATGTCTCTGAAGATAGAAGATAGACTTTAGACCTAAGTAAACTAGGTCGACTTAGTTAGCTATAAGGTTGTAGTTTTTAAGATTGCTAACTTTTGAAAAACAAAATTGAAAGAAATAATAAAATGATAGAGAAGGGAAAGAGAGGAACCTTGGTGGGATTGAATATGGTTAAGATTAAATTTTTTAATGTTATGATTCTTAAATATTGATTTTAAGTTTTATCAACTTAGTCGACTAGCTTGACATAGTTTTTAGAACCCTGTATGCTAAAAATAAATATTATAAACTAATTTAACTAGGTCAAATTAGTTGGTAGAACTTGACTAACAAAAATAAATACTACAAACTAATTCGACTAGGTTGATTTAGTTGGTAGAACCTGACTGCTAAAAATAAGCACTAAAACTAGAGTTGACTAGGTCAACCTTGTTGGTAGAATCTGACTAAATAAGAATACTATGTCGATAAGATAGATCTAGCTACCTATATTTGATGAATACTTACACAAACATAATATAGTTTATTTGATATGACTGTGTGTTAAACTTGCACATAGATTGTTATAACTATACCTATAGTTTTGATTTAATACTATAAATATGGAAAAATATAATAAAATGATAGAAATGATAGCATGAAAGAAAACCTACAAGGGTTAGATTCATGTCAGGTTCACTAGAATCTATGTAGTGAGAAATAAAATAGATCTATAAATAAATCTTAGCTTAGACAAGATAAATCCTACTTAAACTTATGATTGTGGATACATTATATATTCAGGGTCATGATCAAGATGGATCCACTAGACCTAGCCAAGGGATCTCTTACCACAATAATATCACTAGGAAGGATTTCAAAGCCTGTAGTCAAGAAAAAATATGTAATAACCCTAATTAGGTCCTATTTTTTCATATTCACTAGACTAATAAAAATTAAAGTGAAAGTCTACTCTAGTGCTCTCCAAATCTTATGTCACAAAGTGGGGGTAATAAACATTAGTAAATATGCATAGAATACATATACTCACGTCAATGTATACAAAATATTAATACATGGAAGAGAAGTACAAATGCATATCTATATACTCTTATAAAGGAAGAATAAAGTTAGGAATACTTACCTTTGAATACGAACTCATCAAGCCTTAATCTCTCCCTTGGCCAAGGTGATTCATAAGAGGTTATTTTGATATGTAGGGATGACAAGGATAAATTATCTCTAGGCTACATAATCTATCAATGCATTTAAAAGTCTTCTCCAGAAGATAAGATCCGTATCTCCAAAGAAAGTATGAAACCTTAAGCTTGATATTAAAGTAGAATGGTGGATAAGTAGATGTGCAATATATCTTACTTCTTCTCTTATTTTTCTTAATAAATGATATAAATGGATGTGTTTATATCATTAAATCTAACCCTAAACCTTTCCAAAATTTTATCTGATAGAGTCAACCCAATTGATTCTATATTGTTAATTGATAATAACAAGTATAAATTAAAATACTAATTCAGCCCAGTCGACTCTATATTGTAAACTATAAAAAGTGTTTTAGGCTTAGGAAGGGCTAATGAAGGTATAAAATGACTAGAAGAGGGTGAAAGAGAGGAGAGAAGGCTTAGGTAAGTACACATGAGATGATTTTACTGATAACAAGTAGTTGGAAAAATGGTAAAATGATACAAAGCCACAACAATCTTATGAATCACCAATTCCCTGCCACTTGTTTACTAGTGTACCCTTTAAGGCAACACTTAGAGAGATTAAAAATCAATAGATTCCTAAAATATATAAAGTGTTAGTAAGTGGTAAATTTTATAAAAATATTATGTATATACAAGACCTACCCTATATTTTAGAAGCTATGATGGAACTCTGCTTCATTGTTTATCTTTGGTAGAATCTATATTATCTTTAAGAGAAGTTCATGAAAGAGTGTGTGGGACCCACACCAGTGTGGTCATCCTTGCCAAGAAATAACTACACACTAGTTATTACTAACTAACTATGGAAATAAACACAATTGTTTATGTGAATAAGTGTGTAAAGTGTTAGAATCATGCTAATATAATTAATGCTCTAGCCAAAATGCTCAAACCAGTGACCACACCATGACTATTCTCAATATGGGGACTCAACCTTATAGGAAAGATAAATCCTACATACTCAGATGACCATAAACATGCCCTTAATATTATTTAATATTCCACTAAGTGCATGGAAGCCATTTCCCTCACTTACATAATTGGTAAGCAAATATCCAAATTCATATTTAACCATCTCATTTGCCTCTATGGTATACCCTATGACATTATATCTAATAATGGTGGATCATTTAAAAAAATATGTGAAAACACTTTGTACCCAATACTATATCAAACAACACTTTTCCACCACCTACTACTTGTAAGGCAATATCCAAGCTAAGGTTCATAACAAAACCATTGTCAAAATTCTAAATAATATTGTCAATGATGCTAGTCATAGTTGGCATTTGCACTTATTTAACATCCTCTGGGCCTACTAAAACACTTTTTGTACACCAATAGAAGCTATCCCATATTACCTTATTTACATCATTAAGGCCATTCTTCCTATCAATGTTGAGTTGCCTTCTCTCTAGATTTCACTACAACACATCATTGATGATGAGGAATACAAAGTATCTTGCTTGTAAGAGCTAGAATTACTAGATATAAAGTACATGGCCACCTTGAACAACCTTCAATATTACCAAAACAAATTACATGGCTAATACATTCAACACATCAAGCATAGAGAATTTTAGCTTGGTGACCTTGTATTAAAGTAAAATTATAAGAATGTCAATGCCAAAACCAAGAAGGGAATGTTTTAACCTAACTAGTTAGGGCCTTATGTGGTTATTGATAACTATGGTTCTAGAGCATATAGGCTCGCAACACCAGAAGGAGATGAAATTGATGAGTCATGAACATAATTCACCTCAAATATTTTTATGGTTGAGGGAATAAAATTATTATCTACAAGAATTATTTAAATTATGCCATAATATATCATTCTTCACATCATACCGTACCCTATACCTTTCCCCACCATACCTTAGCTTTTTTACAATCAATTATTTTTACCTACCATTATCACTTTTGGCCTTAGTTCCAATTCATTTTTCCTTCAAGCACATTCAGTGGTTAATGTTAGATGTAGTTCCATTAGTTTATTCAGATTCAAACTTTTGAATGGTTTTATGAAAGTAGTATGATAGTGGTCCTGGAAATTACATCCTTCATTTATTGTTACATTATATTTCATTACTCATGATACTAATTATAACCACCTTTGGGAAAATTATTATCACTAACCCTTGACATTGTTTCCTAATTATAAATGCCTTTAGAAAATTAGGAGCAACCCCTTTACCATGCATTGTCACTTTACCTTGACATCACTATGCCATACCTTTCCATTTTTCTATTCCTAAACTTGTTGGTACTTAGTTAGATGCCTTGTTATAGGTGGAACTACTATGACTTGAGGCCCTCAGGGACTATATATGAAACACTCAATTTATATTGAGGTTAGCTAAATTACCCCTTTTCTATGCTCTTGCTATTTTATGAGCATTTTTTTAGTCCACGTTCTCACCATTTTGTATCTCATAATACTCAATTGAGTTGAGATACCATAACCCAAAATAATAGAAACATTTCTCAACTTTCGTAAATGTAGGTAGAACTACAATAGCTTGAGGTTCTTTTGACTATGTAGGTAGCATTCAGTGTTTTTGGAGGTCAACTTGGCAAACCTTGTTTGAACGCTCTTTCCATTTTGTAAAAAATTTAAGTTTGAATGTTCTTGGAATTTTACAAGTTATGAAATTTTATATCTCATAATCCTCCATTTATTTGAGATACCAAAACCCAAAATAATAGAAACATTTATCAACTTTCATCAATGTAGGGGGAACTACAATGGCTTGAGGTTCTTTTGGTCTATGTAGACAATACTCAGTATTTTTTGAGGTTAGCTTGGCCACCCTTGTTTGAATGCTTTCACCATTTTACAAAAAATTTAAGTTTGAATGCTCTCACCATTTTTTGAGAACCATAATCCATGCTCTCATCATTTTATGAGTTGGACTATTTTATATCTCATAATCCTCCATTGAATTGAGATGCCTAGAAATTCCAAACATAATTGAAATAATTTCAAAACCCCTAAACATTTTAAAATACCTAAGAAAATCTTAAAAATAAAAAAATCATGAAAATTGGCTTAGAATTTCCATGTAAAATATAAATCCTTCAAAATTTTATAAGATGGGATTTTTTACCTATCTAGCTTTATTTCTAAACCAACGTTACCATTTTCCTCCTATTTTTGGGAAAACTATATTGGCCTGAGGTCCACATAGACTTTGTGGGAAACACTTGGATACATGGGGTATCTCAGGTTAGCTCGACCATGATGAATTATTTACATTAAGGATTTTGGGCCCTATAGTTATTTCATAAGTAATCACTTATCCTTTAGTTTCCCCATCCTTATTGTTTTCTTATGCTCTCATCATTTTGTGAGCAATTTTTGTTTGAATGCTCTCACTGTTTTGAGAGCAACTTAGCCAATACTCTTACCATTTTATGAGAAAACTTAGCCAATGCTCTCACTATTTTGCAATCTCATTTTCATCCAAATACTTAGATGTAGTAAACACTTTGAATTACTAATTCAATACATTAGTGGATACTCATCTTTTTGTCTTTTAGTGTATTTGTAGCCTAAACCATGCTCTTACACTTACATTGATTTTATCTATTTTATGCTTTCATGATTGTGGACATCATCCCCCTCTTTTCCTATGCACTCATCATTTTATAAGATCATTCCAATATTACTATATAATCATCTTCTTTTTTTATCATTAATTTTCTTCTCCATATAATGTGAGAACTACATTTGGCCTAAAGTTAATGTTAGACCTAGTGTCCATAAGACTATGTAGGCAACATCCAATTGCCTAGTGCATCTAGAGTTAGATTGGCTACCCCTTCATATTTCTTCTATTCCCACCATTTGTGTTTGTGTTATTTTCCCTTATATCCTAGGGGTAATATTTGTCATCTTGTTTGTGTTGTTGCTCCCTATCACCTAGGGTCAACCTTTTATCATCGTACCCTTTATCATTTTTAACCTATATCCTAGGGGTAACCTTTTGCCATTTGTTCTTGTGTTGTTTTACCTGTTTCAATTCTACCTAGCCTATGGGTAACCCTATCACCAAGCATAAAAAATCTTTACAAATGTATGAATAATTTATTTCTTGTATTTTGTTTATTACTAACATGGTGTTGAGGTTAAAATACCCCCATTTCTAGAAAATGGGGACCCTTATTTTAAATTTTGAAAATTTGTGATTTAAATTAAAAATTCATGTGATCAAAGTACCATTAGAGTGTTTTACACAATATATTTATTTGAAGATCATCTAAACCATGGTTAAATTTACATATTTACACATGATTCTAGTTTGATCTTGTCTAAATTTTCTAACATTGGATCTTTGTGTTTTAGGTTAAAAGTTTAATGGAGTCCCTTTTGGATAAACAATGTGTAGGGTTTTGTACTTTAATGATTGATTAAACCTTTGATTAATATTTTTGACCCTTAATTGTCTAATTGAATCTATGTCTAAATCATGTAAAAACCTTAGTCTAAAATATTTTTATCCTGGGTCTTTTAAAATTAGATTCAAATTTACATAGGTCATTTTTATTTGAATTTACATAGGAATGTTCTTTTTTAATTTTAGACTTAGCTTATATTTTATCTTAAGGTTTTACTCATGTTTTTTTTAAAACATGAATAAAACCTTAGGCTAAGACTTTATCCTAAGTCCCTTTTTTTTCCCAAAAACTTTAGGCTAAGTTGATTTTATTAATTCTAGGGCCCCTTTTATTATGTTTTAAAACTTAGCTTAAAGACTTTAGCATAAAACTTTATTCATATTTTTTATTACAAGTAAAAAACCCTTAGTATAAAGATTTAGCTTAATTTTTATATAATTCCCAAGATCTAACTTAATTATCTTCATTTTCCATAGGAACCAATCATGCCTAACCTAACGGATTAAAATCCAATAGTACACGTTTGCTCATTTGGAGATGATCTAATGATATGAGATCAAGATTTGAAATGTCAAAGGTCCTAAAATCTCTGTGAGAGTGACAAGTGATACCATATTAGTGGGTAGTCCATAGATCTAATGATATGTGATAGAGTCAACATGTCAATAGACATGTGGAAGGATCCAAGAAAGACAAGTGTCACCATCTCGATGGGCAATTTGAAGATCCAATAGCACATGATAGAGTCAACATGTCAATAGACATGTGGAGGGATCCAAGAAAGACAAGTGGTACCATCTTAGGTGTTGGAGTCATACATCAATATTTCATAGGCCCTTCCATAAGTTATTAAGTCAATAATCCTATGATGAAGTGTGGAGATGATGTGTGTCATAATTGTAGCCCAAGGTTAAAGCTCAAATGCTATACAAAGATTGATGGAGCATATTTGATCTATATAATCTTGATCAATGGTGTGAGATCAATGCATAAATTTAAATGAAACTTAGAATGAATGTGGTGATGATGCATGTCATAACTATGGTGAATGGAATAAATATCAGCCAATAGAGTTCAACCTTTTGAATCTTGATTAATGATGCGAGGCAGGGTGGAATTTTGAATGGACCCAAAGTGAAATAAAAACTACCAAGTGATAAAATCTCATGAGCTTCATGAATAAATAAATGATCCATAGTAAAATTTAAGGATAAAGACTCCAAAGAAACTAATGGCGTTGAACTTCCTAGTTGAGATCAATGAACTGCATTGATTCATGTAAGCAGATCTAATGGTCCAAGCTGAGATAGAATTTTCAAAGGGCTCAAAACCAATAAGTGACATGTGTCCAAAGGAAACAAAGGTCATGTTTTGTGATCAAATTAATAGGTCAACATAGGCATTACCACATAGACATGACATGTTGGATTTCAAGGTCCTATAGACTTGAAACCACTTGAATTATACTTGTTCTAGACCAATAAAGATAATAGAATTGAAACAAAGCCATGAAGATAAAGGATAAAAGGAAAAGACTAAAGTTGTAGAGAGTCTCAAAGTTAATTAAGTTGACATAGAAGACCTTGTAAATCATTCTAAGGGAATATTATATTATGTAAAATTAGGATTAGTATGGAACATATATGGCTTTTAAGTCAGTCACAGTTAAATAGTGTCATTGGTCCTAAATTATTTGTAAAAGGATACTTGTCTATGACACTTGTCCTGTTGCAATTTGAGAAAGATTGACCAACATATTTCATGAATTATCTATATAAAAGAGGTATTTCCAATTGTAAAAAGGGGGGGGGGAGTTCGTAGAGGAAAAATTACTTTGTAAACTTGGAGCAAGCAGTACAAGCAAGGAATTTTGAAAGTTTTGTCCAATATTTGTCTATGTGCTTATTATCATGGTTGCTTCCTCAGTTATCTGGTTTGATATTCAGATTTGAATTTTTTTTATTGATCTTAGATGTGCATATTTAAATGTAGAGTTGCTAATTTGGGATAATATTGGATTAGTTAAAAGTTCTTAGGTTTACTTCACTTTATTTTATCTTCTTGCATCTAGGCTAATGCTATTTTCTTGTAGGGGTAAAATTCCTAAAGTAAATCTTGTTCTTATTTGAATCTTTTCATACTTTTCTTAGATGTTTGCCTAATGTGTGAAAAGATTTGAGCTTATGCTAATTCATGTTACACATTGATTAAATGCATATCTGGATGAAATCTAAACTTTATCATAATGTCTAGGTGGAAGATAAAAAACACCTCCTTTTTACCCTACCCTCCCTTTTTCTCCTTTTTTACCAATTCACTTTAGTTTAGCTTGTCATTGTAAATATCCATGTTATTTTAGGGTTTATAATTTATATTTTAGACATCATTCATTGGAATTAGTTCAAATAAATTTCATATTCACAAATTTTTAGGACCATAGTTGCTCCAAACAACCATTTACATGTTCATTTTATGAAACCATCATTTAGCTTGGCCGCTACTCCACCACAGATCTTGGGAAGACCATAACCAATAAATCATGCAATGGATTCTTTGGATTCAAAAATGAGAAGTGATTTTTAAACATGATATGTTGACCTAGTGATACACATTTAGGAATCAAAAATTTTGGTGCTAGAAGGAGGACCAAGCTAAAGCTTTATAAATTTGAAATATCTTTGCTAATTTTAGTTTTACTATTCAAAGGTTGATGTATTCTTTGCCCATTTGTGTTTATTTTAGCATATTTGTGTAAATATCATTAATATTGATGGTTTTAGACCAATCTTTGTGCTTATTTAGACAAAGATAGATGTTCTTTGAAGATCCATGAGTAATTATGGTAAAGGTAGCTTGAGATCTATGAATCCAACAAGTTTGAGGTTAGTAATAGTTATTTTATTCTAATGTTGATAGATCCTTTGTAAATTTGAGTTTATTTAAACTTAAATGTGTAAATATCATTCATATTCATGTATTTAGACATATCTTTGATCTAATTTAGTTAAAGATTAATGTTCTTTTTATATATTTGTGTAAAATTTTCTTAATGTGAAAGTCTGATCACTATCCTTTATAAAGATAAGTCTTACACACTCTATTTCAAATAGGGTTCAAAGATTTTACAAGCTGGAGCTACCATAAGTAATATCCTCATATATGTATGGCATTATTAGGTGGATCTTCTATCAATGTGCTTAGACATATACATGACTTACCAAGAAATATTGAAAGGTAGTTTCCTTCTTTTAGTCCTAATAATGTTGTCACACTTGAAGAACACATTAAATATTTCAAAGCTTCTTTGAGATTGCTAAATATTATTCATGAAGATGTAACATGTAGACAATTTCCATTTAATTTCAAATATGTTTCATATAAATGGTTCCTTAATCTTCCATAAAATTATATCACTAATTGGAATGATTTTAATAGGATCTTCATTGACCAATTTGGCAAAATAATTAATCCATACATTCTATATTAGTAATTCACCACTATTAAGAGAGATTATAATGAGACCATTAGAGCCTTTAAATTTGTATTCTATAATATGTTCAGTAGAACCATAACCCCTTATAAACCTGATGAGGCTTTAGCCTTAGAGATTTACAAGGATGCTTTAGATTCCATGACTTTTGTGTTTCTTAAAAGGTTTGTTGGATTCATAAACACCTTGGCCTTGGCCTATAATTAAGCTATTATAATTAGTGATCAAATGCAACCTCAAAGTTAGATTGCATATGCTATCCCAAATATAAATCCTAGTTTACTTTCATTGAATGTCATTCCTTATGCCAATCAAAATGTGCTTGCCTTAAATTAGACACTAGTCTTGAACCAATTACCCTTAAACCATGCCTATCTTGGCCAAAATTTAGAGTTATTAAAAAATTATAAAAATGTATTTCATCCATAAGAACAAAGAGTTTTAATGCCACCCACTAGTAAAAACAATCAAGTTCCTAACTTAGAAGCACCAAAGAATGAGAATAAATCCATAGTTGAGATGGTTCAAAAATTGAGAACTATTTTCCTTCAGTTGAAAAACCAAGTTGGAAATTTTGAGGAAAACTTCAAAAGAAATTATGCTTCTCAAAGGTTAAATAAGCCTACAAATAGGTTTCATGATAACAACAACAATAGGTCATCTGAGGACATACATGAAATGAATCTTTATGATATGGGTCTAACTTATCATTGTAATGTCTTTAAGGAATATAAAAATGAAAAGGATACATCTAAACCTATGTTTAATCAAGACAATATTGTAGGGACATCTAGTTGTACAAGGACATCTAAATCCTTCATGGTACAGGCTTTTACTTTTCCATTCAAAGAAGAAAATAAACCTAAAGTGCTCTATAAGAAGGAATAATTGTTCAAGATGAGCAACCCCATGAACAAGGTCAGATACAAGTTGACATCTCTTCAAAAGATAGCTATGAAGACAATTCATATGAGTTCATTGCTGAAATAGAGAGTACTCCTAAAGAATATTATTATTGGCAACATTTATACTAGAATTTTTTGAAATAAATTGAGGTATTCCAAGATAACAATGTCATTTTGGAGATCCCAAAATAAGATTAGGTGGGACTTGATTAGGTAGAAGAGATGCCATTCTTCACAGAGGATGAAGATGAAGTAAGTATAGCAGATCATGGATTTCCATATAAACCCATAAAAAAGTTGGAATAATGTGATCAACATGATCCAAATGGTAAGTTTACAAATAAATTTCATGCCCTTTTGGTTGATCATGATGAATTAGCCTTTCAGGATGACTTGTAAAGTTTTGATGCCAAGATTGGTAGTCCATCTCCACTCTAAGCCAAACTTAATGAAGACATCAATATAAGAATACTAGATGAGATGCCATCATTGAATAAGGATGATATAAGTCACTATCAATCTATGAATGAAGAATAATTAACACTCTTGATGCAAGACATAAAGATTTGGGAAGAATATGATTGGGTTTTGGATCCATATCTTCAATCCATGTGCTTGAAAATGGATATGAGAAATTAAGATACATCATATAGAAGACATGAGCATAAAAGTGCTCCTATCCACAAGAAGGTACCATTAAATGAAATCAATCACATTTATGCTCATGTATTCTATTCTATCCCAAGGTTTTAGTCATGTTTTTTCATGTTTTTTAAAAACAAGAATAAAACTTTATGCTAAGACTTTATCCTAAGTCCCTTATGTTTCTTGAAAACTTTAGGCTAAGTGGATTTTATTAATCATAGGGTTCATTTTATTATGTTTAAAACTAGGTTAAAGATTTTAGAATAAAACTTTATTCGTATTTATTAATACAAATAAAAAACCCTTAGTATAAGACTTTAGCTTAAATTTTATATATTTCTCAAGCTTTGAAGTATTTATCTTCATTTTATGCAGGAACCAATCATGCACAATATGGCAGATCAAAATTTGATGATACACACTTACTCACTCTGAGATGATCTAACAAAGAGAGATCAAGATTTGAAATGTCAAAGGCCTTATAGCTCCTTAAGAGTTAAAATTGTCACTATATCGATGGGCAATCTAAATATCTAATGGTATGTGATATAGTCAACATGTCAATAGACCTATAGAGGGATCCAAAAATGACAAGTATCACCATCTCAGTGGGTAGTTCAAAGATCCAAAAACACATGATAGATTCAACATGTCAATAAATATGTGGAGGGATATAAGAATGATAAGTGGCACCATCTTAGTGCTTAGGTGGTAGATCAACAGTTCACGGGCCCTTCTATAAGTCAATAAGTCAACAAGCCTATGAGTAAGCATGGATATGATGTGTGTCATAACCATATCCCAAGGTTAAATTTTGAATGTTATATAGATATTAGTGGAGTGCATTTGATCCATGTGATCTTGATCAATGGTGTAAGATCAATGTTGAAATTTCAATGAAACTCATAATGAATGTGGTGATGATACATGTCATAACCACGGTGAATGGAACAAAGATCGACTAATAGAATTCAACCTCTTGGTTCTTAATCAATGGTGGAAAATAGGGTGGAATTTTCAAATGACCTAGAGTGAATGAAAAACTACCATATGGTAAAGTCTTATGAGCTTCATGAATAAATTGACAGTCCAAAGTAAAGAATAGGGCTAAAGACTCCAAAGTAGCCAATGGCATTAAACTTCTTAGCTTGAGATCAAAGAACCACATTGATCCATGCAAGTAGATTGAATGGTGTGAGTTGAGATATAATTTTTAAAGGGTTCAGAACCAATAAGGAAGTGGCATGTGTCTAAAGGTAATTGAGGTCATGTTTTGAGATCAAATGAATAACTCAGCATGGGCATTGCCACATAGACATGTCACATTGGATTGAAAGGACCTATGGACCTAAAAGAACTTAAAGTATACTTTTTTTGGACCATTAAAGATCATAAAATTGAAACAAAGCCATGAATATCAAGGATAAAAGGAAAATACTGAAATTGTAAAGAGTCTCAAAGTCAATTAAGTTGACATAGTAGATTCTTTTGAAAAAGATCCTGTAAATCATTCGAAGGAAATATTATATTATATAAAAGTGAGAGAAATATGGAACATATATGGATTTTAGGTTAGTCACAGTTAAACAATGTCATTGGTCCTAAAGCATTTTTAAATGGATACTTGTCTATGAGACTTGTCTAGTTACATGTTGATAAGGAATCACTAATATATCTCATGAATTGTCCATATAAAGGAGGTATTTCCAATTGTAAAAATGGGGGGGGGGGGGGGAGGGATATTTTAGAACCAAAATTAATTTTTAAACTTGGATCCAAAGTACAAGCAAGGAATTATAAAAAAAAATTCCAATATTTTTCCATGTGCTTTCTATCATGGTTGCTTCTTTGGTTATCTGGTTTGATATTCAGATTTGAATTGTTTTTATGGATCTTAGATGTGCATATTTAAATGTAGAGTTGCTAATTTGGGCTAATGTTTTATTAGTTGAAAGTTCTTAGGTTTACTTTGCTTTCTTTGTTATTCTTGCATATGAGCTAATGTTATTTGCTTGCAAGGGTAAAATTATTAAAGTAAATCTTACTCCTATTTGCATCTTTTCATACTTTCTTTAGATGTTTGGCTAATGTGTGGTAGTTTTTGATCTTGTGTTACTTAATGTTGCATATTGATTAAATGCATGGCTAGATGAAATCCAAACTTTTTCATAATGTCTGGGTGGAAGATCAGAAGCACCTCCTTGCTACCCTACCCTCCCTTTTGCTCCTTTTTTACCAATTCACTTTAGTTTAGCTTGTCATTGTAAATATCCATGTTAGCTTAGGGTTTAAACTTTAGCTTTTGGTCATCTTTCATTAGACTTAGTTTAGATCACTTTCATCTTCACAAAGTTTTAGGACCATGGTTGCTCCCAACAACCATTTACATGTTCATTTTGTGAAATAGTCATTTAGCTTAGCTACTACTACACCATAGATCTCAAGAAGATCACAACAACTCATGCAATGGATTATTTGGATCTAAAATGAGAAGTGTTTCTTAAACACTATATGTTAACCTAGTGATACATATTTAGGCATCAATAATTTTGGTGCTAGGAGGGCCAAGCTAAAGCTTTGTAAATTTAAAATATCTTTACTAATTTTAGTAAATTCTATTCAAAGGTTGATGTATTCTTTGCGTATTTTTTTAAAGATCATTGATCTTAATGGTTTTACACCAGTCTTTGTGCTTATTTAGACAAAGATAGATGTTCTTTGAAGATCCATGAGTAATTATGGTAAAGGTATCTTGAGATCTATGAATCCAAAAATTTTGAAGTTAGTAATAGCTATAAAGATCATTCATATTTTCATATTTGGACATATCTTTGAGCTAATTTATTTAAATATTGATGTTCTTTGTGGTTCTTTTTACATATTTGTGTAACAAAATTTTCTTAATGTGTAAGTTTGATCACTATTATTCATAAAGATAAGACTTACACATTAAATTTCAAATAGGGTTCAAAGATTTTACATGTTGGAACTACCACAAGTAAGATCCTCATCTAGGTATGACATGGTTAGGTGGATCTTATATCAATATTATTGGCTAGGTACATGACTTACCAAGAAATATTAAAAAGTATTTGCCTTCTTTTAGTCCTAATAATGCTATCACAACTGAAGAGCACATTAAATCTTTCAAAATTGCTTTGAGATTGCTAATTATTGTTCATGAAGATGTAACATGTAGACTATTTCCATTTTATTTCAAAGATGATACATATGAATGGTTCCTCAATCTTCTAGAAAATTATATCACTAGTTGGAATGATTTTAATACGATCTTGATTGACCAATTTAGAAAAATCATTAGTCCATGTATTATGTATCATCAATTCGCCATTGTTAAGAGAGATTTTAATAAGACCATTAAAGCCTTTAATGATATATTTTAGAATATATTCAGTAGAACCATATCCCCTTATAGACCTGATGAGGATTTAACCATAGAGATTTACAAGGATGCTTTGGATCCCATGACTTTTCTATTTCTTTAAAGGTCTATTGGAGTCATAAACACCTTGGCCTTGGCGTATTTTGATGTTGTAATAATAAGTGATTAAATGCAACCTCAAGGTCATCTTGCATATGTTATCCCAAATATTAATCCCAATTTACTTGCACTAACTATTGAATGTCATTCCTAATTCCAATCATAATTTTCTTGCCTTAAATTGGACACCAGTCTTGAACTAATTGCCCTTAAACCATACCCATCCTAGCCAAAATCTAGAGTTCTTAAACAATGTTAAAAATAGATTTCATCCATAGGAAAAAAGAGATTTAATTCCACCCACTAGTAATAATAATAATCAATTTCCTAACTTAGAAGCACCAAAGAATTAGAGTGAATCCATACTTGAGATGGTTAAAAAGTTGAGCATTGATTTCCTTCAGTTCAAAAAACTAGTCAGCAATTTTGGGGAAAACACTAACAAAAACTATGCTTCTCAAAGGTTCAATATACCTATAAATAGGTTTCATGATAACAAGAACAATAGGTAATATGAGGATATACATGAAATGAATCTTTATGATATGGGTCTAGCTAATCATTATAATGTCTTTGAGGCATATCTAAATGAAAAGGATATATCTGAACCTGTGTTTAATCAAGACAATGTTATAGGGACATCTGGTTGTACAAAGACATCTAAATCCTTCATGGTATGCTTTTTATTTTCCATTCAAAGAATAAAATGAAACTGAAGATGATCTAGAAGAAGGAATATCCATTCAAGAAGAACAACCCCATGAACAAAGCTAGATAATTGTGAGGACAATTCATATGAGGTCATTGTTGAAAAAGAGAATACTCTTGAAGAAGATGATCATTGGAAACATTTATACTAGGATTTTTTGAAATAAATTTAGGTATTCCAAGATAACAATGTCATTCTAGAGATCCCAAAGCAAGATGAGGTGGGACTTGATTGGGTAGAAGACATGCCATTCTTTATAGAGGATGAAAATGAAGCAAGTGTAGCAAATTAGGGATTTCTATATAACCCCATCAAAAGGTTGGAAGCATGTGATCAACCTGATTCAATTAGTAAGGTTGAAAATGTATTTCATGCCATTTTAGTTTATCATGATGAATTAGCCTTTTAAGATGACTTGTAAATTTTTGATGCAAATATTGGTAGTTCATCTCCACCCCTAGCTTAACTTAATGAAGACATCAGTCTAAGAATGCTAGCTGAACTACCATCATTGAATAAAGATGATATAAGTCACTATAAATCTATGAATGAAGAAGAATTATCACTCTTAATTCAAGACAAGGATTTGAGAAGAAAATGATTGGGTTTTGGATCCATATCTTCAATCCATGTTCTTAAAAATGGAGATGGGGAATTAGATACATCATACAAAAGGCATGAGCATACGCATGCTATTATCCACAAGAAGGTACCATTGAATGGAATAAATCATGTTTCAAGGTTTTCTAGTAGTCTAAATAATTTTTCATTTGATTCTAGAGGTAAGTTCTTTATGAATTTAGTCTATGGATTTAGATTAGTTTCTTTCTTATTTCTTTTCCTGTCCCTTGTTTGTAAGTAGTGCTTGTAAATATTTGTTTTCTTACTATTTGTTTTGATTTATGTTTGGTGTGTTTGATTTATTTACCTTGTTCTTTGTTTTTAAATAAGTCATTTTGGACAACCCTCAGCTCAAATTTCACCTAATTACTCAAGAACTTCATAGTTTAAAATTACAGGTATGCCTTCTCAACATTGGTTAATCATGGATTATTGAAATGTGATCTTGATGTTATAGTTTGGGGAAACTAGAAAATACTAATGGATAGGAAAATTGTTCTTTGAGGTTATAAACCTTGTTTAGATCTAAGATTTATTCTAATAAGGATTTCACATGTGAGATGAAAGTTTGAATTATTGAAACACAATCATGTTTGCACTTAATAAACATTGTTTCCTAGGACAAAATTGCAATCAAGAATGATTTATGAAGATCAAATACTTGACCAAATCCCAAAACCTGGATAATGTAGTTTCTAACATTTTCTAAAAAGATAAATTAACTTGATATATATATATATATATATATATATATATATATATATATATATATATATATAAAAGATCTTATTAAAAAATTTAAAAGGCTTTCTGAGTAGAGGTGATTCTGGTAATCTCCATCAGGGCTATGGATGATTCATAAACTCTACACTAATTTAATTCACAAAAAAATTTTACCTTGGATACTTTTGTCATATCACATAATTTCCCAAAAACACTCAAAGAAATGAAATTGACTTTAACCTTTTTATACATATTTGTCTCAAACCTCTAAGTGCTCAATTTTTCATTAATATGTCATATTTGAATAACTATGTATTCAATAATGATTAATAAACAAGATTAATCAAAATTCAGAAAAAAAAATGTACAAATAAAATCAACTCAAGATAAACACTTGATAATGGAGTTCAATAATGCCTTCATCTTTGGGTTCGCCTATAGTATGAACTGATCCATTTCCTTTAAAAGTGATTAAATGACCAACCTTCAAAATTTTAAAATGGATACTCTAAGATTGCTTAAAAATTGGAAATAGACCTTTAGAAAGTCCTGGAACCCACAAACAGACCTTGCACCTTACTATCGTGAATACAATCTCACAATCCTATGGATTTTAGCTAAAAAGTCTAAAAAATAGACTTAAAAAATATTTTTAATAAAATTTTCATAGGAAATTCAACATATTTTTGACTTCATCTTAGAGTTTAGAACAACTCTCTAGTTTACTCCAAAGTTTGAAAAGATCTCTAAGTCTTTCAAAACTTAGGATATATTTAGGTTGGTCTCTATATTAGCCATTACACAATCTACAAATCTTCACTTTGAGGCATTAAAAAGTGCATCAAATGACCTTAAATATAGACACTCAGTATATGGATAGAATCATCTTTATCTCTAGCTCTTGGCTCTTGGCTCTTGGCTCTCGACTCTTTGACACTGGCTCTTGGCTCTTTGACTCTTGCTCTCAGCTCTAGCTTTTTGGTTTTGGCTTTGGCTCTGGATCTCGACTCTACCATGAGAGATTGGACACTTTGAAATGGATTCAATGAATTCCAATTTCAATTACCAATGATTTAAAAATAACCCCTCAACCCTTTATATACTTTTGGTAGGTCCACTTTTTTTGATTGAGGTGATTATCCACAATCTTTTTAAATAAATTTCATAATTATCCCATACCCAATTTTTATGGGATTTTAAATTGTCTATTTAAAATTGGGGGATAATTATTCCCCAATATTTGATGGAATATGTTTATCCCCATTTAATAAGGTAGTATTTACAAATTTTAATGACTTGGATCGAACCATATTGCCACATCACTTTATTGCCATGTCATCGGTTTTGACCATAACTTTGACTAGTCATAACTTGCACATATGGACTTCATTTTTTGAATTGTAAAATATTCTAGAAATCACTCAAAAAGTTATAAACCATGTAACTAGTTCATAAACATTACAAGATCATCAATTTTTTAGTTTTGACTAGTGTTGACCACTTTTTGACCTACTTTGACTAGTTGCATAAGGAGTAAATGAGCTCTATTTCTGGAGTTTCACATACCATCAAAAATATCTTGACAGGATATTCACAATGGTATACATTTTGGCCTAATTTAGGACATTATCTAAGTTGACCTCTAGATCAATCTTTCCCACTAGGAGGGATTTTGATCTACCAAAAGTTGGTACCCAACTTGATCCTCTAAAATGCTAGTTAATTATGAAGAATTATGATAGGTTTTTATTGGTCTACTCAGGTTCTGTAACTGTGCCTATAATGCTTGGAATAATTGACTGATCACATCTTCCACAATCCCTCTACTATTCCACAACCATCAATATCCTCTACATATAACTAGGATGTGATGACTTCCTCTACTGTACAGCTACACAAATAAACCTGGTGATGTTTTTTATTGCACGACCTCAATGAGCCTCTACATAGAAGTCTAGTGATCTCCTCTACTACCACTAAATGGTCTTTTACAACATATCAAGTTTATAATCCAAATCATAGCATATATATAATAGTTTAAAAATATGATTCATAACTCAAAACTGTGAAAGGCCTAAACAAGGCATAAGCTATACTAAATCCTACAACTACTAATAAGATCATGATATCTCAAACTGTTTGCCCATTGTCACATCCTGTAAGCAATGAACTACCAAATAGTAAAACTACATATTGGTTATCAATATATCAATAAATTTATCAATATAAAAAATATAATATTGGTTATGACCATGTCACAATACATTACCCAAATGGGTCTTATCAATACATCTAATCACACACATGCCATAAATATTTGCATTCCAAAATAGCAATTATTCTAAAATAAGTACTGTAAGAAAGCTGAATCCTACCTAATAACTTGTGTAACTACTATCAAATCTCCTAAGATGATTTATGAGTTAAATTCCTTAGTAATTTAATAGGAAACTAATAAAGCTAATACTAGAGATTCCAAAAATAGAGATTTCTAAAACAAAAGTGTGAGAATTAAAAACTTTGCATGATAAACCTATCTCAAAGTGTTCCCACTATAGTATTTCCAAAATGCATATATCAAAACATGGGTAAATGTCCTTTGTCAACATATAAAAGGGATCCCAAAAATTGATTTATAACATAAATGCATTAACAATCCACTAATCATGACAACATGAAATTAAGAAACTATTTACTAACCCTCTTTATCAGATTCTCCTATTTAGGGTGTTTAATTTCCTTAGTAGATTTATTGACATCTACATGGTTTAATTTAGGATTAAATTCTTTATTTACATTATCAATAGGTTTATAGACCATCTTTTTCTTACCATTATCAGGATGGTGGGATGGTTAAAGTTTCCAACACTTTTCAACCTGATGTCCACTCACATGACAATGAGTGAAAACATATCTCTTCTTAGGTGAGGTCACCCATTTTCCATTTCTAAATTTTCTAGTATCAGAATGGTTTTTAACACCTACAAGTTGCTTAAACAAAGCTTGTCTTTTCCAAAAATATGCAACACAATGGTTATTCAGTCTACAAAATGTGCAAAGGAAAAGAATGCAACATCTTTTGAATATTAAAACCAAAATTCTTAAATGGTAGAAGTGAATCAAAATTCTTAGAAGTCACATTCCTATTGGTGAATTTTCTAGTGTAAGAATGATGATGTAGAATCTCAATACCTCTTTTACCTAATTTATTACACCACTCATCATTCCTTTGCAGGGAAGAATTTTGCTTTGCTAGTAGCCTTGGACATTGGCTATCAGAAGCTTTTCCTCTTTCAGCAATGGAGAAAATCTCTCCAATATCCACTTTCTCACTAGCACAAACCAATCCTACATGGTGAGATATATGCTCTACCTCTATTGGGTTAGAAATGCCTTGGCCATTCTTACCAAGGCCCTTTCCATAAAATCTCATTTTCAATAATAGTTTAGATCTAATGCCCTTAGTGTGTTTCTCAAAAGCAATATCTAAAACTAAATGAAATGAATTACCAGATGAACAACTTACATTTCACTCATTAGTCATAGTTCTTTCATCTACAGTGGAAGTCAATTGATGAAGATAATGTTTCTTTTCATCTTGCATCTGTGCCAAGAGCTCATTCTTGGCTTGAAATTCTTATTTATAGTGGGTAATCTCCTCTTCTAAGGAGTAAAAATGATCTCTCAAGAAATAATTATCTTTCTAGATTTGCTGATTAATTGCTTCAAGCTCATTAAGCCTCTCTCTTTTCAAGGATTTACCCATGGCTTCTTGTTCACTACAAAAAACCTAATTCCACAAACTACACACTACAAATGGAATATTATCAAAGGAAAAAGTTTATAATAATACTAGAAACCAAACTAAAAATAACTGATATCAAACCCACATAATCAAAATCTAACCTAGCTCACTAACTATTCTGATACCAAACTTGATCCTTAAACTCTACACTAATTTAGTGCACAAAAAAAGTTTACCTTGGACACTTTTGTCAAATCACATAATTTTATAAAAACACTCAAGGAAATTAAACTAAATTTGACCTTTTTATAAATATTTATCTAAAACCCCAAAGTGCCCAACTTTTCATTAATATGTTGTATTTTAATAATTATGCATTCAATAATGATTAATAAACAAGATTAATCAAAATATGAAAAAAGAATGTATAAATAAAATCAACTCATGACAAACACTTGATAATGGAGTTTGATAATGCCTATGTCTCTAGGTTTTATTATAGTACAAACTGATCCATTTTCTTGAAAAGTGAGTACATGGCCAACCCTCACAATTATCAAATGGATACTCTAAGACTGCATACAAATTGGTAACAAAGCTTCAAAAAGTCCTAGAACCCATGGATAGACCTTCAACCTTAGCCAAAAAGTATAAAAATGGAATTAAAAAATATATTTAATAAAATTGTCATAGAAAATTCAACATATTGTTGAATTCTTCTCAGAGTTTAGAAAAACTCTCTAGTTTACTCCAAAGTTTGAAAAGCTATCTAAGTTCTTCAAAACTTAGGATATATGTAAACTAGTCTTTATATTGGCCATTACACAATCTAAAAAGCTTTAATTTGAGGCATTAAAAAGTGCATAAAATGACCTTAAATCTAGACACTCAGTTAATGTTTGGAATCATCTCTAGCTCTGGATCTTGGCTCTTGGCTCTTAGCTCTTCAGCTCTGGCTTTCGACTCTTCGGCTCTGGCTCTTAGCTCTACCATGAGAGCTTTGAGAATTTGGAATGAATTCACTAAATTCCAATTCTAATTTCTAATGATTTTAAAATAACCCCTCACCCCTTTATATACTTGTGGGAGGTCCACTTTTTCCAATTGGGATGATTATCCACAATCTTTTTAAATAAATTTCATAATTATCCCATACCCAATTTTTATGAGATTTTAAATTATCCATTTAAAATGGGGAAATAATTATTCCCCAATATTTGATGGAATATGTTTAACCCCCTTTAATAAGGTAGGATTTATAATTTTTAATGACTTGAGTTGAACCATATTGCCACATCATCGAGTTTGACCATAACTTTGACTAGTCATAACTTGCACATACAGACTCCATTTTTAGAATTGTAAAATGTGTCGAAAAAGATCTCAATGAGTTATAAACCATGGAACTAGTTCATAAATGTTACAAGATCATCAATTTTTATAGTTTTGACTAGTTTTGACCACCTATTGACTTGCTCTAATTTAAACTTTGAATAGCTACATAAGGAACAAATGAGCTCTATTTCTGGAGTTCTACATACCATCAAAAAATCTATATAAGATCTTCAGAATGGTATAAGTTTTGGCCTAATTTAGGATATTATCTAAGTTAACCTCTAGATCAATGAACACTTGGCTAGATGTGGAGGAAGGCCTTGAGTGGAGGCAAATGTATCTCTATCAAGGTTATGGATGCCTAGTTGGCAGTAGAGCAATACCCAATCCTTCCCTATACAAAGCATGGTTTTTAATAAACATCTAACTATGCTATAAGTCACTATTCATGGTTAAATTCATGAAATCTAGAAGTTTTTCCCTATATCCCATGATAAATAATAAGTGGAATCAAAGCACATACACAACATGGTTGAGTTTTGATGTTTGGGCCTAATTATGCATATGCAAGACTTGTTTTAATCATGAATTGATATTAACTATGGTATCTGATCATGTGTAATAATTAGCCTAGTTATTAGTTTAAACCAGATTCTCTAAATTCTAATATATTACTATGTTTCCCCTAAAAGTTTCCATTTGTTAAGGTCAACATACCCTCATTTTCGAAAAATGGGGACCCTTGTTTCAAATTATACAAATTTGTGCTTTAATTTAAAAATTCATATCATCAGAGTACCATTAGAGTGTTTTGCACAATATATTTATTTGAAGATCATCCACAACATGGTTAGATTATCATATTTACACATGATTATGGTTTGATCTTGTCTAAATTTACTAACATTAGATCTCTATGTTTTAGGTTATAGGTTTAATGGAGTCCCTTTTAGATAAACATTATGTAGTGTTTTGTACTTTAATGATCAATTGATCCTTTGATTAATATTTTGACCCTTAATTGTCTAATTGAAGCTATGTCTAAATCATATAAAAACCTTAATCAAAAATGTTTTTAGTCTAGGTCTTTTAAAATAAGATTCAAATTTAGACGGGTCATTTTTATTTAAATTTACATCAGAATGTTCATTTTTAATTTTAGGCTTAGCTTATATTTTATCCCAAGTTTTAGTTATGCTTTTTTTAAAAACACAAATAAAACCTTAGGCTAAGACTTTATCCTAAGTCCCTTATGTTTCCCAAAAACTTTAAGCTAAGTCAATTTTATTAATCATAGGGTCCCTTTTATTATGTTGTAAAACTTAGCTTAAAGACTTTAGCATAAAATTTCATTCATATTTATTAATATGAATAAAAAACCATTAATCTAATACTTTAGATTAAGTTTTATATATTTCAAATTCTCTAACTTAATTATATTCATTGTCTGTAGGAACCAATCACGCCCAACCTAGTGGATTGAAATCCAATGGTACACATTTGCTTGCTCAGAGATGATCTAATGATGTGAGATCACGAGTTGAAATGTCAAAGGTCTTAAGAGATTTGTATGAGTGATAAGTGTCACAATATCAGTTGGAAGTCTAAATATCTAATGAAATGTGACAAATTCAATAGACCTATGGAGGGATCTAAAAATGACAAGTGTCACCATCTTGGTAGGCAGTCTAAAGATCTAACAACATGCAATAGAGTCAACATGTAAAAAAACCTGTGGATTGATTTGAGAATGACAAGTGGCACCTTCTCGAGTATCTATGTGGTAGACCAATGATTCGTATGCCCTTCTATAAGTCAATAAGTCAATAAACCTATGAGAAAGTGTGGAGATGATGTGTTTCATAATCGTAGTCCAAAGTTAAAGCTTGAATGCTATATAGAGATTGATAGAGCACATTTGATCTATGAAATTTTGATCAATAGTGTGAGATCAATGTTGAAATTTTAATGAAACTCAAAATGAATGTAGTGATGATACATGTCATAATCATGGTGAATGGAATAAAGATCAGCCAATAGCATTTGACCTCCTAGATCTTGATCAATGGTGTGAAGTAGGGTGGAATTTTCAAAGGACCCAGAGAAAATGAAAAACTACCAAGTGGTAAAATATATTTAGCTTCAATAATGGATCGATGGTCTATATTAAAGGTTAGGGATAAATAATCTGAAGCATCTAATGGCGTTCAAATTCCCATCTTGAGATCAACAAACTATGTTGATCTATGCAAGTAGATCTAATAATGTGAGTCCATATAAACTTTTCAAAGGGCTTAGAACTAATAAAGAAGTGACACATGTTCAAAGGCAATAGAGGTCACATTTTGAGATCAAATGAATAGGTCAGCATGGGCATTGTCACATAGACATGACACATTAGATTGCAAGGTCCTATGGACCTGAAAACACTTGAATTATACTTTTTATGGACTAGTAAAGATCATAAAATTGAAACAAAGCCATGAAGATCAAGGACAGAAGGAAAATGTTGAAATTGTAGAGTCTCAAAGTCAATTAAGTTGACATAGTAGATTCTTTTGAAAAAGACCCTGTAAATAATTTGAAGGGAATATTCTATTCTTTAAAAGTGAGAGCAATATGGAACATATATGGATTTTAGGTTAGTCACAGTTAAAAAGTGTCATTGGTCCTGAAGCATTTGTAAAGGGATAATTGTCTATGACACTTATCCAATTAAATTTTGAGAAATAATGATCGACATGTCTCATGAATTGTATATATAAAGAAGGTATTTCCAATTGTAAAAAATGGGGGATTTATTAGAGCTAAAATTACTTTTTAAACTTAGAGAAAGTAGTACAAGCAAGTAATTATGAAAAGTTTGTCCAATATTTATATGTGTGATTTCTATCATGGTTGTTTCCTCAGTTATCTAGCTCAATATTTAGATTTGAATTGTTTTTATGGATCTTATATGTGAATATTTAAATGCTAAGTCACTAATTTGGGCTAATGCTAGATTAGTTTAAATTTCTTAGGTTTACTTCACTTTCTTTACTCTTATTGCATCTGGGCTAATGATATTTGGTTGTAGGGGTAAAATTCCTAAAGTAAATCTTGTTCTTATATTCATATTTTCATACTTTCCTTATATGTTTACCTAATGTGTGTTAATATTTGAGCTTATCATACTTAATTTTTCACATTAGTTAAATTCATGTTTGGATGAAATCTAAACTTTGTCATAATGTTTAGGTAGAAGATCAGGAACACCTCCTTTCTACCCTACCCTCCCCTTTTCTTCTTTTTTACCAATTCACTTTAGTTTAGCTTGTCATTGTAAATATCCATGTTAGCTTAGGGTTTAGAATTTAGGTTTTGGACATCATTAATTGGAATTAATTTATATCACTTTCATCTTCACAAATATTTAGGATCATGATTTCTCCCAACAACCATTTACACATTCTTTTTTGAAATAGTCATTTACCTTGGCTGCTACTCCACCACAGATATTGGGAAGATCACAACCAAAAAATCATGCAATGGATTCTTTGGCTCCAAAAATGAGAAGTGTTTCTTAAACACTATATGCTAACCTAGTGATGCACATTTAGGCATCAATAGATGGTGACTAACTTGTTTGTATATTATTGTTTATTTTAGTTTAATTTTTTTTATTTACCATTGTGTGTCTTAGAATAGTTTGTTTTTGACTTATTTTTTGCCTTTATTTTTTTTATTTATTCATTTTTCATTAGCTTAGGTTGTCTATTTCTCTATCTTGAACTTAATTGTTTATTGCTTGTGATTTAGTTAATTTGTTTATTCTGTTTTCTTTTAGTTAGTTGGTTAACTAACTTTGTTTCCTTTAGTTAGTTAATTTGTTTATTTTGGACATTATGTTTGTTAATTTTTTTGTTTTAATTGTTAATGTCTGTTTCATCAATGTTTGTTTGTTTATTTTATCTGATTGGAACATTTGTGCCTTTTTATGTTTTTTGGTTGCCATAGGTCTATTACATTTTATTTACACTTGAGTCATGATTATCCATATCTTTTACTTAGGTTGTGAATGTTTGTATATATTCCTACACTTGGTTTATTTGTCTTATATTTACACTTGGGATTTAATTGTTCATATCTTATTCCTAGGTTGTTTATATCTACATTTAAACTATGTTTTCCATTATTATTATTATTATTATTATTATTATTATTATTATTATTATTATTATTATAGTTGTTCATAACTATGATGCATAATATCATAAACTATAACAAACATCATCCCAATAGAGACCATTGATGAATGCAGTGGCTAGTATTTATCTGAGATCATCAACCAACCAAATTCTAAACATAATCTTAAAAAATGAGTCAATAGATCAATATTTATTATGTGCTCATACATACATGCATCTCTAAATAAGCATACATATAAATCATAAAACATAAGCAAATAAAAATAGAGTAGCATCTCATATACATGGAAAAGTAGTAAATGAATAGAACATACATGTTTAAAATTAAAATAAACATCCATAATTCTAAAATATGAGATAATAATGAGATCAACATAAACAAATCCATCACATATATCAAAAGAACAACTAGAACATCTTATTGGGCCTCTTTTGAGACACATTTAACAACATTATTTTTATACCTATACCACATGTTAGTTTTAATGTACATATTTGTATTTATAATTAGGATAGAATCATTTTTCATTCTTTTCCAACTCATCATAGGTCCATTTTATGGGTTTCTAGCATAAAATCCCCTTTGCTAATTTGCCTAAGTGTGGTAAATTCTTTTCCAACCGACCAGTGAAATATTTTACCTTTCTAGGGAAAACTTACTTTCAATCACATGACTAAACATGAAAATGATTATAACCACCTTTGAGAAAATCCTTATTTTTGACCTACCTATTGATTGTAACTACCTTGGGCAAATTATTATTTTCCAACTTTTCTAACTTGCTGGGCACAAACCAATGCTATTGATTATAACTATCTTTGGACAAATTAGTGGCTCCACTTCCATTACTAATTATAACCACATTTTGGAAAATTAGTGTCTCACCCTCTGTTACTAATTATAACTATCTTTGGTAAAATTAATAGCTCCACCCCCATTGTCACTAGATCATGTCATTATATTCATTACGAGGGAATATTTGATGAATTGATTTTTTTTCCTGCTCCCTCAAGGGGAAATCTAGGGCTAATCAACCTCCATTTGGGTCATGAACCTTTTGAATTAATGAATTTTGCATCATGTGAAAAGATATTATTATTCTTGTTTCTCAAAATGTCTTTTCAAACATGGGAAAACTATAAACACTCATTTTTGGCCACTTTTGTTTCTAAATTGGGTACCAAATTAATTTCTAGAAAATGATATAATTTAAGCCTAAAAATCACTTGGATTACACAAATTCATCCACGTAAGAGATTTAATTTCCTAAAAACATATCGAGGCTTACTTAATTAAGGTTTTACCCTATATTCACTATTAACCTAGCTTGGATTCAATCACAGTCAAATTATGACCTAAAAAATTAACATTTTTAGCCTGTTGATATATTAATGCAAAGCATTAATTTTTTTTATAAAATCCAAAAATTCTAATAAATATTAATTAAAAATAAAATCTCAATTCATTTGCTTAATTAAAAATTCCAAGTTGAATCAGTGAATTACATTTATTTTAAAAATATTTTTTTAATAAACATTAGGTCAAAGTCAAGGGAGCTAATAAAATATTTTATTAATTCCTAAAATTCAAGAAAAGGTGAGTCACAAATTCATAAATATCTTCTATGATTTTTCATGGCATAAATATCTAAAATGATTTGTCAAGACTTTATGATTACTTTGACCCAACCTAGGGTTAACCTAACTCAAACTAGGTTATTTTATACTCAACTAAAGTTATAACTAAACCTAACCTCCTTAGGGTTAGAGTTAGTTATAAGACATATAAATACAATTACCCTCACTATACCTAAACAAGATATTGTGTGTAAGGTTATTCTATAGGAATGCCTTCAAGAATCCATCAAAGTAATGTTATAATGCCAAATTTATATAAAAAAACTTCACACCAAGCAAAGCCTAGCCAAACAAAGCCACATGTGGCCTTAGAGAAATTATTCCAAGATGGATAATGCATTAATCAAAGTATCTAATTCCACAATCTAGGTAATAGATATTCTATACCAACAAGTGAACACTAATGTTGAAAAGGGAGGTAATATTGTTGTATATTTTTATCTCTTATTTATAATTTTGTTCTTTATGTTATGCTCAACTTAGTACTTATGCAAGAGTGGTTTAGTTTCATTATATTTTAATACTTGAATTTTATTGAGATTCACTAATAAATAACTAACAAAATTTGTGTGCTCTTTAGATTCCTAAAGCTACACTTACATTATATCATATCATTAATTTTGTCAACCACATCATGAATCAAATCATCACTTCATAAACTTCACCCTGTATCAACTAATTGGATATATTATTCGATCTTGAAATTTGAAAAAATTATCACAAATCAAATCAAGGATTAATATCTAATTAAATCATGTAAATTTGGTTAATCTAATCCTAATTAAAAAATCCATGGAATTGGCTAATTCCATATTTATCTAAAATCTTAAAAACCAATTTGGTCATAAGTTAATGACATCATCTAAATCTACTCAAATCCCCATGTGACTACACAAACCCCAAGAAAAAGGGATAAGAGTACAATTCAAATTAATAAAAATAATTTTTAATTCCTCTCCTAAATCCACATGTAATAAACCATTCTTCCAAGGTAAGTCATCCCCATGCTTCATAACTCCACTTAGTTAAAAATCCCAACCCCTCATATGTATTCATCCAACTCCCCTCATTTATGAGGAGGAGGACCAATCCTCCACCCTTAATCTTTAGATAAATCTAAGGGTATAAAATGATTCAAAAAATGTATAAATTAAGGGCGACCCCCTTCATTTCAACAAGATAAACTCATATAAGGAAGTGATATAAAATCCATCATTCAAGATTCAATCAAGTCATCAATCATCAAGTTCAAACATCAATTTACAAGGGGAAGTCATACAAAAATATCCGTGCACTATCCATGAAGTTTCAGCTACATTCCACATCATTTTAAAAAGATTTCATATAAAGAGGGTCATATTTGTTTTGTGGTAAGTGAAAGTAAAATTTCCCTGATTCCTCTTAGCTCAATTTTAGGTACTCATTTACAAGTTTGTTTAGCATGTCATTTGTGCTTTTATTTGAATTTTAGAACACTTGCATTGTGATAAAAAAAATTCTTGTGTGTGTATATAATTGCATTAATAGAATAAAATATGGGAAAATATAGACACATAAATTAACATTTATTGATAAAATAATGTACTTGTGACCACTCCCTATACATACTTAGCCCTTGATTATTTCCATAATCTTTGACAACACTTCCTTTATTTTTAATGTAGATGACCCTTACCTCTCAAGCCAAATTTTGATTATAAATATACCTATCCAACATCTTAATAAGGTTAAACTCACTTTCATACTAATCCACACTTCCAATTTATCTATCCATACTCTTTAGATAAGGATACTCCTTTTGGACTATCCCACTCCCCACTACTGTCCAATTCTACTAGCCACATCCTCCTACCAAATAATGGTTATTTTCTCAAATTGAAATTTGCTAAATAGATCATCCCATATGTTTAGCAATCCCCATTTGAAGGAATTATTAAATTATCATTATAAATCCACATTTATAAGCCATTATTTACTAAAAGAGGCTTAGATGATAAAAAATCACCATAATATCTAATTGTAGATTGAGGGGAAAACACCTCTTTTTCTAAATTCAGAGTCTACAAAGCCTTAGTAGCCTAAAAATAAGTCTACATACAAGTCAAAGGTCACATGTCATTATTTAAACACTTAATCACACTAGGATTTCACTAGTATTTAGTGTTTCATGCACACCAATATATCATGTAAGAATTACATTGAGTTTTATCCCTCTTTGGATTATGTAGAAAATACTCAACATAGGGGTTGTTGAGGTCTAGTACAACTTCAATTTCTTACCCATTTTTCCATTTTATTATGCTTATCATTCATATTCTATTGATATAAGGTTGGAAGTGAAGAATATACATTGTGGTATAGACATAATTTGAATTATATAGCACCTCGATATTGTATACTTGGTAAGTAGTTCTCATGGTTTTACCCTTCAGTTCCTAAGACCTTCTTTCTACCAAAAATCTTGAATTTGTTATTTATTTTGATTATTTATTATCTCTTATTTCAACCATATGTTATTCTAATGATCAGACCTTCCATATTAATAAAATGATTTAGACCTACTTATTATCATCATATACATGTTTTGGACTATCCCTATTCTCTATCTTTTTGGAGAATTGCATCCTAGATGGATGCTTACGTCAATGATAATTTATTATACCAAAATAAGTGTCTAGTGCCCTAAACTCATAAAAATTTGAAATTAATCATATAACTATGGTTAGCCTAAGTGTTTCAATGCAAAATATTTCTAAAAAGAATTGATATATATACAAGATCAACCCTCATTCATTCTTCACCTAGCACAAACCTAATAAATAACAAGGTATCTTACCAAAGGTACCCAATCAACCATTAAAGTGATAAAAACTTCCATATTGCCATCTATTTCAATATCAATCATGGAAATAACCCATCTATGGTTCTGAAGTACTTAAATATCACTCCACATGACACACTTTCTAGGTTACAAGCTAAGTCATTTTATGAAATTGTTTATCATGTGTTGTATCTTTATGCACATACAAGAAAACATGTAGGGGATAACTACATTAAATATAAGTCCCTCTTCAAAGTATTAACTATCTATGAAACACCCATTTATAGATGGGTCCTCAGGGGAAACTTGACACTTTGTGCCTACTAACCCATTTTTCTTAGTCACTTCAAGGGTACAAAAGTTAGGGTTTGATAATTTGACAAAGCGTGATAACCTATTCACAAAATATAAACACATTAGATTAAAGGTGAAAGAAAACCCAAAATTTTAAAGGTGGTCACACCTAGATATAGTTGATATTATATACTAGACACCTACATCCAAGTCAGATAGTAACATTGATGCAACTATCCAGATCTAATGCAAGTGTTCTAGGCCTTAGATTATAAGTTTTTAGAATCTGTTGAATATTCTAGGATATTGATCCAATCCACTTCCAACCTATTTCAAACCAAATCTACATGTGCACTATAAACTAAATAAGTAATATTGTTTATAATTTATTACAAGATCAATCAATAATGTTACTTTCTATTTTTAGAATATCTCAATAGTATAAATTTAGAACATTATTTATCTAAGTTTAAAAATTAATTAGCCTACTATATATTTGTTTATCACCCTTGTGTTTATTCATTTCTACAATCCTAACCCTATAATATATTGAATCATATCAATTTAAGGTTAAATATTTGGTAAACCCAACATAACCAATAGAAATGAAGTAACCAATCATATACATAATGAAGATACTAGTCATGAAATGAAACCATATATTCAAGAGATTATCATATAAGATGCTTTTGATCACAAAAATGATGAATCTAATTAAAAAAAATGAACATGAACAAAGAGATCAAGATAAATTACAAGTTCTTTCTATGTTCTGACACCATATATGATAAAACCCTAAAGATCTTGATGCAATCCTAAGAATCATATTAGTAAATAAAAAAGAAAAAAATGTAGCTAAACAAGCAAGTCCATATATTGATCATTTTATTAGAGCTATGGGCCATCTCCATATACTAATGACCCGCCTCTTGGGCACATCACCAATTCATACTTTTAATGGGGGCATGAGATATATGTTCACACCTTTGTTCCCTAAACCTACTATTTTGACATCTCACATGGGAAAAATTAGTACTTCAACCCAATTACCAATTTCAATGCCTAAATTTAATCAAACTATGGGTACACCTCATTTGGTAACTTCCAAAATTAAAAACTCAAAGATCAAGAAGTGTAATATCTTCTCTAAACTCTAAAACTTTATCAAGCTAAGGTTATTAATATTGAAAAAAACTCCATGAAATTGCCTTATGCTATTGATTCATAATAGGTGTTTCACAACCCACTTTCACCTAATATATCTTTGCAACCCTTGAAAACTAGTTTTTTTACACTTAATTTCACATTTTATGATGGAAAACGTGATCGTGAATAACATATTTGATCTTTATATTTCACATGCCTTGATTATGCTTCTGATGAAATACTTTTGACTAAACTATTTCCAAGGAACCTCAAAGACTATGATTTAAGGTGGTTCTATGATTTACCAATCCAATCCATAAACACATTCAAACATCTTATAGATAAGTTTTTTTCATACTTCTCTATCAATATTAATAAAAAAGTTTCTTATGCACAAATTGAAAAAATTGAACAAAGAACCAATGAACCTGTCAATGAATATGTCTTAAGATACAATACAATGTTATCTAAAATGATCAATCCAATGGAAGATAAATAGATTCAAGACATATTCAATAAAATTTTACTTTCCCAATTACATGATTCCATTTTTTTCAAAAAGTTGAAATATTTTGATGACTTATGCCATATTATTTGTGATCATAAAATGAAACTTATCTCATTAAACAAACTTAAGTATGTAAAAAATACACTAACTACATCAAATACAAAGTTTACTATCAAACTAAGTTATAAAGTAAGGAAAGCAAAGTATAAAAAAGAAATGACTACCATGGTTAATGTGGTGTCACAACAACCTAATTATCTTATTTTATCCAATTCACCAAGGATACAATTTTCATGCTTACCTGAGTCTCAAGATTTGTTACTTATAAAACTTGTATAGTGCCACCTCATATCTCTCCCTCATCCTATATGTGTTGATATGAGCCAAACTCAACCTAAATGATATGATTCAAATTCTTATTATGATTATCACCAAGGCCCAAGACATTCTATGAACTGATGTTTTACCTTGAATCATAAGATTTAGGACCTTATTGATGACCAACATATTACATTTCAAGATATTCCAAAGGAATTGAGTTCACAACCTAGTGATCACCAAAAATATAAGATATTTAACAATCATTTGAAATACCATTTTAATAAATATTCAATAGTTCAAATTACATATAATACATGTCCTCATCCAACACATTAAGAACACCAATTTTATGAGATTATTTATAATTATACATGGTATACACCTCCTATGGTCAGAGACCTTCTATTTCCTTTGATGGCAATGAGATTATGGATGATGAGTCATAACTTCATTATTTATTCATTCAATCATACCTTAATTACTATCCTATATATAGTTTTATGATTGATAATGGTGTAAGATAGAACATATGCACCATGACATTACTTACACATTTGGGTTATACACATAATTATTTTCATCTTGTGACTAAATCAGTTCAAATATTTGATGGGACCTTATAGAAGGTTCTTGGTGAGTTTGACTTACCTTTATAGGTGGGTCCAACACATATGGTTACTACCTTTTCCATTATCCTTTACACAAGTATTTTTTCTATGTTATTGGCAAACTGTTGGACATATACACTATGTATAGTACCTTTTAGAGTGCATGGGTATGTTAAATACATTCATGCCAACAAGGTAATTATAGTTTATAGAATTCCATATGAACATCCACTTAAACTAGAGAAGTTTATACCAAGGAATTTAATTATAAAATCTACTAAGGTTAATACTTTGTAAAAGGGTAAACAATGATCAATCCCCTTTCCTAGGTGGCTAGTACTTGAGAGACCCTTGCATTAAAGACACACATTGGATTCCACAGAGTCATTATCTACTACACGCCCTATTTATAAATATAAAGCACCTAAACATGTTCATATTAATTCTACTTCAAATAAACCATCGAACATTTAGAAATGGGTTCCATGAAACCCTAACCTTCCATTGTCTCTTTATGACCATAAATTCTTATTATACATATGCATAACATTACTAATCCTATAGTGTTAGATATCACACCTATGCATGTTCCTTGGTAGTATTATTAGTTTATGTCACTAGGTTCAATGTAGGGAGATGCCTATGATAATCCTTTAGATGAGTTCATAGGATATTTTTTCTTTACAATATTCAAAAAATATCAAAAAATCCAAAAACACTTTCAACATTTTACTTTTTCTATTAGCTTATTGGCATATATGTTATTAGTTCCATGTTGGTACCAAGAATATCATTTATTTGTAAATAAAAATGTATTTCACACATATTTTGAGTGTGATAAGGCATACATAGATACATGATATATGAAATTTTGGATGTTGGGCATTCCATCTACTCATGTCACATGGATTTTTGGGGCATCCACCTTCTTTGATCATGATACACCAAGGTTATATAATTCTATGGTCATTTTACATTATCATGTTTGATATTATGTACATACACATGCCTTTAGTTATGCTAATATCTTTTATATTGTAATTAACATGTTATGTACTTAACATTTTTTGCTAACACATATATCCAAGGACTAGTATGATATACTTATTCTAATTTCTTATATTTCATTCTTCCCTTTATGCACTTCCTTGAGTGTCTTGTCTTGATTACTATTATCTTTCTTGCTTGAGCATTTGAATATGATTCATTAATTATGGCCCCCATTCCTATCTTTTCCTATTGTGACATGTGCATATGCCATAGTTTATTATTTATTGGCATTTAAATATGTCACTTTTTCTATGTAAATTTTATTAAGTCACATCTCTTCGATTGTGTGTAATTTCAACATGCCCCTTGTTTTAGGTCTTGTTGGACCATTGTATTTTAATTTTATTTTGAGTGATCTTGTATGTGTCCTTGAAAACTTGTTGAGCTTATAATGTTACTATTTAGATGTTTCCATGATTTGCATCATGCATATTAGGATTTGATATGATCACATACTATGTACCTCATTGGTATATCTACCTAGACATGTTACTCCTATATGTGACATTATACATTCATAGATTATACATTTACCTTATCCTTTAGAGCTAAGGTGACTACCCATTTATACTTTCACTCACCTCAAAATGGGGTAATATCAGTGGGGGCATGTCATAGATGCATGGATTTCACACTTTTAAAATTTTAGATTTTAGTGGGGGCATGCCAAAAAGGCATGGATTCTAAACCTATCCTAATTGTCAATTTCATATTATAGTGGGGGCATGTTATGGAAACATTTTCTCCACACCTACACTAGTTCTCAATTTTAGATTATAGTGGGGGAATGTCATGGGAACATATCTTCCACACTTAATTTTTTTAAAAACTGGCTAAATTATATAGTTATATTATTTAAATACACACATGTGAAAACATTTTATACATTAGTATAATTGATATACCTATAAAAACCCCACTCAATTTCACTAGAATAGGGTAATTAAAAAAAAAAAATTAATTGCACTTATTCATCTAATAGATTTAACCATAATGAAAACCAAGTGATCTTTAACTAAATGTATTAATTTTAGTTAAACCCATAAGGTTTATAACTAATCCATTTAGTGAATGATCACCATGATAATGATATATTAAAACATGAATAATGTTGAATAAACAATAAAGACTACATTTATTTCATATAAGTATATTACAATTCCAACCATGGTTGATACAACATTATAACCACTATTATAAATGTACAAATGAATAAATAGTAAAATTTTTATAAATAATAATGTCTTGATAATAATAATACAATGATACAATGCTCCAAAGAGCATGAGTCTCAATGAACTCAAGTATCCATCATTAATTTCAAATGTATTCTCTAGTGTAGTACTGCTATAGGGAAGGAGAGAATCTATAAGGAAATTACTTAGATCATTCACAATAATAAAATTATATATGCCAAAATTAAGAGCAAAATAAGTAAATCCATAATAATAATTAGTGAAAGAGTAGAATACTTGAATATTAAGACTAATCCACTTTAAGAGGACAACCTCCATAATAATGCAATAAAAATAGAATTCACAATATGATGATAAAATACTAACTAATGCCTCATATGTATACTCTACATATCCATGGTTATTCCATAGGTTGACCATACTAAGAACATCAATAAATTCAATAAGCTAATATGAAGGTGTGTAAGCCACAAGTCAGTCAAATATATCCCTAGACACACTATAGGTTAAGGTCATAACATACCCCTCCCCTTAAAAATAACATTGTACTCAATGTTGAATCAAACAAAGATGTTTCTATAGGAATGCTTCATCCTCCCATGTTTCATCTTTAGAATGCAGGTTCTTCTATTTGATCAAATACTGCTTAATGGATCTTGTCCATAGTTACTTAGTGTGTGTGTGTGTGTGTGTGAAGGATCTCCTTAGGATATAGAATGAATCTACATTATTCCTCTAATTCATAGAACTCAATCTAAGTGGAAACTTTGTGTCTAATTACTTTCTTTAGGCAAGCTACATGGAATACTAGATGTATGCGAGTGGCTGGGGGTGATTCTAGCTTGTAAGACACACTACCATTTTTTTTACAAGATTTAGTAAGAAAAATAATACTTAGGTGATATATTGTTATTATTTTTCTATTTCTTCAAATACATATGCTTATATTAATTCAAATGCATAAAGACCCAATCACTTATTTCAAAATTTTGTTCATTGCAGTGTTGATCTACTTACTACTTCATTAAATTTTGTGTCATTCTTAAATTCTCTCACAAACTAACTAACACCTCATATTGATGGTGAATGTGTTCCTCAATAGATCATACCTTAGGATGCATTATAAAAACTAAAGTTATGGATGGGTGGTGATACCCATACAATGACACAAAAAGAGACATCTTGGAAGAAGTGTGAAAATAAGTGTTATACCACCATTCAATAAGTAGAAACCAATGAACCCATTTATCCATTTTGTCATAAATAAAACAAAAAAGATACCCTTTAAGACATTTTTTTACTACCTCTATTTGTCCATCAAATTGAGGATGATAGGATGAGCTATGATACAAATGGGTACCCAAACATGCAAATAATTCAATCCAAAATTTACTAGTAAATATGGAATCTCGATCATTTACACTGATCTTTGGAGTGCCACATAATTTTTAAACTGTATTAAGAAAATAAGAAGCTATTTTACTGATAATAAATGACTATGATTAGGAGCAAAAATGAACATACTTGGTGAGTTGATCCATAAATACCATGATAACATTTTTAACCTCAAACCTTGGTAACCCTATAATAAAATCCATGGAAACCTCTTCCTAATGATGGATAGGGATGGATAAAGCTTACAAAAGACATTGGGTCATAATGGTTTCACATTTATTTTTGTGTCATACCATGAATTTAGCCACATATTTCTACACATCCACTTTTAGTCCTTTCTAAAATAAATATTTCTTGATTTTATGATATGTTTTCAAAAATCCTAAGTGACCTGCAAGTGGAGAGGCATGAATTTCATGAAGAATTTTATGTTTGAGGAGAGAATTATTAAAAATTTATAATATATATTTATACCATAAGGTTTTCCAATTACATGTAATTTTTTTAGATTCATTATAACCTTGATGAAAATTGTGAATCAAATCCTTGGTAGAGCTATCATTCTCCATTCTAATATTTTTTCCTCTAGCCAATCTACCTACTACATGGTCATGGTGTATAACGATGCCTCAACTAATTCATCTCACTGAGAGAGGGCATCTACCACCACATTCTCTTTTCCTTTCTTATACACTATTTCAAAATCATAGCCTAACATTTTAGTCATCCATTTTTATTATTTTTCAGATGACAAACATTGTTCTAAAAAATATTTGAGGCTGTTTTAATCAATCTTTACCTAAAAGTGATGATCCATTAGATAAGATCTCCATTTATTTACTACATGTATAATATCCACCATCTTTTTCTCATATATTAGTTTGGGCCTATTTTTCCCTTAAGTTGGAGACTTTCAAATTCCAGTGGTCTACCTTCTTGTATAAGTACATCCCCCATGCCATATCCTGATGCATCACACTCCATAACAAAAGTTTCTATAAAATCAGGAGTAACTAAAACTAGAGTTATGAACATAACCAATTTCAATTATTCAAATGCCTTGGTAGCTAAATCAATACACTAGTAGTGTTTATTTAGTAAAGAGGTGAGTGGTGCTATAATATTACCATAATTTTTGACAAACCTATGATAGTAACCAGTTAGCCCCATAAATCTATAGAGGTTCTTAAGGGTCTTGGGAATTTGTCACTCCATCATCACTTGGGTTTTATTAGGATCAAATTTCACTCTATCATGTGAAATAATATGACCTAAGTACTTCACCTCTTGGATCCAAAAGCACATTTGTAAGGTTTGGCATAAAGATGATGTTGTTTCTAAACTAAAAGCACCTATTTCACATGCTTCAAATTATCTTTCCAATTTTTGTTGTACATGATGATATCATCAAAAAACATTAATATAATTATTTTTAAAATGGCCTAAAAATAGTATTCATCAAACTCTAAAATTTAGATGGTGAATTTGTGAGGTTAAAAGGCATTACCTTAAATTCATAATGGCCTTCATGAGTTTTAAAAGCTATTTTAGGTATGTCCTCATCATAGATGTGAATTTGATGATATCCAAAATGAAGATATAACTTGGTAAAATAAATATCTCCACACAATTCATCTACAAAATCATCAACTATTAGAATAGGAAACTTATCTTTGATGGTGTATTTGTTGAGTTCTATGAGTCTAGGCACATACTCTAACTTTCATCCTTCTTCTGAACCATGAACACTAGGGAGGAATATTAAATTTGACTATGTTAGATGATTCTTACCTAAACCATATATTGTAATATATTTTTAGTTTCACTCTTTTGAGAATAGGGATACCTATAGGGTCTAATATTATGTGGTGTAATTCCTAGAATGAGTTTGATGGCATGATCATGTGCATGACTTGGAGGAAGTCCTTTTTAAATTTCACCAAAAATAACATAATGGTCATACAACACCTTTTAAAAATTAGGATGTGGAGATTCCTTTGTTGGTGGAACCTCCATGGAAAATAAATATGCCACAAAACCTTTTGCACCTTTTCTGATAATCTTCATCATCTAGTGGGAACTAACTAGTTGTGGAGATTTAGACCATAATCCATGTGGTTCAAAAGTCTTTCCTTTTGAATGAAACATCATGAATAATTCTTGGGAATTCATCTCAATAGTTCCCAAAGTGGTGAGCCACTACACTCCCAAAATAATGTCAGCTCTTCCCATGGGAAAAGATAACATAGGAGAATCTAACAAATAGTCTCCCATAATAAGATTAATAATATGGCATTTTATAAAATAGTTGACTGTACCACTATCTATAATCATGACCTAAAATTTTAGATATAGGTAAATGAAATAGTTCAAATTAGCAACCAACTTATTATTGATGAGGTTATGTGTACTCCTAGAGTCAATTAACACAGTCACCTTTTGTTTCTTCAAAAACCCTACCATCTTAAGATTTTGAGAAGTACTAATGCCTGAAAGTGCATGAAAATAAATAGTAGGTTGAGAATATTCATATTCTTCCTTGGGTTATTTTAGACCTTTCCATGAAGCATCCTCATATTTTTCCTCCTCATTGGCACCATAAATGTAAAACAACTCATTTTCAACACATCGATGCACTTTGATCCATTTTATATCACAACCAAAATACAAATCTTTTGCACACTTTTCTTCCACTTGTTGAGGTGTCAATTTGGTAGGTTGATGAAATGATAGTGTTGGGAAGGTGTGTTCATCAACATTAGTTAATGGTCTTTATTTGACCATCTCTTTTTACTCAACCATGCATACCCTTGGTATGGATTTAGATATAGTACTAGGACAAAACATGTAAACCTCCAATCGGATGCTATCTTTGAGGCCACCCAAAAATAGGTCAATCATATTATACTTAGTGATGTCTGCCACATGTAATGAGATTTTTGAAATTGATGAATGTAATCCTTGACAGTCCTAGTTTGGTGTAACTTGGCTAACTAATTGAATTGGTTTTTAGAGACATTATTGTGATAGTGTAGCTATAAATCCTCAAAAAATATTAACCATAAAACTGAGACACACATCTTTTTCTTTTGAGTACATAACCAATCATACTAAATAAATTAGTCAAGTTCCAAATATAGAGAGGCCATAACCACTTTTTGCAAACAAGGAGTCTAATGTAGATCAAATAAATTTTCAATTTGAGGGAGTCAAGTGAGTGGATCATTACCATAAAATTTGCACAAGTCCACTTTTGGAAACATCAGCTTAGGTCCAAAATTGGTGTTGGTATTATTTGGAGTAGGAGAACCAAATTAAAGTGGTCAAATATTATTTTGTAGTGGTTGAGATGACAAGTTGGCCAATTTTTGAGATATTTGTTGTAATTGATCTTTCATGCTATCCAAGTCACCTCTCAAATCTATATTGTCCTCTTAAACTGTATCAAATTCATCTTTTTTCATCATGCTTTGTAAGTCTAACTTAAGTTATTGAACTACCTCTGAAATAGATGGATTCGAAGTTTTAGATTCCATGTCATCCTTGTGAGTATTTTTTAGAGTTTCTTTCCCTTTCCTACATCCATGATGTTTGGAATAGCCATGCACAAACCCTAAGAGGGTTTTATACTAAAAAAAAATGTACTGGTGGAACACACCATTGTGATCATCTCATCAAGATGAATCCAACTATTGCTATTATATAGAAAGATGAAAAATTTTAACCCAAAAAATTATACTAGTACACTATACCATTGTGATTTTCTCATAGAGATGAATCTAATGACTGATAATCTTCATAAGGTAAAAAATTATGGTGATGAAAAAAATCAATTCCTCCTTGATCATAAGTTATGATTTTTCAAGCTTCTAATGCTCAGGATGATAGACTTAAATAAAAACCTACACTGTAGAAATTTTCCCAAATCAAAGATATGATACCAATTATAAATAAATTACATAGATGATTCAGAATAATAAAATTATATGTCAGAATTAAGAGCAAAATAAGTAGATCTATAATATCAATTTGTGAAAGAGTAGAATACTTGAATATTATGTCTGAGCCACTTTGAGGGGGTAACCTCCATAATAATGTAATAATAAAATAATTCACAATATGATGATAAAAGACTAACCACTACCTCCTATATATACTCTACTTATCCATGGTTATTTCATATGCCAACCATACTAAGAACATTGAGAAATGCAATAAGATAATATGAAGGTGTGTAAGCCGCAAGTCAACCAAAGATATCCCTAGACACACTATAGGTTAATGGTATAATAACATCATCCAATGATTTTCCACACCAACCACATACCATATATCTCCCACACTTTCTCCTAATAAGGGAATGGACCTCCCTTCATAGATGGGTAGATAATGACGGTGTGAGAATCCAAAGTGACAAACTAGAACCTGTGTGATATAAGATAACTAATGCATGATGTATACCATAGATAAATCCATTATAACATGATATCATACAAACATGTAAACCATGTCAATCAAATGGAATAATAATGTTTAACTATAAACATTACTTTGTCCAAAGTTTTAATATAATTATTAATCTTTAGGATTAACCAATTTCATACACACCACTCAGTTGGATTATACTTTATCTTACATTGATGGTTCTAATTAATCTAGTGGAATCCATCACACTACTTATTTAAGGTCATAAATGTGATATTTGGTTAATTATATAATAATATAAAAATCAATAGATTCAAATAAAATATTCCCTATTAGCAGATATAAAATATGCTAAGTAAGGGTATATCAAACACATACATTTAGTCTATCAAATGTAATGAAATGAATCTAAAATATTCTAATTTATTTTATAAAAATAAACAAATTCTTAAACAACACACATAAGTATCATACCATCTGGGTAATAAACATGTCAAGGCATCAAGTTAAAGAAATACAATATGCAACTATAAATGTTATTTCATCCATTTGATAACATTAACCCACAACTTAATAACCATATACTAAAAGTCCATTAATAAGATTATTTTCATGCACAACATTAAAATGGCTAGTATTCCATCTCAAATACCTCATATTAAATGTTTCATCACAAATAGATGAACACACTCAGAACTCAACCAAATATACCCATATATATTTGTTTTACGATACAATGTTTATTAGCCAAATATATATATATATATATATATATATATATATATATATATATATATATATAAAAAGCTAAGTCAAATAAACTATTAAATCAACAACCAAAATAAATAGTCTTATTATACGTTATACTCCATTTGGAAAAAGCTATGTCCTCAATAAAGTATCATGTATAACCAATTAATCCTTTATTTGTTACCAATTATTATTCATAAATACAAGCAACTCAAACTAAAATACTTTACTAAGTACTATATATATATATATATATATATATATAAGCTGAGTCAAATAAACTATTAAATAAACAACCAAAATAAATAGTCTTATTATATGTTATACTCCATTTGGAAAAAACTATGTCCTCAATAAAGTATCATGTATAACCAATTAATCCTTTATTTGTTACCAATTATTATTCATAAATATGAGCAACTCAAACTAAAATACTTTAGTAAGTACTATTTGTTAGGTTGTGGAGCTAAAAGCTTCAACTTGTTGCAGACATGGAGGAGGTTGCTAAGTTTCAAGGATACCGGCGTCGGCAGTGGGACCGACGTCGGTCAGATTCAGTGCAAAAGGCAATCAACATCAGTAGGGAGTCAGTCAATGTTGATCACCTCCAGTCAGATAGGGACTGACGTCAGTCGCCTGTGTGTTCCAAAACTATTTGTTACACGAACAATTAGTTTATTAAACTGATTGTTTGCATGTAAAGGCTACTTTGAGTCTTGAGCTGTGTGTCTATTATTAGTAAATTAAGAGTCTAAGTTATTGTTTAAGTTTGGGATATATTTATAGACCCATTGGCATGTATTGTAATGATGAGTTGAAAAGGAAGGCAAGGAAGATCCTTCCATTGTAAGATCATTGAGTTACAAGTTGTTGCAAGCTCATAAGAGATCTACATGTGTAAGTATGGTCTGTTGAATTGTAGGTTGCAGGTTCATGGGAGATCTACTTGAAGTACTGTAGAGTGCTTGGTGTATTGGCAGGGTTATTACTGACTGGTTGGAGAGGTGAACACCAATTATGTGTGTGAGTTGTGTGTTGGGACCATTTTTGGTAGGAGAGTGAACTCTTGATTGAGAATTACTGGGAGCCCTTGAGGTGTGGGAAGCCTCTGAGAGGTGGAAGAAGAAGTGGCATCTTCTTTATTGTATTTTATTTCTGTATGAGTATTAATACAAGATAGTGTATTGTCTCTCATATTTTGTGCTATTTGTGAATTCTAGTTACTTGTACTTCTAGTTAATTCTGCATGTTTAATTGCTTGTATTTGGTAATCATATTGTGCTCTTTCTAAGGAGCAAGATCCTAACAAGTGGGATTAGAATAGGTATGTTGTTTTAGATTCCCCATTAACTGGTATCAGAGCTTTTGGTTGGGATACTAATAGGTTATATCTGATCTGGTTAGTGTGTGTTGATTATAGGTTACTCACAGGGGTTTTTGTTTGAGGGGGAGTATAGCAATGGCAGAAGATAGTAAGCTAAGAATGGAGAAGTTTAATGGAAAGAACTATCAAATATGGAGGATGCAAATTGAAGATTATTTGTATCAGGAAGATTTATACTTACCATTGGGTGGGGTTGATTGCAAGCCCTAGGATATGAAGGATGAAGAATGGGATGTTCTTGATCGAAAGGCTCTGAGATCTATAAGGTTGAGCCTTGCTTCGTCTATGATTTCCAACTTATCACAGGCTAAGACAATGGTAGAGTTGATGGAATATTTGGCAAATTTATATGAAAAACCCTCAGCTTTGAATAAGGTATTTCTTATGAAGCAATTATTTAATTTGCAAATGTTGGAAGGTGGATCTGTACATAGTCATCTTAGTGATTTCCATGGTTTGGTAAACCAGTTAAATTTAGTGAATATTGTTTTTGATGATGAAATTAAGGCTCTCTTAATCTTATGCTCATTACCTAAAAGTTGGGAGAGTTTGGTAATGGCAATTAGTAATATTGCATCTGCTTTAAAAATCTTAAAAGTGGATGATGTTGTGAGTGTAATCTTGAATGAAGATATATGCAGGAAAAACACAGGTGAATCATCAGGGAATGCTTTGAGTGTTGAAGGTAGGGGAAGGCAAAGAGAGAAGATAGAGCATGGGAGATCAAGGTCAAAGATAGGTAGGAGATCCAAGTCTAGGTATGGCAGAATAACCTGCTGGAAACGTGGAAAGCAAGGGCACTTAAAGAGAGATTGCAGGTCAGTTGAAGATCAGCATGAAGGACATGAAGAAGAAGCAGATGTTGCAGAGTTCATTGCATAGGATGCTCTGGCATTTTCTTTGGATAAATTAGAATCTTGGGTTTTAGATTCTGGTGCCTCTTTTCATGCATCCCCAAATAGAGAATTTTTTCATGAGTATGTCGAGGGAGACTTTGGAGAAATTTATTTAGGGGATGGTAAGACTTGTCAGATGGTTGGAAAATGGAAAGTGAAGCTAAAATTGCAGATAGGTA